>OY987294.1:7505097-8156814 GCA_963920785.1 Sphagnum contortum | reverse complement strand
GACAATTTGTTTGATACTCTCTTTGTAAACATGCACCTCGTTGATGCCGGATGGATTCTTTGCAGGCTTTCTGAAAACCCCCGTACAAAAGACATATTTATAGTGGAACCAGTTGGACGATCGCCCATAATGGTTGCTAAGCTCCGGCTGCCGCAAATTTCGGTCCATGACTTTTTCCGTTAGTAAAGGTGTGGATCCAATGGTTAAATTTGCAGCTCGTTCAGTTGTGCACACTTGCAGTGCATCTTCGGCAATAGTGGTTAAATATTGGTTAAAATATATACCAATCATGGTTAAATTTTGGTTAAAATATATACCAATCATGGTGAAATTTTGGTTAAAATATATACCAATAGTGGTTAAATATTGGCTAAAATATATACCAATCATGGTTAAATTTTGGTTAAAATATATACCAATAGTGGTTAAATATTGGTTAAAATATACCAATAATGGTTATATATTGGTTAAAATATACCAGTAGTGGTTAAATAAGGAGGCGGAGAAGGAGGAGTCTTGAGTTTGGTGCCTTCCAAAATAATTATATCACTTCAACTTGGAGACTCAATTGTTGGAAAGTAAGAAATAATTTATCCCAATTTTCAAAAAAAATGAATAGACTCTTCTTGAGTGTTATTAGTTCATGTCAACTTTGGCCAACATCCAAAGTTGGGAAAGTTTGGCCTTTGTGCTATTATTGCATTGAAAGCTCCCATCCCAAGACTACTACTACGTGTATTGTTTAAAGGTTCCAAATTCATATGGGATGATCATAAGTGTTCCATCCACCCTATTAAGCCAAACTTAGCCTACATTGGCACTAAGAAATTTATTGTTTAATATTCTTCCCTCCATCAAATCTCTTGTGTACAAACAATCTTTTCAATGTCCTATGATGCCTTGTGCACAAACAAGTTAAGGGTGAGAAGACATTTTGTTGTATGACCTCCTACAATGTTAAAGTTTCACAATGCCAAAATATGGAAAAGTGAGTGTACCTTAACTTATAATGGGAATTTTCAAAGACTATGGTGCATTTTATCCTATTTGTTTCTTCAAGTAGACTGGGTGTGATGAACTTTAGCCTAATTTCAAGGAGAGGAAAAAAAAAAAAAAAAACTCCTACTTTAGGAAAGACTCCAACAACTTTGTTTTTATAGTTCTGAGTGTGAGCTTATATAGTCCCCTCAATGGTACTTAGAGTGAAAGAATCCTTAAGAATGATGAACTATTGCACCCACCATGAATTGATGATGATAGGTTTGGACTAATGTTCATTTTTCAAATGGACAATGAATATATGGCCAAGGAAACAAAGGGGCTTGAAACATACATCAATAAAAAAAAATCATGATGGAGTTTTGGCCCCAAAATGATGAACTCTTGAAACATTACTTTGTTGGTTTGGAAAAATAAATAAATAAATAAAATCAATGTTTCTCAAAAATAAAATTTTCTAATGAGATAAACATAGACTAATTTTTAAATTTCCTATATACCAAGCTGAATGGACAATGTCAAGTTGGTGCCACTTTACAATGCACACGGTCCCTTACATAATCCTAAAGGCCAGCTCCCCACCCCCCCCCCAAAAAAAAAAAAACAAAACAAAACAAAACTTTAAGCTCACTTCCTTTTATGAAAAAGAACTAAGAATGAAACTGCACCATACTTATGGTCAATTCTTGCTTGGTCTCGAGAGAATCGCATACGGCAAAGTCTAAGAAAAGCTTTGGATGCCAATCTTTCCTTGGCATCTAGGTAGTGCGGAAAAACAAAGTAGGCACAAATATTAGAGAGACCAAAAAAAACAAATTGTCTTTTGCACTCTCAAATGATGAATGAACACGAAGATCAATTTGTTTCAATCAATCCCCTTTTGCACGTTTGCACTTTGCACCTCAACACCATATTGTCCCCAACAACTGTGCATGTTTGGTTCCGTGTTGTATGTCATGTTTGTCTCATGTAAAGTGAAGCTTTGGATTCCAATTTCATGTCTCCTATGAAAGGAAAAAAAAAAAAGATAAAGTTGTTGTGCTCCCACCAATAAACATCCACACACATTAACTATAAGGGCTTTTTTTTTCTTTTTTCTTTTTTTTTTTCCAATTTGTGATGTTAAAAATATGAGGATTTTTGTCCAATTATCTAGAAAAAATAGTCAAGTTTACATTCATTGTTGTGCTTCAAAAAGAAATAATAATAATAATTAACAATTCCTTGCCATAAAATTCATTCAACTCAACAATTTCTCATCATACGCAACAAAGGTTGGCTAAACAATATGAAGCTTTTTTTGCGCACAAAAAATGTTATGCAAATATATATTACATTGAATTGCTAGGCTAGAACATGAGGAGGTATCACCACGTGAGCTCCAAGTAATTTGTTGTTTTCTCGAAAGTAATTTGCGAGCCTACCCATGAAAGTGACAATGACAAAAATTGCGGGACAAGCTTTACAATTTGATATGTGTGTGTGTGTATTATTTTAATTTGTGTGATTTTGTTAGTTGCCATTTTGTAAAAGCTCTAGTTGAAACACCCATCAAGTTTTGAATCATTCAAAAATGAACTAAAAATGAGAAAAATAATAAGGCTGAAACTCAAGAGGAGTCTAGAACTATTTTTTCAAAAAAATTGAAGCAAACTATCACTCATCCTATTTTGTCGCTCAAGGAACATTTATACCCATCCTCCAGTTTGCATATCCAACAACAACACGAAAATTGCTTAATTTAAATTTAGAGTTTTAAAAATATTGAAAAATATTTGATGATATGAATGTGTTCGATGATAAGCAATTTTACCCTATTTGATGAAAATTTTCAAGTGGACATTTTGGAAAATGAAACACCAACAATCACAAGTGTTTTGCTTTTTGAAATGCATGTGTTAAGTTTTTTTTAATTATTATTTCAATTATATGTGACAATTATCTAACTCATATCGAACCGCGTATGCCCGGTAGGAAAAAAAAAAATTGAAGTAAAAAATCATTGATTTTTATGTTGTGCAATTCACCATTACTATGCCATCTAAACTTAAATGCCAAAATTGGCAACTTACTAGAGGTAGGATTTTATAAATAATATTGTTTAGGGCATAGGGTAAAAAGATTGGATATATGGGATGAGTAAATAATAATCTTTATGGGTAATATGCATAAGCATCTCTTTATTAGGACCTACTTTGAACTCACTTATAGGTTAGTTTAATTATTTTGAGGTCAATTTTTATGGCCTCACCATGGGACAAAACATTAAATTTTTAGGAAAGGAGAGGCAAAAAAAAAGTATATAAAAGCCAATCGACGGGAATATAATGAGTGTTTTATAAAATTAATAAGTGGCATATAATGTTATTGGCTTGAAGTTAATTTGAACCATAATATTTAATATGGTGCAAATAATTCATTTTCTTTTCAAATATTTAAAGTGCAATGGGATGGAAGAGGAGGGGCTATGGTGGCCATGGTTATGTAGTGTCTCATCCTAGTTTTTTAAATGAGTATTTTTTTCCTTTTTTTAAATAAAAAAGAATTTTGGCAATTTGGTTATTGGTATTGGTAACTTTTATAATAGGTTGCAATAGGTAGTAGTGAAGAATGTTGAAAAATCCTTACATATTTTTATTTTCATATATTAATTGTTTATAATCAAATTTGGCTAGATGTTTTTCTACATTATCACCTTTAAAGCTATATCAGAAATAAAAATAATTTATATAATTCCCGTGACGACAAGCCAGTGTTTTAGGTTGAGTTTGGAATTACAATCATAATAATCAAATTAAAAAACACTCCCAACCAGCATTTTTTTTTTTTTGAGTTACAGAGGCGAATTTTTACCAAATGGTGATTTATTTTTTCATAATGGATTAAAAAATTAGTGTTTTCTTGGGGGGTTAAAGCTGCCAAAATTTGGGGAAATTTTTAAGAAAACTCCAAAAATCACCAGATTTTGTCCTAAGTTTTAGTGGGTAGTCAAAAATAGAGAAGGATGTTTTTTTTAAAAAAAAATTTAAACTACTTTCATTTTTTAATCACCAAATCTGACTAAAAATCTGCTTGATGATGATTGCCACTTCAAAGTTCAATTACAAAATTGAAAATAAATAAATAAAATTGGGGGGAAAAGAGGGGGGAAAATACAAATAAAAACTTCTATTGAGCCCCAACCCTCCCTAACTCAATACTAAGCTATCTAGTACCTAAATGGTTCTCAATGACCAATTGATCTAAGTTCCCATACTTTGAATACATCATTACAAGAGGGAACATAAATAATCAAAAGACATAAGAAGTAATTAGGGTTTAGGGTTTAAATATCAAAACAAAATCATTTGAAAGCTAGACAATCAAAACTTTGAAGTTCTTCAAGAAAATGTTCTTCATAACACTCTCCACAATCAATTTAAATAACCCTTTTTTAACCCCTATTTTTAAAATAAACACCAAAACAAGATACAACTCAATTAAGATAATACGACAATGTTGGATAACGATTGTCCAACATGAACCAAAATTAATAAATCCATTAAGGACTTTCCCATCTCAAATCGTGTAATGCATTTTCACACCAAAAATCATGTAGGAACAAAGTAAAGGCAAACCTCACATAACTTTGCAATCCTAGAGTAAAAGCTTGTAGTTTTGAATTAAGTATGTTATATCAAGTAGGAAGTTCATTGCCAAAGTTTCAATCTTTTTTTAAAGAGACTACAATCTAGAATCAATAAGGGATTAGAAATAGATTTTGATTACAAATTGAGATTAAGAAGGAAGTAGAAGTAGATTTTAATGAAGGATTAGAAATAAGTTTGGCTGCAACTAAGATGAAAAAGAAAGTAGAAGTAAACTTGAATGCAAAGGAGGTCAAGATAGTAGTCCCTATTACATTTCAAATTAAGGAGGAGGTAGAAGTAGTTCCTATCACATTTGCAATCAAAGATGAGATAAAAAAAAGCTTGAAGAAATGGAAATAATACACAAAAAGCCAAGTTTGACTAGCATACCAAACCTAGTGTAAGAATACACAATTAAATTAATATTCAAATATTCAAATTACTTTTATTGTTGTTAGGTTCAACAATCATCACTCCTACAAATGCCATCATGTCCTAATAATAGAACAAGTTGTAAATTTCATTCTCTTCCATCATGACGCACCTTGAAATACATTCCCACAATTTGCTTACACATCCATAACTAATGTGGTATTAGATTGGAAAGATTTGCTAACTTGTATGACATACTTGTTTTTTGTGAGGAGGTGGACACTTATGCACTTGAACACCATCTAGATCTAATACATTTTTTCACATCTTGGTATTCATATAGGAAACAATGATTTATACATCTTGTAAAACATGAATGGACACCCTTAAAGGCTTGCAAATTAGGCCCAAAATAATAAGGTTGAAATGAATCCATCTATGCAAAAAGAGGCTTTCCAACCACATACCAAAGGTGCATTACTAGCAAATTTCCTTCCAACACATCTCATTGTACCTAGAAAGTGATGGAATAGAATTTCAAGTACCAATTGTAAAGGCCAAAAGAACCAATGTCCCCAACTTACCACCTAGATAGCATGAGTGAATTCACATTTGCAACCAACCACAACAAACAACATAATAGCAATGTCATCATGTCACAACAATAGTACAAAATTCAACCAAAATTAATAAACAACCTGATGCATCAAAAGAGGACAAATCAATAACTAAAAGATGGCATGCAATGGAAAAGGGAGACACATCTTTAAAGAGGGTTAACATGTATTGGAATATCCTATTGATTTCATTTTTAAAACATCTAATGGTAGAACTAAAAGCATGAAAGTGGGGGAGGGGTTTCAAAGAGAATCAACAATCTCTTGATTTAAATGGGCATGAGTCGCACATCACAATAAAAGCTTTTGAACAACCAACAGAATTAAGGTTGGACTAATCACCTTACATGCCCATATTTTTGCATGTGTTCCAACCATTGGATGTTAAATGCTTCAAACCATTCAAGAATGCCTATCAAACCAAGGTGCCTTGGCAAATTTTGAAATTCATGCAACTTAAAGTAGTAGCATTGTACAACATTCATTTTCCTGCTTCTATAACATTGGCCAAAAAAAAGATTTGATTAATCCCTAATGTGGTGGAAGGTTGTTTACTAAAATTATCCAAAGGCCCACCCAATGCACAATTCGTTGAAAAGACCCTAAAAGACCATTTGTGAAATATCTTGAAAATTTTGAAAACATGCAATTCAAATGAAAAAGGTTTAGAATGAGTAACATTGCATTGCCATGAAGTTTAAACCTAGCCTTCTCCTTAGTGACTCAAATGTACCTAACATTAATGCAACCTTTTCAAACGATATCTCTATGACTAACTTTATTTTAAAAACAAACCTTTCTTGCAAAACAAACCAAAATGATGTGTTCCAAAAACATGGTAAACTTGTTATTTCATCCTCTTTCAATGTTCATGATGTTTTTCGACATCAACCATGAAAATATATATATATATATATATATATATATATATATATTATTATTAACAATTTAAAGATGTCATCGATTGAGGAATGATTTTAACGAAGAAGTTAAGGCAAAGGTTAAAGCAATTCCAAACATGTAAATAAAAGTTTGATGTAAAACTTTGGTTTTGTGTAATCAAACCTTTTCATGAAATGTTTCTTTTTCCTTTCAAGTTCACAAACCCAAAACATTAAATGTCATATCTTAAACCTTGAAACTCCAAAATCATACTCTAAACCACAAATTTAAAACAATAACCTTAAAAAATTTAACCCCAACATCTAGACCTTAAAATTTTAAATTTCAAACACCTAGACATTAATCCTCACTCAAACCTTAATATTCAAACCTTAAACTTTAAAACCTTAAAATGTGCACCTTAAATCCTAGATTGCAAACCTTAAAACCTTATAATTCAAACCCCAAAACCTTAACCCTAACCAAACCCTAAATTTTAGACCTTTAACCCTAAAATTCAGACCTTAAAATTCACCTTAAACCCTAAAATCTAAACCTTAAAATTTCAAGTCCTAAGCCCCATAACTTTTTTATTTAAACTTTTGAAATGATCAAACAAAAAGTCCTAAAACCTAAATTATAAGACCAAAAACTCAAAACCATAAACCGATAGCCTATAACTCCCATTAACCCCATAACCCATAATCATAGCCATATAGGCTCTATAGGCCATAATCCATAGCCTAATGACCCATAGACCATATAGTCTAATATCCTAATAGTCCATATAGTCATAACCCCTTAGTGTCTACTCTATAAGCCCCATAGCCATGTTAGGCCTTCCTTGATATATCACTTAAATGGGTTCCATGGGTTGAAAAAATTGTTGTTGGAAGGGAATTCAAGATACAATTACAAAATTTGATCCTTATTGCAAGACTTTACAAACAAAAGCCAGAAAAAATGAAGGCACCAAATAGGAGGTGAAAGTGAGACCCACTTTAAAGAAAACTCTAATGAAACCCAGTTGTTGTCTAGTTTTGTCTTCAATTTTTGAAGAGAAACTTTGATGGAACTCTTAGCAAGGTTCTTAGCCTTACTCTTCAAATCCTTAAAACTTTTACTTTCAAAGTCCGACCCATTCCTCCCAAAAAAATCAGCCCCATGTTTAGTTTGAACTTTGGAATTTGTTACTATGAGGAGCACTCTCAATAAAAATCTTCAAGTAAAATCAAAAAATGATGTGCAAAAACTTCAAGTTCTCATTAAAAGCTCTATTGCAATTTTCATGTCATTTGTTTGCATCCAACATGTAAGTAACTATAAGTTTGCAAATGCAACTTTTCAAAACAATTCTTAGCACCAATTTGAACAATCTCATTGATCACAAAATTCTTTCTTTGCACCTAGGGACAAGCCTACCATAGTACCTTGGCCATTTCAACACATGCATGTCGAATAATTAACTAATTTTGAAACATTCATTTCAACAAATGAAATATTCTTAAATATTCACTATTTCCTTCCCAATATTTTTTTGATTTGAAAAAAAAAAATTTTGAAATTTTCATCATTTCCGTAAAATAATATAATCAGTGTCGAATTGGCCAAGGTACTAAGGTATTACAATATTTTAAATGCTCAATATACGGAAATTAACTCTTCAAAAGAATTCAAGGCTCCCATTGTAACAATCAGATTGACCATATAAACATTTGTTTCAATCCCTAAACACAAACTTGTTTAATACATGGCATATTTTTTGTTGTGTATATATTTTTACAATAATCCTATAAACCCTAAACACCAAAACTAGAACTTCAATTGGCTGAAGAAACTCCTTTAAAACTACACACTACACGCGCGGGGGGGGGGGGGGGGGGGGGGGAACACTGTTGCAAGGTGATGATTTTCTTCAATATGTTTTTCTTTTTGGAGGAAAACAAATTGGGAAATTTTTTGGACAAATGTGCTTTTTTTTAGTGTAATTTTTTCTCAATTTTCCTTTTCTTTTTTGAAAAATTCGCCAAATTTCCATATAACAGAAATTATTTTTAATTTTATATATATATATAGCCCCGGTGGAAGGTCCCTCCACATGGTGTCACTTTTATTTATTGTTATACCACGCCATGGCAGAGCCTTTCCTTGCACCCACAAAAAACCTCATGTACAAAAAACTATAGAATCTGCCCAACTTAGATACATATTAATAATAAAAAGTCCCCCATGAAATATTTAGCTTTTTGGCAAAACTTCAAACGTGAAGTGAACTTTGAGGGTTTACATTTGCCAGAAGTGAGAAAAAAATCGCCATATTTTTATATTTGATTTTAATTTCTCAAGATATGTAGCCAAAAAAAAAAAAAAGATGGATGACTATTTTTAATTATTCCAAATTTGGTTCATAGCCAGATTTGGCTAAATCTTCTTAGGGATGATTGTCCCTTTTTCTACATCTTCCGATAGATGATCGCCACTTTGGCTCCGTACAAAAATTCCTAAAAGAACACTGCAATGGGCACCCACATGATCCCCAGCCAGATAGTCATCTATGGTTAGGCACAAATTAATTATTTTGGAATTGCAAAAAATGACTTATTATGGCATACATACCTGGTACAAAAAAAATGCCCCCCCTCAAACTCAAGTACAAATTTTTCAAATAAAATAAAAATTTCTTAAAATTTTGGTGAATGGTGAATGAAAATACAGTGGAGGAGGAAAGAGCAGAAATGCGCACTTGGTTTACTAGTTAAAGAATAGTAGGGTGCAAGAAAATGAAGATGAATAAACGAATCTAATTAAGTTATCCGTAAAGTCACCCTCTCTTTCACCCCCTATCCCTTCTTTGAGTGGTATCCACAAAGTAAGGAAATTTTATTAAATCTCAGTATGAAATGCTAAAACTCATCATTTTATGCACAAGCTTCGAGAGTAATTATAGTAGTTGTACAGGTAGAAGCAGTGAAAAATATATGTAGCAGCAGTGAAGGCGCTCAGGGAAAAGGAGAGAGGGGATGAAACTCAGTTTACCATCAAAATTGGTGAAAAAACTAGGTTGGGTCCCAGATATTTCGTTTTGTAAAATTTCGATCCCAGTTAAGCATTTCATGCCCTATTATGCCGAAACTGGCCGTTCTCGCCCTCTAATCGCCTGACTTTACGGATAAGTTTAATATCTCAAAATTTGGAGATCGTGCAACAAAAATCCAATAAACTGGGTTTTTCTTAATGCAAATGATAGTGTTAAGGTGAATGTTGCACATGCTTAGATAATATGTTGTATAGTTTGTTATAAAAATAAAGTTAAGCCATCCAACCCAAGAACCAAATCGAAGAAAGGGTTTTTTTTTTTTTTAAGTGTAAACCTAATGGGAAAATAACTTTGAAATAGCATGTGGATGCAAAACATGCTACAATTGTAAAAAGATTTCACAAAAAGTTTAAATAATCCATTGAAAGGAACCTTGGAAAGACAACTAGCCAAAAAAGGTCAAATGTTTTTCCAATTGTAATTTATAAATTTTTGGTGCGATAGATTTTTTCAAAAATGATGATGTGCAACAATTTGTTTTTGGAAGGACCTTGACTTTTTGATTGTTAAAAATCATTTGCCTATTCAAGTTTTAGAAAAATATTTGGTTGAAACATTTGGCAATGTGTTTGTGTCCTAATGCTCTCTTTCTCTTGTGAAAAAGGGTTCACTCAAGAGGTGTTACCAAACTTGATGAAGAAGATCAAACAAATTCATGTTTTGTGAAACTTATTAAAATGTCTTTTTGGCCACTACCAATTTTGATTTTGTGATGTTTTAACCCTTGTCAACACTTTGGGGGTTGATTGGCAACCTAAACATATCATAATTGAATTTTTTGGGGTTATAAAAACTATAGACCAAACATTGGAAAGAAATTTGACATTAGATCTATTGGATCAATATGGTTTAAAGAAAAAAATAGTTGCATGTGAAAAATGAAAGGTCAAATCTAAATGCTATGACTACAACATTAAAATGTCTTGTAAGTTTTGAAGATTTGAACTTGGAAGAAAGTTTTCAAAATATATGTTTTGGGCATGATTTTTCTAAGGCATGTTAATGTGAATCAATAAATGAAAAAAATTGCTTAAAGGTGTAAAATATGTTTTAATGAAGTTTTCAACATGTTGATTTGTAAAAATGCATAATTAACTTCACCTTTAAAATCTAGCAAGGGCTAAGCCTAGGCCAATAGGAGTGGAATAGAATACATGTTGATTTAGCTAACACCCAAGAAACATTCAATGAAAAGAACTTATTTTTCAAGATTTTCATTTCTTTCTAGCTTTTGTTCATTTCAATGTTAACATTTCAATTTGTAGATATCTCTTGGAGGTTTGCTAACAAAATAATTATGTTTTAGGAAGTGTTAACACTTTTTGATGAATGTTAGTAATCATATGACACCTCTTTTAACATGACGCATCTTTCAAATCATTGTCAATTGTATTTTCCATGTTTTGACTACATGCGTGTTGAACTATGTTCATTAGCATTGGTTGGTTAGTGATGCATGGTATTATACCATAACCATGAATTTGAAACATATGGAAAAAGTTGCATTTCCACTTTTTATAAAGAATATGATGGAAGATGATTTGGCAATCAATGTTGAGTTGGCTTTGTTTCTTTTAACATAAAAACAATTATTTCATTGGTCTTGGATTCTTTTCTCTCATGTTTAAGGAAGTGCATGAAAAGAAAAAACCCCACAATATGCTAATTTGTTGATGTTAAACCTTCAATCTATAAAGCTTTCCTATGATTTTGACATGTCATCACCATTTGCATTCATTGGCAAAATTTTAAAGTGGTTCTGTATAATAAGAGAATGATAAAGATTGTATTCTTGATTTTTCCATTTCCAAACACAAGTGAAGGTCAATCAAAGAGCTTGTCAACAAATAGTTGTCAATTTTGAAACAATATAAAATGGATGTGATATCAATTGTGCTTTACAATGGTGGGGAATATTAGTTTATATCCCTATATTATTATTATTATTTACTTATCAAATCTTAAACATTGTGAGAGCATAGATTAAAAGGGAGAATTTTTTTTCTTTGGCAAGAAATTTATTAATTTAAGGAGATGTCACCTACAATAGGAAAACTTTTTTAAATTAATATTTGTGAGTAAAATGATTCCAAGGCTGGTTTTAGAACTTTTTAATTTAATGTATCAATGGAATTTATTGAAATGAAAATAACTTAAAATAATTTGAAGGTTCATTTGAACATAATGAATTATGGAAATATGATTGGTTTTCTTTTTTTATTTTAGCAAAGTAATGAATTTTTAAAATATTTTCTTAATTTTTTAATTTTATTATATTTTTTCTGAGTCAAATGTTAAGAATTCATTAACTTTAATTATTGAAAATTAATGAGTATGAAATTCAACTATTTGAAATTTGGCTAAAAAAAAGAATTTAAAACTTGATCCCTTGATACCTTGATACCTTGGTTTTTGAATTGATTTTATCACTTTGCATATTAATTATTGCCATTTTGTCTACATTAGTGATAATTTGAATGTAAATTTGCGACATCAACATTATATGTTGATGACTACATGTATATGTGAATGAAATGTATTATCATCATGTCATTAATTGTGTTATCTCCAAATGTGAACTAAAATTTAGTTTGTTATGTATTCAATGGTGCTTCTATTAGCTTTGTTGTTGTTACTAACTATTATTGTTGTAGTATAGCTTGTAGAAAAAATATCAATATTGAAAAGAACTACTATATGAAGTGCACAAAACCCTATAAATCTACCAATAAATGTATGTCTTTCCTTAATGTCCTCAATGGAACCTAGTGAATGATTCACCTTATTCCCAACACATGTGTTATGTTTCCATATCTCTCATTCCATGAAAATCAATACAAGTTCTATCACCATGCAAGTACAACAAACATAATTTTTAAATACAAGAAAAATTTGATATACGATCTAACCATGCTAATAAGAACCAATGATGCCCCTTTAGATGATAACTTATTTTGAAAATAGGTTAAAATTTCTTTTGAAAAAATCCAAATCTTAGATTTTCCATTATATTACTATGTTAAGGATCGTGTTATTTTTTTGTCAAAAATATGTCTTTTTCAAATCTTTTCAAGTCAATTTACAATTTTTTAAGCAATGACAACATTGGTTACAATTGTTTTTTTTTTAATTTAATTATTTTTTATTCATTGGATTGATTTCAAATTCATTCACATGTTCTTAAAATACATTATGAAGGGTGTTATATAAATAAATTTTAAAAATTCAACATCAAATTAAATTACCATTTAAAATATGAAGTATTAAGCAATCCACTTCTATCAAACTTACAAGCACACATTACATGGGCTTGAAGGATTAACATATAATATATTCAAATCATGAGTGACCAAATTAACAACATGTTAACATACTCAACTATGTATGTACCCATGTAGTGATTAAATGGCATGAAATTTGGTTGAAATTGGTTTAGAAATTCATCGTCTTGCTTTGAAATTACTTCCTTTTCATTGTGTGCATAAACCATGAAATTTGGATTCATGAGAGGAATTAAATCTTTGAAGTGGCATGAGTAGGATATAACCATTTTGCACCCTATTGATTTTACAAATCCAATAACTCAATCTTACTTGATGTTTTTATTGAGCCCATTATCACTTGCAAAAATTCACAATACATTTATGTGGTGGCAAGTGGGGATCTGGCACATAAAATATGAAGTTATGTGCATGTACGTGAACAGATGTTCATGATATTTATCTAATTTTTGCAATAGAACTTATGATTAACAATTGGCATAAACATCAAGATTTAAAACATAAGGTTAGTGGTAAAAGATTTTAATCAACATACAAACATATATCCAATTTTGTTTCCTTAATGTTAAAACACTTTCCATAAACTAGATGTTTCAAAATTTTCAAATTGTTTATGTCCACAATGAAGAATATTACAAATTACTCCTCAATATAGTGGGAATGGAAAAAAACAAATTGTAACCTAAGGGTTTTGGAGCTTAGTTGAAAATACTTAGTTGAAATTCATGACAAAATTTAAAGGTTTTACATGTCATGAATATCTTGTGGATAAAACATCATAACTTTGCTTGGAAAACATGTAATCATGCTTGCCTTGTTGGGATGTAAAGAAATGATGCACTCATACCTTGTGCACCGATACAAAGTCTTTCAAAAATTACTACCGATACCTTGAAAGGCACCTCATGGTGCCTCTTTCAAGGTATCAATAGTAATATTTCAAAATGACAACAATGAAAAAGAAGGAACCTAGGGATGCTCCTTAGCTCCACATACTAAACCAAGAGGGATGTGTGAAAGTTTTGGGATAGGACAAGTATACAAACCACATATATATTAAATTGAAATGGATGAAATTTAAACATATAAAATGGCTTGTGCCATTGGCCTAAATGTGAACTTGTTACTAAATTTATTTTTATTTTTCAAATCATTTTTTTAATTTAATTGAATTTCTAATTTAATATTGATTGAATGCACGATCAAGTGTCTCAATGTCAACCAAAATTACATTCCCTATAAGTCAATACAAGATTTTTTAAATATGATTCAAATGGACATGGTTGTTTATTTTTTTAATATTATTATTCTAATCTTCGAATAATACATGTTTAATCATTTACAAACCTTCCCAAATCTAAATGAAAACTTGTATTTAATCTAATTGATGTCATTTTGAATTTGGAAGTCTTAAAAATAAAACCCACAAAATTTAGATGAATAATGACCCATGCAAAGCTTTCATCTAATTAGATGACCAATCCATATTTTCCAACTTCAAAAGTTCATTACTACTAACAAATGAATTTTTTATTAATAAATAACCACACAAATATTTTCATAATGAAATTGTTAAATTAAATCCAAGTCTCAATTAATAGATCTAAAGATATATTAATCACCATATGTATTTGAATAAAGGGTACCAATAAAAATAACATCATTTTGCCACAATAGTGAAACCTTTGATTATGCGTCTACCCCATTTTAACAAAGAATACTCAAAGTTCAATACCTCTTACACCTTAGGCTTTAAAATTATAAAATCACTTTCCTAAAATTACATTCATCAAGGGTTTTCCAAAAAATACCAAGACTGCACCTCAAGTGTTTTTTTAGATGTTTAGTTTTGATTTCGTTGAAATTTCAATGACAAATTTGTTCAATACATCAACAAATTGAACAAATGTGAATGCAATCATGGTAACACGTACTACAATAAATGTAACCAATGTTTGATGTTCCATGTTATTGAAAATGTAATTTAATTTTATGTTGAAATTGTTGGATTTTCTTATATAATAACATTCATAATATATCGTGGGAACTTGTGAATAAATTTGAAATTAATCAAATGAAAAAAAAAACTATGAAAAAAAACTAATAAAACATTATAACAATTGTTTTTCAACAGTAAAAGAACATGTTTAATAACTTGAATTTTTATCTAAATTGCATATTTTTGACAAATTATTAATGCACATCTTATCAAAGTACCTTTTTTTCTTTTTTTTAATCATGGTTTTTAAAAAAATATTTAAAACTTTTTATGAAAAACTTCAAGAATAAAACAGTTCAAAAAATAATTCAAAAAGCAATTCCAAAGGGGCGAATGTGGCTCATGTTTTCCCGTTTCCACCCAAATGTAAACATTACAAAACCACCTCAATGCAACTGAAGTAAAAAAAGGACATCAGCTGTAAAATAAAATCTAAAGTAGTCTTCGGTAAAAACTAATTCATTATAATGTTTTGTCCACTAAAGACAAAAGAACATTTCACGGCAGAATGTACTTTAAGTAAACCAATTCACACAACAAAAGATCTGGCATAATGTAAAGTAAGTAAAACAATGCATACAGTAAAAGATCTGGCATAATGTATAGTAAGTTAAACAATTCACACAGTAAAAGATCTGGCATAATGTATAGTAAGTAAAACAATCCACACAGTAAAAGATCTGGCATAATGTATAGTAAGTAAAACAATTCACACAGCAAAAGATCTGGCATAATGTGCAGTAAGTAAAACAATCCACACAGTAAAAGATCTGCCATAATGTACAGTAAGTAAAACAATTCACACAGCAAAAGCTTTGGCATAATGTGCAGTAAGTAAAACAATTCACACAGTAAAAGATCTGGCATAATGTCCAGTGAGTAAGACCAGGCATAATGAGCAGTAAAAACCTGGCAGAATGCACACTAGGTGTCAGTTTCTAGCAGGAAATGTGCCGTCTGATGGCAGGGTGTGTAGGAGTGTGCAATCTCCATAAAAGCGCATATAAGTGGCTGCCCCTAGTATATTCCATTACTTTTTATGGCTTGTTGTTGCGACGGCGTCTCCTTGCTCCTGAAGGCGCCTCTTCTGTGGTCGTCGCCATTGGTTGTTGTTCATGGTTTCTAGCTTTCTGCAACGAGAGGACGGCCGGGAGGGGAGGGAGGGAAGCAGGAGGAGGAATTATCAGCTGCAGTAGCAAGTATGGAAGAGGAAAAGAAGACTTTTTATCTCAAGGAAGTCGCAGAGCATAAGGCGCAAGATGACTGCTGGATGGTCATCCATGGCAAGGTAAAAAAAGCTTTTCAAGTATGTGGATTGATCTGTTTTTCTTCGTTTTGCTTTTGAGGCCTCATGGCACAAGCATACCTTATAGGGTGATTGGTGGATTGTTGTTGAAGTCTTTTTTGGTTTGTTGAGATCCTGCAGAAACTAAATAGGCCCATGTTCATCTTGCACATGAAAGTGGGGGTTCAAACTTGAAACCACCATAATGGAGCAAAGCTTGGAATCGCTGACTCAACCCAGTGAGTCATAGAGTAACCACCTAGAAGACACTGGGGGGCAAAGAATTGTGCAAAGCTGCAGTTGTTTTAGGGTTCGAACATGAGGTTGGCGGTATCTTTATTACGGGGTGAGGAGACACTGAGTCATGCTCGTTGGCAGATAACAGCATCGTTTTTATCTTCTTCATCCTGAAGATCCTAGTGTTCCAACCTTCCTAGTGCTCTTTCTTGGTCATTCAGGGTTTTGAGAGAGATTCCTCTTAGCTGCTCAAGGCGGTTGTGAACGAATAGGGTTTTAAGCTGGCTGAGTGGCTAGAACCATGTAAGATCTTAACCATGACAGTTGAGGGACGCATAATAGGGCTCCTGTGTCAATCAGCTGATATCTGAAGCTTGGAAATGAGAGGCCCTGTAATTGAACAGGCACTCTTCATGAGGGACATAGCATCAGTCTTCTTCTTCTTCTTCTTCTTCTTCTTTCATTGTTCTTTCCATGTGTCTTCAGGTGTTAAAACCTTTCCATTTAATTGTTTATTACATTTGGGATTGTGAGGTGGTGACATTGTCATCACACATGAGCTCTGCATTCTTTAAGATTTCATCTTTGACTGTGGTAACAGGTGTATGATGTTACCAAGTTCTTGGATGACCATCCTGGAGGTGATGAGGTTCTGTTACAGACTGCAGGTACAGTAGCAAACTCTTGAAATTTAGATCTCTGTTGCATTCCTGTAGTGGATGGTGATCTGTGTCTACAGAACTATCATCCCTTTGATGGCCCAGATCTAACTGGTGTAATGGTGAGAAAAGCATTCAACAGACAATTCTTGATTTGCATGCTTTTGCATTCTATCTTCAACCATTCTCTATAAGCATTCTCAGCCAAAAGATGCAGGAGTTAACATGAATTGTATGCCTCATCTGGAGTCCATTTTTTTCAGATTCTGCTAAATTTGCAATATTCAATAGTCACTGTTATATTTGTTAAACTCTTTGTGGCTCAAACACAAAGCTTGCATGAGCCACTGTTATGCATAACTTAAATGGCAAGTTTGAATATTCTTCTGATGAGAAAATGGTTACTTTTCAAAGTTTCTGTTAAATCAAACCAGAGCTTTGCTTTAAAAGAGAAAGATGTCTGTTTGGTGTTTCTGCCTTTGGGATCTTCAAAATGATCATTTCAGGGGCTTCTAAATTAGAGCTGGGGAGCTCCTCAAATCCCACTTTGTCCTCAAAAGATCATCCTCACTTGTTTTTGTTTCTGTCTTCAATTTCATGTTCAATAATAACATGCATGTGACCATTGAAAGTCTTTTGAACATATCTGACTGTTGCTTTTTCTCAATCTCAATTTTGGTTTTGTTTTTTGTTTCCTCTTTTCTTAAGGGTTGGGTTTTGTCTCTCTCCAGTTTGCTGATGTTTTTCTCAGATCTGAAATGTCCACAACCCTTTATCTGGTCATCTCTCAATTCTGTTCATATTGACTTAAAATCGTAAGTATTGGAGAAGTTCTTGGTACTTATGAAGATAGATTCAAATTCTTCAACCATTCAAGAGTTCTTCTTTTGATGCTAAAGCTTAATCCATGCTTGTATCCCTTCTTACAGGAACAGATGCTACAGATGAATTTGATGATGCAGGCCACAGTGACAATGCAAAGGTACAAATGGAAGATTTCTATTTGGGAGACTGCCCAGAGTTGTTGGAGACCAAGGACAAAGATGTCATTGCAAAGGATCATATTCTTAAGGCTACAGAGTCAACAACAGAGTCTGTAGGTATTCTTAGTAAGGTTTTGCAGTTTTTGATTCCCCTTGCGCTTTTTGGAATTGCAGTTGCCATCAGAAGGTATGGGAATGAGGGTGAAAATGTAGCCTAATGCAAGGCAACTCATTAAGAGCTGAAACAGTCACACTAAGACTATGACAGTTAGTTCTGGTATACCCTCTCCACTGTTCGATGTTTACCTGTAAAGATTCGGGATGCTGATATGGATCACAAACTAATCACTAGGCTTAGCTGAGATTGCTGTTCCATCATCTTGTCCAGAATGAGTGTGCTGTCAGCAGCATATTTTCAATGATGGAAATAAAGAGTGTCGCAAGCTTAAGAACATGGTGTTTGGGGAAAGCCATGACCTCCACTTTCAGCTATAAACAGAAATGAAGTTGTATATTCACATGTTGTAATCAGCACCATCAAGTATATTTTCCACTGGGTTGAAAAAGCTACAAGCTTGCAGAAAAAGAATCCTCAAAAGATGCAACAATTCTTTCCTGCAGACCATCTGCTCATGTACAAATGAATTCCAATTCCTGGTCAAACAGGAATGTGAATAGAATCTGCATAACTCTGAGACGTAGTGCCAACATAAAGGCCCTAGACCACCGATATGGTCGACCATCCATAGGATCATTAAGATGCTGAATGAGTGATATCAACTGGGAGGGATTGTGCACGAAGCAGAAAACTCAGCTGAGATAGCATGCCCTTTACAAATCTCCATCAACTTGTACCACAGGAGTTCAGAGATGCTCCTCTATAAGGTAGGTGCATGCATACAGTTGGCAAGCAGTGACAAACCATGCACTATCAGAGCATGGAAAATCTAGCAAACTCCTCATCTGCCCGCAGGAATTCAAAAGAAATGCATAAACTACCCTAACAAGTTTTGCCTGCAGAGAGGCCACAACAACTGAATTGTTCTTTGTACAGATCTCTCATAGCATACTACATTTGCATGGCTTCTGCATGATATGTCTCCAACTCTGCATCCAAGTCTTCTGCACTCTTCTCTTCAGCCTGCACTCTTCCCTGTGAACGACCAGCACCCCGACCTCGGCCCCGGCCTCGAAAGTTGCGGCTGCCACCTCGTCTGCCCCCCGACCCACGACCTTGAATTCCCCCACTGCACACATTTCACTCTCATCAGTAGTGGATAAGAGATGTCAAAAACTGAGTTCCACTACAATCATAACATGTTGCAGCTATATCCCCATCTAACTAGACAATTCACAATTTATCACTGGCCTATTTTAAGTCTAGTTCAAAGACATACCCCATTAGAACAACACGTCGTGCATTAGAGTTGGGCCTTGCTCCATTTGCAGCTTGCACCACTAACCCAGCTCCTCCTGCTACTGCCAGGTCTCTTCCTGGTACATTACTTGGAATGGTTCCAATGAGCTCAATTTGCATGGGCTTCCCATCAAGCTGCACAGTGTTGTACCGCTTCATTGCAGCAACAGCCTCAGTTTTTCTTGCAAAGACCACTTCTGCAGTTCCCTGAGTATCCAGCCCCACCCAACACAAACATAAATTCCTGAAACTTACAGTTCGCATACTAAATGGCAGACACAAATGATTCCCACTGGATAGATAGAACCATACCAAATGGCAGCACAAGATAGTGGAGGCCAACACAACAATTATATAAGAAAAGATACGAAGCAGAGCAGACACAGTTAATCAGGCAGATGCAGATCTATGAAATTGCAGTTTTACAGTATTCCAAACAGAGAAATATCCACAACAATTTGGAGGTAACATGACAATGAGATCAGTCGTAACCTTATGAGAGTCACTCACAACATGTCAGACCATCACCTTCATCACAAATAGCAGTGATAAGCTGCCATGACTACCCACTAAACCAGGCAAATGCAGCATAAATAAAACAAGTGCTACAATCCACCTGGAACCTGAGAATTCACCTTTGAGCGACCACTGCGGTCATAGTGAATGGAGCATCGCTTCAACTCACCAACTTCAGCAAAGAGCTCCTGCTTGCAAGCACAAAAAACATTCCCATGTTAGATCTGCCATCAAAAAAACTCACTTCAAGCAACACAAAAGATGGAAAACACAAAACTACAGGCAACATCACAACAGAAACCATTAAGATTTATAACATAAGATTGCATCAAATGGTATGATGCTCATAGGATGGAGACTGCTAACACAAACAGGAACTTGCCTTCAAATCCTCATTTGACACTCCATAATCAAGATTAGAGATGTAAAGCTTTGAGCCTGTTTCAAAACTCAGGGGCTTGAGCGTGTTGTTCGGGACCATGTCCTCATACATATTGTGTTGTTGCCATTGTCCAATGATCGGCTGCTGAAGAAACTGTTGCAGATATTGACAAAAAAAACCACAAGGATACAGAGATGGACAACACCATGCAACCGTCAGCAGCAGAATCATCTGTTCTTCTACACCAGCAAACAGAAACTATCGCGTGTATATATGGTATGTAGATCTAAATCTAACACAAGTGCAATCATCCCCTGAGCAAAAAGGGTCCTATATAACTCATGCTGATGCAGAAGAGGAGAGCCACATCCTGGGGACTTGTAGATATGGATACCTCCTCCCAGGATGGGTGCCGTTGTCACAGCAGAGACAGAGACGATGATCAACAACCATATGGGGAGTGTGTGTGTGTGTGTGTGTCTGTTTTAAGCGCGGAGTGATTTCTTTCATCAAAGACGGAATGACCTCAGCAGAGTAAAAAGCCGAAGATGGATTTGGAACTACAACACAGTGTCAAACACAAAAGCAGCCCTGCCTGCGAAGCACGTCCACATTTATCATCATCATCATCTCCCTCCCCCTCCCCTCCCATGGCACAGATCTCCAAACCCCATGCTTTTGCATCATCCACTAAAAACCAAACCCCAATCTGTCGGTGCGCCAGTGCCTTGAGAAGAAGGTAATAAATCGCGCATCATCATCATCATCATCATCTTCTCACTTTATGCACGCAAAGAAGAAGAACTCAAACAAAGGGATTGAAGAAGCAGCATCCTCAGAAGTTTTGCAATCTGGGTTTTTGCATTGCAGCTACCATTCCCTTTTCTTTTGTGTGTCTATTGATCAGGCTTTTCTTTTTCTTTTTTTCCTTTTTGCAACGCAATGAGATGATGATGCTACACACGCTGTCTGGCATAGCCATAAAAGTGCTTATGGACGAAGGGGGATGCCTGCTTGCTTGCCTTGGCTGCTGTGGAGTAAGGGTTGTGGCCAGAATGAAGAGTTCGCTTCATCTGTCTGCGCACAGGCCCAGTCGCTGCTTTGGGGCCACTGCCATAGCCTCCAGTAGTAGCAGTAGTAGTATTGAAGCTCCCCCTGCTGCGGGGGCCCCTTCTACCGCCTCCTCTGCCTCCTCCTCCCCTTCGTCCCACTTGCTTGTTGGTCTTGATCATGTCATCAAGCGACATATCCAGTGCACTCGTCATGATGATTCCCTGCTGCTCACCGCTAGAATTTTTTCTTGACTCCTTCCTTATCGCTTGTTGGCAGACGAAACGCTCGAAGCCCTTGAAACACTCGAAGGAAGAAAGAGGAAACTAGCCACAGCAGAGCCGTCAAAGCCGCACTAGGTCAACGCTTTGCTTGCTTGCTT
This sequence comes from Sphagnum contortum, assembly GCA_963920785.1. Classification (NCBI taxonomy): domain Eukaryota; kingdom Viridiplantae; phylum Streptophyta; class Sphagnopsida; order Sphagnales; family Sphagnaceae; genus Sphagnum; species Sphagnum contortum. Next base: position 8,135,027 of record OY987294.1, on the reverse strand, counting down.
GCTTGCTTGCTTTGCTTGCACACGGTTGGAGAAATACAGCAGTTGCGGAGCAAGGGAACTTACAACCGTCAACAGTCGTGCAGAAAGGGCACGAGCCAAAAGAAGAACGCCACAGAAAGCCTGTTGACGACGACCACCACCACAAAATTCTTCCTTCTCGAGAAGGTGCAAATCACAGAAAGAGAAGAAGATCCTCCAATGGATACCACCACCAGCAAGCAGTCGTCACACGCTCCGACAAACACCAGGCGAGGAAGTGGCCGTCTTGTAAGGAGGAAGAAAAAGGACAGATGTAACAGAAGAAGACACCACAAGGCAGGGAGGAGGACAAACACAAAGGAGACGATGGCCGCCAATAACGATGCAACAACTATCGGAAACAACCCTTGGAGAGCAAGATATCCAGAACCGCAGACTAGTGCGTACAAGCTCCAGATGGTGGGAGCGGTGCAGACAACGGAAGACGAAGAAGAAGCAGGAGGTACAGAGCTTTCAAAGGAACGAACAAAAGAGGAAATAACAGGCAGGGTCGGCAACAAAAAACCCTTGTACCAGCAGCCTCTTTCTTCAAGTTGGGTTGCGTCTCCTCCTCAAGAATCGAGCCGCTTCCTGAATCCGCGTCCCATCTATCCACGTATGTATACCCATTTGCTGGTGTTCCATGGATGCATACATGATGCTGCAATCATCCTGTGACCGTGCTCCACACCCAGCGAGCTCGAGAACGAACGCTTTTGGCGCTCCTGATTTGCTGCTGCTGCAGCAGCAACGGATGGCGCGTCTATCTTCTTTTACTCGCCCCATGCATGTATGGACCATCATGTGTTGGATGCCATGGTAAGTAGTGATAGGAGGACGAGGAGGAGTGGAGCACAAGGAATGGGAGAAAAAAAGAGAAGAAGAGGCGAGAGAGAGATTCTTGAGTGGGCGGAACGACGCGCTGTTTGCTGCTAGTAAGAGGCATGGCAAGGGATCCACTCCTTGTTGCTGTGTCTTGTTGTGTGTTGCTCCGCCCGCCCACCCACATGTAGGTCTTCTTCTAGGAGGAGGGGGAAGGATTCCGCAGCTGTTTGTCACGGCAACCATGACCAGCAGCTTACTGGATAGGTCACAGAACAATTTCATGGGGAGCAACAGTCTGCTGCCGGGACGAAGAAGCGGAGGAGGAGGAGGAGGAAGAAGAGGCGGCGGCATCAGAAGGTTTGGGTTCCGAAGAGGAGGAGGCCTCCTCAATTATGCCGGAGGAAGCTATGGAGGAGCCGTGCAAAGGACAGGACCCATCCACACGCAGATGAAGCGCTCCACTGCTCGCCGATATTCCTTCACATCAGCCAAGGCAAGAAAGCAGCAATCCCCCTTTCTGCCTATGCCACAATGGGTGTGTAGCATCTCAGTCCATTTGGTTGAGAAACTGGGCTGAAGGAAAGCTGCTGCAGCGGCTGCTGTTGTGAACCCTAGGGTTTCTGACACTTCCAACCTCTGCGTTTTTTTTGAGTCTTTGTTCTTGGTCACTGCGACATGGAAAAATTCATCGTTGGAGGCAGGCACTACTACTGGACTGCTGCACCAACAAATCCGGGTTTGCAATTTTGTGGATGCAAAATGGGGGAACCTCTTTGCACATCTTTGGAGATTTTGTGGGGACGTGCCAGCTCTTGTGTTCTGACACCTGCCTGTATGTATTGTAGTTCATCTTCTTCTTCTTCTTCTTCTTCTTCTTCTTCTTCAACTGCATGCACTGTCAAGGGTCCCAACCCCATCTTTGATTATGGAAATCAATCTCCACATTTCACACACAATTTCCATATCCTCAATGGTGGTTGTGCTGTGACACACATTCTGCGAGGAGCTATCCATATCTAAAGATGCTCCAGGATGTGGCTCTCTTCTTCATCTTCTTCTTCTTCTCCTTCATCTTCTTCTGCTGCTGCTGCATCACTTGCTGCTCCTGTCAGATGTGTGTGCACCTACCTTGTATGTGCAATTGTCCTGCTAGTTAGTTGGATGTTGTATAAAAAACTCTGCTGACTCTTGATCTTTGTGTGCATTTTTCTGTGCATCCTTGTTTTGTCCAAATCTGCAATAGTTCCTTCAGCAGCAGCCTGCTACCATTCCAAAATGGCAACCAGGGATTTACCAGCATGTGAGGAACATGGTTCCTGCTACAATCAAGCCCCTGGGAATTGAAACAGGGACGAAGCTTTACCTCTCGAATCTTGACTATGGAGTATCAACATATGATCTTAAGGCAAGTCATTGCAACTTTGTTCCTTACACATTGCTTAGTATGTGGCATCCAACTTGTCCTCCTGAAGTCATGTCATATACACACTTTCATTTGTGTTTTGCTCATAATGATCATCCTGCAAAAACACCTTATCTACAACATAGTACCAAACCAAAAAGTTTATGTCTTTGTCTGAGGGAGTTGAGTCTGAAGAAGACAAGTTTTGTTGTGTTTGGAAACAGGAACTCTTTGCAGAAGTTGGTAATTTGAAGCGATGCTCCATTCATTATGATGGCAATGGTCGCTCAAAGGTGAGATTTCAGTTGGGAGGTGTGTCATAGCTCTTGGATGTATATCATGTATTGCAGCTCCACACTGATAGACCTAGAAATTGGATATCTTCCACAGTGCTACCATTGGTTGTGACCTATGTTTTTGGTCAATTACTAACTAGCATCTGCCAGTCCTGAACAAGTTTTGAGGTTTGTGGCTGGTGATGACTGGACAATCAGGGCACAGCTGAGGTTGTCTTTGCAATGAAAGCTGATGCCATCGCTGCAATGAAGCGGTACAACACAGTCCCACTCGATGGGAGACCCATGCATATTGAGCTTATCGGAACCAATCTCAGTACTTCTGCTGTTCAAGCAACAGTACCACTGGCAAGACAAATTGGACTGGTAGTTCAAGCTGGAGCAAGGCCCACTCCTAGTGCCCAACGCATTGTTGTGATGGGGTATATCTCTATACCCAGCTTGGACAAACCTGTTCAGTTATGGGTTGTCAAGCATCATCTTTGCTAGTTTAGGTTAAGCAACTGAATAGGATGTTTCTGGAGGGGTTCTAGAAAAACAAAGCAAAGGAGACTTATTCCTTGAGTTCTATTGCAAATGCTAATGAATTGGAATGTCTTCAGTGCTGGATCCCAGGGTCGTGGATACTCTAGGGGTTTGCGACGGGGCAGTGCCTTTCGAGGGCGTGGTAGAGGTCGGTTGGCTGATCATGGACGCAGGAGGGTGCCTCTAGAAGAGAAGAGTGCTGAAGACTTGGATGCAGAGTTGGAGACTTACCGTGCAGAAGCCATGCAAATTTAGTGAGGTAGAATAGTCATCTCAATTAGTAGTCCCAGCAGGAGGGCACACTGTTGAATAGGTATGTAGCTTTTCTGGCAAGATTGTCTGTCTGCAAATGCTTGTGGTGGAGTTGTATTGATGTTGAGCAAAATAACATCCTTAGAGCATTTTAAAGGCAGAAGCGCACAACCATGCTGGCAAAATTAGACATGATCCAGGTTTGGAACAGGAAATGTACACTCAGTTAAACAGCCAGCAGTAAATGCAGAAGCTGATGATGTTAGCAATATTGTTTTGAACAGATGCAATGAAGCTGCATATCCCAGCAGCAAATACCCCGATGTGGAAAACTCCCTCAAGTTGAGCTCCTGAATGATTGGTGATTTCTAGTGGATGGTAAAATCTAGACCCTGCTGAATTGGGATCTACTTACAGGCACTGTGTCCATTTGCTTTGCTCACTTCATTTGCAATTTGCTATTCTTCATGCATCTAAGCAGTATGGTTTTTTTTGTTGGTTGCTACTCGACTTTATGGTGCATGCACTCAAAAGTTTGTGAAACCCATCTGATTTGCTGCTCTGGGATCTTCTTGATGACAGAACTTGTACATGTCAATTTTGTTATCTAATAACATTTCATTTTGCACATGCCAAACTTATTTGCAAGTCAAAGCCTGTTAGCAAAGCATTTTCTTCATCAAAGTTCAAAAAGTGGCACAAGGATTTCAAATCATTTGAAGCTAGACATGTGTCATGGCCATATAGTTCCAATTGGATGAAAATATTCAAATGGTTCTGCTGAGCTATGCCTTGATAACAAAGGGTTTTAGAAATTATCAACTCTGTGTCTTTCTTATGGTAGTGTCAAGGTCCTTGCCATCCGGGCATGAAACCTTCAATGAACTAGGCTAGTACAACATACCGGCGGATTTTTTGTTATCAAGGGCATTGATGTAATTGTGAATATATATCATTATATTAACATATGCCTGATGAAATAGAGGCTGCCTCTAATCCATGAAAATCGTCATTACTAAACTTTGGCTTCACATTACTACATACTACTGTTGACAATCAATTGATGGAAAAATGGATTGGTTTTGAGAAACTTAAATTCCATTGAATGAAGATATTGAACAACATTTCAAGTTACTTGAAAAGAAGTGATTTAAATACAATTCAATTGTAATTCAATTCACTTTTTTCAATTTACTTGAATTGAGTCCAAATTCCTAAACTTAATTCAATTCAATTCAAATTCAATGAAAAGAAACAGGATGCAATTTGATGCAAAAGGTATTGAAAATGTATTCATGAAATGTGGTGCTAAAAAAAATACTCCAAAAACACAGAGATCTGAAAGGACTTCTTTTCATTCCCCTTTGGAATCGGCTAAGCAAATTTCAGTTTGGAATGTCATCCAAATGTACAACTTATGAAACCTATAGTTCTCTACCTAAACCAAACCAGCTCTGATGAATCACTAGAATTTGGTTTTATTACGGTACATCATGGGGTACAAAATCTAGGTTCAGATTGCTGTCTTGGGTGCCAAAATCACACCTCCACGTGAACTAATTGAAGACCCATTCTTAAAGCCTAAAGGCAAGGTAAGTGTCAATACTCAATACCACTTCTACTACCCATTCCTCCACCTCTTGCTAATGTTATGTAAATTGACCACAATGGAAACAAAGTGAAATTACTTCTTGCAAAGTTTGCTGGATGGACTTGTGCAAGCTCACAAGACATTGCCAGAACTCCAATTTCCTTTGTTGATTGCCTCCTACCAACACTACATTGTTGCAGCAGATGATCCATGGAAAGATGAATCTGCTACTGTCTTTTGGCAACAACAACTATTATATATATATATCACTGCGACCATGTTGAGAATCAATTCAGGCACTTGGGTCATACACATCCAACACATGGCTTCCTTGAAACTAAAGCATGAAACCCCATAGACACAAAACTGAAAGAAAGTTTCACCATTTTTGAAGTTAGGGAATATACCCCAGATCCCTCCTGCCATCTCCACCTATTGTGCTAAACACACTTGGTGATGCCAGCAGTGCCAGACACCCACTGCACAGAGTCAAAATTGTTTTGAGTGCATTGTGAACAGTCCTGCACATTTGTGGATGTGCGAGACCATCATCATTCAAGCAAAAGAAACAAGATGATTTGAAGGCACAGGCTAAACAGCAATTTGAGACACATGCTGCATGGGCTACAATCAGCAGTGTTCAATCTGCAAAACAGTATTTCTGACCTCAGTATTCTGAGGTGGACTGTTATAGCACTACGTACACTCTACCATCCTGTCCATTGAAACTATGAACATGTCAAAAGAGATCTTATCAATATCAAGAATGAGGGACTGGAACTGCAACCTTAAGTTTAGGGAGCTTAACACTGTTGGTACTAATAAGGTAGTACTAGCAACCCTGTTTTCAAACCTGTAAACCTCTCCCCCCTAGTGAGCTTGAGGGTGTTCAAAGCATTCTTTGAAAGGTATGGGCACTTATATACGAGACATAGCTTGCACAATAGGTGCAACATAGGACATGCTACACAACAGCAGCAATCTGACCCTGAAAAGCTACTGCAAGAATGAAGCAGCTCACCCATAGAAATGACTTAGTTGATCACTTTAGACCCCTAATTAAATGTTAACAGAGGGCACTTATTTTCATCATTATCATTTTCTCCCATTCTGGGAGACAGAAGCCGCTAGGAGGGCAGCCCCAATGCCTGATCCATCTTTGGAAAGCTCCACAACCACATCTTTTGATGCATCACCGAGGAGCTCAACAACAGCCGCCTGCATGTAAGCTCTGAACTTGCTGTATCTCTCATACAGCCCACCATCCATGGCAACCACTGTTTTTCCATTCTCTGAGGCAACAGGGCTCCCCACTTCCTCACAACCATTTACATGGTTTTGTTCTGAGGCAACCTTCCACTTGCTGTGGGTTCCATCCCTACCAATCTTTTTCAAAATGCCAACAATACCAGCTGCAGCCAGGCGTGCACCACGCTCTGCAACAGTATCACAGACTTCATACACAATCTTGCGCACAGCTAGTGAAGTGTTTTGGATCTGCACACCACATGCACAAATGAAGTTCATCACAAAACATTCTTCACTATGTTCTGGTAATGGCAGATTTCAAATGTGATAGCTATCAGAATGTCTAGAATGAAGAAGAGACTACAGGTACTGTAGAATACAAAAAGAAGAGGTTGCATACCCCATATACATCCCTCAGGACATTTCCCACCACTTTTAGGTCACTGGACTCATCAGCATGCATTTTAGACATGTCTGGTGTACTGCAAGAAACAATGGGCCAGCTGAATCAGTTTCAATGATGCCACAAACTTGCAAGAGGCTGGTGCAATAACAGATCATCATAATGTGACATTCACAGGATACAGGGTTGAAAGACAAGATTCACTTGAACAACAGCCTATTAAGAGTGTCTGGGTCCACTCTCAGAAATCTCCAGAGCTGGCTCTCCATCTCATAACTTTGAGAAACAAACTCCTCCAGAGGACATATGGCTGTGAAATGTACCCTAAGGAGAATGCTTCCAGCATCTTGCGTGGCACATTAGGCCCAAATAAAGCTGCCTCTTGTGCCATCTTCAACAGGATCCTTCGTACAACATCACCCAGGTACATTCCAGATATCATTTTTTCAAAACCCTGCCAACCCAGCGCACTTTATTTCAGTCTATAATGCTGGCAACCCAAAGTAGAAACAGCTCTACAATGAAGATACAGATGTCACTCTACCTGTTCACCAGGATTCATAGTCTCATTGTCAAGAGCCTCATCAGTTTGTGTACGAGGCAAATGAGATGACCAGAAGTTGCCCCACTCCATATTTATAACCTGTCACAGCATAATACAGTAATATCCATCAAAATGTGTGTTTTTTGTCTACAACAGAAAGAAAACGCATTTACTCAAAATATAAACAAACCCTTGAACTCCCTCTGTATAGTGCTGTAACCCCTGCTGCTCAAATTTCCATTGCAAAATGGAATGTCACTGGACATATCATACTTGTCTCTCAAAAACAATCATGTTGCAATTGGAAAGAACTGGTTTGCACACATAAACACTCCAATGACAATCTTCAAAACTTTACACTAAGAATGACCAACAGCAGAGAAATGGGGAACCCCCAGAATCTGCAAAACAAGATAAGAAAGCAAATGCCAAGGAGTGGTCAACAAGATGTAACCATCTGGCCAGATTTCGGAAGCACGTTGCCACACTTGGAGATCGCCTGAGCACGCTCCACATATGCAGCATTTGTGCCAGTTCCCAAAATGACAGCAATCATGACATCCTCATTCCAATACCGCCCTCCCGCCAAAGTTCCTACTGTGTCATTGACCTGAAGTGTGGAATCAAACCCTCATCTTTTTTAGGCACTCGACTTCTATATCACCATGTTGCAAAATGATTTCCAAATACTTTTCCAATCATTCTGTAGAACATCAACTGGAGCATACACTCATGTTTGTCAAACCTGAAAACAATTGTGACCAAATCACTCATGTTGTTGAACATATTGCAATAAACTGATCCAAGACAGAAATGAATACCAATGCAGCAATCCTCATTTCATGGCCTCTTTTCCGAATGCATCTTTGCAAGGCTGCCACCACATCTTGGCCAATCTGGAAGTACACATTTTTTGCAATGGAATGTTACTTTCAGTACATAAGAAATGTGGATGCTGCCAGAGTGAGCATGCTACCCCAACTAACTTTGTTTGCATAAAACAGGTATGAGCAATAGCAAATGACATACAAAAAGGCAAGCAAGCAAGCTCTCAATTATGTCAGGGGCAGGATGCTCAAAAGTATGCATATGAATTGCTTGAGGCAACAAAAGGGCCTTGGAGAAGAAGACACAATCAAAAGCTCATCTCAAGGCAGTTCCCAAGTTTCCACATAGAAACGAGGAATGTCAGAACAGCAGGCATTATTACCGCATCAACCACTTTGAAGCCTTTGGTCCAGTTCAGCAAAGTCCCTGAATTGAGTGCAGTCTGTTGCACAGGAAATGAGAAGGTGAAACCTATCTCCCGTGATTGACCAGCAACAGGTCGAAATCCATCACCTTCCCTTGCCACAAAGCTAGAGAGTTCCTTTGCAATAAAATCAAACAGCTCCTCGCTGGTTCCAATCATGAGTTCAGGTGGAATTGCAACCTCCTCATACTCTTGCTTAATCACCCTCCCTTGTTTCCCACCCAACTGAACTCGCAGCACCCGGAAGTTGGTCCCACCCAGGTCCACAGCATAGTAAAGACCTTTCTCATCTCTGCCCAGACCCCCCAAATAGCAGCACTATATCATTATTCCAAGTTCTCAAGGCATAAATCTGGATAAAATCTCCAGAAACAAAACAGCCCTCATGATGACAATCGGATATGTCATGCATAGAGATTCATAATTCTGATTACCATCCACAATTGCAACTCCTCAATCATGTCAGAAAAAATGTATTGTGCATCCATGACATATTTTATTTCTGCCACTTTCCTGAGACACTTGCAGCCAATGGACAGATGGTGCTCAGATAACAGATTGTGCACCCACTGGAGCAAACATGGACCACTACTATGAGCATCTCTCTTGATTGAGAAGAAGCTCAACTATAAACTGATCCTAGAGGAAATCCATCTATCTGTTAACAAGTTGTCTCCACTCTCAAACCTGTAAAACATTATCCTCCCTCAATAAAGAACACCTGATCAGATCTGACATCTTAGCAAGATGTGTTGTATGTTGTGGATTGCTAAAACTATAGCAGGGGATCAGAATTACTATGAAGCTCAAACCCTAAACTTGCTCCAAAACACAGTTATCTGACACTCTTTCTGGGTGTTCATTCGTCTTCACTAAAGAAACACAGATGTGATCCAAAATGAGAACAAATGGAAGATGGCCCACTGTAATTTGCCAAGCAAAATCCCTGGTAGTGATTTGCTTGGCATTGCACATGCAAGGCAAAATCCTGAAATGGGTAGCAAGGATTGATCGATTCCAGATGAAAGTTTTGGTCCGCGTTCTTGGATCACCGCATTGCACACACATACATGAATTGGAAATTTCACATTGCAAAGAGAAGGAAAAAAGAAAACAAAGAAGCAAGCTTAGATCGGGTCTGGTTTCTTTCAAGGGTTTTGCTGCCACCATGCATACCCATGAGGCAAGCGATCCACGAAGGTAGGCAACATCTTCAACCTGCTACCGCCTTCGGACACAAGGCCAGCGTGCATTTCCACAGCCATGGCATCCACAACCTGCCGCAACCGCGGCAACGGCGTGGAACACGCCTCCTGAAACTCCTGCAGCACATTGCGTGCATGACGCCGCTGCGATCGCACACGCATACGTGAAGACACCACCACAGCTGCCGCCGCACATGCTGCCGCTGCACACACAATGGCTACTCCCGCCACAACCACCACCGCCTTCCCCATCCCCCGCTTACACCACAAACAAACAAACAAACAAACCTCCCCCAATCCCCCCCTCTCCTTCTCCGCCACCTCCACGTCCTTCTCCTTTCCCCTCTTCTGAATTTCCCCACCCCCACCCGGCGCACTCTCCTCTTCTTGCTCCTCCTGATCCACGCCCTTCCTTCTTCTCCCTCCCTACTGATTTCTCAAACCCTGACGACCATCTCACCGGGGTGGGGGTGGGTATCAAAGCCAAAACGACACACGACAGCAGCACCAACAACCACCACGGATCCAACACTCAAGACCTTCATACGGGCGCCACATCCAGGCAATTTGCCATGGCTCCGAGCTCCAGAATTATAGTTATTGCCACATACCCAATGCGCGCCGAAGAGCAAGGGCATGGCCACACACAGAGACACACACAGAGACAGCAGCAGAGGCAGCAGCAGCGACACAGAGACAGAGACAGAGAGGAAGGCAGTAGTATAGAAACAAAGCTTCGAAGGAGCAAACGCTTCTCAAGCCATTCTTACGACTCCACCACTGAGGCACCTAAATTAGTCAGCACCGCCAAACTGGTGAAGCCGCCAAATAGTACGCCAAAACTCTAGGCCATTTGGGGTGTTTTGGGGGGGGGGGACTGGAAGACTGGCTGGCTACCTGGCTGGCTTGTTTGTTTACTTATTAGATGCGCTAATTTCCGTTTTTTCTTTTTCTTTTTTTTTTGGGTGGCGAATTTTCGTCATTTTGCGAAAAACGAAAAAAAAAAGAGGCCCAGCAATATCAATAAAGAATTTTTTTAAAATTGAGAAAAAAAAACCTAAATTCGCCAGATTTCGAATTTTTTTATAAGCCAATAGCCAGATTTGTACATTACGCTCTAGTAAGTAGCCACAGTATATACCTGGAAGGATTTTGAAAGCAATTTACAGTGAGATATGCTCTGTAGCCATATAACCAAATCTTATTATTAATAATTAATTGTCAATCTAGCAACATTGAAAAACTGAAAAGAAAACAACCAGCGTTTCTTATGGTGTGAAATTTCGCCAAACTGAGAAAAATCAAACTAAAAAAAGGAATATTATGGCGCAAAAGGTATTGCTGTTTTTTTAATTTTTAAACCACCAAATTTGGGGGGGGGGGGATGGTTTAATTACTCTTCTTTCCTTTTTGGCCACAATTGGACTTTGATTTAGTTTATCATTTTTCCTTTTTGCCCTTCTGTTTTTTAAAATTATTTTTTTAGACGATTTCTGAAAGCACCTATGGCCAATTAATGCTAAATCTCTCTTGGGATGCTAGCCAATATGCAACCAACATGAGGAAATTATAATATATATGTCCAATTCATTTTATATGTGTTTTTCTTCCCAAAAATGAATGACAAATCTCAATTCATATGGGCAAGTAAAGAGCTAAAACTTGTTAGCCTACTTAACCTAACCCACATGTAACAAGGGTTTATGGTGGGTGGAATTTGGGAAGACCACAAAAGGGGGCTTCATCCTTTTACATTATTAAAGAATTTCCCCAAATTTCCATTTAATGAGTAGGTCTCAAATGTAGTGTGAGTAAATAAATGCCCATTAAAAAAAAATGGTGAAATATTATACCATATAATCAACCCACAACTTACATCGGAATGTCATCGAACATACCCCGGATGATGCCATTCCAACAACCCCATGTGCTGGGCTAGAGCTAGCCACTCGGAAACGAAGGACCGTAACAACATACCTTGAGCAATTGACTCAAAAATCCCGTCGATTGGATTATTATTGTGGATTATTATTGTTGGGGGGGGGGGCATCCATCCGTCAATCAATCATCACCCGAGCTTGACTTTCACTTCAGCCAAACTCTTCCGGATCGGCCGAGATCGGAGCTAGCATTATGCACGTATGTACATATTTACTCCCGAAAATATGTGTGTGTGTGCCAACAACATGTGCACGACGCCCGGGATCATGGGTTTGCAGTTTTGGGGGTGGGCCGGGCTTTCATTTGATATGTACGTCTTTGCAATTTGCTACAAGATATTTGAGCACCACCCACAATTTCTCTCGCACCGATAGTTTTGCCTATATTCCCGATAAAAGATAGCCAAAAAGGCTCTTCATTGAGTGCGGGGGAGGGTTGTCAAGGATAAGGATTGTAAGCGTCTATTCCACTCTCCGTTATTCCGCATCCGCCCCCCACACCCACTCCGGGCCGTATGGCTGATATTTCAAAACCACATTCACTAATCACAAATAGCCACATGGGGAATTCTTTTGTTTGTGAGGTTCCCATTTTTATGTACGGCAAAAAAAAAAAAATTAAATTAAATTCTTTTCTTTTCCGTATGACTTCTTCCCCCATAGATAGATAGATAGATATTCTTGTGCTTTTGGAACCCCTAAAATCTAAGCTCTAGATTGGTCTTTTTGGCCGGACCACCAACCACGTACAATAAATGGAGGCTATTCTAGATTTTTACTGGTCAAGATTTGGTGTAATTTGAGTTAATCTATGCTATAGCCGTGCAAAAATATTGGTGTTAGAATATGGATCTACCGTAGCCGAGGGTTAGTTTTCCACATGTACAAAATGGATTTTTTTTTTGCCAAAATTTGATTTTTTTAATAAATTTTAAATTATTATCTTTTCATGATCAACTATGTATAATAATATATGAGGAGTTCAAATATAAAGATTTAGCCTATCATAATTATGATGGTTTTTCAACCGCTTAGACGTTTCATATCTTCATGAAAAATTCATTTCTCTATTTTTAAATATTATTTAATGGCAAAACTCTGACCCTAGGGTAAAGTACTTGTTCATCCACAACTACTAGAGAGTTTTTTTTTTTTTTTTTTTTTTTTAATAAATTTTAACTATCATAATTTTAATCAAGCTTTTGGTTCATATTGAGTGGTGGAATTTTCAGATTCTTTATTTGCATGTGCACATGAAGAAGGGATTTGTTTCACTAAAAAAAATTTATTACTTTCCTAAAAGTCACGATTGGGTATGATTATCCGATTATCCTCATTTGTATCTCCAACGACCCAAGTCTATCTTTAAAATCTCATCCTAGCCATGAACACACCGCTCAATGCTTTTGGTATGTCACAAAAACAATGCCAAAGTTCAACCCCATCTCAAATATATTGGAAGGTATTTTCATCAAAGCAATAAGATATCTTGTTATCTTATGATTTAGTCTTTGAAAGTGCTCAATTCTTTGTTTTTCTTCCAATTTCCTTGCAAAGAAAAATTATGCCATACTTCCATCTCTTCAAATATATGGGCTAACTTGAAAAAAGGGTGCAAGATACAAACAAATTCATTTTGAACATGGTAGCCATCAAAAAGCGTGAGTTACTTGTGATTTATGGCCACTTGGCAAATGGTTGTGCAATTTCGTCAATTGTCGTAGATCATATACAAAGAATAACCAACCTAGGTTTACATGGAGGTCATCGTGGAAACTAGTCATCAAGTATATGTGTATCATCACCCAGGTTTGATTACTAGAAATGGCTTTTGTATTTTGATGGACATTGTCATCGTTGATTTAACTCACAGAAATATGGTGCAACAAAAATCAACAACGATAACATATGCAATGACAATGGTTGCTTAAGAGAAGGTACAACTATACATTGAACGAACACCAAGAGATGAGTTCATTCCTTTTGCTATTGACACATATGGATGTCTTCAGTTTCATTTTGATTCATTCCTAATCTCTTGTGCACATATCGTTATCGCGCATTATCAACAGTCTTCTTTAGTCCCCTCAATGTTCATTTCCCACTATCAACAACGTGTGTCCATAGCTTTGCAGCATGCGCAAGCCATAACAATTTTCAGTGAGCTATTACATTTAGTCAAAGTTCCTCATCTTTTCCACACATCATAGCCAGTGCACCTCCATCATTAATCGATTTGTGATAGACAACTGTTTTTTCATTTTAAATCTTTTTTTGTTATTGTTGATCGTCATTTCGTAACCTTGAGTCTTATTTGCATGCAATTATTTTTTCCTTATTTTTCGTTAATTGTTTCCTTTTGTTTTTTCTTTGGGTTGTGTTTACTCATGTTCTCTTTTACCTTGTACTTTTGATGGATGGGTTTCTATCCTTGATCTTTTTTTATACCAGGTATTTCTTCTATATAAAAAACCAACACTTGTTTAAGGTTTAAACCATTGTTTAGCAAAATATGTTACATAGTTCATGTTCTACAACATTTTAAGCATCAGACCAATTTAATGATTGATGAAACATTATTGGGGTCAATAGACAATACTTGGACTAGGTGGGCATGAAAGTTTAATGGGGGTACCATAGCTTAAGATTAGCCTCCGCATTGATAAAGCAAATAATTATTTTGTAACAAGAAAATCAGCTTAAAATTTTTAGCTTTTCAAATTAGTATTTTTTCATGATCTCCAGTATCATACTTGAATACCATGTCTTGACAAAAATTATATTATTTTCAAACATGCTGAAATTTTCAAAAAATAACTTTCTCAAAGGTAATTTTTTTAATGAAAAAAAATGAAACGTCTTGTGAAATGAAATGTTCAAGAATTTTGTATGTGTGAAAATGAAATCTTCAAAATTAAATAATTATTCGATAAAGGTTTAGTGAACAAAGTATTCAAACTATGATGTTAGTCTACTATAATATTTTCAAATGAGAATTGATTATAGCTTACATACCCAATATGAATTAAATATTGGAGGTAAAGACTACATTAAAATGCATGTAAAGCTAGGAATGCTAAGATGCTAAAGGATGTTTGAATTGGTATGTGATGAGAGTTGGCCCCTATTGCTTGCTTGGTGGTAGCTCAATTGAAATGAGATGAACATGGCCAATTAGGGGGAAAGGAGTTAATGGAGTTAAAAGAATGGGCGAAAGGAAGCAAAACTAACTACATCTTCATGCCTTTATGAACAATGAGCAAAAACTTAACAAATATTTTTCACTTGTATTTAGAGGAATTAGGGCATGTCATTACTAGTGTTATTTGCCCCGGGGGGAGGGGTTTGGTGAGGGAAAATTTGTCATTTATTTGGGGAAAAAACGGAATTTTTAATTTATCTAATGTATGTTTGACCAACATTTCTATTTTTTGGAAAAAGAAATTAATTTTTTATGTTGCATAATTGATGGGAAAAAAAGAAGCCCCCGCTCTACGTTTTACCTTCATTCACATTGAAAGTTGAAAGGGAAAATATTTTACAATATAATGAGTTTTTCCACATAACACCAATATTCATGCTCAAGTTGATTTTGATATTCTCACTACTAACTTTCATACAATTAGCTAACAATTAGGAATATTTCCACTTTTTGAATTTAAAAATACTATTTTGACACATACAAATGGTTTTTTTGAAAAAAAAAATTTAATGGCCCTAATTCCCTAGATTTCCAAACCCAAAAAATAGAGATTGCCAGAATTCTACGACAAGTTCCAGCAGGTAGCCCAAAATATTGAAAGATTCTTATTTTTTCTTATTTTCATATCTGGCCTATAGCCAAATATGGCTAAACTTTGTTGTGGATGATCATCAGTTTGGCTACATCACAGAAATGAAAGCCAAAGAACAAAAAAAAAAGGAAAAGAAAACAACCTGATATGATTTTTGAGTGGATTCTGTTGTTGGAAATTCAAAAAAATTGAAAATTTTGACTTTTTTTGGCATAAACTAAATTTATTATTCTTTTTTTTTTTTGTAATTTTATTTATCACCTTTTGCAAAAAAAATAAATTATTAAAAAAAATTAAAAATCCAAGTTTTTGACTATGGGGTTTGAACTGCAGACTTTTGAGACAGTCTAAACACATTAGACCATCCCTTAAAACATAAACATAAGAACAATGTGTTTATTTTATTTTTTATAGCCATTATCTTCCAAAATTTTCAAAAAATTTAAAAACCAAGTGCCAAAACTTAAATTTTAAATTTTAAATTAATTATTTGACAGTTTATTGCCGGCTCCAATATTGATTCCTTTCAATTTTGTTACTATAATTTTGCTTACTCTTGGTGACATCAAACCTAAGCTCTTTATTGGGTAGGGGTTTGTTGTTTGGGCCCACAAAAGGACCCACTTAGGATCATTAGCTTTCGTGTAGTAGTCTTTCTTTTGAAAATTTTTAAGAACCAAGTTGATTTCAATTTCATTTCTAAATCCTCAAAGAATCAGCGATTTTCGTGAATGAACCAACAAAGAATGGTGGTGAAACCCTACCACTCATAAATAAACCAAAGCACCCCAAAATGGGGGGAATACAAGGAACAAAATGAAAGCACCAATGTCCAAGAAGACAAAAAAGAACCAACCTAAGAGGGCAAACCACAAGGGGAACATCAAGTTCCCAAACCCCCTCATGTCAAGAGGACATTTTTATACAAAATGCAATGCACATATTTTTGTTTATTTATAGCCACATTCCACTAATGAATTCATCTTATGAATGATCACCACTCATACAATATCACAATTTAAATTTTTTTTTAAACCAAAAGAAAAATATTAACTAGCTAGTGGTTAAACATGAAGGGATTGACCTAACTTTTTTTTTAAACGAGGGTCACAACCCAACTAGAGCCAACCCTTTTAGTGTACAATACGGCAACGCCACACTACCTTGATATTGGTGTAGGGAAGCGGCCACGGGGACCTTGTGGGGATTGCTATGGGACCTTGTGGGGATTGTTATGTTCCAACTTGTAAGTAAGCAAGTGGCATGGAAAGTCTAAATGCCTATTACTCTTGGTGTACAACAAAAGAGAGTCATTGGAAATTCAAACCTTTATAGACACGGTTGGTTGGGTTGAGTTGGGTCCCCAACATGGTTTGGTTGGTTGGACATGGTTGCTTTATGGTTCAAAAAAGTGTAGTTTATACTACACGGATATTTCCTTTCCCTTTTTTCCTTTTCCTTTGCTTTCCAATGAGTGGTTCACACTCAATTCTCTTCTCCTTGATTCCTAACACCAAAATGTTCCAACCTTGGTGTGTGAGCGGTGCATGATTAAGCACGAGAGCAAAAGTCCATATACTATATAACACATTTCACATGTGACATGGGATTGATTGTCCATTCACCCTTATTCAATTTCCTAAAGGCATAGTGTTCCAAGTTTCTCCAACATCATGTCATGTGTTTATTATTTTGTAAAATATTAATAATTTTTTTGTAGTTATTTGTTTTGGAATTCAATTATGTGTGTAATGGGTTCTCGGTTTTGTTATGTTTTTGGGGAGTTTATCCTTCAAGAATGTGTTTAAAGTTTCATCTTTTTTGTGTTAGAAAAATGAAACTTGTCATTAATTGTATAAAGAACCCGAGCCCAAAACACAAATCTAAATTCACAAACTTTCACATCAAATGACGTCTCTTGTTTCTCTTGTGTGCATGTTTTTATATGTGTAACATTGTTAGTTTCAATAATATTTCATGTTAATCTAACAATACACGACAAGTAATTTATTCTTCAACTTTGAATTTTTATTATTCGTTAAATATTTCTTTCACTCTAGCATATCAATGGTTCTTTGATCTATTGATTGGCTCTCCCCATAGGAGAGATTATGCATGTGTAACATTGTTAGTTTCAATTGTATTTGATGTTAATCTAACAATACACAACAAATAATTTGTTTTTCAACTTAAAATTTTCATTGTTTGTTAAACATTTTTTTCATTCTAGCCTATTGGTTGGTTCTTTGTCTATTTATTGGCTCTCCCCCATGGGGAAGAGATTACACATCATAGTAGGATTTGGGCATAAATTGTTTGTCTGAACTTGATCCAATCTATGAGTGATGTTTAGAATGTTATGTGTGCATATGATTGATGGGGATGTTGCATAAATTTGTTTGCATCCAAATGAGAAATTCTAGATGGAGGTCTAAGAAAAGTTTTTAGTTTGAAGTTTGAACTTGCTACATAGGGGAAAATCATGGCACAATGAAATGTTTTTTCTTCTCACTTCACTTTCTTCATTTACAATTGTATTCAATTTTTTTTCCTTCTCATAAACACATCCATTCTTACAATCCATCTCCCATTTTATTTTTAAAAAATCAAACACTTATTTGATCATTTTTTTCTATGGAAATTAGGTGTCATATTTTATTTTTAATTTTTTTCCAATGATAGTCATTATCATGTTTATCCTTTTTTTTGGTTTTCAAGTCATTACAATCCCTTTTGAGTGATTCCATAACCCAATTTTCATATATATATATACCTCCCTCAAGTTATAAAGTTTTCAAAAGTGGAAACTAATAACAAAAGCATTACATATGAAACAATTTTATCAAAATTTTAATTTTAACTAAATATGGACTAAATAATATAGTTAGCAAAAGTTAGTCTTAAAAAGGGGGAAATTTTTATTTTCATTGCCAACGCTTTAAATGGTACTACATTGCATGTTTAACTTTTTTTTTGGGCACAAATGAAAAAATTCATAGAGAAAAGAAAACCTTGTCAAAGAGGGGAATGCTACCCTAGCTTCAATATGTTCAATTGATGAAGCTTCTACGAGGCATGTCATGCACCATCTAACAAAAATATCAATTCTACCACAAAAACACTTGTAAAACACCAATTCTGACATAAAACACTTGAAACATACTGGTTTTGACACAAAACATTTGTTACATCCCCTAACTTGGTCAAAGTTAATAAGAAACTTCATTTGTTTAGAAAGAGAATATATCATACACCTTCAACATTTCACCCATGTTCTTTTAACATAGTTTGTCAAAGTTTTCCAAATCACCTTCCTAATCGTAATGTAAGCCAATTGAAATTGTTGAAGACCTTGTTGTTCCACTCAATATCCAAAACATCCACCTATTTCCCAAATATATTTGAGCCTACCCTTGTGATTGAATTCATCATAGCATTAAAATGATTTTTGACCTAATTCCTTGCAAGCTACTTTTATTTGAAAGATTAGTCACCCACACTCACCCAACTTATCACTACTAGACTTTATCATATTATAATCACCAACCAAAATCCATCTACAATCTCTAGGTAACTTTTGGATCATCTTTACCCATAGGATACATCATTCATTTGAGTTGTTAAACACATAGACATTTGCCACCCCATATCCCCACCACATAGGCCCTTCAACTTATTCTAGTGTATCATGTTTTTCAATATTTTCCTTTCATGTTATACCTTTCAAAAAAAAACATGAAACCAATATACAAAAGAATAAAAGTTGAAAACTCATAAGTTTGTTTTTTTGTGTGTTGATTGTTGAGGAGATGCATAATGAAAATGGATAGTATGGTGTGACCCTCAATTGGAAATTAGTATGTTTGTTGGTTACCAAATTTTTGGGTATAAATTTGTTATTAATGTGAAAGACAAGTGATTTTAAGGTTATAAACTAATTGTAAAGGCATGAAATGTTGTGATGTAGTTGGAAAGCAGCTTATTATGCATAATTTTTCCTCTATGAAGGTTGAATGTTTTTAAAAACTTAATGCCCATATGAGTGGGCATTACATTTTCCAAAACATCCATTTTAGTTTTTTTTTTTTTTTTCCCCATGATACCCACCAACTATGATTGGAAAATTTTTTAATAATTTTTTTTCAAGGTGTTTACACACAATAAAATCCTTGACTATGGGTTTTATCAAAATTGGGCATGCACTCAACTCCACCTTATGCAAGTCCTTATTTTGGTCATGTTAACCCTTGAACTTTAATTAACCCAAATATCATTTTCTTTTTAATGACATAGAATCGTTATCCTTTGGTGGCTAAAGTGATAAAGAGATTGCAAGATGATTAAGTATTATATGGTTTTTTTTGTTGATGTGTGCGCAATGTGTTAATGGAAATGGCCAAAACTTATGCGTTGTGTCAATTGTTGGATTGCTTTGAGTTGCAATGTTGTTAATATTGAAGACAATTTTTGAAAAAGAATGTTGATGGTGGGAGGAAGAGGAATACATTACAAATTATACATGAAAAAGTTTGGATTTTAATTTGGATACATTTTTTCTAGAGTATTTTTTCTTACTACAAAATTTTAAGCATCTAGATGATGTGTTGATAGAACATTTTCTTGGAAATAAAAAGTTGAATGATTTTAACATTACATATTGCATGATTTGGTGACAGATGATTGCAAAACTTTGCCACCAAATTTATGTTTACAACAATAAATGTTGCACATGGAAACCTTGTTCATCTACATATATTCATTTTTCATGAAGGGACTTGAAAATATACGAAGTTTAGTACTTAAATAATGTCATGTTCATTACTTTTTTTTTATGTTTGTTAGGTGATGTTGGTAGAATTGTTGAATTATTGTCATTCATTGGTGTTGCAAAATGTTTATGTTTTTAATCAAAACTTGAACCCAATTTATGCAATTGTGTGCACTATATAATATGAATGTGACATGGTCAATGTAAGTGTGCAACTAACTAATAGATAATATGGAAAATTGATATGCATTGCAAACTTTCCATCCCATGATTTGATAATGGAAATTGTGAAGAAATCATTTTTCCATGAGTTTGTGTTTTTTCCACATAGATATCATGAGTTTAAAACATGTATGATGCATGTATAAGTAGGATGAAATATTTTCAAATGGTTGAAATTATTTCATCCTACTTATACATGCATCATGTACGTATTTTAGACACACGAAATTCATGTGCAAAAAATATGAACTCATGAAATAATAAATTTCATGTGAGTTTCAAACAAACCAATGAAGCGAGTAAATTGTGATGTGAGCATTTCTAAGTTGGATGATAATATGTCATGTGGAACTATTTCATGGAATTTAATGACCAAATACAAGCAATAAATAAAATGGGAACCATCTTTAAAAAAATTATGTTTGCCTACTTTTGTATTATGCAATGCAAAAAATAATTAAAATGTTGATTTATGAAAATATTTACTTCAAATGTTAAGGAGGGTTTTGTAGCCAAATGATGATATGAATTTTGTCTAATCCTTTTATGTACAAGTTGTAATGGCGGGGTCTAGTCTTATAATAACACATGGATACACTTGTTTAAACTTTAGTTTTAGAGTATAATATATTATTTGTTTCATTCGGAAATTAAAATGCATATGTACATGTATTTTTTCAAGAGTTGAAAATTCCTAACCTAGATGTTAGACTTTTGTTAAAAGGTTATAATGGGATGTTAATTACATGTCACTTTATTTTCTGTTTTCTTTAAATTGAACCAAGTTTATTGTGAAAGGGTTTCTAATGTTTTGTGTTTGAGGTTTATCCCCATGACATTAATTCAAAAAATATATGCTTTTTCAAACTCACCTATAAATTGGTAATTCAAGCCCAAGAATCACAAGCAAAAAAAGAGTTGACATAAAAATACACCTCTTTTTTTGTACTTGTGGTACATGCTCCATTACCATACTACCGTGATCACTTTGACACTTGTTTGTTAAATAATTAATTAATTTTGAGGATTCCATTTTGAAAAATTACATGTTTACAAATATTACCTTGCCATCTTTATGTCCCTTCAAATTTTTATTTATTTTTAAATGTAATTTTTGAAGATTTCAACTTTTTCAAAAATAATATAATTATTGTCAAATAGTATGTGATTTTGTTAGTTTCAATAGTGTTGAGAGAGTTGGCTAATGGTGCATGACATGGAGAAAAAATCTTCATGTCATGCACAAACTCATTTTTCCGGAGTTTGAGAAGTTTTTTGGGAATTGTGATGTTCTAATGTGTTTTCCATAGCTAGTTCTCAATATTTTTCCATGTGCATTTCTCACCCCAAGTTCCCCAATTCTATTCCCAATACTAAAGTAGAAAGTAAACCACATGTATACCTACTATGCGGTTATATTGACTCAAGTGTGATTAGAGTCAAGAATTACTAGAGTACAAAAGTAACTCACATGGTGTGCAATGTAGGTTAACCTTATAATCATTCAAGTGTGTGTTTTAACATTGTGTGATCACACTTGAGATATAAAACTAAGAGCTTGGGGGTGAAGAACTTTGTTCCATAGCCTTTGCCCAAAATTCTACTCTTGCAACTTATATACCTACACACCAATGGAAAAGCCAAATGGAGAGGTCACATTATGTTGCTTTTGGGAAAGTCCAAATGTAAGTAAATGTTTGTTGTGGTGATCAAAGAAACCTCTCCTCTTTGGCTCTTTTTTGTTGGGTATTTTTTTCTTGCTTGTTGCAACACACAACTAACTCATCCAACTAAAACTCTATAAGAAATTTTTATATTGTGAGAGGCTAGAAAGTCACCAACTTCAAGGGGGAAATCTCATGCTAATTTTATTTTTCTTTTTGTAATTTCCAAGTTAAGTTAAGAGAGGGTGGAGGTGTTGGATTTTTTGTTGTTCCCATCAAGCTCCCAATGAGTTCCCAACATGTCCCCCCAAGTTCCCAATGTGTTCCCAATAGCTCCTCACTTTATCCCATATCATTGACCCTAAGTTATACTCTTGTAACTTATATAAGCAAACCCAATGGAGGAACTTACAATATATCCATTTTGGGATTGTCCAAAGCTTGATTTTATTTCATTTGGTGGTGATGGGCCAATCAAAGATGCCCATGACAATAAGAGAAAGGTTGAACTTTGGGAGTCCTCACAACTAATTAATATGAGCCACACCCTAGTAGCTTATAAGAGGGGTATTATTAGTCCAGGTTGAAAATGGTGACAAACCATTTTAAGAATAAAATTTTCTTGCAGCCAATGAGAAGGCTTGGGGAGCTTAGTTTTTTCTTTTGGGTTTTTGGACGCAGGGGGGGGGGGGTTGGGAATTTTTTTTGGGGGTGCGTTCCCAATGTGTTCCACTGTGTTCCTGATATGTTCCCATCAAGTTCCCCAAGTTCACAATGTGTTCCCTACGACGTTCCCAACAGCACCTTGTTTTCGACACTAATTATATTCCTTTTCGGAAAATGTTGAAATTTTCAAATTTTATTTCTTCCAAATCAAATTTTTTTTTGTGAAGGATAATAATGAATATTTAGGAATATTTCATTTGTTGAAATGAATGTTTGAAAATTAATTAATTGATTATTTATTTATTTATTTATTTAATGGAAATGTGTTGAAATGGCTAAGGTACTACAGTACATAATTGCCATGTTAAATTGTGTTGGTGAATGAATCATGGGTGGATAGACATAATCATAACTGGCCTTGGTCACGACTCATGACTCATGACTCATGACTCATCATGGTGCTGTTGGGGAGGAGCTACAGCAGGCAGGACAACAATGAGAAGTAGAATACATATCTGGTATAAACACAAGCATGATTGTTTTAGGGTTTAGGGTTTAGTACCCTAAACCCTACCTATATCTTAAGCCCAGTATAACATAGTCAAGAGTGAGGATGCAGAGGTTTAGGGTTTAGGGTTTAGGTTTTCTTTTTCTTTTTCTTTTTTTGTGTGTTTGTTCTTCATGTGTGTATGAAAGAGGAGGAGCTCTACAACAACAAGGGCTTGTTTAGGTCACAAAACGTTTTAAACTTTGGTAGGCCAATGTTGGTAAGCCATTGAGGAAGAAGAGCTCAACAACAACAAAGGTTGTTAGCTTGTGAAGTGTGAATTATGGACATGAGCAAGCACCTATGTGTGTGTGCACTCAGCAAGTAGTAAAAAGGAAATGAATGTCAACGTTGATGAGGATATTACCTACACACCAAACCTTTGGTTTATTTTTTTTCCATTTACTTTTCTATTTTTTATTTCGTTTTTCATGTTTTTTCATTATTATTTTTTGGGTTTTTTTGCTATTTCTGGGTTTTCTACTTTTCAAATTTTTGTTACTTTTTTTGGTTTATTTTCTTTTTAAATTCCATTTTTTGTGTTTTGTGTGTGTGTGTGTGTGTGTTTTTTTTCTCTCTCTCTCTTTTGTGTGTGTGTTTTTTTAATGAATCTTTTTTTCTATGTTTATTTGCAATCTTATTATTTTGGCTTTTTTGTTGGTTTATTTATTTTTATTTTTCCATCTCCTCATTTGCTTCTATTGTCCTCCTCAACTACAAACCCTAAACTAGACAACTAAATCCTACATTTTGTTTGTAATGAATTGTGTTTAGTATTGCAATGGGGGGAGTTTTTGTTTGGTTTAATGTTTGTTGAAATTCTTGGTTATTGTTAAATTGATTAGAATAGCACCTCACACAAGGTTGGAAAATATTCAACCTCAACCAAGCATGGATGGGATAGTTTTGGTGATGATTGATGGAATAGTGCATGGTGCAACAAATGAATCAATGACATTTATGTTAGAGGATAAATTTGAATCAAGTGGGTCTAGGGTAAACCTTGAAAAATTACTTCAATATGAATATTATAGATGAGCAATTGCAATTAGTTGTATTCATTGTTCTTCCCCAAGGTGATAATTTAATTATTTCCTTTTCGGACCTTCCCAAACTTCCCAAGAAGGTTGGTGGGGTCATTTTTTCAAAAAATAATTGTCCAACACCCCAATTATTTGGGATTTCAATTTCAAATTTTTAATTCATAATACCTTTATACACTAATGTTTCTAGCCATTGGTGTGTAATAAATATTTTCATCTTAATCTTCCCAACCTTCATTATTGTACTCTCATCATGTTGAGCATTATTTTCATGTTTCAATACCAAGGGTTTAGTGTACCAGTAATATCCTCATTGTTATCCACCCAAAGTTTTATAATTTTGTGCCATAACCCTATCATGTAGACATGATTCTATTTCCAACACCAAGGGTCTTATGTGCAAGTAATACCTTTATCATGTTCACCACAATGTTAAACAACATAAATAATTATATGAACATAATATTTATAAATCTAATCCACATTGTTTAAAGTACACCATTAAAATAAACGAATCAAAGTCTAAATTCAGGCCTAGTTGATCGATTCTAAATACAACATACATTAAATGCACCGAAGTTGAAACAAAATTCCATATTCCTTGGACATCTACATTTAGTTGCAATACCTTCATCACAATGAAAAAATCCTTTGACAACTTAATGCCCTACTGGGGTATTTCACATGATTTGGATTTTTATAACTTTGTGCAATATTTTCAAAACGCTCAAAGACATATTTTTTCAAGCCAATGCATATATGCAATACCCTTATATGGGTAATGACAAATATTTTAATCATGCCTTTAAATATTTTTAGAGTGAACAAGTCCAAGATCTATGCAATACCTTCATTTTATTTTTGTTTTCATCATTTTTGATAGTTGCAAGGTCTATTGGAATGACAACCATGTCGGTAGGTGCAAGCAGATAGGTGGGGTTTGGTAGGTACCTACCTAAAGGGTTGGTATGTAAGAAGGTGGAATGGTAGGTAAGTAAGTATATGGGTGGGTAGGTAGGTGAATAGATGGGTGGGGGGTAGGTAGGTGGGAAAGAATATTGTAATGAAAAGAAAGAAAGACGCCAATCAATGCCATAAAATGTAATTAAATAATTAAATCAACTTACAACATTTATGTCTTATGCCAGAATTTGCTTATGGGTGCACAATGTTGTTTGATAGAAACAATCAAATCATATCTAAGGCACCTAATTGGGTTTGGATCACTCCAAGCCTCTCTCATGAGCTATCATTGCCTTTTGTAGGTTTTTGTTCCCCACACATGTCCACAAGTTTTCCTTCTCAAGTATTGCTTTAGACTCTCAACATACCCAACATAACCAGATACACCCAACTTACAAATTCCACATAAAGAAGTTGCACATACCCACATCACAACTTCACAATTCTTTCAACACATCAAGCATCCCCGGGAATTTTGACAAAAGAATTGCCCATCCTAAATTCAACGACAAATGGCAATTGACATTTCCTTCAGAGTTCCCATACCCAAATAGGTCTCATTCCTTCAACCCCATGGCATAGAACAATAACTTGAACATATATAAATTATCAATGTTTTCTACTTATTATTTTTATTTTAAACATGATTTATTAGTTTTTTGGGCTTGTTTGGAATTGCTCGTGTTTGAAATTGGAATTATTAGAATCAATTTTCAAATTTTATTCATTAGAAGTAACTTTTTTCTTTCAATTTTTTCACAATGTTTTTTGTTGTTTACATTTTCCCTTGAATTTTCACTATTTTTTCCATTTTTTTCCCAACAAGAATTGCCAAGTTTGAAATTTTTGAAACTGAAAAATACGTGTTGGTTTGGATGGGGGGGTGTAATCCAACTATTAAATGCCAAAATTTCACCAAATCATGTTACTTTTATTTCTAAAAAGCAAACAAAGATAAAATATATTTTTACATCATAATAATATTATTATTATTTTGTGATTTTTTCAAGTTGTGTAATCAAATATTTGTATTAATGTATTATTCATGTTACTAAACAAATATGGTATTGATAAACAAATGGTTCTAAACCCTATTTCATTCTTTTTTCTTTTTTATGTCCGATTTTTACCAATTTAAAGGGGCAACAACATCAACAAAAGACTTTTTTGAAAGAAAAAATCAAATTGTGTCAAATTAAAATATATATTGTTATTTTTTAGAATAAATTATAACATGTAACCATAATATTGAAGGATTTAAACAAGTTTCCACCTATACAATTTGTTTTTAACCAAATGTGACTAAATCTTTTTATGGATGATTACCATTTTAGCAAATTCGCAACAATAACAAAAAACTTTGTATTTAATCATATTTGGGAAAATAAAAAACTTACAACTTTTCAAAAAATGGACGTACTATACATAATGGAAATTAATTTGTTAAAAATTTAATAAATACATTTTTAAATTCACATTGAATTCAAAGAGATTGTAGGTCAATCTAAACAAAAATATATTTGTAAATTTAATCATGACATGCAATTTTAAGTTTTGAAATGGTTTGCTGGTTAAGACCTTGGTGGGGTTCCACGAAATCTTAGATTCAAACCTTGATGAATGTGATAATCATTTTATTTCATACAAATGCAACATATGAACACATACATCATGTTGAATGATGTCAAAACTTTCAAATAAGGAAAAAGGCAAGATTATGTGAATCAAACACAAAAACACAATAACTACGAACAAGAACACAAGATGTGCAAGACAAACATGAAAACGGATCTTTATTATGTTAACATATGCAAACATGAACATGAAAAGAACATGACAAGACCATGGTGTAAGATCATGCTTAAGGCTAATGTTGAACATACTAAAGGAAATGAAGTGTCGTATTTCTATTTATACACCGTTGGGACTTACCTCAAGGAAGCTTTCAAAGAGTCTTTTATGTGTGCATCGAGTAAAAAAACTTCTTGAAAACCTTCATAATTAAAAGTTCAATTGTGAGTTAATTGAAATTTAAATGAAAATTATTTAAAACTTAATTAGGAATTGAGTAGGAATTAATTGAACTTAACTAGGACTCAACTAGACTGAACTAGGATTTAATTTAAAATTAATTAGGACTTAATTAGGAGTTAATTCGAACTTAACTAGAAGTTAATTAAAAGTGAACTAAGATTTAACTAAAAATTAACTAGGGGTTCATTGGGAATTAATTTGAACTTAACTGAAACTTAATTAAAAGTGAACTAAGACTTAACTAAAAGTGAACCAATATTTAACTAATAGTGACTAAGACTTGATTAAAAGTGAACCAAAACTTAATTAAAAATGAATTAAGATTTAACTAAAAGTGAACTAAGACTTAACTAAAAGTGAACCAAAACTTAACTAATAGTGAACTATAAGTGAACTATGAGTTAAGTGGAAATGAGTTAAAACTTAACTAGAAGTTAACTAAGGGTGAATTGAAATTAAACTAAAAGTTAAGTACAAGTTTATTACAAGTCATGGATGAACATCCAAATGAATGAATGAACTTTATGGCATTGGCATCTGTGACATGTTATTATTATGACAGGGATGAAAAATGACATTTTGCAACAACATAAGGAATTTGCACTTTTGTATGAAAAAGGTATTTTTGAACTTGAAACACATAATTCCGTGTCAATACCTCAGATAACCATAATAGGGGTGGATGTTACAAGAAACCCAATAGTGGCAAAACTTTGTGTGTATTGTACAAATTGTCATCATATAAACCACAACGTGGAAACATGCAAATTTTTTAAAAAGGTGGAGCCCACTATAATTGTTACTAAAATTAATGCACAAGTTGTTAAACCTCCAAAACCACTAACATATCCTTGGCAAATTTGTGGCATAGTGGGTCACAAATTGACCAATTGTCGTAAGTTTGGTGAAATCCAAACCATATTCAAAAACAAAAGGAAAACAAATTTGTAGCTAAAGTAAAAGTTATTACAACTTCAATTAACATGGTTGATGTCCATATAGCAACTAGTAGTAGTAAGGCCATTGAAGAATAGGTGTTTAAGGACAAGATCCAAAAAAGTTAAATGTGCAATGGACTAGGATGCGAAAAAGAGGTTGAAAAAATCCATGGTTGAAACCATATAATATATGCATGCAACTACTCCAATGTTGAAGGTACCTTCTATGATAGCTAATGGAAGGACTACAAGTTGGGTGGGAATGCCAAGTGTAGTAGATCCTCCAAAATCATCTAAGTCATAGAAACTACCTTCTACCTCTCCAAGCAAGTTCATATCTGTGGAATATATCTTTTAAGATAGTCAAAAAATGTTGGAAACCAATTATACATTGAATCTTGGAAAGTTGATCAAGATCACACATGATTTGAAAAAGTACATGTGGTAAAAACAATTAAAGTTAGACAAACCATAAATCTATACGAAAATAAATTTAGATGAAGTAGTTAACCCTTTATTACTCAATATATATTTGTTATAAATAACCATATATGGCAATTATCCAAGTATAGATTGGAAGAAATTTAAAATGAAGATGTAGTATTGGATGGTGGGTCAGGAATGAAGATCATCATTGAACGATATTTGAAAACTAGGTTAGGGTTATTATTTAAACCTAAGCCTACACCTTATAATTTACATATGGTTGATCAAAGTACAACAAAACCAATAGGATTGATCAGATATCTAAAGATGTATGTACATGGAATACTTAAGATGTAACTACACATTCACAATCCTACAAAATAATGTTGTAGATTTTAACTATTCCATGTTATTGGGTAAACCATAGCTTATGGATGCCAAAGTAATAGATGATTGGGGGAATAACATGGTCACGATACAAGAAAATGGTATTATCAAAACCATAATAGTGAATAACCATTTGGGTAGTAATGCGAAGAGACCAAAAGTGCTACTGTGTTTCGATTATTATAATGGTATTACAAATGAGGAAAAGGATTTGATGTTTATTAATGAACTTAACTTTTTTTCTATTGGTACCATCAATGTCCTCTTAGAGGCATTAACTTCATTTGTAGTTAATAAGTTCAAAATGGGAAAGGAGCAAAAAAAAGATTCCAATGTGTTATCAAACATTATAAAGAACCACAAAGTTGTTTATGATGTAATGGTCAACAAAGAACTTAAAGTAGCCTTGGAAGACAAGGTGTATTTTGAAACTTACCACCACAAACCAAGTCATGTATAGATAAATGAAACACCAATTAAAATAAAAATGCAAGAATCACAGATTGTTCGGTGGACTTTAATTGAAAAACAACTCATGAAGATCAACAAGTTGGGTATAAAAGACAGTCCACATGCAATGAAGATCAATGCGCATATATATGGCCCAAAAGAACATGGATTCATATTGATAGACAATTTTAAATAATACATAAACAAATTCATGAAGATATTTTTGGATGACTTTACTATGTATTATGACATAGATATTATCTGGTGAAGTTTAAATTATGCTTCTAAAATGGCAAACAATTTGGGATAAACTTAACTTAGTTAAATGTGCATTCATAGTATTTTCAAGGATGATACTAAGATTTATAGTTTTTAAAGAAGGTAAATTTTTAAAATGGGCAAGAAAATCCAAGCCAAGCTCAAATGCATGTTCCAATTAATCCATAATATATTTAGGTAATTAACAAGATGGTTTAATTCTATAGATGTTTCATCAAGAAATTTTTCATTTATGATGGCTCCAATTACCAAATTCATGAGGAAGACAAAAAAAATTTATGGACCTTAAAGTTTTAATCAATTTGGGTGTTGATAAAACAAAAATACATAGAAACACTTATTCTTATATCTCCTAATTGGGATATAAAATTTCATGTTCATATAAATCCATCATTTTTAACAATAGGTGCCATGTTAACATCAAACCTACTAGGAAAACATGATTAACATGTAATTTATGCCTCTAGACTACTAAACAATGTAGAGTAGAACTGTAGGTCACATAATGTGAAACCTTAACCACGGTATTTGCACTCCACAAGTTGAGGCATTACTTATAGAGGTAACAATTTTTTGTTTTTACGTAAACCATATTACTTTTGTGTATTTATTCAAAAAACCATATAAGTCATATTACTAAATGGTTATTCTTGTTCTTGAAATATGAATTTATAATAATGTATAAGCTAAGGTGTACCCATGTGGTAATGGATGTGCTATCCATGCTACTAGATTTTGTAAAATCAACAAGTGATTCTAATTAGACTACACATGTAGTGTTATCTAGAATATGTTAAGGACTATTTCCATATGGGGTAGATGTTTGGCATTTTGACATCAACCCAAAAACAAGATTGGTGAAAAGAAGAAAGCCTCTCACATTGTAAAATAGGCCTGGTGTTGTTGAAGATAAAACTAAATCGACAATGGGTTCTTATATGCTAGACATGTTTATGTTTATCTTTTGGGAAATCTTCAAAGATAAGTTCTATTTGAAGGCCACACTAAGTTTTACATACACTTAATGGAATGCAAATTAGAGGAGAAGTAGATCCACATATGAAAACTACATGTATGTTTGAAAAGATGGCATAATATTATCAATAGATGAATACATTTTTGTTAGAAAGTTTTAGACTAAAATTGGTATAAAAAAATGTGGAAGATAAAAAACAACAATTACAAACTTCATTGTAACAAACACTATGCAAACATGCAAAAATTGCAACAAGTGATCAAAGATAAGGATAAATAAGTAATGGTAATACATTTGGGTTTGATGATGGTAAATCAAAAGTAAACAAACTTCTAGGAGCACATGGTGGAATCAAAGAAGTTGAAGTTGGAAAAGGATTACCTACAGAAGGAGTTTAGGTAGAAGAACTAGGAATACTAGTGAATAAAATAACAAAAAGATGATATAATTGTTCATTCAATAGGAGGGAGGGGAGAGAAGTACAAAGGTAATGAAACAAAACGCATCCAAAGTGCAAATCAAATCAAGGAACTACAAGAGGTGGCAACTAAAAGTAATTAACAAATGTGTTACAATATAATTTGAGAAGGACAAATTGGAAGTAAACATGCAAAAAGAGGTATAGACTTTGAAGCTAAATGTTAGCAAGTTGCATGGAGTTATGGACAAGATGAAAAACATAGAGCCATATTTCTCTTATCACATGTTGCAAGAATATGAAGATTTGAAGGTGGACAATGTGTAATTGTTGAATTTTCAAAGATAAACATTGGGATTGAAAGGGAATTGGTAATTTGGTGGGAGGTAATGTAGGATATGTCCAAGGAAGACTTGAAAAAGGTTTGTAGGAAAATAACTTGACAACTACAAACATGTGCAAACAAAAGTTGAAGGCTTATTGGGCAACATTCCCAAACTTTTAGCATGTACTTCCAACCTTAAGTCTATAAATACTACCTAGAAGCCCCCATTTGATGATGATGTGGGTCTTGGTAAGAAGGATCGATAGGAGGACAAAACAAAAGTAGAGGAGCCCAAAACACTAAAAATAGGAACAATGTAAACAAGGGGAGATGAATAGGGTGAAAGCACACTAAACCCCCCAAAATTTGTAATTACAAGTATAATATTTCTACATTTTTTTGGTAATGTATAAACATCACATTTTGGATCATTTCTTGTTTTAAGTATATTTGATTAAATTTTAACTTAATCTAATAACTTATTTTTAACAATCCAACAAATTTTAAAATATATTTGTGACAAAATAATACCCATCATAGAGTTTGAAAAAATTACATATATATTTCAAAACTAAGGTTGTGAGTGAAATTATTGGGTGAAGTTTTTTATGATGTATGCTATTGATATACATTAATTAAATCTAAGACCATTTAGAAATTTAAAATAATTAGATGAAATTTCATTCAAAAAATGTGATTTTTTGGGTATTTTTGAACAATAAATGTTTAATAATATTTTTTTTTAGCAAAAAAAACCACTACCATATCAAAAAAGAGGAGATTTTATAGATGGACATTAAATTATTTTATTTATTTCTTGTGTATGGTAATGTTTCATAAATCACAAAAATGGGGGCCTATGTCCATAAAAAAATTATAGATTATATATATATATATATATATATATATATATGCACATTAATTTTATCCAATCCTCTTCATATAACCATTAGATCAAGATTATTTTTGACTGAAAGCGAACTTTGAGTTCCAATATGTTGTCATGCAACTTCTATAGTTTTTTGCTTGTGTTTAAAATAACCAAAGGATGTTGTCAAGATTTTAGCTTATTGTATCATAGTTTACATCACCATTTTTTATGAAAAGTGGCTCGCCCTTAGTGTGCTTTCACCCAAAAGAGGATTTCAACTAACATGTATTTAAGAACAATAAACTATAAAAAAGAAACAATAGAAACATGTGGTAGCGCATAGGAATCACAATTTAAGGGGTTCAACACACCATCCTAAATATTATATGAAGGGAAATATGAAATATATGATCATGAACAATATTGAAAATATATGAAATAACATCAATAGATGGTGGAAGGAGAACAACATGACGTGGATTCACAAGTCAACAAATGCAACATTCAAGAAATATTTACAAGGTAGTAAATGTTATAATAGGTAATGGAGGTAATAATATCTCAACAAGTAATCAAAGAGGAAACATAACTATTCTTGTACCTTTTACATTAGATATGTACATTGTACATGGCAAGGATTTTGAGGATGAAACCCAAAATATAAGGGGGTAGGTAATGTTAAAGTAGTACAATGGTTAGTAAGGATGATTGTAATGTATGTAGTTAGTTAGCTAATGATGTACTATCCATTTGAATTTTGGTTTTGGAGGGAATTTTGAACTACTTCCTTTCCTTGTTGTTTTTTAACACTCTTTTTTTATACAATTTTGAAGAGCTTTTGCGTCTTCCTGTTTAAATTTTGATGGATTTTGGAGATGTTTTATAAAGATTTTGATTGTATATTATAAAAATACATGTAAAATTTGGGTTGCGGTGGTTAGTACATGTAAGAACAACACTTGTCAATATTAACTATATTTGTTTGTGATAAAATGCATGTAGATTTGTAGTATGATGAATCTAAAGAATTTTGTCCAAAGAACTTGATCAACAAATAGTAATTTAGTATTTACCATATTTCTTTAAAAGAAATTAATGCCAATAAAAGGATTTGGGTCATCTTATTCTTTGATGAATGATTCATTTGCTTGCATCAAAACCTCATAAAAATAACATTACATGATATTAATATATTGTAATTGTTTGGTTGCATCAATAAAAAAAGCCTTGGGTTTTTATGAATATCCAAAAAAGACACATTTCAAAGAATGAAAATCCATTTTTTGTTGTTTATATTTGTGGCATATAAGGGCATAAACATTGCAACCAAAAATCTTGAAGTGATGTAAATACCACCTTCTAGGACTTAACAAGTTCCAACTTTCAATGGAAAAACTAACTTGCCAAGTAAACATTAAAAGATAAACAAGGACAAATGACAAGGGATTGAAAGTCCCACCACAAGGGGGAAAAAAATCAAAGCGGTAATTACCTCTTTGGAATTTAAAAAAAACGTAGCTATTGCCTAAAACAAACCTAAAAAATGAAAATAGAACACACATAGAAAGGTGTCACAAGGCTTGCAACTATTGTTGCAATCCTATAGGTTGCCTATTACTTGACACTTACTTTGTTATAAGCCAACAAAGGTAGCAAATATGATTTAAGAGCATGAAAAGGGGTGTTGTAATGACTACAACTTTTATAACTACTTGTAAACTACCACCTACCATTTACAAACTATCACCTACCTCTTGTTTGCTTGCAACAACATTTTTAGCTTGCCATAAGGTTGTTTACCTTCTTGCAACATTATTTCCAAAGAGTAAAGAAACCTATCTACATAATTTCCTAAGTTAATAACTTTTCCATAAACCCACCACACATTCTTTTTCCCAACCTCCAAGTACAACATAATTCCTCCACAAACAAAAAACCTCCTTTAGCTTCTCCTCTATAATTACCTTTAAAAACTCCTCCAAGAACACCATGCACATGAATGGGGAAGATAAGATGAGAAGATGTTCCCCTCTTCCAAAATCCTAGTCTTCCCACATGTTCCTTCTTCTACAAATTAACCAAATTACCCAAATAAGCCTTTTCTTAGTGGTAGCTAGATAGTTGGCCAACTAACTAACCAAAACTAATTGGTTGATTTTCTACCTATTACTTTTTAAAACCTAACTAGAAATGTGATCCAACTCACTCCAAGTTTTATCTTCCAAATTAGTATGGATGTGATGACAAGTTAGTTGCCACCACATCATTTTGGGAACTAGTTAAGTTTAATTTAATAGTTTCATTACTTAAGTAATTAGGAATTATAAATAAATGCTTCCACATACCACTTGTAACAAGGAGTTACTAATATACCATTTAAATTTTAATTAATCCTAAACATTAACTTACCCATTAACATGTGATAATGAAGGCTTGTAGCCAAATCAAATCCCATAAGGGGTGTGATTATTTGTTATAGATTTGGTTAGGCTTTTATCTGAAAATAATTGGTTGTAAGTGATGCTTCACCTCAATAAAAATTTAGGTAAGGAAGCAAGTGACAACATTGCAAGAATACTAACACCAAATAAGTTTTATTTTTATGTTTTAAAACACCATCTTGTTTTGGTGTGCAAAGAGTGGTGAAGTATTTTTAATCCCATTTTTAGAAAATAATCATTGAATTCATGGGATTTGTATTCAATTCCATTATTAGATTTCACATTTTTAATATTTTGATAATTAGTTTGGCATTATAGATTTAAAAAATTATCATAAAAATTTGTCAAATATTTCATACTTGTGTTTGATAAGTAGACAAAATCATTTCTTGAAAGGTCATCAATAAATATTTTTTAAAAATGCAACCAAAATGTGCATTGATTTGTGATGGTCTAGAAATGTTAAAAAGAACAAAGTCAAGTCTTTCATTCACCCTTGTAGTTGCCATTTGGGACATCATGCATGATGTTGTTTACTTTCGATATAACATTTACATAACATGAAGGAATCTCATTAAATGCATACACACTTTAAGATATAGTTTGAATATCTTTCAATTTCTCTTGTTGATATGGTTGAATCTAAGATGCTATAAATCAAATTTATTAAGACTAATGCTACCAAGGAAAAAAATACATTTTTGTTGGGCCTAATGGTTTTTCTTAACGTACAAATCAAACTCAATTCCAAATTTTGCAATATCACTTCACTTGATTGAAAGTACATGTACTCTAAATTTGATAAGAAAATTCTTCACCAAATTTGTCAAATTATTTGGCAAAGATATCAATTATTTTTAAGACTAGGAAAGTCAATGACTTTTTAAAATTCCCATCACGTAGTCTTTAACTATTAGTTCTCCCTATCCCATTATTTGGTGAATTGTATTGTCACCCTAGAATACAACTTGCCAACTATCACATGCTTCATAGTTGATGAAAGATTTTTTTTCATAACACATGTTGTGTGGCTCTAATATCCACATAACATATTGTAAGGTCATTAACATCTTGTGATGCCAGTGTTAAAACATACAACTTACATGGTATTATATTGCCATAATGTTTAATTATTTCTTACTATAAAATTATGTATTACTATTTTTGCCTTATATATATTTGATATAATATGTATATCAATAATTTCTCAAAATAAAAACATTTCAGTAATTTCTTTTTGCCAACAACTTTAAAGGTCTCTTCACCAATCATTGATGTGAAGTTTCTTTTAGATTTTCCTTTATAATAAGGGTCTCTCTTTCATGTATAAAAGGTTAACATGTTATTTTTTAACAAGGTAAGATGCTTTATGAATGTTTATTCTGGCATTAAATTGGTAATTAGGGATTGCAATGTCAAACTTGGCCATCTTTCAAGAAATTAATGGATGGAATGTTTTATAACTTGTAGGCATGTTTTTGATCATTCAAGGCAAAATCTCATCATCAAGTTGTAGTGCACCAATGGTTGATATTTGTTCCAATTTTTTTTGAAACATGTGCATGTGTTTCATAACCAATTTCTAGAAAGTTCATCTCATGTGTTACTTTCTTAGAGGTGCCAATGAAGCTCGGGGTTCTAAGTTGTATTTTCATGTTTTCTTTTTAAAATTTTCTACCAACCCTTGGCATTCGATATTATACAGTTCTACATATAGCATATCCAATGTTTACATCAAAATTAGGAACTTATTACATCATTGTTACAATTCAAGTGCTTCCTACCAAGTACCTAGTTATCAAACTATGTTGTTTAAAAATCAATTATATTTGATAATAGGTTTCTAAGGGCTAGCTAGTTCCACCAATAATGAGTGTCTACTAGTTGTGGAGTCATGTATGCAATAATAACACTATTGGGTGTCCCATTACTAACAAAAGTAGGGTCCTAGACATTGGTAACCTAATACATAACATTTTTGTTCTCTTTAATTTCAACGTGTGTAGTCTATTTCTTACACACATCTTTGTCGCAATATTTTCTAATTCAAACAATCTTATTATTTTTATCCATGTGACATGTGATATATTGCATGATTGAATGTGGGAAAGCACATTATTGTTAAGACGATTAATTGCTATTAAAGATATTGTATCTATTTTTCCCCATGCATTTATGTTATTGGTAATGCATGTGTGTTACTTCTAATGTATGGCAAAGATTAAACAAGGTAGAATATAATCAAGAGAATGGTAGAGATTCAATAAAGTAAAATGCAGATAACTAATGAATTGGATAGGATGAAATCATCTCATTATTTTGAGGATTCAAATTATTTTTGGAGGGAAAGGACTTAGGATGTAGTTATGGAAGTTGATTTTTGAAAGATTTTTTTTCCTTGTACACAAAGAAACATAGAGAGTTGCCAGAGATTAAAATAGAGATAGTGAGTAGTTTAGAGTTATATTGGGTTTTAAACCACAATTTTTTTTGTTTTCCATTGGAATTTCTACACTTAATGTTGCAAATGTTTTATATATTCAATTATAAGTAAAGAAAATAAAAGAATATTAATGAGGAAACATGAAACAATTTTGAACTATTGTGTTTTTTTAAAGGAATTATGAATCTTGATCATAGTTTTTGATTATTGATGATAATAAAAAAAATGGGAAATAAGAAAACAACAATTGTAGTGAAAAAATTGTGTGAAAAAAATCTATAGATAAATCAGAATGAGTTAAAACCACATATTGTGAACATTGTAACTTTTGAAAGTATGATTGTACTGTTTTGTTAATAGGTTGAGAACAATCATGGATAAAATCTACGCTTACCAATGTGCATTAAAAACAATTTGCATTTGTGTGGGATTGTTTAGTGTTAGTTTAAAGCCATCAA
The DNA here is from genome assembly GCA_963920785.1 of Sphagnum contortum. Classification (NCBI taxonomy): domain Eukaryota; kingdom Viridiplantae; phylum Streptophyta; class Sphagnopsida; order Sphagnales; family Sphagnaceae; genus Sphagnum; species Sphagnum contortum. The sequence goes on along the minus strand of OY987294.1, from coordinate 8,097,413 downwards.
CTACAAACCAAAGTTATTTAGTCTTGGAAATTATGGTAAGTCTACAATTTTTAGATATTAAAATAAAATCCATTAAGACAAAATATGTGGTCCTTGTATCAATATTTTGTGCCATGGTTATCAAAATTGTTCATTGTTGAAACCTTTGTTCATTGTGTTATTCAATTTCTGAAATTTTCTCAATCAATTTTAAAGTTGTTGAAGGAATGTTAGCAATCTCAATGTAATACTTGTTATGAAATCATTTTTTATTAATTAATTATTTTTTTTACTATCTATTGTTTTAAAGAAAGTTATTTTATTTGGAATTTGATCCATATTTCATTTTACAAAAATTAATGAGCATTGGACCTTTATCTAATTTTCATACCATGTGAGATTTATGAATGAAATTCTATGCATATACAAGGTTGAATAAAATCATATATATTGAATAACGGAAGCAAAAGTTTTTATATGCATGATACATTATATAATCACAAACAACCCCTTTTCAATATACTTTACCATGCTTTCACCTATTAATGCAATTAGTTTCCAACTAATAAGAAAGGTTTTATTCAAGATTGTCATATGTTGAAGTTGTCCAATATGGAAATTGGCAAGGTCAAAATAAAGTTTATCTTGTAAAAACAACTAACAATAGGAAAGAAGATCTTAAGCACCTTTCATACTTAAAGGTAAATAGGTTCAATTCAAGCCACTTAACAATATTAAATGTCACCTCCAATTGTTTAGTGGCAAGTGAGTACATTTGGTAATGTTCCGCAACATTGTTTACAACATCTATTTGTTAAGACTTGTGTGCCATACTCCAACACTTTGTGTGCATTCATGACAATATGCCACCATTTTGAATCTCATCAATGCTAATTCATTTTTATTTTTTTAAATTTAAAGTCAATTTTTTGCCTTCATACCTACAGGTTATTTTTGAAAAAAAAATAAATTCTTTTTTCAAGCTTCTCTCTTTGAACTTTCCTTCATTGTAACATTGCTCTAAGTACTAAATAACTAATGGATTTTTTACTCATATTGCAAACTCTTGAGTTTAAAAGTAATGTATAAAAGTTTGGAATCCAAATCAAGTTCACACCAAAAAAGAAGCATTTTTGTGAAAGCTTTGATCAAAACTCATGCTTGTTAAACTAGATGTAAATAAACCTTGATATTTGTGATGACATGCAAGGTTGCTTAAAGTTACCACATTTTAACAAACATCCTTTAGTTTCACCACATGAATTCATTTCAAGAATTTGGAGAACAACTCCTTCATAAACTTACATGCTTTTAAGTTTCATTAAAGGTTTCAAGATTTTACTCCATATTCTCTTAGTTTGCACCATCAAAAGTTGTTTTTAGTTGCAAAATTGAAAGGATGATTGATGTATCTTGAACTCGTATCAATCATTTCTAAGGAACTATCGTTATTCTATGGACGATCTTTGAACTTAAAAAGTTTTAAGGAATGAAACACTATTGATGAAAGAGCATTGATTTTATAATAATTGATAAAGCCAAAAACTCCTTGTGGTGATGTTAATTAAGGCAAAGCTTTTATAATGAAACATTTTTAACATTGAACTTGGGCTCCACGTTGCTACTCATCACCAACAACAATGAAATATTGAAAAAAAAAATTGAGTTTGTGAAATTTAATTTCATTCGAATGGAAATAATGAATGACAATGCATGCAACTTGAATTTTAATAAAAATAATAAGTTAATTCAAAATCAAATTTCTTAAATTGAATGTAATTTGTATTCCAATTGAATTAAAAAATTAAAAAAATTGAAATTGAATTCAACAAAACTATGAAAATATAATTGTGAAAATCACATGTTAATTTGTAATTTACATATCCATCCATATATAGGCAAAATGAAAATATAGGCGAGATCCAAAAAAATTGAGATAGATAGGCTTGGAATTCCATAGACAAACCATATTATTAAACTTTATATTGATGAAACCCTAACAAACTCCATTCAACAAAACACCCAACAACAAAGAGAGAGCACCCAAGTCTAACCTAAAAGAGCAAAACCCAAAGTGGGTCACAAAAGGGGCAAAGAAAGGAACAAATCATGTTCCAAAGCCCCCAAGAAGCAAAAGAAAAAAAGAGAAAAAGATGATGATGGGGATGATGCACTTGTGGCCTTCCTTTCAATTGGTGCCCCTGTGGATAATAGCAAAATCCAGACTCCAAAATGGCGAACATCCATTAGGAAGTTTTAGCCAAATTTAGCTCCCATCTAAATGTGAAAGTTTAAAAAATAAAATTGAATTATATTTCTGTATTTTTTGGCTACCTGCTTGAACCATGTGTATATAAATTTGGTGATTTTTTGAAAAATAAATATTTATTTATTTTTGAAATTTTTTAAATACCACTTGATTCTAGCGCTTTTTAAATTTTTAATTTCGGGGGGTTTTTTGTTTTTTGGCTAAATTAAAAATGGCTGCTCCTCTCCTCTCCTCCTCTCCTTCCACATCCACTCGAGTCCTCGTCGCAGCGTCGCTTTGTTTGTCGACATTTGCAGCTCCCAATTCCCGCAAGCTCGTCAAAATTTCAGAGCATTTGCCGTCGGTTTGGTGTCGATTCTGTGACGGAAAATCTTTGGAAAGTGTGTCGCGGCGATGGCGGGAGTCATGAGCAGCTCCGTTACTACTGTTGCTGCTGCGGCGGCAGGGACAACTCTTCTGGCGCAAATGCAGTCGGCGTCGACCTCCGGCAGTAGTGTTGCTGGGCACGTATCGTCTTTGTTTATGGCAAAGAGGGTTGTGTCGGTGGCATCCATGCACAGTGTGCAGAGAGTGGCGCGGTTGGCTGTAGAGGCACGCCTTGGATCCATCACTCTCGCAGAGCTTGAGGATTCGGTGAAATCTGCGATGTCGAGTCTTGTGGATTCGGCGGCCAAGAATGTCGCGTTGCGGAATGCGACAATCGTGGCCATGAACGCGCTCATGGTGTTACCGGCTTTGGCAGAGGAGGAGAAAGGTAAGATTTTCGATTTCAACCTCACGCTGCCTATCATCGCCGTGCAGTTTCTTTTGCTTATGGTGGCACTCGACAATATATGGTTCAAACCTGTGGCGAAGGTGATGGACGCCCGTGACGAGACCATCAGGTCCAAGCTCTTAGGAGTTAGGGATAACTCCGGAGAGATCAAGAAGCTTCAAGAAGAGGCGGAGGCTATCATTAAGGCCGCCCGTATCGAGACCACCATGGCACTCAACCAGACGAAGAGGGAAACCGCTGCCGCCTTGGACGAGAAGCTTCAGGAATCCAGAGCACGTATCGAAAAGGAGCTTGCTCAATCCCTGAAAAATCTGGAGGAGCAGAAGGAGGAAACTTTGAAAAGCCTTGACAAACAGGTCCAGGCCCTCAGTGAAGAAATCCTCAGCAAGGTTATTCCTTTCAAGGTGTAAATCCGTCATCATGCTTCCTCCTCCCCTTATTAGGTCTGCAGCGTTGGATGGATTTGCTGCCACTGCTGCTGCAGCAGCAGCAGCATTATGACTCCTGGATTCATACACTCATCTCTCTCCTTCTCCTCTCTATTATGTAATCAACATCTACACCTCATCCACCGGTGTTTCTACCCTTTGATATATATGTATGTCACGGTTTTGTGTCCTGTGAAATGAGCATTGGAGAAACAAATTTGTCATCAATTTTTTCAGAACTGAGCTCACTTGTTGTTATCCCCATTTGAGACTACACCCAAAAAATAAAAATGGTAAAAGCCATGCATGTGTCTCAAGACCATTTCCTGGTCTCAGATGCAAAAACATTTCCATTGTTACTCAAAGGTTCGTCTTCTTGCTCGCAAGCTGTTGAATTTCCCCTTCTTGGATATTAAAGAGGCTTACCTGTGATGATGATGATGATCTGCAGAATTGTTTCTGTTTCAGGAGTTTTACAGCAGCCCTCCATAGCAGTACGTAAGTGCTTGAGACTAATCATACCTCTTTGCAAATTCACTATGCCGAAAGATCACATACAATCTTCTAAAGGTTTTACACAGGCACTGCACAACCATGAACAGAGATGGATGAGGTGCATTGTCAAACTCTGCTTGCTATTAGAACCTCTTGTTTGGAAGTTGACCATTCCACTTTATAGCAGTTATGTACAGTTGCACTGCCAATTTTTCGTATCTTGCTGTGCTGAGTGTAGAGCATTTTAGTTTTTTCTCCTCTTGTGGGTCTGATGAGATTTGCTGTGCAAAGTGCTTTTGGGTTTTGCTGTGTCTTACCTCTCCTGTGATTTCCATGTTTGTCTTTCTCATGTTTAGGTTTTGTTCTCTTTGTCTGCAATTGTTGTGTGCTGTTGATTTTTGTTTAATTTTAGATTGTCATTGTCCACATCTTGTGCTCTGCGAAGATCTGCTGCCAAGATGACTCACATACGACTTTTCTGTTCAAACTGTTCAAGGATCCACAGTTTGGATGCTACATCAAGAACTCTGTATAACTTTCAGTTCATAAAATTTGAAGAGTGACTCTTTTTTTGTTGTGAGGGACATACCCATTTGTACTTGTTGTGAACGTTAGGTTTTTCACCAGGTACCATCTTCTTTTTGTTGCTCAAGAATTGGTAGTACTTTTTTTTTGCTTCTCTCTCATTTCTGTTCCAGATCTGTATTCTGGATCATGTTGTGAAGGTTGTCTTTGTTGTTGGGTTTCACTGAGATGTAGAATGATCAAAGATTGCAAGTTCTAATGCCTGACACTGCATTGTGAGAGTACACATTTCATATGTACATGGCATCTGAGAAAAGTTCATATGTGCTCACCTGAAGATTGTCTGCCATAGACCTCAGTGGAAACTTGAGTCAATGCATTTGCTTGTACTTTGTGAAATGTAGAACTTGATGTTAGATGGTGCCTTTCTGTGGTTTGCATCTTTCAGTAATGGTGAATTTTTGTAACTGTGACCTCATGTGAGGTATCCATCAATCCCTACAGGAGTTTTCATGATTGTGAGATGGGTCTGGAAAACTTTCCTCAATGTTTCTTATTTTCTTTGTACCTCTTCAATTACTATGTCTTCTGTGCAATTGAACTGGTTGAACAGAGATGCACCTGGCTAAGAGAATGTTGGTTTCTTTCTCAGTGTGAGTTTTTGTTGGGCTCCTTGTACCCCTTTTCTTTGTCACTTGATTTACTCCAGTTGCAGATGGGCATGCATGAAAGTGTACAGTTGCAGCATGATGAGAATGTTGCCGAGCTCTTGGTGTAATTTGAGATTTGTGCTTGACAAGTTGCTCTCAAAAAAATGGAAGGTGAGCTAGAAGACTTCCATGATATGTATTTATCATTTCAATTCTTGCTCTCTACTTAGCAGCATCTAAGAACCAAACTTCATTTTTATGAAAAATCCAGTGCAAATGGCTTAATCCTATGGTAACAATGGCATTATCACATTGGGATTTCCCAAATTGACAAATGTATTCAACATGAATAAGACATGAGTTGTCAGCCTTTTCTTGCATTTGCATCACCATAAATAAAACCTAAACTTCAGTGCAATATCATGTTCAAAATGGTTTGTTCAGCTCCCTTTCCTTGCCTCTCCATCCCTCAGTGAACAAAACTACACCCATATTTATAAACATGAGATCACTTGAAAGGAAACCTTGAATTCCTGAATGGTAGAAACCCTTAGTATGGGTCAAGTATGGGTTATTAAGAAGAGTGTAAGGCTATGAAAGAACAAGGAGTCTATTTTCATCACAAGCTAGGTCAATTGGTTAGTAGAGTAACATCAACTAATGTGCAATTGGAGCTTAAACTTTCTATGTTCAATAACTTAAGTCTGGGTGTAAATTAGTGTTGGGTGGTTCTCAAAATTTTGTGAAAATCAAGTTTTTTCATACAATTGTAAGAACCAATTCAGTTCTTTTCAAAAACAATTTTGGTTTTATGAGAATTGTCCAAGGTATCAAGAATTTTGTTTTCAAAATTTAAATCAATTTTCAAGTTACTTTCTCACAAATGTAAGAACAATTGGTTATGTCCAACTATTCTCACAAATTGGTTCTCACAAATGTAAAAGCAATTGGTTATCTTATGATCTTCAAATTTTGGTTATTGAATTTATTCTATTCAAACAATGAGGTGTGCAACATGTACTCAAGACATTTTCCACTTGAGCACTATAGTCCATTCCATATTCTTTGCCCAAAAATGTGGGCATGTATTGGACATATATAGGTGAGCTAAAGGCAAACCTTTTCACATTAGTGTGTTAGTACTAACACATTAGGGAGCATTAAAAATAGTGTCAATCAATGTGATCCATTGAAATAAAAGCATTGAGCTTTGAAATGCACCCACATTGTGATGCATCCACAACCAACAAAAAAAAGAATTGCATATTTACCTTTAGAGTAAGTAGCCTCTTGATTTTAGACCTTTAAAATTGAAAACCACCTTTGGATTTTAAAAAATGTTTTAAGTGGTTATTGTTTTTTCATTCAAAATTTATAAGATAACTTTTAAATGAAAAATATCTCATTGAAGTGATAATTGAAAGAAAGGGTATCAATTTGAATATCACCTTAGATGATAATTGGTTGAATCTTTGCAACAAATTTAGTTGATACCTAACTTGGTTTTGAATGCATGTTCCACACTTGCCCAACATTGGTGTAACATGTAAACCATAGTTGGGTAGGTATGGGGTTTTGGAAAAGATCAACTTGTACATGTATGAGATATATTCATTAAAGACAAGAATAGTCTTGTTTTAATTTGTAAAGCATTTCCACAATTAAAATCCTATAATGATATACATCTTCATCATTTAGTTCATTACAAGGTGAAAATAATAAAAACTCAACATCCATGGTGGTCTCTTATTATACAAAATCATCATGTAGGTATCAGTGCAAATGCTACCTTCATTAAAAAAATCTATTTTTAATGGCATTTTGAAAAAAACTAACTTAAGTTAGATTCACACATGATGTTAAAGCATTGGTGGTAATAAAACCTATTATCAAAATAGTTGTTAAGGTATTTTAGAAAAGGTATTTAATGTTAGTAATCATGAAACTTATCCTTACCAAAAACTTTTGTGCATTCACACATGAAGATGATGTTACGTGTCATGACCTCTATCGTTGCTTTAACCAAGATATACATTCACACCATAGCCATCATTATTTCCACTTTTGCTAAGTGTCTGAATGAAACCAACTTTTATGCACAAAAAACTTGTTGTTGTCTCTTGCATTGAACATTATGAACTTGTGTTTTCTATGCACAAAAAGCTTGTTGTTGTGTCTTGTGTTGAACATTGTGAGCTTGTTTGGAATTGGTTTTCTACATGGCTTTTACATGACTTTTGCACCACTTATGTGCAAAACCATTTTCTATCAAGCTTGTTATGTTTTGCGCTGAGTTTTTATCCTACACAAATTTGATTTTGTTGTTGTTCAAAAGCTCATCATCTTTGTCATTGTTTAAAAGCTTCATTAGAATTTTGCCTTTTTTCATACCTATAGTTAAGATTTTCAATTGTGCTTATTTTCGTACATTTGTTATACCCTTTGATTGTGTTCATGGATGATTCACAAATTACAAATGTTGTTGTAGTGTTGTCTTTTATGTTCAAAATCACGTTCCTTAAGAAATGATCTTTAGGAAAATGGTAGTAGTTTTTTTTGGATAAAGTTCCCCTAGAAACCACTTAAGCTTATGTGTTGGTTCTTGTAGCTTTCCATTAGTATCGCATGACAATTGTTATAAATGACTTGTTGATTGATTTGGGGCACTAAGTGCAACTAAGGTTTACAAATTGGTTTTCAAGATTTTTATTAATTAAATATGATGATAAGGTGCAAATTTTTTGAATGACATTGCTAATTGACCAAAACCTCTTGTAGCAAAATAGATGTAAAGTAATAAAGTTTGATACATGTAAAGATTTGAGTTGCATACACAATTTATGAGTTGATGCATGGTGTCAATTTTTTTATATGTTCAAAATTGTTTGGTGAGAACATTTCCATAATTTATTTTGTTCCTCGTGAGGTTGTTTATGCCATTGATAATGCTTTTACAAGCTTGTTTTCTTGGCCAAAAGGAGACAAAATGTAAGTTGCAGTGGCAAATTCCAAGACATGGTGTGGGTTACCTTTCATTTAAGGTGCCATTAGTGGCACACATGTATCCATATCCAAACCTTTAAGGCCCTTTGCTAAAGATTATTATTACCATAAAATAAGTGGGCATAACATTGTTGTGCAAACAATTATTGATTATTAAAAAATATCATTGATTTATTTGTTGGCCTCCTTGGCAATGTCAATGATTTGAAGGCGTTGAGGCGATTTACATTGTACAAACATGCTCAATATTACAGTCTTTTTAAACACATAAAAAATGTAAGTGATTCCCCCCCCCTATTTATTTGGGAAGAAAGGATACCCACTAATATTTTGGATCATGAGACCATATAAAGAATAAGGATAGATTATGATTTTGGAAATGTTGTACAATAGAAAGCACAAGCATGGCAAGTTGTTTGTTGAAAACTCCTTTGACACAAAAAAAAAATCTTTTTGAAAGTTAATTAAAAAATCAAATTTGCATGTCACATTTTTCCCAAATGTCTTCACACATTGTTGTTTGTTCACAATATGTTACAAAATCAATGGAATCGGCAACTATTGATGTGCATTATTGAAAGGGAATAAAATAATACCCATCAAACATAGATTTCATATTCTCATGATCTAGTATTTCCTCATAGTCTTAAGGGTCACAAAAGGTTCGAAAATGGTTTGAGTAAAAAATTAACCAACTAACTGGGCCTTCACCACAATTGAACATGAAACAAGGTACGAACTCTAAACTTATTATTATTGTTAAGTTGGAAAATGTTAAGCTCAACACAATGTCATGCATCTAAAATTTGTAATTGAAGAAAAAATTGCCTACAATTAATTGCATAGTAAAGTTTGACAATAAATAAGTAAATCTATATTTATGTCGATACTATGTCATTGTTTACATTGTTTTCTTTTGTAGTTGAATGAGTTGGTGACTAGGTGTTTGCAAATTGTTGATGTGGTCATGCAATGCTTGAGGTTTGTTCACAGTAGGAGCATTGGTTTTCACAAATCCCGAATTAGTTGACACATTAGTTAAACCAACAATTACTTCCACCATGTCTATCGATGTTGTGTAGCTCAACTTGTCTTTTGTTTTATTCAAGTTGTTTATCCATCATCTGTAAGTCAGAGGAATTGATTTAATCCATTGACTATATTTACATTTGGCTTCCTTTTTATGTAACCTTTGACATATTTTTATGAATTAAAGAGTAAATGTGCTTCACTCCAATACATCCCACATATTTGTTTTTTAACTTATAAATTGCTTTATTTACTAAAGATGGAGTTTGAAGATTCTTCCTCTTGTTAACAAATTTTGGTGTTTGGGGATTTTGCATATTGTTTATTGAATTGGGTGTTTTGAGGATTTTGCATGTGGGTGAACGTTGGGTTTTGTGGAATACTGTGAGTTCCCATGTTTACATAATTGGGCATTGTTTGAGTGATATGTATAGTGGTAGTTGTTGGGCTTTACAAGATTGTTGTTGGAATCTATGGGATTATTTGCAAGTGGATGGATATAAGGTTTTGAGGGTTATGGGAAATTTGATGGGTATAGGGCTTTGTGAGCTAATTGTGGGAAATTGATTATGCATAGGGCTTTGTGGAACTAGGTTAGATGTGGAATTGTCACATGCAATTGATTAGGTTTAAGGCTTGACAAGTGAATGGGCATTGTATTCAAATAATCATATAAAAGGATCGTACTTGATGGTGGTGTTAATTGAACACTTGTAACATTTGAAAATTTGATGTTGAATTAGTTCTTTGTCATTACATCCAACATCATATAGGACATGGTTGTGTTTTTAGTCATGGAATCATCATTCAAATGTATTGCATTTTCAAAAGTGTCTCCAATTAACTTGTAATTGTTATCTTGATGATTTAATAAATCTTGGACTTGTAATGCTTTGAAAACACATTTGATCCCCATGAACTTTTCGATCATTTCATACATTCCATTGCCAAAATGACGAAGTAAATGAAATGATGTCTTATCTACATGAAACATTCTTTAATAATCTTCATTTTGTCCAATCCCTGACATGTGATTAGAGATTTTTTTGAATTGTGTCCTTGCAGGCTAAACCATTTTACAAATGTTGAGAATAACTTATGTTCATTGCCACTTCTAAGATTCTCTTCCATTTTGTAACAAATATTTCAAACTTGTATTTAGGACCCCCCTTATTCAATTTTGACATGTTCATCCATTACATTAATATGTGTCCAAGTTCATTAGGTGTTTCACTAGATTTTGAATGAATTTTAACAATTTTACCATGGTGAAAATGACCAACCCCTTAGTAAACTAAAACCAATTGCTATTAATAACTAATCAAATTCACTAATAGTTAAATCATTAATAATAAATTTACTAATAGTTGATTCCAAACCTAAGTTAAACATTTGGAACCTTCACTAGGCTACTTAAATTAAGCCAAGAATTTAACCCTCCAACCTAGGGTGCAAGTGTGAAGATTTGAACCTTTCACCTTTTTTCACCTCTATGTTTAAGGAACAAGTTTTTAACCATTGAACCATTATTTATATGACTGATATTTTTTCGTTATCACATATTATTATGCACATTTTTTTTACCTTATGCAATTCTTGGCAATTCTTACCTATCTCACCATAGGTTATTCTATCATAGGTTATTGTTGGTTATTCTAGTCAATTACCATATGTTATTGTTGACTATTTTATTGTAGGCTATTGTTGGTTAGTTCAGGAATTTACAATATGTTATTGTTGGTTATACTATCATAAGCTATTGTTGATTATTTTAAGTTATTTTATCTTAGGCTATTTTTGGTTATTTTATCCTAGGTTATTGTTGGCTAATTTACTTTAAATTATTTTAATTATTTTACCACAAGCTATTTTAACCTATTTTTGGCTATTATATCATAGGCTATCTTTAGTTGTTTTAAGCTATTTTTTGGATATTTTATCATAGGTTATTGTTGAGTATTTTAGGTTATTTTTGGTTATTTTATCATAGGTTGTTGTTGATTATTCTAGGATATTTTACCATAAAAAAAATTTGGTTATTCTATTGTATACTATTGTAGCTATTATAAACTATTGTTGGTTATTAATTATTTACCATAAAATATTTTTGGTTGTTTTATGATAGGCTATTGTTGGCTATTATACACTATTTTACTATTATTTATTGTTGGCTATTCTAAGATATTTACCATAAAATTTTAAATAAAATTTATCATAGGCTATTGTTGACTATTTTAAGTTATTTAACCATAAGTTATTTTTGGCTATTTTATTGTAGGTTATTTAAACATAGGTTATTTTTGGTTTTTCTATCATAGGGTATCCTAAGTTATTTTACCATTGGCTATTTTTGGTTATTTTATCATATGCTATTATTGATTATTTTAAATTATTATAGGTTATTTGATCGTAAGCTACTACTAATTATTCTAGGCTATTTATCAAAGGTTATATGTTAGTTATTGTTGGTTATTATATTTTAAACTATTTGATTGTTTTAAGTTATTTACCATAATTTGTTGTTGGTTATTTTATTGTAGGTTGTTGTTGGCCATTGTAGGCTATTTACCAAAGGGTATTTTTTATTAATATATCACATGTTATTGTTGGTTATTTTAGGTTATTTACCATAAGCTATTGTGGGATAAATTGTATTGTAGGCCATTTTTTGTTATTTTATTATAGGCAAGTAGTGACTATTTTATTATAAGTTATTATTGGCTATTATTGGTTTTTCTTGGTTATTTTAATTTATGTTATTCTTGGTTATTTTATCATAAGCTACACTTAATTATTTTAAGTTTTTATATCACAAATTATTCTAGGTTATTTTAATTTATTTTATTGTAAGCTATTTTTAGTTATTATTGGTTATTTTAGATTATTCTACCTTAGGTTATTCCATTTTAAGTTATTATATTTTGGATAAAATAATTTATAATAACACATAATATAATGACTTTGAATAACTTAAGGTATAATTTGAAATAAAATATAATAACTTATAATAACCTATAATAGTTTATAATAATTTAAAATAACTTTAAATAACATAGGATATAATTTAGGGAAATTTTTTAATTCACACCCTTTCTTTCACCCTAAACGTGGAAGGATGCAAGTGTGGGGTCTATGGTCAATCAGGGCACAACTCGAAAGGTGTGAATTTAACCAAAAAAGGTGTGAATTTAAATATTTCCTAATTTAGAGTAATTTAAAATATTTAAAACAACAACATAAAAATAAACCTATTTATAATGCGAAATTATAATAATGAATTATTCCAACTAGTGGTGGAACATGATGGTTACATTGTGATCCTATGATGAAATAACTTTAAACAAGGTGAAATCATTGTGGTGTTGTGAATTTTTTCACTTTTAAAGTTCCATAGTGATTTAAATAAGTGAATTGCACCTTTCTTTCGTACTAGTGATCTTTTTTGGCTTGAATTAATGCCAAAACCTCTTTGTGTTCCTAATTTCCTTGGCATGTTTTCCTATGGTGGGTGTTAAGGGTGGAATCAAAGGTCTGTGATGTTACTTTTTTGCCCTTGGATTTTTTTATTATAGGTCCATGCTTAATCCCATTCCATTTATGCATTTTTATAAACAATTAAATAGAGATATTAGCATGTGTATTTATATTGCATGTTTTTGGTGTGTTTGAAGATGAACTCAAGGCACCATAAAAATTTTTGGCAAAGAGAAAACAAGGGCTGCAATTTAAAATAACAAATCAAAGGTGTTTTGTTTTAAAAAAAAATAGTTACTATTGTATAATAATTTGACAAAAGAAGATTACTAACAAATAACATGAATAAGAATGTTGCAACCCTAATTTTGGGCTCGTAACCAAGGCAAAGGGGTTGCAAGGATGTGGGCCAAGAGGAAGCTCGGGAGTCAAGGCAAAGGCATGGCAAGGTTACGAACCAAAAAGGAAGGAAGCCCGGGAGCGAAGGCAAAGGCATTGGAAGGGTGCAGTTGAAGAGGAAGCCCGTGAGTCACCACATACTCCCAGGAGTTTAAGGAAGTGCAAGGGAGTGTGAGGGAGCGAACACTCACACTCCCAAGGCAATTCTCATTTTGGGAGAGGGAGTCCCAATGGACTCTCGAAACTTCAGAGGGCGAGTTGAAGGGTCAAATCTCAATGGATTATTTCGCTCTTTATACCATTGAAAAGCTCTTGAAACGTAGATGTCTAAAATAGGCTCGCATTGCTCATTTGGATATCTAAAACAAAAGTTATGGCCAAAAGAAGGGTCGGGAGTCAAACTAGCAGTTTGACTCCCGACCAGTAAAAGTCTAGAATCGACCTCTTCCCGACATCCGATTTGAGAGTGCGACACAGAGTTGGAAAGCTCTTAATGAGGGTTGCAACTTTGCTTCAGATCTCGTCGCGATTGGACTCTGCAATCGGGTGATATGAGCTCCCAAAGTCCCAGGACTCCAACCTGAGAGAGTTTCGGGACTTCAACTCGGGAGTCCCGGGAAAAAGAGTCATTTGGATGTAGCCTCCGTGGAGAGCTGCAGAGTATACTATAAAGGGGAAGGTGGTGGCTTCCCCCAAGTCCGGGCCATGATGAGTTTTGTGTGTATGTGTTGCCCATGGTTCGTCCTAGCACCAAGGGTGCTTTAATTATGCACTAACCACCTTGTGTGGGTTGTGTGCAGGCCCATGTGAATGAGTGAAGCTTATCAACTCTTCCTAGTCCCATCCCAGAGCTTTAACACACCCCTTTACCCCTCCAAGTGTTGTGAGCTAGGGAGCATGCCCCAACTCCTTCTTCTTCCGCTGCTTCCTACTTGGGCCCACCTTTGGGTCCTTTGAGGAGTTGGGAGTGCGTCAAAAAATTATTCAAATTGTATTATATGTTCAAAAACATTGGAAAAGTTTTGAATAAATACTCATTGAAGATGTTGGAAACATTTTGCAATTGATTTTGATTTTCAATTAATCTATTGAAAATATTGTAGATAGTGAAAACATTCAATTGCAAACATTGAAAAATTTGAAGAGGATATTTAAAAATTTATCATGATCTTTTTATCAAGGGTCTAAATCTTCTTCACACTTTTCATAGTTGCTAATGTTGTTTGCCAAACAATTCCATGTTGTATTAAAAACAAGAACACACAATTTTAATAAAAAAATGGATTTTGTAAGGAAATTAAACCTTGGCTAATAGCCAACACATTAGACCTTGGACAAGAATAAAGACATTAAAACTTGGATAAGAATAGAACTTTGGACAGTGAAAAACATTCAAAAATTCAAGAATTCATATGTGAGTTCATGAAATTTCTTGAAAGGGGAATGATGTGGAATTTTTTATAACAGTTTTTTAAGGTAGTTAGTGGGAAAGATAGTGGGACCCAACTTCACAATCATATCCATGTTACGTAACACCAAATTATTTCTTATCTTTACTTAAAATTGGTCAAAAAGTTTAAGATCTAGGTTTAACGATAAATATGATGTTAGCTAGCACACCCATTTAACATCAAGTTAACACCACCTACCATCTAGGATGCATCATCATTGGCAATGTTAACAAACAATTAATTTGTGAATCTACCTAAAAATCAAGAAAGCTTAACATTGATTTAACACTAGGTTTGTTAACATCTTTTAGCAATGGAAGATTAAATTTTTAATGTGACAATAGTTGGTTGCACATAATAGTCACTTTGGTTTCCACTCCCCTACCAACTTTGTTACACATTGAAGTTATTAACATTCCAATTACTGTAATGACATGTTAAATCTTGCACTTTTTGAAAAATGCAATTAGTTAAATTCTCTTGCATAACTTTTGCACAAAAGTGGGAGACAAATTATTGGCTTTTGCACAACCTTTCATTAAATTAATTTTTTATCATGTAGTTTAATTTTCTTACAAAAAAATGATGATTGGGAACTCAAAAACTTCATCCATGGGAATGGTTTCATCAAAAAACTTTTCAACATGGCAACCATATAATTTTATTAATTTTTTGCAAAAGGTTTTCATGTAGAGGGTCTAGGTAATTAATTTTCTTACATAGTCCTAAAAAATTAAAATTGTTAGGTTTTTAACACGTCATTGTGGTAAATCAATAATTAAAATTTTATTTCCCATTACTAAAAGGTGATAATTTTTCATTACAAGACATTATTGGTATTATCAAGTTATTTGCAAATCAAGACTAAACAAGCAAAATACAACCCCAACCCGTATAAATGATTATGTGGGAGGATATAAATATCACCCATATAATGTAAAAATGTTATACCCAACTAGTTAGTTATGTGATATCAACATCAATATTGACACCCATGACATATCCATCCAATTTTGGTGGAAACATATGAAAAAAACCTATACATAAAAAACATTTGGGGATGGGAACCCATCCATAAAAAGTAGAAGGCAAAAAAAAAACTTAAAAACCAAAGTCACAAGAGATGACAACAAATAGGACACCATTTTTACATGAATAAAATAAAAGATTGTAAATTTTAAAAATATTGTTTGCTATAAATTGACTAGTGAAGGAAGTGCATTAGTTGTGATGTGTGGAAAAGATGAAGATTATGTCATAAACGTGGTAGCACACTAAAGAATCATAATGGTTTACACATGTTGGTGGGATATCCATGGACACACACTACTAATAATAAAAAATAAACATTACAAGAACTAAAAAGGCTCTGAAGATGAGATATAGTGGCCTAAACACAAGTAATAAAAAGGGAATCAAAACAATAATGAAGACAACCATAAGTCTTTATGGGAAGGGGAATGAAATCATCTATTGTATGATCATGTTTTTTTTTATAACAATAACTGTTGTTATATATGATGTCTTGGATGATGCATGTTATACCATATCTAGGCAAGTCAAATGAATTATGATAATGTCCGCTAAGATTTGAAAGGTGTTTTTGTGATAAAAATATCAACTTGATGTGGAGTGTGATGATAGAAAAGGTGGGAAACTTTTCTTCGTGTGTTCCACTTTCTAAAACAATAGTTGTGATGGTGTTTCGAAGAGTATTGTAGGTTGTAATGCACTCATTCTTGCATGAACACTGAAAAATATAGATACCCAAATCATCAATGGTATGTTCACATTGACAATGTGAAAGATGTGCATTTGTAGAATGTGGCAAGCCAAGGTGGGTATGTAACGTTTTAAGTAAATGAACTAAAGACAAACAAAATGTAGGTGTGATAGGATGGGTTAATAACCAAGTGCTTGTGGTTAGACCTACACAAGATCAAAGACATGTTCGCATGGTGTGTGAAGGAACATTTATTAAAAGTGTGGCAAACTCCTGTTCGTGTAGGCGGTTTGTAAAAGAAACTTGGGTAAGTGAGTATACAATTGTGCCACAAGATTTTCAAATGGGGGGACTTGAGAATGGACAACTTGGGATAATGAAACTCAAATATCCCATAGTGCCACTTGGAAAGGAAAAATGATGAATTTGATACGTGCCATTTCATTGAGAAAAATAGGGTGATCATTTTGCTAAAAACATATAACAACTGTAAGAATGATCAAAGGCCAACATCCCAAGAAGGTGGGGGTAACAAGTTGAATCACTAAGGGAAGGCCAAGCCTTTTGAAGAAGTAAGTAAAATGATTTAATGATGAACTAATTGACACATCATAATGTCGAAAGATCTTTGCCCAATAATTTCTATAGTGTGGACATGGTATATGAATCAAACTTGACATAATGTTGCAAGATATTTGGAAACATAAATATGGCGTGCAATAAATAATTTGGGCGCTCATCATAAGAAACAAAAGCATTGCAAAGGTTGCTTATGGATTTATAAGCATAAGAGGCTAATTATGATGTTGAGTTTTTAATGAAGTGCATTTATGACAAAAGGTTGCACAAATGGCATAGAACTAACCAATGCACATTTGAAAACATGTGTCAAATGTAAAAAAACATAATTTTTTTTGATATGGACAAGTCTAATCCTTGTGAAAAACAACCAACACATTTCATTGATTAAGTGGAAAGTCTTAATATTACAAACTCTACTTATAATCGTAAAAATGTGAATATCACATATCGGTTGTATTTGTAGCTCAATATATTCAATAGCATGTCCAATTAGGCCAAGTCCATAAAGGTTTTTCACATAGTCAAATATGAAAATAGTTGATAAATATTTCCATTTTAAATTCTAAATTTTTTTTGGTGTCCATTTCCATTTGGCTGCACTTCTCCAATTTTGGTGGGATTTCTTTTATTATGTACACAAACTAACTTGATATTATGCTAGGGAGTTATTACCCTCCCAACTATTATACATACTAACAGGGTAATATCAAATTGTAATTGGAATAATCAGTTTTTAAAAAAATGCGACGATAGGCAAATTCATACTAGAAAGGTTACCAAATCAATTTTTAAAAAAAATTAATTAAAAATTTTATGGTTTCAAAAGTTTGGTAATTTTTTTGAAAAATTCATTTTTTTGTGAATTTACACTAAAAAAAAAGAACCAAAATTTCTGAAAACTTCCAATTTTTTGGGGTCACCAAGTGATGAAAATTTGCCAATAAAAAATCATTGGTCTCAATACACATTCGTCGACATGTCTGGTTAATTGATAGCATCAAAAACTTTCAACCAGTGGGCATACAAAATGTAAATAAATTTTCAATTCAATGGGTTTCAGCATTCTCAGTTCCACATAACAAGAAGTCATTCAATGGTTTTCCTTCAATTTCATTTACACGTAACAAGTCCCTTACACGGAACACAAAAGTTCAACTTTAATTCAAGCTTGTATGTATGATTGGCCACATAACAAGTCCACTAGTCTAAAAGCTTTTTGATGATTTGTTAATATGCCAAGTGCCTTACACGCAAGACATACTTCAACTTTCAACTTGAGGTTTGGTGATTGGATGTGCAAACAAGTGTTGGTCAAGGAAGATGAAGAACATGCAAACTTTTAAACTTTTTGATAGGAATTTTTGTTGGCCTTAGGCAAAGGCAAGGATATTGTGTATAGATTCATAATAGAGTATAGTAGCTTAATGGATTTTTGGCCCCTAGGTAGTAGGTCTATTTTTTATATGAGGATTTTCAACCCATGATATATTTTGGCTTGTGTTAAAACTTTGAGATTAGTTATAGAGTTATGATATCTTGAAGGATTTTGGTTTCTTTTAAAGGAATTTTTTTGAGGATTATATTTTGGCATGGTGAAATATTTGAATTTCCATAATTCTTCTTTGGTCTTGTGACCTAGTTAACCCAGCATTCATCCACGTCCAGTAACCCGTGCATTTTCTCATTGGTTACGAGATATAATCATCCCTAAGGAGAATGCCTTTTTTTTCATCCATGTAGAAACCCGTTATGGATTCATTTAGCCAATGAGAGCTGATGGTGCTATGTGCCTTGTGCTAACTAATAGTCTCTAATAACAAAAATATAGGTTGAATGTTACGGTTTGTAAATCATGATTTGCTAGCCAATCGGAGCGTTGAGAATCTCCGTAGGATGGTTATTGTGTAAAATGAACTTAACATACTCATGAGCAGCCTTTTTTTTTTTCTATGCAAAATTTTGCATTATTGCAAAAATTTGGGAATTTTTTGGGAAAAAAAAAATCATCAAGTTTCTATACAAGTTCAAGTAGGTTAGCCAAAAATATATGAAGGATGTTTAAATTTTTTTCCTTTCTTAATTTAATAGTCAAATTTGGATAAATTGATGTAAAAAAGATTGCCACCTTGGCTACATCACAAAGGGGGGTGGGGTGAGGGAGAACACTGCTGCCCATGAGCAAGCCATATTTTTTTGGCAAAATTTCGCACAAATAATAGGAATAATTTTTACAAAAAAGATTAATGTAACGCATAATCCCTTGTTTTGGGGAAAAAACTGGCCAATTAAAAAAAAAAAACATTTAGAAATTTTTTTGGGTCACATTACTATTTGGGTTTTTTCTTTAGAGGGGGGGCATTTTTTGTACTAGCTTTTTTACTTTTTCGGACAGGTTGTATGAACCTGTCGCCATTTAATGCTAAATCCACTTCCTCTTGGGATGCTCGCATATAACGCGGTATGAGAAATTTGAAAAAAAAAAAAAAAAAAAAACTGCCCGTCACTCGTGAGTGCATTTATAGAACCGGTTTTTATTAATCAGTTGTTTTGAAAAGAAATTAATTCTAAACAAATCTCGGCGACATTTCGACCCCTCGAATGCACACCCCAGTAGCCTATCCTCTCACTCTAGCTCGTGGCTCCTATTCGTCGACGGTGTTTTCCACCATCCAAATTCGGCCACGTCGCTTCATATCCTCCGAAATAAGAACCCCCTCCCCCCCAAACCTACCCTTCCCTTTCCTTCTTCACTCCCCGACTTCTTCGTATTTCGTCCCCTTCACCGCACTCGAGACATCTCCTCGCACGCTCATCGCGCTCGCTTGCCTCTGCATTACTGCGTCGATTGCGAGCTCCTGCACTCCTCCGGAGTTGGTCGAAGATCAAGATCTGAAATCAAGTAGAATAATTTGATTGTTCCTGGGAGGAATTTGTGGGGCACGGCGCCGGCGGTGCTGCTGGTGGCTGTGAAGATTTATTTTAGATTGTTTTTTAGTTTCGAAATGGTGATTGTGGGATGTTGTAAGCAGCAGTTGCAGCTGCAAGGGTTGCAGAATACTTGTTGTGCTTTCCAATTTTCTTCATGCAATGTAGGTTCGATGAGGAGTCGGAGGACGAGTACTCGTAGTTGTAGTAATGGTGCAGGGGTGGTAGTTATGTCATTACTATTCAGGCCTTGTTGCATTTTTAGTGCTTCTGCGTCTAAGCAGGTGCGAGTTGTGAACATCGGTTGCAGTAGTAATGGCGGCGGCAGCAGTAGTAGCGTGCGGCGTCGGAGACGGAGTAGTCGGTTCGTGTGCATGGTTGCTGATGAAAGGAACTCACAGCGACAGCAACAAAAGGAACAACAACAAGCGCAGTTGTTACTAGTGCTGCAACAGCACAAGGGGGAGTTGTTGAGTCCGGTAGAGGAAGATAAGGACGTGGAGGAGGAGCAGGAGGAGGAGGTGATGACACAGGGTAGCGTATTCCCATCATCTTCTGACGCTATTGATTTTGCGTCGTCTGTGGCTTCGGCCGCAGCGGCGGATGCGACGGCGATGGCGGACAGAAGGAGTAAGCAGAGGAAGCGGGAGCGCACAGCGTACCTGTTTGCAGCGATAACCTCTAGCATTGGCTTCGTCACTCTGGCGGCGGGCGCGGTGTACTATCGTTTCATTTGGCAAATGCAGGTTGCTTTTCTCAGCTTCTTGTCAGTTTCCCGAAACGTTAGACAGATTTGCGCTAGGAAAACCTTTCTTTTATTGCAACTGTTGTTTTGTGATTCTTCCGGCAGACGAATCAGTACATGTTCTTCAGCTTCTCGTTTCGTCCGCGGAGGGAATTGGAATTGAACATGGTGAAATTATGTACTATTTGTAACCGATCACATTCTTCTTCACTGAGCGCAGGGCAGTGGCGAGGTGCCGTATGCAGAGATGCTGGGAACTTTCTCATTAGCGATTGGAGCTGCCGTAAGAGCAAAATCGCTTTTCATCTCTAAACACATCTGCTGTCTCTCCACAGTGCACATTTTTGATGACAGGCTTATTGTCTGTTGTTTACAGTAGTGAACTGCTGTTTGCTTTCAGGTTTATGGGCTATGAACATGCTGCTGATCATTTGCTGCTTTGTGCAATACTGGTGTTGATACCATACTTGTCTATACCGTCCTGTAGAACCTGCAACTGAGCCAAGAAAATCTTGCACATGTAGAAAGTTTTGCAACAGATATCCAAATTTTTTTTTCAAAATGCTTCTTATCATGTGAAGCCTTTATTGTGTCTTTCCAGGTGGGCATGGAGTTTTGGGCGCGCTGGGCACACCGAGCATTATGGCATGCCTCTCTTTGGAACATGCATGAGGTAAGTTGAAGGTGTCATGCTACTCTTTTTGAATTGCGTCATTGCATTGCATTGAAATGAGGAGCCATTGTAGGAAGTCTTTGTGTGCTCAACCCTCAGATGTGATGCAATGCAATGATGAGTTATTGTGGGAAGTTTTTTATGTGCTCAACTCTCGGCTACACACAGCAATTTCTTACTTGAATCTTTTATGTATGAAAAATTGCAGTCGCACCACAAACCAAGGGAGGGGCCCTTCGAGCTCAATGACATTTTTGCCATCATCAATGCTGTACCAGCCATTACACTCATGGCATTTGGATTCTTCAACCATGGATTTGTTCCTGGTCTCTGCTTTGGAGGGGTAAGCAAGTATACAGCACACAACTGCTGCAGCAAACTTACACTCTTTCCAATGTTTGCCTGGCAAGTTCTCTTTTCTGACCAATTTGTTCAATATCCTGTGATCCTGGCTTTGGCTGAGAGAAAAAGACATTTCTGTTTGTGTAACAGGGTTTAGGCATTACCATGTTTGGCATGGCCTACATGTTTGTGCATGATGGCTTAGTGCATCGGCGCTTTGCTGTTGGGCCTGTTGCAGATTTCCCATATCTCCAGAAGGTGGCTGCAGCACATCAGGTACTTCTATTTTCCTTGATTCTTGGATATGGGACATATGCTATGAGAAGAAAGTCTTGTGTATATGAATTGAATCCAGTAGACATTCCATAAGATTTTTGCATTGCTTTTCATTGGCAGATTGTACTAATCTGAGAACCGACTGGGTTTTGTTTCTGAGTCCCAGCTGCATCATGCTGATTTATTTGGCGGCATTCCTTATGGTCTCTTCCTTGGTCCCAAGGTGTGAATCTCATCTCTTGAATTTGTATCTTGCATTTGTTTGCATACTCAAATCTGTATTGATTAAAGTTGTAGTTTCATAGAACCTCACTATCCTCGTAATGGATTGCATAGGAATTGGAAGAAGTTGGAGGCCAGGATGAGCTTGAAAAGGTGTTGAATTTGAGATACAAGATCCGTGAGGGGGAACGAGAAGGCTAATGTAGGACTGAAAACATGTTGGTTTTCTCAGAGGTAGGCTTTCAAAGTTGCCAATCAGCATATTTTCTACCTCTCTTCAGTAGTGGTTCTGAGGGACCTTAAGCATTGGACAAATCATTCGTAGTTAGAAGTGTTTCATGCAGTTGACTAGTCTAGCACCACTTCTTCACTTGAAATTTTTGGCTCTGTAATTAGCCTCCCAAAGCAAAACTGTACAATAGATGGAGAGGTTGGTGTAGCAACATGCAAAGGGATCTGTCTAGGGAGGTGAGATATATAAAACAAAGTGATGCGCAAGCAAATCCTGATATTTTTTAATGGTCAACTGTTCCAAAGATTTTGAACAGTTCAATTCCTTCCCCACAAAATCAGTCTGCTAGTGGCAATTTTATAACAGGTAAGTTCTGCCTGTGTGAAGCTTGTCAATATTCTTGTTCACTTCACTCTGTGTTCTTGCTGCTCCAGCCTGGAGCAGGAGATTTCATGGAAGATCCCTGGAGGCTCTTTATAAGGCTCCTAGGTTGTTGTGCCAAGGAAGGCACTGATGTCAGTGCCTTCCCCTCTACTTTCACACCTTTGCATACATTTGGGATAGTTTGGAAAATTGTTCTTCCAGTAGCTTATGCGCTGCACCAGACTCTCTCTAAGGAAGGAAGTGTATCTAGGCCCTTTTTCCTTTTCTCTACTCAGCTTGATTCAAAATCTGTAGCTGAACACAACCAACAGGTTCAATCAAGTAAATGTTTGTGAGACTGCTATGAATCATATTCCGCATATTCTCAATGTGTATGATTCTCTATCAGCAGCTCAGTTCTTTGCTTCAGAGCTTGAAGTTCTATTCTGGTTTCATAGTGATCCCTCATCAATAAAGTTGTGCCCATCCCATTGCCTGGACATATTGTTAGGTCTTGATTTGATCTTCTCATATTTGTCTATGAGTATGTTGCCTCCAAAACTTGGAGGACCAAGAAACACAACTTAGAAAGGTTAACAACACCACCCAGACAACAACAAAAGAACAACACAAACTCACAGTGGCCATGCATGCTGACCCCATTGAAGCTCCTATTAGATCAACTAGCGTGAACCCAGTGCATAATGCACCTGTCGAGCTCCCCCCCACCCGGTCCTTCCTCGCCTGTCCCCCCCCCTCACTGTGAAGTCCTGCCAATATTTATAAGTTTTATTTTTTCTTATTTTTTACTCTTTATTTGGTTTCTTCATTTTTGAAATTTTTTTCTTTAAATTTTTTTTTACTGTATTTCCCTTTCCTTGTTTCATTTGTTTCCATTCCTTTTTTATAGTTTTTGCGTTTTTACTTTTTTTTTTGATTTATGTTTGTTTCTTGTTTTTATTTTTTCTATTCTTATTTTGTCTATCTTCATTTTTTTCTATTTTATGTATTTATGTATTTATTTATTTAATTTTTATTTTGTTTTTCAAAAAGATTCTAGTTTTTAAAAAATGTTCTATAATGAAAATAATTTTAAAAAAATTGTCCCCCCCCCCCTGCTGGCCCCTGTTGAGATTTTTTTTTTTTTTGTTATAATTTTCTAACTGTCGCTCAATAAAAAATAACTTAGGTAAATCAGGTAGATGAAGGTAACTTTGAAAAGGTAAAAGACACACACAAAGACAAACAAACAAACATCATGTTCCTAATTATATATAGGATTGCTTATGATGGGTACAATTCTAGCAATGACCTTGTACCAAGTGACCTGAACCCACAACTACTTGCAAGGTGCTCATCAGTCATAGCCACTCACTCACCTTGCCAGGACTAGGTAATAGTATTGTAGACGACTACTTTCCATGGTGCCCCCAACAATTTGGGTTCTGTGCAGGTACTTGAGTTTTATTCAATTAGCCAAATCTGCTGCCATGGCCCTTAATTCCTTGTGTTCCACCACTCTTGGATCCGTTACTTATTTTATTTTTAGCTTGAAATTTTATGCAAAGTCCAGGGAAATTACATATATATATATATATGTTTTTTCTAATGATGTGCAAGAAAATAAAGGTGCAACTTATTGAAAATAAATAAATAACATAATTCACTTAAATATAAATAAGGTACTTAAATTTTAGATTATAGAATGTATTTTAATGTATTTTAAAATGTTCTCAATTTTAATATAATTATTTAAAATTTTAAAAATTCATTACATATGAAACTATTCTTTTATCTCGCATGTTTCATAAAATATACAAAGAGTGACTTCCACTAGATGCAAAGCCGTCGTTTTTTATATGAACAAACCATTTGTTGAAGCTATGCTACAGCAGCACCAGTGGAGTGGAACTACTATTATTTTCTTTGAAGAAGAAAATGAGCAAGAAGAGCCTGGAGTTCTTTGGTCTTCATCCGGTTGAGTGTGCCAGCCAGTCCTGCTGAGCTCCTCCAACAAGTCCAAAACATGTCTCGGTACAGGAGGAAATCATACTCCATTGGATAAAACTTCATTTCAACAACTTCATCAAACAATTCCAGGATTTCATGGTGAGTCTATTTCGAAACCAGCTGACAACAAAGTGTTTGGAGCTGAGTGAAGGGAAACTTGTTTGGGTGGTCAGTGGAAGAAGGCATGTGCGATGCTTGTGGCCATAGTAGTTTTTAGCCATTGTTGTATTCGAAGCTCAGAGGAGCTGTTGTTTCAGCATGGGTGATGATTGATCACAGTTGGTAAAACTTAAACTCCAGAAGTACATTGTAGAGAACCTGCAACCCAGGTTCTCTCTTGCTCCAATGCTTTCACTTCGCTATGCTCTCTTGGCCATTCCATGTGATGATAACAACAACATTGTTTATGGGTAACTGAACAAGTGTTAGTGTTGGGTTGGCAGATAGCATATAAGGCAACAGAGTAACGATTCTTCCTATTCCAATCATGAAGAAGGTATGTAATGTTCATTCAAATGCCTTACAGCTCTTCAATGCAGTTTTATGAGGCCTGGGACCAGTCTAGGGTACAATTAATGGGACTGCCTTATAAGGTTCATACAAAACAATTGCTGTTGTTTCTTCACCGCTCTGTTTCTTGCAAATGAAAGCAATGCTGCACTGGCACAGTCTTCATTAGTATTTGCAGGGACCCAATCAGCAGATCTGGTGAGGACATAATAATAACTTATTAACTAACACTAGGCAGTCAGATTTAAGTCATGCATGAACCTTCCATGGAGGCAGTTGTCTGTGGTTTCAGGTTCTTAAAGGCTTGGGACACTTGAATCTTGTTTAGTATATTGACCTAGCTGACCTAGCTTAGCAGTCACGTGATGGGTGTTGAGATTTTTGTGGCCATTGTTTTGCTTCAGCTTTTGGGGTCACAGTAGAGAATCTTGTGGTGTTGCAGAGGAGCCTAAGTGAGACCTATTCCAAAATTTGTAATCACAACACATATTTGTGGTCAAATCAATTGCACTTTACTTGCACTGGATCTTGATCTCAATATCATGACATATGGTTGTGAAGCTTGTGCTTATGATTCCGAACAAATGATTTTAGGTATGCTTCTCATGAAGTGCATTTTTAGGAAAGACCAGCTGGTGATGCAGCACCTCATAACTCTGTATCATGAAGGTTGGACTCCCAACTATCTGTTCCCTAGCAATTATAAACAACCATCAAAGGTTGCTTCCCTTCATTGGTCTTCCTGAAATCTGTTTGATTTTGGGTTATGGTGGTTACAGACAGCTCAATGGTGTGCTCTTGCTGACCTGTTTACTTGATGATGTACAGACTGGGATCCAACTTTGCCATCAGCCTGATTTGTATGGCAGCCTTGCAGAAGTTATATCTTTGGATGCTGCCTCAGTGTTTCTTTGCATTGGAGCTGCATAATGATATTGTGGATGTGAAAGGCCATCCCCATCTTCTCCATCTATGTCTGGCCACACTGCCTGCTGCCAACTACCCAACTCCTGAATGCTTAGGTGCCATCCTGCTCTGTGTCAACCTTATCTACAACCCATCATCAGGTACTGATGAAATTAGTGCGTAGTCATGGCAGATTATCACCGCTTTTCATGAAGAAGGTTATGATCTGACACTTTCTGAGCAACATTCATCAGGTTATGACAGAATTCATTGTTGTGTTACATTCAAACTGTTCTGAAGACTTTACTGCAATCTCATCGGTATGCTTTGTGTATGCCAAAAATCATTACTCAACTAGGTTAAGTCCTCCTTAGGATTGGAGTCTGACCAATTTTCTGTTCAATTTCAGGTCATCAGACTCAATGCTGGAATCTGACAACACTAGGTTTCGTGTACAAATAGATGCACACACCCTTTGCCTATTGATTTTGCTGAAGAGGAAGATGGTAGCATGCTTGACAGATAGGTTGTGCTGAATTCAACAACCCTAAATTTGAACAGCTTGTTTGAACACTGTCAAATTCAACAACCCACTTTGGAATTGTGTAATGCTCTGGGTTACAATGAGCTGATTTCACCACATATACCATCATGAAGCTTTGGTGGAGTGACAGTATCAGAATGAAGCTGTTTTGTGCATACAGTCAATTGAGAAAAGGGTGGTTGTCATAGAGCTCATGGCAACTGGTGTGCATTGTTGACATGTTTGCAGATGCAAATGAAAAGGGTGTTCTGCATCCAGCCCAGAGTATATCACTGGAAGGTGAGCTACCAACAGTTGATTTTGGACACAGACTACAGAGGGTCCCACTCTCCCTGCTTATCGACTTAAAAATCAGCTGCTACACCAATTGCTTCAGTGCACAACAAGGCACTTTCAGCATTGGAATTCACCAACTTTTGGATCAGTGTAGGGCATCATAATTGTCATAAAAGTTGCTGAATCTGATTTATGGACCTCGTCTTGTTGTATCAAGGAGACAAGATGCATATTTGCAGTTGAGAGTTGAGATCAGAACTCAAGTCTGAAAGCACTCAAATATGGGGCTCAAATGTTGTTCATAGCATGGCATCAAAAACTTAATACATGTCTCAATGGAAACTGTAGGAAAGTTTAATTGCTCAAATCGTTGATCACATAATATAGCCTGAAGAACGTGGAAGAATGATGATCAAGCAGGCCAAAAGCCCAAGGATTACTTCATAGTGTTAAATTCCTCCGCATAATAATGAACAGAAAAAGGTGAAATTGCCTTCCAACCAGATTGCAGCAAGCATGTATGCGATCCCAGATTTTGGAGCACTAAGAATTGTCTTTTTCTGCCTCAGTACCTGATTACGTAAACATGACATTGCTCACACCATCAAACAATCACCGTGCTCCCACCAAATACACACAAAAATAGAGTTTCTCCAAGCCAGCCCAACCAGCTGAAGAAAACAATATTCTTAAAAGTGCAATTGACCAACATCACAGCAGATATAAAAGCTCCCAGTTTTGCTGAATGCATTTGACTAAAGGAGTTGGAATTTTTGTGTTCTTAAGACAACCCTGAAATTAATTGCATACACATGGGCAGATGAAATACGTCTGTGGATTAAGCCTTCACTAAGAATCAGCAGATTACATAAATCTACAGTTATATTTGAGTAAGACAAGTGCAAATCTTTTGAAATATGAAGGCAGTTGAGGAGGATGACCTTGCATTGTGTGGCAAGAGTGAACTTTGCTCAATCTTCACAGCTTCCTCAATGACAATAACTGCAGAAATGAGCACATGATGGAAGGTCAGAAAATTCATCCTCTTGCAGCAGGTGAAAAATGGTCTAAGTGGTGCCATAATTTCATTCAGAAATTCACACAGGAAATCTACATTGCAAAGCTTTTACATCAGAATATGGAAGGAAGTGTGTGATCATACCTGTCTAGCAACTTGCATTAGGCGTCTGCTGTCCCGAGCTGACTCTACCACCAGATTGCTGGACCCATCTTGTGCATCAACAAGATCAACTTTCACTTTTGGTGATGTACTACTACTTTCAACAGGTTTTGCATCTGTTGAAGGTAATGGTTTCTTTTCCTTAGGCAAATGCGCTCCTTGTCTTTCAGGTGATGCTTCTCGCTTTTTATTTTTCCTTTGTACCACAGGGCTATGTCTTAGTATCATCAGTTGCTCAACTTCACTAACGCTGAATGCACCCTCATCCCTATCAGCACTGATGCCTGCCTCTTGTGAATTTTCCTCCTCACAGCTGGGCCATAAACTCTGACTTGATTTTGAGAGCCTACGACCTCTTGTCTTACCAGGAGGTCTGATCCTGCTTTCCTCAATCCTGTCACTAAGCCCTAATTCATCTGAATGTTTAACTGTATGCCCTTCCTCCAATTGCACTCTTGACGCTGGGTTGCATCCTTGTTGGCCATTGCATCGTGCGTCTAGTTCAGAAAGCAGGAATGAATTAAGTGTCAGAAAGCAGTTCATTACCATAGCTGCAAATGATCTACTCAATTCAGGACCAATTCTTTACCATAGCCTTCAAGTGCTATGCATGTTATGGCAGGTGACAAAAGGACCTTTTGACATCTCTGGCATCTCCACAATCTCTTCAGTCCAATTGACCAGAAACATAAAAAAGACTAGTCTTGATCTGCATCACAATGACATTGTTACCTTCTAGGTTCTGGCCAGTAGTTGTCTGGCATACTCTAATTGCAGATACCATGGATTGGCGTGCAACTGTCACCAGAGCTCCATCATCCATGCATTTCATATCTTGGTGATGCACATCACCCCTGACATGTGAGACACAAGCCTCTGTTTTGTCTCTGTTGCTATCATGCCATTCACACGAATTGAGAACCTCATCATCATGTGCAATCCTGCTATGACCACCTTTGATGCTCGCCATACTCCTGCTCTGTTCAGTGGCACCCACACCAACACTGTCTGGTTCATTTTCTGGAGTGTCAGTGCTAGTTCCTTCATCTACAACCACCTGTTCCACTACTGTTTCATCATGAGTCAAGCGTGACACGTGCGAATGCTCTTGTGATGTTGATCTTGTGCAAGGTAACCTAGATTGCCCTGAGCAGATGATTCCACAGACAGGTTGCAGAGATGGCAGATCAGTGGGGGAGGTTAATCTTGGTGGTACAGAGGTCGGAAGAGCAACACTATCATCGATGTCTCCATCAGCAACATCTTCCAGTGGATGATCAGGTTTGACCTCAGTTTGCTTGGAACGACTTCCTTTCCTCCTCTTAGAAACTCCTTCATTC
This sequence comes from Sphagnum contortum, assembly GCA_963920785.1. Taxonomy (NCBI): domain Eukaryota; kingdom Viridiplantae; phylum Streptophyta; class Sphagnopsida; order Sphagnales; family Sphagnaceae; genus Sphagnum; species Sphagnum contortum. The sequence goes on along the minus strand of OY987294.1, from coordinate 8,068,087 downwards.
ACAGTTGCTGCTAACCTGTGTCTAGCCCCTTCTCCCATTCCTACGAGAGAATGCCTTTGCATCTCATCCAAGATATCCCCCTTGCACTTGAGCTCTGCTCTAAGCTGCTTGGTAGTTTCTTGCATGATCAAGACCTTTGCTTCTGCATCTTGCACTCGCTTTTTCTCAATGTTGAGTTTTCTCTCTACTTCCATGATCTGATGACAGTACCATAAGGGATGACCACCCAGACAGACACAGAAAGTACAGGGTTGTTAGGACAATTGTTACCACTTTGAAGGAAAAGAAGGTCCCTGATCTCTTCTGCAAGGAAGTTGTGCAGTTGCCAGATTCATAAAAGACATGAGCACAACATGCAGATTTGCAGAGAATGTGAAGTGTGGAACTAAAAAATGTGCACCATAGTGTCTGAAGTATCTTTGAGCCGAAGCATCATGGCATGTGCTTGCTGTTTGGTTTGCATATGCTCCTGTTCAACCATTGCTGCCTTGCACTCGGCCATTACAATCCGAGCTCCAGCCTCCTTTTCTAGATGATCAACTATTTCACGAGCAGCTTGCTTCAAAGCACTGAGTAGTCGTTTCTCCATAGCCTCTACACTCTGCTGCCATGATCTTATGACCATGCTTTCAGCTGCTTTTAGACAGGGCCGCAAAGCAGCCACCACCTGCAGCATGCCCTCCAGCAGCCTGATCCTTCAGTGCTATTCACATGTATGCTTCTCTGCCATGAACTGTGGTGCTATGAACCTCCAGCCGCATCAATGGCTAGATTTTCTAGCCACAAACATGACCAAGTCTATAGCATGGATACATCGTCCAACTCTCAATGCATCAGTTCTAGAACAATGCATGACGTCTGCAAGCTCTAGCACATAAAAAAGCTCATGAAGTCAGGATCCTTGTATTGTTGTTCACTGGTTTACCTGGTCCTGTGGAAGGTCAGAACCTATCGCGTTTGCCAAATCGTGGAACGCATTCAACTCTATGCAATTAGAAGAAATGTCGAAGGCTCCTCCAGGCAGCTTGGACCATGCTTGAGATAATGGCCGGCAATCAGGCATCTGTTGCTCCGAGCTCGTCACCTTCGTATCCGCAACCGTTTGGCTTGACATGCTTGCAACAGCAGCAGCTCCTGTGCACTTCGACTTCGCGCCGAAACTCTCCTCCTTGCGTTGCAACTCCTCTACAAAATTCAACATCGCCGGCTCTTTTCCGTTCCAGCACAAATCGCATTGCCCGCACTTCCCTCGTCGCGGCTATCCATGGCACCTGCACTCTCACTTGGCCCGTTTCTTCTCTCTAATCCATGGCCACCGGCGACAACCTCCTCCTGCATCTGCATCTCCAGAATCCAGGTCTAGAAGAAGGTAGTGGCGATTGCCAAAAGAAAAACTCAGACCGAAATACACCAGAAACTGAAGCTTCAAGCACCTACTCGCATACTCATGAGAGAAACCTCGCTAGTTGCAGACATTGGGAAGGCAGACATTCGCTGCAACGAAACTTTTCCGCCGGGTCCCCCCCTCACCCCCCCCCCCTCTCTCTCTCTCTCTCTTACCCCCCTGCACCCCAACTTCCCTGGGGAAGTACTTACCCGCTGCCGTGCAAAACTTCAATCTGATGCGTCTATGGACCAAATTCGGTGCTGAAAAAGAGGAATGAAATCTGGAGTCAGAATCACTCACTTCTGTGCATTCCCTTGAGCAGTAGAAGCGAAGGAATTGCAAGAGAAAACAGCAAATCTGAAGCGCTTTGCGTTGCTGCAGCAGCGATGGCAGAAAGACGGTCCGTTCCTTCCTGTGCCTTCCTGTGCCGGCGACACCGTCCTACCAACGAACGGATGAACGCATACTACCGACGGATGCTCCCTCACTCTGTCACTTCCACCCATGTCATCATCCAACAGGATTTCATCCAACTCTCTCTTATCCAACAGGGCTCAACAGAAAATAACAGAAAGACTAATTAATGCCCTCCAATCAAAAAAATACGCTGTTTTTCTTTTCCATAGTTTCCTTTTCTTTTTTTAAATCAATCATGGGTTTTCTTTTTCTTGTGAGGGTTTTTTTTTTTGATCCCTGAAGTTTTGGGCATAATTATCAAGCACAGCCCAGCAGCAATTCAGGAGATTTCATGGCACACAATGTTAAGTCAATATTAAATAAATGTTAGCTTTACATGATTTTTTTCTTAAAAATCATAGATTTTGAAATTAAAATATAATGTTAACTAATAATTCATAAAATGGGGTTTTAAAGTCAATGTTAAATTAACACAAAAATAATTTCCAATGATCTTTTTAGGTTTTCTTCTGGTTCTTTCCCTATTTTTTTTTTAATACATATTCACTAACAATCATTATGATGATGTGAATCCATTGGGAAAAAGGTAAGTTATTTTATTTTTAAAAAAATTAATTAAATTTGACACTAATTTAAATGTGAATGAAAAGCAGAAAAGTATTTAACTAATATTTAACTCAATGCTATCTAACATAGATGACTTTTTTTTGTTTCATGATGTTAGGGTACTTAACATCGCCGTAACATTAGGTGTGATTACAGCTTAGATAATTTATTATTATTATTATTTATTAATTAATTAATTATGATGAAAAAAATGAAAACATATTAAGTTACAAAAAGGTGAGAACTTCCTCTTGATCATAGGACCACCATTAGGTCATGCTAACCTAAAACACATACCAAACATCAATAACAAGTTGCCATGTCTTGTACCCATATTCAAAGTTATTTCTTTGTAGGTTAAGGTTTGAAGTGATTGTCTATATCAAGCTTTATAATCATATTTAACTATATCTCCAATTATTTTATGTACTTGGTTAAATTTTTGTTGGATGAATGTCTATTAATATTTCTAACACACCACCTTGTCATTAGCGACCTATTAGTTAGCTCAAAGGTACCACCTTGGGCTCTCATTGGCTCAATGACTCTAGAACCCTTTTATGCTCGGATGAACATTTCATAAGTACTCCATCTGGATGAAAAGAGGGGATCTCCAATTTTCACTAAAAGTGATGATGTCTAGTTACCTAGTCCATAATGATTCACATGTGATTGTTGAAGATTAGCCAAAAATTTAGTCACATTGCCTCACTACTTGTGCAAATGTCATATTTTGTACATAACATGCAACTTTTCATAAAGTTTTAACAAATGACAATTTTCATCACTTCTACAACCTTAGATGCAAATCAAGGAGATATATATTTTTGAGAAGTTTGTTACTTAACACAAGCATTGTGTTTATGGAGTTGATTATGATAAATAACACATAGTGATGTAGTAAACCAACAACCTTGACAACTTGAGTTGATAACTTGATATTTAAAAGTGTCAAACATAAAATCTTCTCATCATGAGGGAGTTATGATGAACCTCATTAGATTAGATCTTTCTTTTAAACACAAAGCCTTTTTGTTGGTGTGTGTACATACTACACCTTGTGGAAAATGTTGAATGCACACATCCATCTAATGCATATCATTGCAAATGTAAGAATTGTATGAATAAACTCCATTCATGCAATAGGGAAGGTTCCATTAATACTTTCAACTTATACCCTAAACCCCTCATAACCAAACAAATATTACATCTTGCTTTAAAAAACCATCTACATTGTACTTCAATTAGATGCCACAAGTGCAACTACAATTAATATCTTACTTTTTGCAGTTCATCAATGTTGAAAGAACTCCAACAATTCATAATTTCATAGTGATCTCAATTACATGTTTTTGAGTTGCCTTTTAAAATCATTAACTTCGTGATTGTATTAACAATTAGATTTTCATAATAGAGCCCAAATGAAAAGCACTTAGACCCTCTCTAAAATTCCTCCATTCACCATATATGAAATCATGACTAATGATATTAAGGTCACATAACCTTTCACATAACAACATTTTCATGATTAAGGAAATCTTGCAACACAACATAAATTCCACATAAATGAAAATTTTAAATTGTAGTAAATTGTACAACTAATATATTAATCTCAGTTGTTATGTTTCACAATAATTGTGTAAAATCGATGTTTCTTGGGGAGAGGACTTGACAACCACATAATGCCTAACAAGGTTTGGCACCCCCAGGGGTAAATTTGAATCCAGTTTCCAAGTTACCTTCTCTCTACATCCAGACTTTCCATTCAGTCAGGAAGTCATCAGAAATCATCTGCACAATTAAATGATCATGAAGAGTTCTGCATAAAGATACTTGACCATTCAGTCAGGAAGTCATCAGAAATCATCTTGCGTCCAAGATCATCTGCAAGACTTTTCAGCTTCATCTGCAGTAATGAGCTCAAAAGCTGTGTAGAAAATAAGAAAATCACAAAGAGAAGTAGCTACTATCTATCAACAATGTGTATCAAAACAATCAGGGCCATACAGATTCTAACTACAAATCCCAGGTAAAATAAGTTATGTGTGGAATCCATCACACAACACTCCTAATGAGCAAAGAGTTAGCAACACTGGTCTACTACATCTTCAAGGAGTCATGAATGGACACTTGTATATAAGGAAGGTATGGAGAAACTCTTGGGAGATCTAACCCAAATTGCACATACTTAAATGCATGAATCAATGCAGCATTCCTTACGAAGGTTTGCAATTTTTATGCATCCTAGAAGAAGCAAAAGATTCTAAACTCTGCATCTTTGCATGGCAGGCTTCACACTGTGAGAACCAAGCCATGTGAGGCATATAAATGGTTGCTACAGGAAGCAAGCATGAAAAACTCAACACCATAGCCAAATTGCCCACAGCAGATCTTCTGGATTTGCAAGGGAAAACAGCAATGAATGCTCCATCAAGAAATGGCAGATATACTATTGCAGCAGCTATACACTACCTTTTTGTTTCAGGGTTATTTTGTCTCCCAGACTTAATGCAATTCCCTGTGTCTTACTCCTGATTCGAATGAAGCCATTCAGTTTGCCATCTGTTTGCTTCTCCACACTCAGATTAACCAAAGCATCCTCCCCAAAGACACTCTTAGCATAGAGGTTGGCTGCCAAAAAGCCACAGTCCCCTTCCAAAGCAGATCTGCATGGATAAAAACAACACATAGAAAACTCCAGTCAAAGATAGGATGTGAAAATGCAGCATTGCCATCTCCCAAAACAAAATAGGGTGGACAAAATGTGAGGAACTACAGAGGGGTGTAGAGATGATGACCCTTACAAAGGAGTGAGGCATTTCATGTTTGTTGATGCAACAATATGGTTCAGAAACTCTGTCACATCTTGAATTGAGGTATTGATCGCAACCTGTCAACCCACAAATAACTGAGAAGCAGTACAGATTGTAAAACAAAAAGAAATCGACCTGAGTAACAGCCTCATTTCAGTAGACAATCTTAAGCTCTCCAAGTAAGGTTAACCTTTCTCATGCTCATAATGACAGAAGCATGCCACCCCATCTGTCAATTTCAAATGAAATGGGTGTATCAAGTAAAGAAGATATGACCCTATACCTTGTTCTCCCACTCAAATTCAGCCCACATGTTTCGGAAAGCAACATCTGCACAAGAAGCAGGTGAGATATAGTCCATGATGTCAATGTGTATGTCATTCAACACCACCACATTGCGATCCAGTACACTGGTTGTCTCATAAACAATGTTCCCAAAGATGACACCAGTCTCTGTTGATGAAACCTTGATGTTTGCTCTAATCTGTTTGCTAGTATCTGGAGCAAGTGCATAGTTCTGTGGGCGTTCAACCAGCTTCAGATCACCCATTGTTGCAAGCTCTAAGCACAGATTCTGCAATGTTTCTGTTGTGCGGTTAATGATTGTCACATCCAGAACTATGTCATACTGATGGACAGTCACATATGCTTCAGCATATACTGGATCACTTAAGCCTGTTAGCTGCAAGACTCTATTCAACTTTTTGCCGCCATCACCATCCTTGGTAATTTCACCCACAGCACGTTTAAGATCATTTTGAACTTCATCCTCTAGCTCCAGCTGACTCATGCCCTGGAAGTCCACATCCAAACATCCAAATAATAGTTATATGCAGTCAATCCATTCATTAGTTAATAGCACAAGACCCAGATAGCCACTGAGTCATACCCACTGACAAAAGGAGTAGCCCAACTAAATGGACAACATTGTGCTTTCCGGACAAAAAAAGAACCAAAAGAAGGTGCTCACAAAATGAGCTCAGCAATCCCTCAATGATCTGTGAAGGTTTTCTCTTGCACAGTACACCTTTCTCCCTTACCTTTCGGCTCTTCAGATGATAGAAGTCAATGAGATCATCAGGCTGTGCATAAGACTCCTGTGCTAAAGCCTTTGTCTCTTCCATCTCCCGGTATTGTTTGTCTGCAATCATCTTCACAAAACTTTCGCGACAAAGCTTAAGCCACACTGTCTTCAATCCATCATCACTGCCTGACAGAACTCTAATGCACAGGCTTATCCGGTCATATGAATCATCATCAATCAGGTGAGGGAGTGCAGCTGACTGTCCCAATCTGAGCATTGACACCATAATCAGAAGAACATCAGCAGTCGCCTTATTGACAGCCACATTTGAGGACTGCACTTCCTTCAAACGCAAAATAAGCTTAGTGAGTGTAGTTGCCACTACAGCTCCAAGGAAAAAATCTCCAGTCAATAGAATGGCTCGGAGATTTGCTGTTGTGCTGCCTGCCATAGCCATGAGTGAAGGCACAGTTGAGACACTTGCAGCAACAGCAACTTGTGTTGCATAAGTACCATCTGCTAGGATGGCAGGCCGCTTTGAGGCAGTGGGAGGAGTAGGGGTCTGGTTGCCTGGTTTGGTGGCAGAAGTGTCTATAACTTCCCCTTCTTCAGCTGTCGTGTAAAAAGGGAGGTCTCCAAGTGACTGCTTAATGACAGAGATGCCACCTTCTATCTCCTGTAAAGACAGAGAGTACTCTCCAATAATCCACAGAGCACAGGTGGACACTCTTGAGGACTGGATCTGATAGAATGTGTCAAGCAGCCTTGCAATGATCGACTCTCGCAGGCTGGAGTTTGTCTCAATGATCTCCCTCACAAAGAAGACAACATCTATAGCTGATGCCACATTTGAATCCCCTAGGAAATCCATCAGGAGATGCACAACTGTGCTTGCAACTTCAGGAAACTTCAATGCACATGAGTGAATTGCTTGGACCAGCATTTGCCGATACTCTCCACCCTTCTCCAGCTCCTTGCTCTGTGTTTTGACCACCTCCTTCTTGAGCATCATGACGACCTCATCAATGTTCCGGGGAGTTATGAGATCCAGGGCAATATCAAGTGTCTTACGCCGAATGTCAAGATTGGGACTGCCTAGAGCGCGCAACACGTCCATTATCATCTCAACCATGATCTCTCTATGCAACACTTTGAGCTCCTGCAGCCGATCTAGAATGATGAGCTTCACATTGTTATCACTCTGGGAGAGCAAGAGCTGACAGTAGCAGTTTGCAGCTGCTCTGATGGCTGTGGGGGCAGAGGAAAGAGACACCAGAGTTCCAGCACACTCGTACATGACTGCTGCAGATGGAGAGCTGAGAAGCGAAACAATGATTTTGATGTACTTACCCTTCTCTCCAGGGTTCGTTCTGCAAACCTTCCTCACCAGCTCTAGCACAACCATCTGGAGGATGTCTCCCCAACCTGAGACGCTTTCCAAATTGTTGAGGAGATAGTTCACAGCTCTGTCTTGTGCACAGGTAAAGAGCATCAAGAAGGCGTTTCTCCGAGATGACAGATCCTGCTCTGTGCTCAATGTCTTTTCGATCATCTCCGGTGCATCAATCAACATGTGCTCACCTTGTGGCAGCTTGTAAATGGCCGTCATTGCCAGGATGGCATTGCGCCTCACAAAGGCATGCCGATGGTCCAAGTTGGACAAAATGGAGGGGATCAGGGGCTCGATGATCTCTGCCTCATTCAATCTTGCTAAGAAGCGCAGTGTGACACCCCGTATGTACTCGTTAGGGTGCTGCAGATTGTTCCGCAGGTTCTGGCAGATCAAGATCATCTCAGGCAAGATCTTACCCCGTGAATCCGTTTTATCGATGATCTCCAGATACAGCAACAGCAACTTCTGCACTGTATGATCCTCCGACGGCAGCACGTATCGCACAATGGTAATGAACAGGGTAGGCAGCGTATCACCATTCAAAAGCAGCATCACAGCTTTCTTCATCGCATCAATCTTGCGTTCCGTATCATGGCCTTCCAGCTGCTCCTTGATCTCGTTTGCCAGCGCCGGCGTCCCCTTGTCGAAATGAACCAACAAGGTACACGTTTTCTCCATCTTTCTCGCTGCTTGTTTCTTCGTCCCCCCTCTCCCGCAACTTTCTCCAGATAATCAGAAGAAAAAAGAGAACAAACCCTACCAGATCTAGCACCACTTACGACAACATTACGCACTCCCTCTTCTTTCTACTCGTTTCGCACTCCTCTTCAAAGCTCCCCGCCTCAGCCTGCTGAAACAACATCCCAAACCGCGCTTGTTGATGAAGAAGCTCTCAAAAAAGAACCCTCTGTTCCGAGGATTTCTGTTTCGGCCCCCCCTCCAAAAAAAAAAAAACACACAAAGAGCCTTTGCAGCACCCCCAAACGAAAACAAGACGAAAGAAATTCTCCTCAAAAAATTTCTCAACTGCTCTTTCTCTGCAAGTAAACAACAACAACAACAGTATCCAAAACAAAGAAACAACAATGATCAACAGAAACAACAAATCTGGTACCACCGAAAAGATCGCAAGGCAGAGCAGACGACGTTTACGACGACAGCAGCAGCAACAGAAGAGTTGTAAAATCTGCATCGGAACTGCATTAGGGTTGACTTGTGGGGAACGTGGTTTGGAACGAGTTCCCATAATGCCTGCATTCAGTTCGGGATTGGATGTGAGGGGAGCGAACTGAGAACGCAGCTTTCATCCCTGTACACACACTGTCCCCTCCAGTTATCACATCCGTGAGAGGGCTTGCAGGAGCTGGTAATCTTCACAATAAGAAGATGAAAGCGTCGTCATGTCACACTTTTCATCGCATTTGTTGCCTGGCCTAAGGTTCCTTTTACCGCGCTACGGGAGTGGCCTGAACGGGCCAGAGTGAACTAGCAGCACCCATCAGTGCACCGTGCAGGATGGATGGATGATGTATGGATAGGAAACACTTTTTCATTGTATTCCTGTCTAGTATCTATCCATGGTGGTAGGTTATGTACTAACCATCCACATTCATGATAATTTTTCATTCATTGTTGATTCTGTATTTGTTTAGTTTTCAAATTCATGGTAATGTCCCATATATGCATATAGATTATTTATAGCAAATTTCATATGTTAGTTGTTGTGCAAAGACAAAGATATTCAAACATTTGAAATCAAGTTTAGGGAGGGGGAGGATTGAACCCTAGGCTTTTTTTTTTTATAAAGAACTCTACCCACTATAACCACAAGTTACTTGAAAGAAACTAGCCCTCACACAAACACAAAACCACTCCAACCTCACACACACACAACCCAAGAGAAAATCAATAGTTCCCAACAACTTCATCATTAACTTTTATCCTCGTTGAATTCCATAAATTGGTCCATAAGTAACCAAATTTGTAACATCAAACTTGGACATAGAAAAATTAGGGTCAAGGGTAGATGGAAAAAGAAGTAAAAAGTAAGGTTTATGGTTTAGATGAATCACTTAATCCCCCTCGACTTGCAGTTCTTCAAATATTCAACTTTTTCGATCGTTTAGTAATTTTCCTTTGTTAGAACAACTTCAAGCCTCATACGATTCTTTAGGCCTATGTTTGGTGTACAATTCAAGCACAAGTCATCAAGCTAGTATTTTAATTACCACTACGATAATTAAATAAAAAAATTCCACTTATAAATGGTAGTGCTTCAAAGTTGTGGCAACACTAACCAAGGTAAAAACTTTTTCATTTCGATTTGAAATCTAAGAATCCCAAGAATTTATTTGGCAAGGACGCCTACTTTTGTAAATTGACCTTCATCGATTGGCCACCAAACAATGGATTTGCACACACAAACAAAATGATAGATAACTTTTGAAACAAAGATAATTCACCAATAAGCAATGCTTGTGAAGATTCTTTCATGGATGCCCCAATACTTAACATGTTAGTTTTTCATTTTCAACTTCAAAAGCAATCCATCAATTGGAGCAATTGCATGGGCTTGGATGGTAGAGTTTAATTGTTCAAAATTTGTTATCAGAAGGGGGACATCAAATTTAATTGCAAGGTTGTATTTTTGCACACCATATAGTTTTCAACAACTTGCAAGGATTTGAAATTGGGATCCAACATTAAGGCCAACATATTGTGAATTTGACGAGAATCACATGATTTCAAAAATTGTAAGAATGATTTTATTACCTTCACAACCTCCTATTGCATGTTTTTTTTCAAAAGATAAAGTTCAACATTAAATTGATCAAATGTTTCAACCCCGTTAGCTAGGGAATTTGATTCAAATTCCAATGCCATAGTCAAGTCAATTATATTATTCAAGGCATTAGACAATGACCAATGGTTTTTGAATTGATTCGTCATGCATGCATTCACCACATGATTCAAACAAGTAGTGATAATTTCAACAATGGCCCACCCTTGGGCCTTCAAAACTCACTAATGTAAACTTAATGTTTTATGCCTCCCATAACACAACACAATAACTTGTTTCAATTCCAATGTTTTTTCAAACATTATAATTTTGCTAGCAAACCTTGTTTTGATGAAAATTTTCAACTCCCAATGTCATTTCCCACTTTCAATGCAAGCCTTTCCCTATTCCTGCTACCTTGTCCTTAAATTTTTTAATCCATGTAATTGTTTTTGGCAAGTTAATTTAAGCTTCTTCCACATTCACTAAAGTCAAACCCATATAAACATTATCATCATTTGTCACAAATTAACACACTTCAAACATGACATGCCTAAACAAGTACCCTTATAAACTCACAACAACTTCAAAAGCTCGTAATCAATAATAGATTGTAATGTTGTAGTCATAGATATGAAGTTGTGGCCTTCATCTTTCACAAAAATAATCACATTAAAGGTTTATCCAAAAAAATTCAACAATGCTTAGAGTTGCAAAACCATGGTGCTACCAATTGTTTCATGCACTTCAAATAATCCCATAGAAACAGTCTTGGGTTCAAACCTTTGTCCAAATAATTAATGACCAATGCAAAGTGTCTATGCCACCTTTGGACATCTAGATTTCAAATCTTGTAAAAACTATGGTTGTTATTTCAAGGTTAGGTAGCACATGTGAGTCTAGGGTCTTTTGGACCATTTTAAGTAGCATAGAATTGAATGAAATGGAAAAACAAAACAAGGACATTGGTGCTTGAAATAAACTTACATAACCAAATGTTTTCACATGTGGAAAAAAAGGCTTACACCCTTTGCAAATATAAAGCACAATATCTTCAAGAAATCCTTTATTATGGTGTGTTTAATCATAGATTTATTGGTTAATATCAACTTTCTTTTTACAACCAAACAAAAATGTACAAAATCAACATGAATTTTCAAAGGAATAACATCTTTTTTATATATATTTGATGAACCCTTATAAATTTTTTAAAAATTGGTTTAAAATGTTACCAACTATGTGCTAAAACCTACAAATGATATATCTCAACGTTTGTGGGTTCACAAAATCAACAAATAGGTTGTTATTGACATTAAAAACTCTCAACTAATTGAATTTATGTATTTTGTGTTTTCCATTTCTAGGCTTGAACTTTTATAATTACAAAATGTAGATCATCATTTTTTAACAAGTCATTGTCACATTACATGGGGATATGTCCAAAATCTGAAATGTTGACAATCGGGTTTGTGCATTTGCATCACAAGCAAATTTGTCATTGATAACATCGACATTTTCAACAAAATGTCATCTTCAACCATAATAGAATCATACACATCATCAAAATTTAATTCCACAAAAGAACTAAAACATTAATAGTAATGTTATAAGATGAAATTGGAATGAGAAAATGTGCAAACATCTAAACAATTAAAATTGAAAAAACAATAAACTAATGGGGAAAAATTGAATTATGAGCAAAAAACATGATGAGGTGTCATGCTGAAAATGTGATGGCCTTCATTGATTGTAATTCACAATGTTCAAGTTTAGGGACAAAAGGTTTCTAAGAAAAAAAGATTAGACAAAATTGCTTGCAAAAAGTGTAGCAATGATTCATAGAGGTTGGTGCTTGCAAACGTGTGTGATCAATGAATAAACCAACAATTAGAAAAGAAGGTCATAGAAAAGAAAAATAAAGTGTAAAAACCTAATTGTTATTATCTACGAATAATGAACAAGTCAATAGCCAAAAAACAAAGCTATAGAAGAAAAATAAATTGCAAGAACTTAGTGGTTGTTATGTGTCGATAATGAATAAACCAATAGCCAAAACACAAGATGATAAAAAAAAAACAAAGTGCAAGAATCTGATGGCATAAATTTTTTATAGAGTACTTGTTTTTGCAAAGATAGCAAATTAAAAAAATTATATGTTTACCAACAATATCATCCAAGGGAAAATGTACAACCATTAATGAAATTGTGATGAAATGGTAACATCATCAAATTATCATCTCTTGGCCAATCATAAAAATATTTAGTTTCAAGCATTATATGTTTTTTTAAAAATTTAATTTGTTGGAAAAATATGGAACACAATTTTGGTAAACACTAATATTCCAACATTGTGTTTGATCTAAAATCTATTTTTTAACATGTTATTAATGCAAATACAAAATTTGTCTTATAACAACTACAAAATCAAATAAAAACTCAACCAAAATTCCAATACAACACACAAATCTATATAATTTTTTGTGGGAAAAACCCTAAATAGATTCAAATATTCCAACTACAAATTGAGGTTATTCTTCGTAATGTATTAACATTTTTGCCTTATTCACTTCTGTAGTTGCATATTCTATAATTAATATTTGTTCTTTTATAGATTGTTGTTCTCCTATTATAATTCTTCTTTGTGCTATTGTTGGTTTTGTGATTCCATTTGTTTTTTACTATTTGCAACAATCACTAGAAGAAAAACATGTATTTTCGACTAGTCTTTGCAACTAAATTTTAGTCACAAGAAACATTTTGCAACTAAAACCCCTTTAGTTACCTAAGACAAGTTGCATGTGATAAATTAGTCACAAATGACAAAGGGTATTGTATGAAAGAAAAAGCCAACAAATATATTTCATCCTTTGACTCCATTGTAGTTGTAAAAGACACTTTTAGTCGCCTAAGACAAGTTGAAAAATGGGGGTTTTCAACTAATGAACAAACATTTGGCCTAAACAAGTACAAATAGGTCATGGAAAACAACATTTTGGTGAAACTAAATAGTTCCTTGAAATACACAAAGTTATTGAATTTAATGGGGTTTTGGGAATGGCTTCATTGTAGGGTTTTAGATGTGATGTCCAATTTCGTTTATATTGTTTGAAATTTTTTATCCACAAAAGGACAAGGTGTTTTGGATTGTGGAGGTGATAGAGTTGTGGGATAAGGTGGCATGGTGGGTCAAATTGAATAATTTTTTTTGAAGAAGGCACGATTGGCATTGTGGATGGAAGAAGGGGCTTGAAAACTTCTTTCCCAAATTGGAAGCTAAGGCATCTTGATGGATTCCAAACATAACAATTATGTAGCCTTTGCCATGTGGGGATAATTAAGGTGGTTATGGTGTGGTGCACAAGGTGTGAATTGAAAGGTTTGATCACATCCCAAACATTATTGAGTTGGTAAGGAAGACACCTTAAATGAATGATAAATGAGAAGCATGCAACCAATGGTCAATAAAAATGTTAACTTGCCCATGTAAACATTTGGATGTCATCAAATTCCTAGCTATTCATTCAAACATGGAAGCTTATACATTGTGATGGAATGGGGACGTGTTTCAAGAAATGTTGGATTATAACATGAAATATTCACCGACTTTGGACAATCAAATGTTATTGTAGCAAGGAAGGTCGGATATGGAAAAACAGACGTGACTTGTCACCTTTAGGTGTAATCATGTGAAACTAGCATGGGCATTCATGAACATTATGAATGTTATACACCATTCTGGAATTTTGCACAATAATTTGTCAAAGGACAACATCATGTTACATTTTCAAAAAACAAATTAGATGTTGTGTACATTTGCATGTGTGATTGGGGTGATGCTAAATGCATGAAAGAAGTGACTCCATCTTTGTATGCATTTGTTAGGAGTAGGATTTCATCAACATAATGTAAATGTGTTGGTGGGTGGCCCCATTTTTTTTTTGTTCATGGCAAGCTAGGAATTGTAAATTCTTTTTCACAAATGGGTGAAATCACATTACGGTGACCCCCTTTGGATTGTTACATTGTACTCCTTTCTAGGGATGTGCATGTTTGAGTGTATCCCACTTCAAACTTTCGAAAGATTTTCATAATATTTTTGCATATTATGTTAGAATATAACCTAAGCAAAAAGTTAAAAAAAAAACTATTTCATTTCATTTTATAAAGTGGGAGATTGGAGTATATTTGTGGAAACGAATGTATTGTACTTGTGTATTCAAAAACAAAAATATTATTCCAAAAAAAATTTAAATGATTTTTAGTCTTTATGTAAGTTGAAAGTATATTGAACCATGTCATTTCACATAATATGAACTATGTTTGAATACCATGTGATTAATTTGTAAATTTTCATTTCAAAAAATGAAAATTTTGAACAAAAGATGCAATAAATGTGTGATAAATTGAAAATTTGACAAAAAATCACATCCACATAGAAGATGACAAGCATAGCTAGATAGACCATTTTAAAAAATTCATTAAAATTAATTATTTTAATGACTAATGAAATTTTTAAGTTAGTGTAGTCAAAATGAGATTATGGCCTTATTATACTAATGTAAATTATAAATTTACTCATGGATCCTTCAATATAGATAATGAAATGTATTATTATTAAAAAGTAATATTACATAACATTAATTTTGTAAAAATAATTTTTGGAAGGCCCAAAAACCAAAATTGGTACCCAAAATTAAATATACCATGCTTTTGGAACAATTGCACTATATGTACTATAATAGTAGACCCAAAAATGCCCCAAAGGGAGTTACCATAGTGTGTTTTCACCCAAATGGCCAAACAACACCAAAAAACTTTGAAATTTGAGGCATATTCAATGAGTAAGCTTGTAAATGTGATATGATGTGAAGATTGGGATGTAGAATATTTCATGTACACATCAACCAAGATGTCATTTCACAAGGTGATCCATAACATGTATGAATTGAATCCAAAGGCATGATGATTTGTTCAACATGTTGTGAGCATGTTGATGGGGCTTCCATACAACTCAATTCCACCTAAAGAATGTTTGTAATTGGTTCATATTAAATTTGGTGTAGTTTGTATGAATTGTCAAAAATTACATATTGTGAACTTGTTGATTTAATAAAACCAAGTTTTATTAAGGAATCGTTTTGTCATGTGTGATTGCATTTGACATATGTGTGATATTGGACTTTCTATTCATATTGTGTTTTTTCATTTTTCACATATTAAAAACATTTGTATAAATAACGTGCATTCCATCATTTCATGTGTCCAAGCTTTTCAATTTTTTGGTGTGGAGATTTTTGTTAAAGTTATGATGTAGCAAAAATATTAAAAAATTAATTGAAGTTCCAATTCCCAAAAAAAAAATCTCAACAAAAACATTTTGGATAAAAAAATGAAATTTGGCCCAAAAACAATTCAATGAAAACCCTTAAACCCCTTGTTGTTTGTCATTAGAATTCAATTGCTAGTCATTGTGTAGTGATTGAAAATTTGGTGATTGAAATTATTTATTGGTGACTAAAATTGAAGTGATAGAAAAATCTATGGTGATTGAAAAATGTTAGACTAAAAAAGGCAGTAACCAAAATTTTGACAACAAAAAAATTTGTGGTGACCAAAAAAGGTGATGATCGAAACTTTAGTGATGGAAAATCTATGATGATCAAAACTTTGACAACAAATGTTATTTTGAAGACTAAAATTAGTGATGCTTGAAAAAGGTGGTGATTGAAAAGTCCTAACTATGGTGACCAAAAACCATTTTAGTTGCCACAAGGTGTGTGGTGACCAAAATGGGTTTAGTTTTTTTTTGCCTTTATCTTTGCCCCAAGTAACCTGATATGAGCTTTGACCTTGGTTGACCTAAGTTGACTTTATTTTGACATGACATAAGGTTGTGTGTCTAGATGGACAAGTCATGTCGTGACAAATGCTCAATCATGGAATAACATTAATAACAATGTCCCAAAAAAACCCTTTTGGCATATACTATCAAAATTGCCCACAAGTGCATTTTTCAATGTCATATTAGTCAAACTTGTTGTTAGAGCTAAATTTGCAATAGTTTGAGGAGGGTGGAATGGATAAGGAATTGTATTTGTTGTGTTCACTATTTTTCATTGTACAAAAATAATTTTTCTTTGGAAAGGTAATGATCAACGAAAAAAATGTAAAAATACATCAATAACATAAGATAAGTGTAAATCCTTGGTAAGCCAACAATTTGAAACCTTCCAAAATACATGATGAAAAGAAATGTTATGTATTTTGGGGAAGTTAAAAAGAGGCTCCAATCTCACCTTGCCTGTTGAGTGTGCCCTTCCCATGGGAATGTGAACATCATAGCCAAAGGTCTTTTGACGCAACAATGAAACTTACATACTCGATTCTTTCATACTCCACTTGTACCACTAGTTCATGGTGAACTTCTAAATCTCATTCCCTAAGGATCCATGGAGGTGGGACAAATTCTTTTCCAAAACTAAAACATCATCTTGTAATCCATCTCAACTTTTTTATTTAGGTTTGATACTTGAACATGAAGCCATCACCTTGCACAACTAATGGCAATACAATAAGCAACTCACCAAATTTAACTTAATAAGGTATTTAATATATTATCAACACTTGGGAATAAACCTATTCTTTAAACTTTAGTTTGAGCATTAAAGAACTTGAAGAATAAAAAAAATGGATTAATATTGTATGAGTTATTTCATTCATATTGAATATCATGATTTACAATTCCTTGTTGTCGCAACCCCACTTTGAGGCAAGTGTGAGGATGAAACTCACACTCCCAAAAATGAGAACTTGGAGTCCTCTAGGACTCCTGAAAACTTAGAGCTTGATTGTAGGGTCAAAACACCTTGCATTGAGGTGTTCTTTATACCGTTGAAAAGGTCTTGAAGTGTAGATGTCGAAAATGGCCTCGCATGAGCCATTCGAACATTTGCAGCACAAGTTATCATAGTAATGACATTCGTCATTTTGCACTTTAAAATTTGTTAAAATTCTTTAAAATTCGTGGTTAAAATTTGTTAGTGTTTTTACAAATTTGTTAAAATTCGTTAAAATTCATGGTTCTTTGGGCTTCCATAACATTCCCGCACCAAGAATGTCATGACTATGCAAGTTATAGTCGAAAGAAGGGCCGAGAGTCAAACTAACAATTTGATTCCCAACCACTAAAAGTTGAGAATCGACCTGATCCCAATGTGTGCAGGTGGAGTGCGACATACTAGCGGAAAGCTCTTGTGGAGAACTACAATTTTGCTTTAGATCTCATCCCAATCGGAGGTCTGAGCTGAGAGTTATGAGCTCCCAAAGTCCCGAGAGTCCAAACCGGGATAGTTTTGGGACTCCTCCTTGGGAGTCCCGGGACAAAAAGCCATTCGAATGTAGGTGCTGTGGGCAAACGTAGAGAATACTATATGGGGGAAGGTGGTGGCTTCCCTCGAGTTCGGGCCGTGATGAATCAAGTGAGTTCGTGTTGCCCATGGTTTATCCCAACACCAATGATGTTTCCGAATGTGTATTAACCAACTTGTTGGTTGGTTTTGATGCAGGACCGAGTAACTAAATAAATTGTCCCTCTTCCTAGTCTAATCCAAAAGCTTTCAGCACACCCTTCTCACCCCCTTTAGTGCTAGAAATTAGGAGCAGCACCAAGTTCCAACTACTTCTGCTCTTTAACATAGTTGGACCCTTTTTGGGTCTAACAAATAACTTGGGGGCGCGTCACTTGTTCATTTATAATGATTGTGATTAAGTATGTTAGTCTTTAGTAGGTAGGTATTTAGATATAGGTGGACGATTAGGGTAGTTGGGAGAACATAGGTGACTATTTGGTATGTAAAAGCACATAGGTGATTAATATTTAGGCAGGAGTTTGTAGGTGGTTGATAATATAATTGAGTAAATGGTTGTGTAGGTCTGTATATGGTCAATATTCAAGTAGGTGGTTCGTTGGTAGCTAAGGTGTAAAAATGTTGTCAACATCTATTTTTGCGATTCTAAGAACATTTATGTTTACATAAAGGCATGCTTTAATCTTTTTAAGGTAAGTTAAGGGCATGTTATTTAACATAAAATTTCTTACACTATTTGAGGGGGGCATTTGAAAAAGGGAAAGACCTATTAAAGTGGGTGTTTTATTGTTTGAAATGTCATGAGAATAAGGAAAAAATTGTAGCATGTCTTTATGTTCAGTAAAGCCCAAGGTCAGGAAAGCACATGCCTTTGGGCTTTGCCCTACACAAAAGCTCAAGCAAGAATGTCATGTGATGGCTTGCATTTAATGTGTGTTCATTTTGATTTCAAAACTTATGTTAGAGCAATTGGATTGCCTTTGTTAACCTACTTTTATGGTGTTGCACAATATCTCATTGTCCCTAATCCCACCCCCCAATTTGGTATAATAAGGCCATTACAACAAATTGAAACAATTTGTTTGTGACCATTTTGCACATTGAAATTCTCACACACATTCCAAACCCAAATGATTGTTATAAGGTCAAGTTCCAATGTTTTGATCACATTTTTCAAAAAAGTTTCAACCTCTCCTACCTTTCACCACATTACACTTGTCCAAGAAGTATGGCATTCCAAGACGCAACACCGTGTGTGAGCATCTTCTTCAAAACTAACCTAATGTCTTTTATACTCAAGTACCCATTTTACATTCATTTCTCATGTCAAATTTGTCATACTGTGTGTATTATGTAGTTGTTTCGTTATGTGGGTGGTCATCCACAAGCGGTTTCATATCTATCTGTTTTGAAGATTCTAGAGAACAATTTTGTTATGAAAGCTCAAGCAAGAATGTCATGTGATGGTTTCCCCTCAATCTGTTCATTTTGTTTCAAAACTTGAATTCCTTATTTTGAAAGTGAATGTGTGTTATAGCTAGATAATCATTTAGTGATGATGGTGTTAATTGCACTGGATTTGTGTGTTGAATCAGTGTCTTTTTTTTGTCATCAATTTCATTCACTAGACTTTCATTGGTGGTGAAGCATGGACCGAACCAAGTCAACAATAGGCACCATTTTTAAAGGAGCATCAAAGATGAAACAGCATGTTTCACATTCAACATTTAAGTAGTAGGCATTACCATAGAGGCTTTTACTGGGCAACCCAAAAGGAATCAATTAAAAAAATGTTGCAGATTTGCTCGTAACATGAATATATTATCAAAGAGCTCCTAGCACTATGTTCAGAACTGAGGCAAGCTCCCAGAGGATTCTATTTTGGTGAACTTGTGCCTGAGCAGAATTCCACAATTGTTATCCAGACCAAGTGAAGCTCAAAGCATGGTGTAAATTGCTGATTGTCGCTGCCACAAGCATCTATCTACAATAATATTTACAGTGTTTTTTAAGGCAACAACCAGTCATGAATAACAAAGATGCAACTCTGTAAGAAATTCTCAAACAACAATTCCACCTGCAATATACATGACAATATGCACAGCCCTACTGTAGTGTGGGCACATGGAGGAGGTGTAACATAGAATGCACAAATTAGTCTGTGAACAGTCAGGAGCTATGTTGCGGCTGTGCTCCTGCCCAGCCCATGCTGCTTGCCTATGTCAAAAGAGGCAGGAATGAAATTTGTAATCAGACCAGGCACTGATACTGGTACAATGTGACACCCAGATATGTGAGATCTTGGGCTGTGGCTTCGGAAATGACCAGATCCAGTTTGATTTTTGGCTCTCTCCTCCTTTGGGCTTCTCAGGTTTCTGTAAAGATAATACAATATGGCAGGCAGTTCAGTCTCACTGATAAATAATTCCAACCAGACCAAAAAAATACTCAATTTCTGTGTCAAAGTCCTCTGTCTAAGCAAACAGGACAAGCACTGTAGGAAGCATTCAAGAATGGTGTGGACTTCACCTTGCAGAAAGTGGCTGGGAACTATTTACACGCCCCTTTGACATGCTGAGCAGTTTGCTGGATTTCTGATGCTGATCCCTGTCAACTCGCATGGCAGCAACCTCTTTCTCTGTAGCTGTCACTTCTTTACACATCTTCATAGCTTCAACTTCTTTTGCCTTGCTCAGCAGTTCCACTTTCTCTGAAAGCATCTGTGGAAAAAAGGCCATTGTAACTTTTCAACAATGGGGATTGACAAACAATACACAAAAAGACAAACCAAATGTCAATTGAAGAAACCTAGAAGGTTTCTTTCTTTGGTGAATCCCCTAAGGAAACAGAAATTACATACCTCAACTCTATCATGTTTGTCTTTGAGGTTCTGGTCCTTTTCATGGCATGCTTTCTTCACCAAAATGACCTCTTTCTGCAAGTTATCAGACTGCAAGCCTGCAACAGTGTCACCAACATCATCAGTGGCTTGATTGTTGGATTCCACATTTTCATTTGCAACCTCCGGTACCTCAAGGTCTCTAGCTACTCTACTCTCTATCTTTGATTGAGTTTCTGAGCTTCTTATTACTTGTGCATTGCCTTTTCAGGCTGACAGGAGACAGTCACATCCACTTGAAGACTTGACTATGGGTGCACTATTTTCAGCATCTAGTGATCTATCACAATCAAAGGACTTGGATGTTGAACTAGCCAGGGAGGCTCTGAGTTGAGACACACCAGCAAAGAGTTGATTTCTGGAGCCATCTGTGACTATTGAATCTTCGAATCCATTTGATTGGCATCCTGGAGAACTGTTGCTGGCAGAAACTGTACTTTTGGGTCCTTTCTTGGATGATCTCTGCAGTATACCAGTAATTCTGGATATCTCTAATCCTTCCTCGAGAACTTTCAGCCGCAGTTGGAGTTTGTCCTGAACATTAACATGGAAATCAGCAAGGCAACTTCATCTAGGATATCCAAAAATTGCATAAGCATTCATGAATAAGGGAGTACCTTCAGTTGTTGTTCATTTTTAGCAGATTTCTCCATTGCAGACAACTTGTCACGAAGTTGCTGAATCTCGCCCTACATTCACCACTTAAGTATCAGATCAGGCCAAATCTCTGAGAGCCTAGAAAAAATCTTTTGAAGTAAACACTAATTGTCATAACTTGATATGAGCTAGCAGATAAGCTGATGATGATGTGCCTTTGCAGAATGCATGGTTCAAAGTCTGTACATAACTGAAACAGAAACTTGACACCGAAACATGTCAGGTAAGTCCTCATCACTTGATTACCTGCATAAAGCGCCTCTCATCAAGCCATTGCTTCACAGGCATGAGCTTGTCCTGTGAATCCTTCCAGCTATTAGCCACCACTGTTGCAACTCTGTTAGCACTGACTTTTGCACGAGCAAGCTCACGCTCCAGAGTTTTCTTCCCTTCCTGCCAATGAGATGACCAAGTAGATGAGAGGAAATGAAAAACAATAAGAACCTAAAGTGAATGAGGTCAGTGCATTTTGTGGTAGGACAAAAATTATACACTTAGATAACAAGAGCACTCAATCTTGAATTCATAGGAAGACCTAAAGAAGTCATAAGCCAGGACTTACCAATAACTCATGAACTTGCCGTTGATAGTCTCTTGCTGCATTAACAGCAGCACCTCCTGCTACTACTGCTTCTTCTAGTTCAACAACTGTTCTGCTCAGCTTCTCAACTTCAGCAACCTTTTGTCGATGCATTTTATCAAGAAGCTTATTGTCTTCCTGCAGTAAACTTCACATCAGCACAAGATATCTCATGAAACACTAGCACACTAGAGGAAAAAATAAAATGGCAATGAAATTAGTTAGTTCAAGGGTAAGGCAAATTTTCATCCTAAATTGAGGACAAACAACCTGGAAGATTTCAATTTGTCTCAGAAGCTCTTGATTCTGGTTCTGCAAGCAATCAACTGCAGTTGCCTTGGCCTCAGCAACCTCCACTGTCCTTTCAGCTTCAACCAATGCAGCCTCCTTTGACTTGGTCAACCGTTCAAGTGCTCTGTTATTCTCTTGCAACCTTGCAATCTGCCACCAATCCCAAGGAAATTATGAAGGAACTGCAGAACAGCATTCTTGACAGGACTACATCATAAGGGAAGGGAAACAACTACAGAGTGTGCATCAGTGAGCAAAATGTCAAGTTATACTTACTTCATGACGTGCAAGCTTAAGCTCAGCCTCCAGAGGAGCAAGGATGGCCTCAATAGGTGGCAGGTCTTCATCTTTTTGGGCAGCGTGTACCCTCCGCAGAGTTGCCTCTGCAGCAATCTGTCCAGACTGTGCTGCTTTCTTCTCACTGTTGATTCTCTTCAATTCCAGATTCTGTCCACACACGAGCTCTATTTAGAGCAGATTGCGATAACCATTCTTCATACCAACCCATTCACAAGTCACTGTATGAATGTCTGTGTAGGCAAAGTGATGTGCAAACTAAAACTAGTCCCTGAGAGAGGGTGTAAATATAAAATTCCAAACCTTGTTCTCTAGGAGAATCTCTGTTGACTTCAGCTTGTGGTCAACCTTCTCCAGCTGATCAGCAAGCTGGAAAAGAATCAAAAGGTACTATTCTGTCAATCACCACTTCAATGGCAGTTCACGACAACTTAGATTGAGCACAAATTTCAGATCATTAGTCAGACAAGCAGGCATTGGTGCTTGCTCAATACATAACATAGAGACAGATGAATCACAAACACATGAATGCCCTATGCAAATGCGACACACATAATGAAGCCATGGCAGAGAACGCAAGGGACCTTACCTCTTCAACTGCTTTTGTCTTCAAACGCTCAGACAACTTCAGAGCTTTTACTTCAGCTTGAGCTTCAAGCAATTCACGATCCTTATCTAGTGACATGTAAGAGTGCACAAGATCAGAGCTTCTCCCACATATAATATCGCACATCCTCCATTGATAACAATTGCTCTGTGTTCCTCAGCTGCCAGCAAACAGTACCTCATTCATTGCGACCTTTTCCCCTGATGACTTAAACAAAACAAGTGGGTTTTTTCTTCAAAACACAGCAATAGTTTGGTTAAAGAATGTGCAAGATGTCTCTGTACTTAGGACATCTTTCCATTAGGTTGTGATCATTTTCATTAAATGTTTTTCCAACTAGCTGTGCTCACAGTCATATCTTAGCTCTATGACTCAAGCATTAACCGATTGCAAGAGCTTCGAGAGTTTATTTCTTGAGAATAAACCGTGACTCATCAGACATTGACATCTATCCTTTTTTCATGAGAACATGACCTGATTAACTAGATATTTGAACACTACATTTGCAGCTCTCCAATGGAAAGTGCATGTCCCTGCAGCAAGAAACAAGGCCCTGTGTCAGTGGCTTTCCATTAGGCTGCTGTGATCACAGCAGCCTAATGCAAAGAGAACCTTAGTCATTTCAGACTGGTTTTGCAGTCTTACCTTTCACCACGTTCTCGAGGCGAGTAAGCTCCATCCTTATGGGATCAGAGCCGTGCAGGAGGTTGAAGAAACTGTCGTCAGTATCCACAGGTGCACGCACACTGTTCTTGCGGTTGGGCTTAATAACCTCCGGCGCCCTGGTCACGCATGACAATTGCGGTGTTTCGTTTCCAACTTGTGAAGCTGCACTAGAGTGCTTCCTGATCCCAGCGTCGTGCGAGAACTCATCATATCCCACAACAGTACTAATCGGTTCTTCCATTGCTTCCTCCTCTAGAACTAGTCACACAGCAGGACAGAATTGCAGTTCCGCGAGGCGGCTGAAACGCAAAAATTATGTGCAAGGGCTAATTCTAGATGGTGGAAGAATAACACAGAGCATTATTGCACACATTGAGCGTGGAGAGCAAGATTGTGCTTGCAACAATAATAATAACAAAAGATGCAATCTCAAGTCGCAATGCGTCTTCCATTTATTTTACGTGCACATGCCGTTTTCTGGCATTTTCTGAAGCTTGCGTCTCGCGCTCAACTGATAACTCTCCAGTATAGTTACACACGGGCTGACTACAGACAGAGAGAAGACACACACTAGAGACAATTCCGCCAATTTCGTTGCCAGGAAAAACCACCTCAAAACAAAAAAATAAAATAAATTCGAACTACAAAAAACAGAATTCACGAAACAAAACTCGGTTCGAATTATGCGAGAGCTTGAGAGAAAAGAATGTCCGTAAAGAAATTGCTCGCTCCGATTTATGCACGCCACGAGAGGGCGAAGCAGCAGCTGCGGCCCATCACTTGCCGCTCAACAAGAAAAACAAAAGCAGCGAATGTGCTGCGTGCGTGCAACACTGCAACGAATCAGTCGATGATGAAAGACGATCGACGAATGAAATAAAGATGAAACAGAGATGAAACGAATATCAGTGAACTAGAATTTTCTTTTTTTTTTTGCAAAGAGGGAGTGGAAAATGAAAAAAGGGGGGGGGGGAAAAAAAAAAAGAAAGGAAAAAGGAACAAGGAACCCTCATTCTTTCCTTTTAAAAAAGTTTTTGGGTTGCACAGCAACGAACCCATCGATGATGAAAGAGGATCAACGAATGAAAAAAAGATGATAAAACAAAATTCCAAAGATTGGTAAACTATAATTTATTTTTGAAAAGAAAATGGGCCAATAAAAAAAGGAAAGGAACAAGGAACCCTCCTTTTTTTTCTTTTTTTTTTTCTTGGTTGCCTTTTTTGAGCTTTTGTTTCCTTTTGCCATCCACCACACATGCACACCACAATGGTTTGGTGGATGATCAAGGAATGAAATAAAGATGAAATAAAAAATCAGTGAACTAGAATTTTTGCAAAGAGGGGAAAAAGAAAAAGGGGGGGGGGTGCAAAAAAAGAGGAAACCAACAAGGAATCCTTTTTTCTTTTGGGGAGGGGGGGTGGTTTCTTTTGCCACACACCCAAAGGTTGGCCATCTGTTGTGTTCAAAATTTGGAATCAAGGACTTTGTATTTCACCCCTTTTGTTTTGTTAAACAGATTTAAGTATGAATGAATCCTTTAGTTTGCACCCTTGGGAAATTTTGAAATTTTTATCTTAGGTTTTTTTTTTTTTTTTTGGAATCAAGAAGGATAGGTATGAGCATTTGGTGGGGATACATTAGTCACTCCAAGATCCATTGCACAAGGAAAGGGGAAAATGGAAACAATTGGGTTTTGATGAAATACAAAAAAAGGTTTGAATTGAAAGTAAGTTTGATTGAAAGGGCAAGTGCAGACATAATCTGAGTGCCCCAACAAAAATGATAAACTACCCACTCACCATCAAGGGCATTGATGCCCAAGATCTTGTCCCAATTTGCTCTAAAACATTAATTTTGATTTCATTAAATTTTCTTTGACAAAATTGTTCAATATTTAATAACTCTTGCATCATTAAGTCTAAACATTATCAAAAACTCCTTTGTGCGCACCCCTACTCATCGAAGGCATTCCAAATGGTACCAAGAGCATGGTTTGAGAGATCTCAATGTGACAAAATAAAACAAACTACCTTCATCGATAGATTGATTTTTAAGTTTTGATTTATGGTGTTCAAATTATGAGTCATGGACACCCTTTCACACAATTCTTGTGCATATCTCATTTCAATATAATGTTCTTTTTTGTAGTTTAGATTAATTGAATTATAGCGAGTCTTCTTGGTAGACAATTTGATGGTTTTCATTCCTTTCAATAACAACAATTTCATTTGAGAAACATACTACAAATTCATGTTTAGGTAAAACGAAGATTATCGCCTCACCTCAATTCAATAACATATCACAATTTGATTTACTTGCAGACCTGAGCTAGGATGTATCAAAGCCCAAACCATTGAAGATGCAAAGTTGATGGAAATTTGTCTTCACTTCAGAACTCTGAGCTTGTCCCCTCCATGTCGCACGGTCTTTCTAAAAAGCCTTCATGGTTGTAGTGTCTTCTTTTCTTTTGACATAAGTAAAATTTAACAGATTGCTGCATATCACAACATCTTTAGCCTTTTAATAGTTCAAGTTCTTTGCCAGATATCAACAAGCAAGCTCATCACACAATTGCTCTGCAACAGTTATAAAATTAAGAAATGTTCCATAAAGTTCACAGAAGAAGAAGGTGAACTCACAGTTCATAGTAACACAGAAGAAACATTTGTCATAGTAAATGTGAGACCAAATGAAAGCATGAGGTTTTTTTCAAGGTTCTTTGCTTACAGACAGAGCCAATAAATGCCAGGATCATTTCACCCCTCTATCATCATCTCTATGACCTTTGTTGACACGCCACCCAAAGTGCCATATGTGTCATCAGCTTTTTGTTAGCTCTAGCTTTTTTTGCCAGAATGTACTTGTTCCAATTTCCACCATAAATCCACCAGATTTCACTACAATTGCAATTTGTGTGCAATGCCTCAATTTGTCTTCTTCTTTTGTTTTTAGATCTATGGTGTTCACTCTTTGTCATCCATGTTGGACTAGTGGAGATCAACAATTGTTAGTTGGCTCTGTACCAACCGTGAAATAGAGGCATTGGGCATTGTGAGAACTCTTCTTAGGCAAGTACAGGCCACAGAGAGTGGAGTTAGGCTGAATGGATAAAGCCTTTGAATTATGTGAAGTTGACAGAAGAACCTCTAAATTGGGGCACGAGTTCTTCTTAGTAAAGTGTTTGAGTTTGTTTGAAAATCCTGTTTCAAGGGCTAATTTGAATATCTTAAGAAATATTAATCCTTTCTTAAAACTACGGATGATACATTTCTTGTCTTACAATTAAGACAGATTCTATGATGACACAGCCTCTTCTTGTCTGCTTGTTTTTCATGTGAGGGAGATGAGTCAAATGGTGTGGAAAATGGAGATACTTAAAACTTTCTTATCCATATTGACATATGTGTCCAATTTGATTATCTGCCACCAAAAAGTTGAAATTGAAAGTGTCACAATTCCTTTTGTAGTTGATCTTTCAACCAGTCAGCTGCCATTTTGGGTCTTTTTTTGTCGTTGATCCTTTTACTCATCCCCAACTCTGCTTGGTATATAACCTAAACCTTGGGCAACCTTTTTCTTCCCTTGTTACCAATGGTGCATGTAGCATGAATAAAAATTGAGCTAATCTCAAAAGGAAAAGTGGATTTTAGAGGTTTGTATTTTCATTCAAGATGGTGGGTGTGTCATTGGGAGTTCCCATGTATAAACTATGAAGGCACAATGCACCACCATGATGTATTTGGATATTGATATTTGCACAAGTCATTGTGGTTAGTATAGTTGAATGTTACATTTGTGAATAATTGTAGGACATGAAATTTCATGATTATGCATTGAATTACTTAGCCTTGGTCTTTTAATTTGATTAGGTTTGGCATTTTTAGTTCCATAACAAGACTTAAGTTCTCTATACATAGAAGTAATGGGAAGTACAATAATTTAAAGTTTTATATATATATGGTTTTAGAAGGGGGGACCTTTGTTGAATGAAGGTAGGTTTGATATGTCAAGGAATGACATCAATGACAATGCAAGTTGAGCTGTTCGATTCATTGGGTTCACAACTTTTAGAAGATGGATTATAAAAACCTTTTGCACAACATGCAATTAGTAGGTTAATTTTGATTATTTGGTAGCATGATAGTGATGGTTTAGTTACCAATGAAGCAATTGTCATTATGTCTCAATTATGTAGGCAATAAGAAGAGTAAAAACCCAATCCAAAAGAACACATGAAGGTATTGGTCTAGGAGCAAAATTTGATATCTAGATCAACAAGGAGGTGAATGTTAATTATGATAACATGAATAACTTATATGTCAAGTGGAGTGCTAGGATCATAAGCGCACACCAATATTGTATTTGTATACATGAGTCAACCTAAATATGAAATATAAGTATGAATACAAGAATAAAATACCAATTTAATTGGATATGAAAAAATGTAATCACCAAGTGATATTTGTACTAGGGGTAATATGTTTTATGAGATTAAAGACTTTGGTATCAGACCAACCTAGGTGTGAACATTTGAGTTCATGGAGGATACATGATGTTGTTGGCATGGACTCAAAGGTGCAACAAACTATTGGCATCGACTCGAAGGTGTGACATATTGAAAGGAGAAACAAAGTTCAAGTCACAAAAGAATTAACAATGTGCAAAACATGGTATGCATCTCTTGCCAAACATTATAACAAAATGTGTCCCATGTTCATTATGTGATTTCATTCGATTTTTAGTGACTTCATTAGATTTGACTAAACATGGACAATGGATTCACTAGGCCATTGAACAAGGATTAGTGAATTGCACCCACATTTTGTAATAGTGAAAAATCACAACATTTAGGCCCATACCATGTATAAGTGTTGTTTGGACATTTTTTCTCCTTCAACATCAAAATTGTGCAATTGATGTGTAAATTGTGCAAGGTATCAAATATTTCATGTGCCACAATAACTCTTGCCACCTCAATCCTTTAAGAACTCACAAGACAACACAAAATTTGGAAAGGTTTATTATAATTATAATTTTACCATTGAAACATCTACTGAATGAACATCTTGAAATTTTTGAAAATACAAGATTGAATCACAATGTTTTGAAGGTGTGCCAAAGGGGTAGGAGTTTATGCAAGAAATAAAAGGTGGTCCATCCAATGATCATTGATTTTTGTTCATTGTAAATGAGGCTAGCAAAAAAATGACCCTTTTCAATTCATATTCATTGAAAACCTTGTGTTTTTCATTACAAAAGGCTAAGAAGTGTCATTATCTATGAAATCATTTTGGTTCTAGATATTGGTGACTTGTAGGGTTCCTGAGATTTATTTTTTCACTTGGAAGTAGCTAGTGATTGACCATATCCCTAATGTGGTTGTAAAAACCATGGAAACATATTTTTACCTCCTTTTTAATTATGTGACTACCACTATCACCTTTGACTTTAAATGTTTAAGATAGGCTTTGATGTGTTTAAATTTGTTATAAATTTCATTGGTGAATATTGAATGCCAAAACATGTTTATTGGTTTATTGGAAACAATTGATATAACTAGGCTAACCCTAACAAAATTTGAAGTGAAGTTGTTGCTTGTTAAATTTTAGTTAATATACAAGGTTATATTGCATATGTTGAAGATGAATGTTCCAATTTTTAACACCTTAATTTTAATTTTGTTTTCCATGGTGTCACAAATGTACCCCCTTGTAATTCAAACAACCTTTTGCAAGTTTTTGTTTCAATCATGCAATGTTAAAAGCTCAAGGTCAATATGCCACAAATGACATGAAGCTTTGTGATTGGATGCAAGAAATGTCAATAAAAAATGCGTAAGCAACCTTGGAATAAAAATTACTTGGATTAGGAAATTTGCCAAAGTTAAACAAAATTGGGAAAAAATACATAAAGATTAGGATTCCCACTCAAAACTTGAAGACCACTATGAAAATTAAATTTTCCAACAAAGTTGCCCTCTCTAAGAAAATAATTCAAATATGTTAAGGTCATCAATGTTTGTTATTGGAAATAATCTTTGAACATCTACAAGCTAAATTACCATCTAGCTTGAAATGGGCAATTACTTGGGTTGTCATCGCAAGTTATGAATCAAGGTGTTTTGAACCAAACTAGAAGGTATTAGTTCATGTATGATGCACTATTTGCCCATTAACATCAACAATAAACTACAAGCAAAGTTTAATCAAAGATCAATGGCCTTTCATGTGATTAGCCCTATAATGTGGGGTTTTTTAAGTTCAATTTTTTAATGCCCACGTTGCAATAGAAAGAATGATTGTTCTAGACCCATTTCTTTATTTTTGCATGTGCATTCCAAAGAAATCATATATATTAATTTGCTTAGTCTGTCAGTCTGTGATGGGGGTTTTGGGGGGTGGGGGAGGGAGAGCCCGGTGAAGCAACGGGCGGGGGGGGGGGGGGGTCGATGAGATAAAGAACCGGAGTGGGAAATGCAAAGGACAGCCAGGGGGGGGACCCACGGTTTCAAGACTTGGAGTGGGAAATGTGAAGGACCGGGCGGGGGGGAGCTCGATGGGTGTATTATGCACCGGGTTCACACTAGTAAAATTAATAACATGATGTTTCCATGTGTTTAACCCATGATATAAGAACCAATACATTACGAAGCTTTTGTGTATAGATAAAACTAATCAAGTATTGTTTATGAATATGATAAAAAGTCCAAGATTCCATTTCTATCAAAGCTAATTAGTTTTTGAACCTTGTTGATACTAGCAATGCATTGCAAGACTTTGCATATTTTGTTACAAATTCCTTTTGAGATGATCTAACTAGTTTTTGAGATAGATTTTATAAATGACATATTGATGTTTTGTGGATTTTTTAAAAAAGAAAAACGTGTCAAGCGTTTGATTTGGTGCAAATATCACAAACTTGCCCCTTCCACGTATTTGTGTTTTCACAACACGTTAATAATATGTTCAAAGTTAAGCACTAATGAAATGTTGATATAATCATTGATATGTTGTTGTGATGACATTGTAACACATTATGATGTTTGATCATTGTATTACAATGTCATTTCCGGGGTACATTTAGATTATAGCTTGAAATTTACGTGCGTCAAACAACCTGATTTAGGGGTATTAGATAATTGTCCAAACTATTTTTTATCACCATAATATTATCTAGTTATTTAATATAAACATATTAAAGCCACCCAATATTGATTATAATCCATTATTTCAGATTATTATATACCTTGTAATATAATTAAAATATTAGTTATTTGTTTAAATATACTCTATTTTTAACTAATTAGCATAAAATTTACCTAACAACCAATATATTATAACATATTTTTTTGCTCATGTATTTTCTACTTTTTTTTACTAGTGTCCCTAGATGCCATTACAACATCATATGAATGATTGATCAACAATATTTTGCTAGCATTTAACTTTGAACACATTGTTAAAGTTTGTGACAAGGACCATGTAGTCTTGTTCTTAAATGTTTCTTTTTCAAGTACATGTGGATTTTGGGCATACTAAGATTTCAAATTGAGTTTGAATGGATTTGTTTTTACTACAAGCTATTCACAAGCTTACAAAGGTGTCACCTCAAGATCACTTCCATCATTGGGATCTTGGTGTGCATCTATATTGTTATTCAAGGCATGAAAGTTGCAAATCAATGTTCTAATTCAAATTTCATACATTTAATTTTCACTTTTTTTTTCATGGCAATTCCATGTTTGTGCATTTGTGAGACTTTAAGCTTCAAACCTAAAACCATTTGTGATGAAATAGTTGGTTATGTGCATGAATTAAATAGCAAATCATAATTACAATTCAAAATTCAAACTTCAAGAATTTGTCTTCCAATGCGTATTTGTCATGGCAATTCAATTTTGGTTTCATTTGTGAGACTTTGAATTTTAAACCTTATAACATGAATTGAATTGATTATGTGTTGAAGCTAGCAAGTTAGAACTTTGATTGAAACTTTTATTTTTTGGCATTTTTTTTTCACCTTGTATTGTTTGAAAGCATTTCAATATATGTTCATTTGTCATTTGTGTTGTGTGTACAAAAACTATATAATTGCCTCTTCTTCATGGTCCATTTTTATGTTTTCATGTCTAAATTGTTATGCATCAAAACTAAACTTCATGCATTGTGAACTCGTTATGTGCAATAGCATACAAGTGCTCATATAACCCTTTTAAAAAAAACACACACACAATATCAAATACCATATTGAGATAGCCCTCAAATTATATTCATCTATACCATGTTGATACCCTACTAGTTGATCCTTAACTATATACCACTACTAGCTACTATGAATGTGAGGGACCATTGATACCAAGACCAATGGTATACAAAAATGGATAAACCAAGACAACATTGATATTGCTTTCATGAAAATCCAATGTCACCGAACCCTTTCAATCCATTATTCATCTCAATACACTTTACATCCCTTCACAAGGTTTTAACCTCATTGGGTGTCTTAACATAGGTGTGTGTGTCTTTAGGAGGCTTGTGAACATGAAAAATACCCTTTCAGTTCAATGTCACCTTACAAGGCCACAAGACATGTAGTTGCTTAACTTTGCTTTGGAAAGGAGAAGGAAGGAAAATTCAGACTCATCTGAGATGGTGAGGCCCTCCCCATGCACCAAAACATCCATCCAAAAGCCAATATAACTCGGTGGTGGATGAACCATATAACCCAGAGTTGAAAATGTAAGTGGATGGTTGGTAATTGGTACATAGCTAACCACAGTAGCTAACCACTGTGGTTAGCAATGTGACAGCAACACAAGGGGTGTGTCTCACAAGGTGGCCTTGCAATTTTACATTAAGAAGTGTCTTCAGGCAAAAGAAGAATTATGAAAACTGAAAATTTTCATCATCCAAAAATATAATCTTCAAAAAATCTTCTAAAAAAAATCTTCAAAATCCTTCAAGATATTATAACTCTATAATTAATCTCAAGTTTCAACACAAGCCAAAATATATCATCTTTCAAAAATCCTCCTATAAAAATAGACCTAATATTATTACCTAGGGGCCAAAATCTGTTAAGCTACTATATATACTCTATAATGAATCTAAAAACTCAATATCCTTGCCTTGGTATGCAAGGCCAACAAACAAGTGTTTTCCTATCCAAACACTATTGATCCTGCATGCTGCATTGCTGTGGCACTTGTTCATCATGAAGGCACCAATACCCAAGTAGATAACAATGTGACATTTTGTTGTCTTTTTGTCTAAAGTTCAAAGGTATTGAGTATATACACTCATATTACCCATTTAGAAAACAATAATTGCTCAAAAGCACACTAAATGATTCCAAACAGAACAATTGTTATTGGAGAAAAAGAGAGCAAGAAAAAAAACTCCCAAAGTGTGAAATTCTGAAGTTATGAGCGTAAAATGCCGTTGTTGTCACCTTTCACAAAAAGTTTTGTGTTCACTTGTTTGTGGTTATGCCAAAGTTTGCGCATACTTTTGGCATAAGCACAAACATCCACTTTGCGCATACACAACAACAGAGGTTGATGGCCAACAGAATTTACATATCTGTGCTTTCCAATAGTACATAGATCAAAAAGCAAAAATATACACAGATCAAAAAGCAAACCTCGCATGGTGCTCACAAATACTCAACTCAGTCTTTTGATGATTGTATGAACTTGATGAAAGATAATAACCTTTACAAAAACAAACTTTGGATTGTTACAAATTGTCCACCAAAAACAACAAAAGAGTGACATTCCACAAACACTTTTGGACACAACTTAGAAAGCTTCACACACAGCACACAACTTTCATTTAAATGCTTTTCCAAGGAAAGAAAAAAACCTCCACGGGCTTTCAGAATTTATTCATACATACATACATACATACATATAGCACACCCGTTCACCAACTCTTTGGTTCAACTTATTCCTTGAGGTGGCACCTTATTTCAGAAAGGTTTGGTGTTGAAACTGATGCCCATATTTTACACGCAAATGCCCCCCAGCAAAGCAAATCTTCCCACAAAAGAGTCCTCTAACAATATAGTCTTCGTGTATTTGGGCCCTAGTTTGACCCTGTGATCCCTATTTCATCCCCAGTTCGAGTGTAGTCATAAAGCAGTAAAAACTAACTCAGTACTGTTTCATGAAACTGGGTATCAGTTCACAAGATTTTGCAGGATTTTATTTTTATTCAGACAAGACTTGATTCACCCAAGACAATGATCAGCACTGAAGTTAATGCAAATTCAAAACTGGGCACGCAAGAGGGGGTGGGGTGGAACCCCTGTGAGAACCAATTTAGGTGAGGAAAAAAATATAGTTTGGTCCCCTATTTGTTTTTCCTGTGTACTGTTTTCATCCTAACTTTTGATTTGGTCCCCTGTTTTGACCAAACTGGAGTCCAATACCCTCCCCTTTGAGGTCCTTTAAGAATTAACTCTCAAATATTTTCACATGCCATGTGAAGAATTTTATTGTGCAAGGTGAACTCCAATTACACTATTCTCCAAAATTTAAAGAAAAATCTTAAATATTTTTGCATTCTTTTGACTTGAAAAATAGGATTTCATATTTTTCAAGTTAGAAAAATGCCAAAATTCACCCCAAAGAAAATCATTGGTCCCAACATACCTTATGAGAAAAAAATTGGGTATAACATATCAACCTATTAACTGGACCCATACTCCAATTTCCCAAATGCTACTCTCCCCAAATCTAAAGAGTTTTCACCACTTGGTTCTTATCATGATGGGAAGGAAGAGCTTCTCTTATCCTCTTCTTCAAGGGAGCAAAGGGAAAGGATGTATGATAAATCTTTTGTCTAGAAGAAATGAGATATGAAAGATTGGGAAGCTTCATTCTTGAAGTTCATAGGGACATATTAACAAAGAGACACATCATGAATGGGGCACATTGTTGATTGCTATAAAGGGTCTTAGAAGTTAGAAAATGGTTTCATGATCTTTGACATTTTGAAATATTACTTTGGAAATAATATATAAAAGCATTCTTATCATGTAAATTATATTGTTGTGTGAAATTAAACATCCAACATGGTATCAAAATTAAGTCTTACAACCTAATTTAGAAATTAAGTCTTTGAATGAAAATCGTGATAGGCAAAATATGTAAACTCAACTTCAACAATGAGAAGTAAAAATTCATGTATTAAAACATCCCACAAGATGAACATAAACATGTGCTCCCAAATTTGATGGGAATCATTTTTTTTCCATGTGTGAAATTATAAACTCACATTACTCTTGAAGGTAGAAAAATTATGGACTTTAGTTGAAAGGACTAAGGTCCAACCAATAGCTCTACTACCGTAGTACTTGGGTGACTTTAGCAATTTTTTATTGGATAATTAATTCAATCCAAAATTTTTGGTTCCATAATTATCTTTTTAATTCTGAAAAGTTTGGCATGTGTGTAATATATCTAATAACATTAGTTAGTATTTTAAAGATATTTTATTACGTTAATGGTCAGATGGATGTAAAGTAACTAATTTGGTCGGGTAGGTTCCTAATTCAAAATTGGCTAGCATTCTTTTTGAAAATTTTGACAAAGTTGAAAATTAATTATATTATGCCAAAGCCACCTAGGTACTATGGTAGTAGCAAAAATTAGAACACGATTACTTCCAACCACAAGTAACTTAACTGCAACTAGGTTGATTATGCTTGCAACTAAAATGATTATCCCATATCCTTTGTCATACCTTCCATTTTTCTAAACTATATAAGTGTGCTAGAAATAGTTCAAAAAGAAGTGTCATTTGGAATGAATCGATAAAAGAAGTTCAACCCTAAAGGCTAAACTGAAAATAAAAAAGTGTTATCTTAAACCTACATAATTAGCCTATGCCTACTTGCCTAACTATTTAGGCATATTTATCTACCTACCTACATGTACCTTGTTTAGGTGAACCTACCTACCTAAATGCCACATGTCACCATCACATAAAACATAAATTTGACAATTTAAATTTAATTAAAAAAAAACCAATATGTGTTTTTAGACTCTATGTGACACCACATAATTGGCATTCACAATGAACACATGTCATAAAATAAACCCTATTTACCTACCTACCTACTTAGATGCCATGTGTCAACATCCTAAAACACGTAAATTGGATTATCCATAATTAATTAATTAATTAAATTACTAAATTATGTATCAAAATGTGTTTGAATGACACATATCACCAAATAATTGGCATTCAAAATGGACACATGTCATAAAATTAAACATTGTCATTCAATTGCACATACTAGTTGCAAAGTTAAGAAATTTTTTTCTTGTGGCCACCAACTGAATTTTGAATTTTAGGATAAATAAACAATGATCTACATAGTCATGTCCATTTCATATTTTAAAAAACAAACAATTTCGTGACCTAAAAAAGTAATTCATTTTTATTATATTGAAATAATATAAACTTCCATTGCAACATTTGGAATAAGCATCAAAAGATGAAATGAAATTTTGTAATGGTTGCTTTTAACATGGGCATGCTTGGTGAACTCTTTTGAAATCATATGATGATAATCCAATATCTAATGTAAATGAAAAGGGAACAATTAATGTGAAAAAAAAAACCTTTCACAAGAGAAAGAAAAAGGCCTTGAATGTTGATGTTCTCATGTTAAAGATTGACAAATTGATGTTTAAAAAATCCATACGAATGTTGGTGTTGTTGATTGTTGTTCCTTGAATTGTTATCAATGTCTTTCACATGATCTAATTGCATTGATGAAAGAGGAATTTTGGAAGATGTTTTATGAAGATCAAAAGGCTTATGATTTGGACATCCCATAATGACTACATTCAAGAGTTGATGTCAAGAAACAAAAACTCATCACTATTTAAGGTGTTGAGGTTTGTGAGAAAACATGGTACAAAGTTGTGGGTTTGGCGTGATCAACATATATGCTATACAAATAAGAAAGTCAACATGGTTATAGATTCCTACCACATGGAAACAAAGGGATGAAAAAACAATAGTGTGCTACAAGGTTAGTGGTCTCAAACATCAAAGCCCTCATAACAAGATGTGTAGATGTTATGCTTCATCAAATGAAAGGCATTGGGGTGGTCAACGTGATGTTCAACTTGTGATTCTAGAGACATGGAAAAGTGTTCTTGAACAAAATGATGAAAAACTTGATTTATTCCCAAATTTAATCAAATTGAAATTTATGTTAAAGGTGTTGAAAAAACGACCTTGGATTTCCATATATTCTTAATTTGGTAGGTCTATTTGGTTGATAATGTTGATTGCCTTTGTGGATTGTAGATCAATAAGCAACTAGGAATTGGAATAATCTTTCAATCTATGATGAACCATTTTAGGAAGAAACGTCACTTGAATGTTGATGTGAAGAAACATGGTTCAA
Source organism: Sphagnum contortum (assembly GCA_963920785.1). Classification (NCBI taxonomy): domain Eukaryota; kingdom Viridiplantae; phylum Streptophyta; class Sphagnopsida; order Sphagnales; family Sphagnaceae; genus Sphagnum; species Sphagnum contortum. Next base: position 8,030,875 of record OY987294.1, on the reverse strand, counting down.
ACTTTGCCAAATGTACTATTGTGAATCATTGATAGATTTGATATCTAAAGTTGGTAAGAATAGCGCGGGTGTGAAGGAACATGAAATGCAATTATGGAAACAAAATATTCACCAAGGAATCATGTAGACATCTTTATCACACTTGGAGAGTTGAATCAATCCAATCCAAATAGAAGTATATTTGTATCATTTATGACAAGATGGACCACTCCAAAACTAATAGTCTAAAACTTGTTGTGAAAATTAATCTGGTTTCAAGTTTGGGTCAACTCCCAATCATTTTGACTGGGATGATTGTTCATGGTCATGGAGATGAGGCCTTTGTTCAATTCTCCAACAAATTGTGGCCAAATGATTTGAATTTTACAATTGGGTCCTTGTTGCAATTACTTTGAGCCTTAAAAAAGGAGCATGTTAATGAATCTAGTATTCTATTTGAGCTTAAACCACAAAATGCATTCTTTCAAAGATTGATGCATGGAGGTTTTTGTTGTTTGGTTACATTGAAGGCACTAAAAAAATTCGTTAGTGATAAGTCATTACCTAGGAAGTTGCTTCTTCAAATGGACAATTATGTGAAAGATAACAAGAATTGTCATTTGCTTGCATTTTTATATCTCCTAAAAAGATTTTTTTTCATCTTGACAAAAAAAGTGATTGAAGAAGTGCAACTAGGGTTTCTAGTTGTTGGTCACACCCATGAAGACATTGATGGCAATTTTGGATATCTTTCCAATAATTTGAGGGAATAGGATAATTATGTATTGGCCAACTTAATGAAATCATTCATGGTTTCACAAGATCAACCCTTCATTCATCAATTTATTCAATAAATGCTATGAGAAATCACGTTTGTTGAAACCACATTGCCTTGTAATTAGAGCTCAAAAAATAGCTCGTAATCAACTATTGTGTAACTATCCTTGGGTATTACAACTATTATACAACTATCTCACCTAAAAATATGGGGAATTAATAAACAAATTTTTTTGTCAAAAATTATTTAATTGTATTATAGTTGTAAGTGAGTTGAAATTGGGTCTTCTATACAATAATTTGTACACACCACACATATATTCATAGTCAACCATGTTTGACTTTTTGAATAGTTGCATTATAGTTTCATGTGACAACTATTTTAGAACTGTTGTAAATGTGCCACTAATGTAACAACTATGATTACCATTGATGCAACTAGTATAACCATTAATGCCCCACTATTGAACTATTAGTCTTCAACTATGTTGTGGTTTATTGTTGAACATAAATTAATAAGGATACAAATTCATATGTAGTATTTTAAAAAATTATTGGTTCAATAAATTGAATATTAAATATTAACTATGTTGAATACACATAAATATTATGAATTTATTACTTATACTACATAATTGAATATTAATCTGAATAAATAAGTGTAATTCATATAATTTGTTTTAAATTAACTAACTAACTAATTATGTTCATTAGATTGAATAATATGGATGTGGAGGTACAATAATTACTCATCAAATAATAATCAAATAAATATTTATATAAGCTAGGAATACATAATAATGACTTAAACCAATCCATTAAGAAAATTATTATTTCATCAATAATTATGATATCATTAAGCATTTAGATTCATTAACAAATTAATTATCTGGATACATATCATCAATTTAAATGTGAAATTAAATACAATGTGTTTATTATATTAAAATTTCAATTTGAATGTACATATGGATATGGTTTTTACCTTGAAATTTTCTCCCCAAATTCATATTTAATTTTTAGTTTTTGTAACTAATTATTTGTTAATAATTTATTAAACTTTTAAAATTAAATTATTAAAAAATTCTTTAATATTATGAATTAATTACTTAAACTGAATAATTAACTATTATATGAATTATAAATTAATTTGAATAGTTTTTGAGTTAATTTAAATAACTAATAACAATTTTCAAAATTTCAGATAATAAATGATTTATTATATGAATTTAGACAATTAATCATCTGATAATTGATTATCTGAAATCAAATAATCTTTTATTTAAAATAATTAATTATTTTCAACAAAAAGATAAATATAAATCACTATTTCAAATAATTAATTCACATCTATAAATATCACATAATTATTAATTTAATTGCATGACTTACATAATGAAAACCAAACATAAAGCATGTGGGAAACCTTTTTGTGATTGCAACTCAAATTACAACTAAAAATAACTAAAAGATTTAACCTATATGCTTTTATTAGAATCCCATGTCACAATTTATATAAGGAAGGTGTTTTATCTTATATTCTCACATTAAAATACACATCTCATTTTGGTTTGAGCTTGAAAAACTTAACCTTTAAGGAAAAATTAAAAATTAAAAATATATATTTACATAACTATTATTTAATTCACTTATTTTTGTGTTTTCCTATTTACTTACTTACTTAGATAAATAAATAAGTCATTTTTTTAACCTACACATGGCTATGTATTGACCTACCTAACTATTAAAATAAGTATTTATTTGATTTTTTAAAAATTCAATAAATATGCCATGTTACAATTTTTTTATTGTGCCATGTGTCATGATCTTGGACCATCATTAATAATCATAATAGACAATGGAGATCAATATTTCAAAAATTAATAATTTTTCAATCCAAAAATCTTCATATGCCACATGTCAAATTTCAATGGATGGATGAAAATTAGTAACGTCAACATGATGTCATGGTTGTAATTGTGGAGTTGGATATTAATTGGAAATGACACTTGTATAAATCTTCAAATATATGATCAAATTTATGACTGATAACTCTCAAGTTATTACAAACAAGTTGTTTAGGACAATAGTCATTTAAAACATGTTGTGGCACAATGATGTAACAATTATTATCCATTAGTCATAAAAAACATATGTGAAGTCATTATTGATAGTTTAGTCATTTAAATTTATTATTATTATTACAAGTTGGACCCAAAACCTTGGGGAACATTAGTTTAAAAAAAATTTAAATTTATCATTATGGATTTATTATATATAATATAAATAATAAAATATATCATTATTTCGATTATCTTTAATCTCATTAGTTTCCACCCTATCAATTGTTGACATGTGTCACCACTTAAGCTAAGATAAAAACCTAATTTAAATGACTAAGTAAACCACTTAAACCTAGTTTACCACCTAGGTAACCACCTAACCTAGGTTATTTAAGTAGGTTTGGAATATTTGATCAATATTCTAATGTTGACCACAAACAAATGTCATTTGTGAAGTTTGATTCTTAGGCCCCAAGGATTGAATACAACTTTTTTACCACCAAGCCACCCCATTTGTTGTGTAATTAATTTAATGTTTATTCTATTTAGATGATATTTCATTTAAACATTGCACAAAACTTCAAATTTGATAATTTATATCTTATTTTTAATTTGTCCAAATGAAAAAATCGAGAATTTATTCATGAATTTCTTTCAATAATTTTCGCAATTAAATTTTTTTAAAAATACAAATTTAGTTCGAAAGAAAATTACTTGAATTTTGTTATTGAATAACAGTTTAATGGCCATTCTTTGAAAAAATTAAATTCAAACACATGATTTGTAAATGGACAAACCTAATGGTTAATACATGAATAAATAAAATATATTTTTCATGTCTGAAATTTTCATTTGATTAGGAATTTATGTTATAATCTACAAATAATTTACATATTTTCCAACTCTTACATTTTTATTTGTTTTAAAATTACAATACAAAAAATTATTTATAATAAAATTATACTTTCACCATTAAATTTTATTTCAATGTATAATATTATATTATCTAATTTTTCACATTGAATATTTAAAATGGATTATATATCAAGTATATTTTTAAAAACTTTGATAAAGGTTCTTATAATATTATTTATATGTATGATATTAATTGAAATCAATTCTTTACATGTTAACAATTCCTTACAATGTTGTACTTCATTATGTCTATTTAAACTCATATTAAATTACTAATAGTCATTTTTGAATCATTGTAAGATAATTGTATGATCACATTGTCTATGTAATGACACATCATTTTTTCCATGTTGTTTGCATAATTATTTTTGAATCATATTTTAAATGATTTTGATCATAATCATGTTTTCAAATGATATCATAGACATCCACGTCACTTTGTCATCAATCATGGATGCCATATGGATGAAAAAATGATGTCATCTTTCATGTTTCCATGTCATCATTTACTAATCAAATGCACCATTAACATATGATTACAACTTTTTCCACATATGATTTCAAATAATATCCTATGACTACAGTCTTACGTAGTTGTTTCGGATCTACTCATTGATGTCTTAGTTGCAAATGATAGAATTCCTTTTAGTGTGAGTTGTTTCAACATAGTTGCAATGAGTTGCATCATATATACGATGAATTACAACTCTTACAATTCATGTGACTTGTCTGATAGCACTCACAATGTAGAAATATGATGAGTTGCAAGTGGTCATTACAACTCAAAAATTGAGTTGTAGGGCCAGTTGCAAAACACCCATTTTTCTTATGGTGAAATCCATGTAAATGCATGAATAGATGGACAAATTTTGAACTTTTTGACAAATTTTGAAAAGTGGTTGTCATGGTAATGACCATATATGGGTCAAGATAAATTTAAGATTTCCATCTATGGACTTATTTTTAAAATATTAACTTGATTATGTATTTTTCCACATTTTATATTTGCATAATTACAAGAACCATTAGAGTTATGGACTTTCAAACTCAAAAATTATGGACTATAATCCTGGTAACAACTTTTTAAAAGACTTTGTTGTGGTCCTATAATTTAGGGTATGTTTGTTAAGGATTTGAGTTTAGATGAATAATATGTTAAAGGAACTAAGTTTTTAAAAAATTACGAAATGGCATTATAAAGTTTTAGTTATGGACTTTTGAATGACCTAAAAAATGTGATTTTTTCAAGCGTATCTAAAAAAAGAAGGTTCTTGAAGTATTTTTGTGTACACATGTTAGGAATAGAGGTCTCTAATTGGGCTTTAGATCATATGAATTTTTCCTTAGGAAGTAATGGGAATTTGTTTTCTTGTATAACCATGTTTGGTTGATTTAATGACTTCAAAATTCCGATGTGACATCACTTGTAGTTTAAGGTTCATTGTCAAAAGGTCAAGGAATTCAAAATTTGCACCAAAAACAAAGCTCCAAACCTCCCACCTTTTGCATTGAACGTGAGGAAAGCAATGACCTCCTGCCTTTCAATTTTGCATTGAGCACAATGAGAGTGATTACCTCTCACGTACATGTCTTCTTTCATTACATCTTGAAGCTTTTGAGTTTTTTGTTGAAAATGTTGTAGAACATGTTTTCACATCCACCATTGTACACAACTCATGGCCTTGGTTTCTTTCTCTACACCAATGTTGGTTGATCACTTTGGAATTGTTGGCATGTTTTGCACCTTTGACAAACTTCAACAAGCTTTCAGGTCATATTCCTTCACCAACCTTTCTATTCAAGTTTTTTATTTTGTTCCAAGGCATTTTGGAAATTGAATAATGTAGTTTGACAAGGGTTGTTTAAATTTTAACGTTGCGTGTTTGGCCCCAAGTACATTAATTAGATGCATATGTTTAGGGTGGTAGCAAGATGGTTCAAATGGTTGTTTGGAAGCATTAATCTACAACAATTTCTATTCACTTAATGAAGTGTGCATTTTGTCTTTGCTTGAAACTTTAATGGGTAATGGTAGAAATTGCAAGAGAAGGTCGTGCATCATAAGAATCGAACTTCAAGCCCAAAATGCAATTAAATGAAATTAGAATGTGAAGAGGCAATGCATAGGAAGGGCTTGAAGAAAGGTGACAAGATTGTCTATAGATGATATGGTTCTTCATACCATGCAACCACATGAAACATTAGTCAAGGAAAGGGAGGTTAGAAAAATTGCACTTAATATTGTTAAGTACATTTGAAAGGCCTAGAATCACCTTCCTTTTGAATCCAAAAGATTGGTAATGTCAAAGGTTCTCTCTAATCCTTTCATATATGACACGGTTCGAAATACTATTGACATCGAAGGTGCAAAATCCATTATAGTGCAAAATGAAATTGTTGCCGGTTTGGTGACAAGCTTGGAAGAGGTGAAATATCCATCTTTTATTGCAAAATTAACTACCAAACATGTTTTGTTAATTGTTGCTATTAGCAACAACATTGGGAACAATGTGTAACGTGGACAAAAGGTTCATGCTCTAAGTATTCACCATTAAAATATTTATGCTGGAATGTAGAGTGAAAACATGGTAAAGTATGCCAAAAAAAAGTCCCATACAAGTACTCACAATCACATTAATTGCATAAACATGAAAAAACCTATTTAAATTTTTATTAACTTTCATAATAAAACAACAGTGCTCTCCATTGAATTTATAATTAGCTACACATAAAGCTTGTGCCAATGAATAATCATCCAAACCTCTTCAATGCGCTTGATGAGTTCCACATTTTTATTAAAACAATATCAATACCCTTTCTTGTTGTTGAAAAGCCCAAAAAGCTTTTGCACTTCCTCTTCTGTAAAATCTTAACTTACCTTCAAGCATTTAGGGCAAGGCCCAATGTTGCACAAGTCAAAAACATATGCAAACAACAAGTAATGGCATTTTTATGATCAAAAATGATCTCCAAAGCTTTCCCATATAATGACTATACGTATGTCAATGTGACTCCTTCCATTTTCACTTTAATTCCCTCAATTTTCACCTTGTATTTGATTTCACATTCACAAAATTGCAAATGTTCTCAAACATGACGATGAGATGATGAGCTTTGTGTGTAATAATTGCTGCAAAATATGCGAAAGGATTGGAAAGTTTTCATGTAAATCTATATTAGTCAAAACTTGACTTGAAATTTTGAGAAAGACAATAATTAGGATTTATGTAGGTTTAACTAACCTTTCTTAGGCATGTCAAAGTGGTGCCACTAAGCAAATTTAAAATGAACGCCTAAACTAACCAATCAAAAATTTCATACAACTTACACATGACCCTTCTAGTTTACTTTAACCCATATGTAAAATTATTGTTTTGGACTTTTGAATTGGTAATTTCATGTTGCCAGATGGTCCACCTATTCATGCATTTATCCATTCCAAATTTTAAGAGTTGGGTCAAAGGATGTTTGAAGGATGGGCCCAAAATCTTGGTTGGCCATACAAACATGCATTTGTTTCAATTTTTTGCTGATTCAGTTGGGTGGCCTATTATGTAATATAAAATGTCCCATACTAATGCCCTCTATAGTCATAAGGATAGACCTCCAATTTTATTGTGGCAAGTAGATGACTTAAGTCATCCCAAGTTGCCACAAGGATTTCCAAATCCTGTTCCTTTTCTCTATATGGGGGAATGATGTCACCAAGTCCATTAACAAAGAAAAATTTATCAATGGTGGGTTTTCAAAATATGTGGAGTTTTAGAAGTCTATTGGGATGTGTAGAGATGAAACCTATGCCATAAAACTTGGTCCATACATGGATTATTGGGAAAACATCCTTGAGTTGTTATTAAATCCTTTGCTAGTTCAAAATTCAACCCTCTTGGAAGGTTTTGGGCTTTCAAACAATTGAAGGTTTAATCATGTGCAAGGTGCCACTCCACCCATTGTTGATGTTGATCTTGAAGACCTAGTCATTACTCCATATTGTAGTCCTCAAAACATATGACCGTCATTAAAGACAATTTCTTACATTACGTTTTGAGACTTGGGCCTTGGCAATTTTGTTTTAGTGAGGCCTCACAAAAAGAAATCTTGTTTTTTTCCACTAGGTTTTTAATGAAATAGGATAAAATTGATTAATATGAAGCTTGTATGGTTTTGGTAAAAAAAGATTAATTGATTAGGACATTTTTAGTGAAATGCTTTTAGTTGTTTTGGATAGTCACATGTTGCAATATATAATTTTTAATTTAAAAATTATGACATGGATATATGAGGTCCCAAATTAATATAATGTGGAATGTTGTGACAAAAATGCAATCCATGCCATAACAAAATTACATGATATGAAAAAAATTTAAAGTTTTTTTTCCTCCTGATTTTGTCAACAAATTTTTTAAAACATTATTTGCCATGATGCACATGTTAGTAAATTGCATTTGTACAAGATACACTAATGCACACATCCATCAAGGATTGAACCCAAGACCTCACAGAAGTACACCAAGGTCTTTACCACTAAACCACTTCAAGACTTTATTAACAAAAAAGAAAATTTTCAATTTTATTATGTTTCACATGAAATTGTTTATGAAATTTGAACTTTAACATACTTTTTTTTTCAAAATTTATTCAAATGCTACAAATGAAAACATTATCTTGAAGCTTATTCAATAATTTATTTCATAAAATATTTAAATTTATAAACATTGAAACTAAAGGGTAAAAAAAAACTTGAAATTGCATGTCATGAATAAATCTACAAATATTTTTATATTTAAATTGACCTAGAATCTTTGTAAATTCAATGTCAATTCAAAAATACATTCATTAAGTCTTTTACAATTTTATTACATAAATGTCCAATTTTTGTAGAATTATAAGTTTTTATTTAAACCCTAAACCCCAATATGATTAGGTACAAATTTTTATTTAATTTTGTGTTGTTACTAAAATGGTCACCATCCATAAAAAGATTACCACATTTGGTTATAGACAAGTGTACTTGGAAACTTGTTTAAATCTTTCAATATTATGTTACATACTACATTTTATTGTAAAAAATTGACAATACATGTTTTAAATTTGACCCAAAAAATTCTAAAAAATCTTTTATTAATGTCGTTGCCCCCTTAAATTGGTAGAATTAGTCACAAGAAGAAACATTAATTAAGTAATCAATATAACCATTAACTATCAAGACCATATTTGTTTAGGAAAATTGAATCATACATTAATACAATTGATTAATTACATAACTTTGAAAAAAAATCACAATATTTTTTTTAATGATGTAAAAATATATTTTACATTTTTTTTCCTTTTGAAAAGTAATTTAATTTGATGAAATTTTGGGTTTAAATTGTTCGATTACCCCCCTCCCCCCCCACAACCAACATGTTTTTTTGGTTTCAATTTTTTTTAACTTGATAATGTTTTTGGGAAAAAGTGGAAAAACTAATGCAAATTCAAGAAAAATTGCAAACAACAAAAATATTGCCAAAAATTTGAGATCACAAGTAAAAAGGTTATTCCTAATGAGTACAAGTTTTAAAATAATTTTAATAATTTCAGCATTAAATGTATAAACAATTCCATCATCAAATTTATTTGAAAAGTTTTATGCTTAATCTTTGAAATCATTATAAGCATTATCCAATTTTTTGAAATTTTAAAATAAATATTAATGATGTTACTGAGTTTTTTTTTTTTTTTTTTTTTTAATTTTATTTTAGTGGTGGAAAATTTCCACCATTTTGCAAACATAAAAGGGCCATCAACATCAACAAATTAAAAAAAAAATGTTCTATTGCAATCATCAGAGCAATTGGTGAATTTTCAAGTTAGCATTCTCCTTTTTCCTCTCCATTTTTTCCTTCTTAGATCATCATAACACTCTTTGGAATAAATCTTGAGATTAACCTTACAATTTCAAAATCTAATTTTGGTCATTAGTTTTGTATTTTGGTAACAAGAGAAATTAATCAGAAAAATTAATTTCATAATTTAAAATTAAATCTCAGTTGTTGGATATGACTTCCATGACTTTGATAAATATGACTACAATGACAAATGAAATAGTTGTTGATGGCAATTGTGACTAAGACCATCAATATGGCTTTTGACAAATATGATGTGATTTTATGGACTACATAGTCACACAATCACATAATCATGTGCAATCACACAATCATGTGCTTTCATTCACAATTAGTTAAACAATTACATACATTCCTAAAAGTCATGTTTTGACAAAGTGTACCAACCTACTTGTTTACCTAAACTACCTACCCACCCTCCTACCTTGGCCACCAACCTACCCACCTACTTACTCAACTACCTAAGCTACTTATTTACTTAGGCCATCAACATACCTATATAAACTAGATAAGCTACCTAGGTACCTACAAATGTTAAAGGCTATCTAGGTATCCCATGAAACCACGCACATTTTTTGAAAACCTTGTTGAAATTTCTTTCATTGCATGCCCATGGGGTCTATTCTCAAACCTTAAAGATTTGTAGCTAGTCCCATAGGTAAGTTCTATGTAGTCCTTGAGTAGTCCTTAGGTATCCGATAACCTAGGTAGACACAAGGGGAATTTTTTTAAAAAAAGACATGAGAAAACTCAAATCATCCTAGTTTGAGGAGAAATTTTGAGTTTCATCCTTTGTTATTTCCCTTTGACGAAGTTGCATCCTGCATTTTGACACTCATCTTCATTTTCAATGAAACCTGAGGTTTTGGCTCATGGGTTTTACTTTGGAGAGACCTTTATTTTGTGTATTTCTGAAACGGTTTCTTTTTCAACCTATTTATGAATTAAGGTGTCCTCTTCCCCCCAATAAAAGTGATGCATTTCCAATTTGAACCAAACATTTTGGTGAGGCCATTTAATACAAAATAATTGTGTTCTGAAAACAACAGAAGAAACCCCACAAAATGCAGAGGCTTTCCTTCCAAATGTGATGCAAATCTGGCAACTTGGAACATTTCTTTCACAAAAAATCCTTTGTATGAGTTGTGCACTGGATTTGTTTTTGTTGCCAAGTGGTGAAAATTAGGTCCAAAAACAATGATGCTTGTATGTTCTTCACTTTAAAAGCTCAAAAGGATATATGATGGGATTAACTGTGCAGCTCCCCAATGTAAGTTATGACAGGAAAGGAACAAATGAAATTTGGAATACGTTTTCAAGTGTTCAACCCTCAAATGTTCAAATTCTCCTCCTCTTCATTTTTGCATTGAATATAACAAAATTCCTTGAAGCTTTGAGTTGGAAGCATAATATGCCCCAAATTCAACTTGTGGTTGAAGTAGTTGCCATGATAATGTCATAGTAACTCAAATTGTTCAAAATCAAGGGGTGTTAACTTCATCTGGAAATTTATGTCCATGACTGGAAGAGAAGTAATCTACTGTACCACTGCAAAACCCTTACATTAGTGAGTGTTAAAACCTTTGCTTATATCTTTGAAATCATTGCTTATTATGATCAACATTAATTTGAAAAGGAATCTATGAATGAAGGGAGATCATCCTCCATTTAAGTTTGATGCCTTTTGTACACATCAACCACTTATCTTATTCCTTATGCCAAAAAGGCATAATGAGAGATCAGCGGTAAGGAGATCATTCCAAGAGATTATTGCTAAGACTTCTAAAAAAAACTGACTTCCCCAAGGTCATTTTTTGGACCACCACTAATCTCATCAGCAAACGTCGCAGGCCAATCGTGTGTACACCTAGCACTCAGTGTTGATTTCCACTTATTTCATTAGTGCTAATCTTTGTTAAGAGAAACACGGGCTTGACACCGATTCTTGTTTAGTGATCATATTAGATAAAGGTCACAGATGATGCATCATGGCATCTTCCATCTCACTGGCAAGAACCGACAAATTTGTGACTAGGGCAACTTGAAGGTTTGCATATATTGGTGCCCAAATTAAAGGCTGTCAGTGGTGAATGCATGAATGAGTGAACCAATATTGCAATGCCTTAAACATCAAGCTTCAAGTTTGACAGCAGCCTGTTAAGCCTAGAACATTGATCAAAGATTCTGGCCAACTTTAGTCAGCTGACTTATCCCAATTTTGTACATGAAAATCACGTGGAGAACAAAAAAACTTGGAAAACTTCAAAACACCAGTACCTTCCCAACACCCAATTCCATTAAACATTCAATGTACCAATTATGTGCAATAGACCACATTTCCTTCCAGCATAGATCACCCACCACCCAAGGAGATCTGTGCAGAGGGACCCCAAGGTTGATGAGTGAGAAAAGAGGCTTTTGTTGCCATAATTGCAGATTTTCACCCTCTGCAGAAAATTGTCCTGACTTTGATGCATATGATCATGCTTACACATATGATGCTCATGACATTTGTTAACATCCATCAGTTTTTGAACATCACCAACAGAAACCCAAAACCATTTCATAAGATTGACTGATAAAACTGTTCTAGAAACATGACAATCTTTACATGGCACACATTCATCAACATGCGAATAAAGTGCTTCATTTAGCTATCAGAGGAATCACAATATTTGACATGAAGTTATAAATCTCTAGTTTACAAGGTCTGATCAAACTCCAGCAAATTTCCATCATGAGTCAATGAAAAGTTTTGCATTCAAAGCATAAAATTGGAGGATTCCAAAACTTGGGCAGCTGGATATTCATAGGCAGCTAATCTGTGTAAGTCCAACCATGATCACTACTAGGATCAATTATGTCTCTTCTACACTAGATATATACCTACATGGAACTGTGCTTTCTTTCCTAGTTCTGGCAATTCAGCTACTCTCAGAAACAATTCCAGCTTGAAGGATCTCATGCACATGTATGTGCAGATCATTTAGACTGCACATGAGGAGGAAGTTGACAGATATTTGCACCAAGGTAAAAGAGCTGCAAATGTCAGGAAGATTGATCAGTTCAAGAGACTTAGATCTCATTTTGTACTGCCAAGGAAAGCTGGAGCTTAGGGTTTAGGGTTTGAGGGTTTAGGTCATGTATGAATTCTAGTATGGACAGACTATTCTTTTGGTTTTGATCCTCCAGTCCTGAGCATTTGTACATGGAGCTGCAGCAGCTTGACATAGTGAATTGCCTCATCCAGTACCAAGCTCGTGTCTGTAGTAGTACTGGACATGATCATGTCTTGTGATGATCCCCTAGCAGCAGCAGCAGCAGCAGCTGGTGGTATCATCCCCCTCAACACCTTCACTTTCTTCCTCAATTTCAGCTTTGTGGCACTGCAGGAGTAGTACTCTTCTTCCCCAGATGCAGCAGAACATCTGTTACTAAAAGCTGTTGATTCCAAGCTGCTGCTGCTGCTGCTCCCGGATCTGACTGATCTTTTCTTGCTGCTCAAGAAGTTTCTGCAAGCTGGTTGCTGAGTTTCTTCTTGCAATGGCAGGTTGCCGTTGTTTCTGCAGCTTGGTTGATGAGGTCCTTCTTCTAGTTGCAAGGGCATGCTGCTGCTGCTGCTGCTCCTGTCCTGCGGATGCTCAGGTCGAGGAAACGTCGAGCTCACTACTTGGATCATGTTGTCTTCTTCATATGCACCATCATGTTCTGCATCGTCGCCAGCTTCTTCAACCCTATGTGTGTATCTGAGTCGACGTTTTTGCCTCTTGCTGGTACTGCTCCTGCAGCGCATGATGTCGATGCTGCAATCGCAATATAATTCCAACTTCTGTTCAGATTTCAGATCACGTCGCAATGTATTATAATCCGTTGAGATCTTCACGGCGCAGCTGCTTGAGTAACTTTCAGAGTCTGTAGAGTGCACAACCAAGTCTTGCTGCTGGTTAAGAAACCCATTCGAGCAATTGCAACCTCGTACCCATGCAGCTTCCTGCAAAGGAGGATCTGCATTAGCCGCGGCGTGATCATGAGTAGCTGCTGCTCCTAATTGGTTTCCAACAAATGCAGGCTCGTATTCTCCTCGCCGGACCAGCTCGCCCCAGCAGCTTCTCGTCTCTTGAATCACTGCATTATTATAGGCCATGGCAAGGCTTGTTGACGTTCCGGCAGCCTTATTCTTCTTCTTCTTCTTCTTCTTCTGTGCATCGCTGTATCCGGCGCCCAAAGACGTCGTGCTCTGCGCACTAGGGGAAAGAAGAGAAACTAAACTAGTTCCAGCTGCTGGTGTGCGCCTAGTGATCTTTTGCAGGTCGGACACTAGGATCTTAGATCGTTTTCGGCATGGACGCTGCAGACAATTATGCTTTTGAAAGTCGTTGCTATGTTGCTCTACATGATCTGGAAGAAGAATATCAGGACTAGACTCAATTGGAGCGGATCGCGAAATTGAGCCAGCAGCTGCTATGGCAGAATTAAATCCTGAACTAGAAGAATTGGAAGCACAGAGTGGAAGCAGCTCGCATATTGTTTCATGCTGAGCTGCAAGCTTCATGGATGGCCATCGAGGAATATTGAAGGAGACTGGAACAGGACAGTCTTCGGGACTAGGGTAAACTGAAGCTCTGGCAGCTAAACTTGGGAAGGTCAAGTCCACCTTTCTGCTGCAGGTACTGCAGCAAGGTTGTAATTGCAGCACCAGCAGCTCCTCTGGATGTGGCTGCAGCTGCACGTCAAAAGCTTCGACGGCTGCAACTGCATCCACTTGTGCGTTAATGTCTCTCTGACTGCATGATCCAGAATCAGCACTAGTAGGAGCCGGAGCTGGGAGCCATAGCAGCTCCATAGCTAAAGCTCTGCACCAAAGATCAACTCACTAGCTCTAACGTGCACAGCTTCACCTCCAACAATACAGCTGCTGCATCAATATCCCCCGATGAGTCAAGCCGGCCGGATCAAGACTAAATCTCTCGCACTAGCTCATCAGTGTGGAACCTTATACTTCTCTCTCTCTCTCTCTCTCATCTTTGATCTTCAAGCTATATAGACACCAGCTCCGGCTACTGAATTCACAAGACAAAGCTCAAGTGCAGCTGCAGCCTCCTAATGCGAGTACTACAAAGCACAAAAGGTGTAGACATCGATCATGGGTCATCAAGACTAGCTAGTAACTACTACTTAAAAAGATCAACAAGGAACTGATAGTTTTGCACACTATATTACTACACCCATGCATCATTTTGTTACATCAGAGGAGAGATTTATAAGCTGTTGCACTAGCATGGCCAAAACCATCTGATGTAACTAATTCAAAAAGAAAATCTCTCTCTCTCTCTCTCTCTCTCTCTCTCTCTCGCTCTCTCTTTCTCTCTCTCGCTCTCTCTCTCTGGACAGAGTATTATAAGGAAGTTGCAGCTGTATCAACAATGAACAAAAATGGTTTTGGATCACTTTATATGATCTGTAACTAATATAAACTTACCCACCAAAATTTGTTGTTGACGAGGAGGAGGAGGAGGAGCAAGAGTTCAGAAGCTGGTGTCAAGATTCTTTAACTTGTGAAGACAAGAAATGGGAGATCAACAATCAAGTGTAGATCCAGAGAGTAGAGCTAAGCTGGAAAGTATCAACAAGTCAACAAGCTGATCATAGTTGTTGAACTCCTTATGATATCTAGTGTACATATAGATCTCCACCAAAAGTTCTTAGAATTGATCCAGCAACAGAGCTGTAAGCTAGTTCAGTTGTACTATCCACCACCATAAGCAAGCTAAGAGGTTTGCACACTAAAATACCCATATTCATGCATATTATGTTGTGGTCTGTGGAGCAGCAGCAGCAACAGCAGCAAGAGGAGGAGGAGGAGGAGGAGGAGGAGGTGGTGGTGGTGGTGGAAGAGGCCAGGCCTGGTGGGACCAATTAAGACTCAGCCCAGAAGATGTTAAGAAGAAAAAAAATCTGAAGAGAATATTAAGCTTGCAAGTGATTTGCAACAGTGGGTATCAAACCTTGTTTTCTTATGTCTTTGAAAATCCTTCCTTATTATATGATCAAAACCCTAATTTGAATGGGAATCAATGAGAGGAGATCATCATCCATTTTTAATTAGTGTTAAGAGAGGGTAATTTTTAATTTGCTAATTAAATTTTAAAAACAAATTTTTCATTTATTTATTTTATCAGCACTAATTTCTTTCATTGGCAAATCTTTTTAGATCAATCCCGCGAATACCTAGCAATCAGTGTAAGAGACTTTCTTAAGGTTGTTTTTTTTCTTTTTCTTTTTTGGAATTAACACTAATCTAATTAGCAAACATTCTACGTCAATTACATGTACACCTAACAACCAATGCTGATTACTTATGCAATTATTACACTTATATCCTTAGTAAAATAAATAAATTATTCATTTTTTTTTAAAAAAAATTGAGGTCAAATTTCGACCACTATTACAAAATGTGGGTGCAATTCATTAGTTCGTGTAAAGCATTGCTGAATGAATACAGTGGATTTCTTCCATTAGATCTCATTCAGTGAGATCAATGAAATCGCTTAAAATCCAGTCACTTGACGAATAAGGACTCATTTTATTGTAATGTAATGTGAAAAAAATTGATTTTGACCTAAACAAATGATGTTTCCTGAGAAAACAAAAAGACCCAAATTCACCAAATTTTGAATTAGATGAATTATGATGCTGAAAATTTGAAATCTATTTTGATGAGGAGCTAGAAGAAAACTGGTTATGACCACAACAATGATGATCAGTGTTTTTTTTTTTTTTTTTTTTTGGCAATTTTTTTGTGTTATAGCCAGAGTGGTAATAATGATCAGCAGGATGATTTAGCCAAATTTGGTTACAAGCTAAATGAGAAATATTTTTTAAAAAGAACATTTTTTCTATATTTTTGGCTACTTACTTGAACCATCTATAGAAATCTGTCAATTTTTTTGTAAAAAATTTGATCGAATTCTGGCTTTTTTTTTTAAAGAAATTAAAATTCATCATTTCTTTTATTGATTAGGGTAGAAACCAGTAACATTGGCCAATTGATGAGTTTAGACTCACTTATCGAGCTGGTAATCATTTATTGATTTATTTTATAACCACATGGTATCGAATTTTTCAAAATCTAATAACCTAAGATCCGGATGACCCAATTATCATCCAAATAAATTATCAATCTTCAAACAGAAAATAATTATATATATATATAACACTATATAACTGGTGTATAATTGATAGGTTAACAGTTGGCTTTCAACTAGTTATTTGAAAACTGACTTCTATGTATAATCAACAATTATTTAGCTAAGTTTTTTTAATAATTTAATTGGCACCCAATTTTGTGTTATTGATATTGATAACATGTGTGATCCCCCCCCCCCCTCTAAATTCACACACTACAACAAAAGATGTTCATGTACGTAAAGTGATTTCACTAGATTTTGAGTGAATTCCTTGGTTGTAGTGAATAGGGACTAGTGGGGGAAAGAGTGAATTTTTGGTATATACTGAATTCCTTGGTTGTAATGAATAAGGACTAGTGGGGAAACAGTGAATTCTTGGTATATACTGAATCCCTTAGTTGTAATGAATAGTGACTAATAGGGAAGCATTGAATTCACTGGTATATACTAAATTCCTTGGTTGTAATGAATAGGGGCTAGTGGGGAAGCAATGAATTCACCAGTCTACTAAATGAGGACTAGTGGGGAAACAATGAATTCATTAGTCTAGTGAACGAGGACTAGTGAACTGCACCCACATTTCATAGTAGTGACAAGAAATATTAAATATTGGTATGTTGAATATTTATCACCCTTTTGGACTTCATTTCAAGGGTAGAACCATGTTATGTCACAAGCCTCTTGTTAGCTATGTTTATGATGTAAGGACCATAGAACCATTTTAATGTTCTTATATGACAATATTTTAAATATATTATAAAAATTATATGTGAAATAATATGGATTGAATCTAATGAATATAGAATACACAAACGCACAGTTTATCACATTGTAACCAATGTTTGATATTTTTTTTATGTTTTAAAAAACATGAAATGCTTTCAAAATGACATAATTAAATACAATCCACACTTTTTTTACATAATTATAGTTCATCTTCTTTTTATCATGTGAGAATTTTTGATGTTGCAAAAATCATGGATTTTTAATCCATCATCTTATATACATAATGAATCATAGTGTACCATATCATTTTAGGAAACAACCCCTTTATTTTGTAAGCAATCAGCCAAGCAAATAGCATTGTTTCTTGTTATTAGGTTTGCACCTTCATGCTAAAACTGAAACCTAGACCAAGATTAGCTTGATATCCCTTCAAATTAGCAAGTCCAAGTTATTTAACAATATAAATAAAAAGGCAACAATCAAGCCCTTTTTTAAAAAAAAGTTATTAATTTTAATTTGATTTATATAAGAATTGATTTTTAAAATATTAAATTTTGGGTGAAAACATAGTTAGGTGCAATGTTTGGACTATCATAATCCTAATTTTTATGAATTATAGATGAAGTTCATATTCAACATTAACATAGCCATTTCTAAAATATCGATGTTACAATAGACATTAATCGTATTGAGAATATAAATGAATTCTTTGGAAAAAAATAAAATCATAGGGGACTCTTGAAGTAATGACATTTTTTTTATCACATGGACACAAAATTTATATGTGAACTCAAAAAATAAAACAACATCATAGTCTGAAAAGAAATATTATAAAACATAACATAAGCCCACATCAAATCAAGTGTTGAAAAGAAATGCATTTGAATTTTTTAAATACAAGAATTTTTTATTTTTTTTAAAATAAATTTGTTCCGTTTTAATCATTGAAAGTTCATTTCACATTGGATGTATGCTTTACAAACTATCATGTTGCAAGAATTTTCAACAAGTGTAAAATGTGAATTTTCATATGGGCCATTTTTTACCCACCTAACCATGTTTGTATCTAAATTTAGGTTTAGTTGGATTTAATGAAAATGGAACCAAACCAAGTCTTAGACCAAAACATGCTCTAACATTTTTGAAAACTACCAAAATTAAAAGTTTTATAAATCCAAAACACCATTTTGAAGAAAAACTAAAAATTGAACATTTGAAAATTAGGAATTAGATAACATTTGTTTAAACTCAACATAAGGGGGCAAAGCCATTACATGATGCTAGCTTTGCTTGTTATGATTGAGGTTATTTGTTTTGTGGTTATGAAACTACTAATTTTTGCCCATAGGAAATGTTTCTCTAAGAACTATTGTTATGGTTGACAATTGAGTTTAACCTATGAAATTGTTGAACCATTCTAGTTTTATAAAGATGAAAAGGAAATATGCAATGTTGTTATCAAGGATCATTAGTTCCTTTTTCTCCATCATATTTGTGCATCTAGAGATTTCAAAAAAAGCTTCCAACAACTTTTGTGCAACATTTGAGAAGGAAGCATTGAACAAACTTTTTAATCATTCTAAAGTAGATTTCAAAAACCACAATAACCTTGATTTTTTGGCCTAAAGCATTTTCTTTTGTTTCTAAGCCATTCTATTGCTAGAACGGCTTGGCTTCAAAACCGTACGTGAGGCTTCCACCTCATACACTCCTCTGAGGATTTTTTTGTCTCCCCATTCATTTTCAACATGGCAATGTTTGTCTAGGAGTTGAAGGTTGTTTTATATAAATACTCAAAGACTCCACTTTGATGTGGTCTGCTTCCATGTCTTCATGCTTTCTTAATATCTTTAGGCAATGTACTCAAGAGCCTTCTTAGGGGTTTGATCACCGTATTCAAAGTGTGGTATTTCAAAGTTCATTAGAGATCTAAAACAACTTGATTGCTTTGAACTTGTATGAAAAGTAATCCCTAGAAAATGGACCCTTCCACTTATTCATTTGGATCTCCATACAATGAATCATTCCATGCATTGAATGAGGTCGGAATATTGTTTGAAACCTACCATGATTTTAGCTAAGTTTGGGCCCCTTGTGACCAACAAATTTCCTTTTGAAAAACCATGTTGACAACTCAAACAAATTCATGGAAAACCTTAGAGCAAACTACTCTAAGCTCAAACCTATCCATGGTGAACCCATATCATATAGATGGTTGAATAGGGAGATATAAATGTCTAGGTAAGCAAAAAATGAATATTGCATAATTTCAAGGACTATTATCATTAATAGTGAGTGTAGCAAATTGATTTTTAAATAAAGAAATTTCAGTGAAGAGACAATTGGAAATTTCAAATTAGCCAATGAGAATGAATCATTGAAAAGTGAGTTGTGTCATCCCTTGTTAAGAATATTAACTAAGGCTTTTGGTACCTAGTTTAAGGTAACTTCAACCCTAGTTGATCAAAATGTGTCCTTTAGGGTCTTGATGCAATCTAGAAAACATATGCAAAAATCCTAAAATGTCCCACAATAGATATCAGATAAGTAAAAAGGTCATGTGATAGAGGGCAATACAAAAAATCAACACTCTAAAAATTTGAAAAAACTTGCTTGATTGTAGAAGATTGGAATCACTAGGGATTGGAAACATGTGTTGCTTAGCATGCAACCAGCTATGAAGAGTGATAATTCATTATTGAATCATCAATTATTGGGAGTCCACTAACCAAACCATGACACCCATAATTGAATAATATTAAAAAGCCCAACATGGAAAGATTAAATGCAAATCTTGTATTATATTTCATAATGATCCTTTTTTTTTTAAAATCCAAAATTGCACACTAATTTTTGGAAACTTGGCTTCAACTAGGTTTGCATAAGATTATGGATGATTTCCACATCATATAAAAGCTGTGATGATGTTTAATGGTAGATGAATACAATACCAAATACTTAAAAAGAAAGAGAAAAACCTAAATTCTGTTATTCTAGTTGTATTTTTTGTGGGTTGAAATTACTTTGGTAGTAAATAAGCACCTTGAAAAAAAATAAGAACCCAAAGGTTCATTAAAATATTAAAGAATTTAGAATACAAAAAAAATCAATTTAACATTTGTGTGTGTTTGTCCAAAATTTTGGTTAAATGTTTTTGCATTTTATTCTTGCAACTATGATGGATTATGATTGGAAAATCAGAATTTAATTGAAATAAGTAGCATTACTATCTTTGAAGCACATAAGGTTATAAGTATTAACAATTATCTATGTTTTCAACCTGATAACAAAATAAATGTTAAATTGTGACATTAATAGGCAATGGTGAATTAGCTAAAAGATGAATGGAACATAACATAGATTACAACCATCCAACATGACATTATTTTATTTTATTTTTTGGAAAACAAAACAAGGAAATCCTCATTGCATATAAGAAGAACAACATGACATTTTTTTTTTGTGAATGACTTGAATAATTCCTAGTTGGAATTATTACTAAATGTTTCAAAGAAATGTTGGAAAGGGTGCTTTTAAATCATGGCACTCTTGGTCCAATAAAAAATGCCCTACACTTGGCACCCCCAATTGATCCTCTATGCTTTCGTCAAACTAGACATGGACATTTTAATTACCAACTTAGCTAATTTTTGTCACATAATTAGATTTTAAAACATTTTTGAACATTACAAAATTGTCTAATTGGTTGAAGTTGTTTTCAAATGTCCTATGCTCTTCCACTTTAGTGTGTAAATATGTAACTTGACTTATAACTTTAAGGTCGTTATAAAAAAACCTACAAATAATTAAATGTTTAATCAATTGTCTTTTGTTTGGATCGGAACAAGAAGTATTGTTCCTATTTCAAACAACCAATATTTGAAAGAAGCGATGAATTGTGACAAGACTATTTTGGACCGTTGAGAAATTACTAGTTCAAATTGGGTCCACATGTGATTAGCCTCGGTTTGTTCTAGAGGTTCACACGTGATTAGCCTTGGTTTGTTCTCTAGAGTGGCCACAAGGTGTCAACATTGAGGCGATGCACGATTGGGTGGATTAGGTTGCCTCATTGGTAACGTGAATTGGGTGCAGCATGGGCAACATGGGCACAATGTTTATACCATGTTTCCCGCATATGAGACTTCACAAAATGTTCCCCTTCCGTTGAAAGGAGGAATTGTAGCCATGTGGGTGAAAATCGTGGTAATCGTGTTTAGTTGGAAGTTGGATTCAGGTTGTTCTTCTTCAAGATACGTAAAGATGACCTAATAAAATAATAAAAATCCTTCACTCCATACCGCATTATCTAGCTTAGCTAGCTGTGTTTATGAAATCATCGTCTCACTACAACAAGAGCTTGAAAATTTTGAATGCTTGAAACTCACAACACAAAAAGTAAAGAGAAAATTTTCCTTTTGTAACATAAAATTGGGTTCTCATGGCATGTCAGACACGAATGCCAATCTTCACCATTTTCTCACTATTCTGCACGAAAGAGGGCATGTGCCTAATGCTCATCTTCCTTAGGCAATTAAAAACGTGAAAAACTACAACTTTGGGCTTTTAACCTATGACCCACACAATAAAGGTATTTAACCTATGACCCACATAATAAAGGGTGTAAAATACACAAGGGCTTATGCCATGATATTTGCATTCCTTTTTTATTTAGTTCCTAACTATAATGATCCTTGAATTTTAAAAATATTTAGAGCATCTCCAGCGGTGCTCATCATGCGCGATCCTGCACAGTACAATTGGATGAAGAAAAGTGAATACATGCTGGTTTGGCTCAGGAAAATAGTTTTGGGTCACCATAATTGCACAGATAGATTGCAGTGGCTGGCTGATAATGGATGCAGTAACAGAAAAGAGTGTAATAAATGTGATGTGACTGCTGCTCAGAGTTTCTGATTCGCCCATCATAATCATTGGTCCAGGTGGTTTGCTATGTAGTCCCCTACCTATTTGCTGTCCTAGCTTTGAGTGTTATGGGTGGGGTTGTGAAAGAGTAGATAACTAAACTAGGATGTGAAAAACATTTTTGAAGGGTCACATACTGAGCACCACTGGAGATATCAAACAATTGATCAAGGTCTTTTGAGTTCAAAATAAGAGGCTATATTTTTAACCTTGGAAATGTTTAAATTTGGGCTTGAAGATATTGCCAGGATTGGAAAATTTTATAAAGTTAATTCAGAAAAAATTCCCCAATACAGTACTTTGGAGTTTTCAGTGTTTACCATGGTGCTAGTGTAGGTTCTAGTTCACCCAAGGCCTTGTTAGAACTATATCACATGAGCTTCTAAAAAATTCCTTAATTAGTCAACTTATAAATAAATAGATCTCTCTCTCACTCTCTCACTCTCTCTCTCTCTCTCCCCCCCCATACCACAATGCCATTGGGGCCCCCAAATGTTCTATTTGAAAGACCCTTTCAATTGGTTGCATGATTTTGGGATCTTTCACTTTTGTTGTAAGGTATTAGCTTGCAATGGTTGTTGAAATGCAACCTTTTTTGGCTTGATTATAAATGTGGTCACATGCATAATAATACCTTCTATTGGAAAGGATGTTTGATGAAGAGGAATTCTTTTTTAAAAGAACCAGCTTGGTTCTTAAAATTCGGTTCAAGAACAGGAACCAACAGTTCTTCTCATTAATAAGAAAAGTGAGAAACTGTCCAACACTGGTCACAACCCACCACCCTTCAGCACTTAAAAGGTGGTGTTCTTATGAAAGCATAGATCCTGAAAAATCGTACCTTTTTATTATACTCGGAAATTTTCACCAAAACTATGGGTCACAAAATTCAAACTTGTTCCTCACACCCACCAAAGGCTCAATGTTGTTCCAGGGGCATTTAGCTACTAATACTTGATTCTCATCACCAAGCCCCTAAAATATAATGGGATGATGTTTGTTTGTTTGTTTGTTGTGAGCTTGAAACTGCTGTAGGACAATAGAACATGCACGTCTCTCACGAAACATATGTATTGTTGTTGTTTTTTTTTTTCTGCCTCTCAGAACATGCAGAATGACATAGTTCTATGTAGGCTGCAAAAAAGATGCAAAGAAATGAGCTCCAGCCAAAAGCCTCAATTAGAATTGTTTAGTGTCTTGTGATAACCTTCAACAAATATAGTTCCAAATCTTAAGCTTCCGTGATCCCTCACTTATTCTTAGTATTCTTTACCACTATACTACCCGTGTGTACTCCATGAAGTTTCAAAACTAATCTAAAAAGCTTTGAATGCCAAGTAAAAGCCTTCTCTCATCTCCCACCCTCACAAACATGACCTCCTTATTTTACCACCGCCCAGGATCATAGCTCCCTGATGAATAAGCACTAGAGTAGGGTGGTGGATGCCCGCCCCAAATCTAAGCATGCTTTGAAAATTGGAACAAGTTTCCTCTTGCCTACCCCAACAAAAACCCACGAATCAATGTCTCTCGAATATATTATGTGATCCTGTAGCTCCAGAAATTGGTCGATACTAAGATGTCATGGGAGCATTAACAAAGTTGTTTTGTGTAGGATTCTTAATGTTTTTTCTACTTTCCTCTCTAACATGTAGTCAGTCACATTTGGCTAATTCCCCTTGTGGATGATCGATCGCCAGAGTGGGTACATCACAAAATTCTACAAAAAAAACAAAGAAAAAACACCAATTGTATGTATTCTTGTATTCTTGAACATCCTGAACCAACGAACATAAACTTCTTCATCAACATGGCTTTCTTTTTCTTTCTCTTTTTCTTCCTTCTTCTTCTTTGTCTTCTTCACGGGAGAGAGAAAATGGTAGGCCTAATGTTGGTGGTGAGGAACATTCAAAGTCACATGGACATCTATCTCATCATCACCAATATCATCTTCATGGTGATCTTGTAAGCCAAAAAAAAGTTAGAATATCATGTTTGGAATAGGAGTGTTTCGATGGATGATGAACAAGAGGTTTGCTTGTTTCCTCCTCCCCATAGGTGAAGAAGAT
The DNA here is from genome assembly GCA_963920785.1 of Sphagnum contortum. NCBI lineage: Eukaryota > Viridiplantae > Streptophyta > Sphagnopsida > Sphagnales > Sphagnaceae > Sphagnum > Sphagnum contortum. Next base: position 8,006,348 of record OY987294.1, on the reverse strand, counting down.
TGTATCTTCCATTGTTTTAATGTTTTTTTTGCAGATTCACCATAAGGATGAGGATGAACACACAAATTGTGCATGTAAAGACTTAGTTGGCTTGACTAGTTAGGTGATTGCGTAAAGACACAAATTGTTCTTCTTCTTCTTCTTTTTGCTTGGTTACGTGAATGTGCAAAGACTCATAACTCCTTTTTGTGTGTTTAGGTGATTGCATTCATTGCAAGCCCAGTTAATTATTTCAAGATAATTGAGATCCATGTGAGCGACCCATGAGCTCCATGTGGTGAGGAAGTGGCTCACCACATGGGTGCAATGGTTTTATAGTAACTTAATAGACAATGAACATTTGCGGGATCTATTTTTTGGGTTTAGATTATTCCTTTTCCCCAATTGTTGTGTTCCTGATGGGATTCTCAAAATGTTCTGTATTGTTGATCCGCGGTGAAAGAACCAGAACACAAATGTTTTGTTTTCCCAATGAAATGCTTAAGTTATTCTTGAGACTTGGTTCATGTAAAGTCATTGACATGTGTTTATTCCTTGCTCACAAGGGCAACTTGGTTGATAAGTCAATGAAAAACTGAAACCTCCCTTGCTACCACTCCCTGCCCATCATCCCCCCCACAAGGCTGACAGAATTTATAGATTCAAATGCCGCAAATACCTTCACAGGTTTGACATCTAAGTGCTAAATAAAATAATTATTTTATTTTTCAAATTTTTCACTCCCGCATAAACAAAATAATTTATGAAATTTTTACAAATAAATGTAGGTAGCTTCTTTTGGTAAGTTCTCTAGACTCTAAACCTCTAAAAAAGATGAAACCCATTTTTCAATTTTTCCCTTCATTGTAATTTCATTTATATTTTGGCATTTTCAAACAGATTTTTCTTTTTAATTAAAATCAATACTTTCAAAAATAATTTTATTACTGCCCAACCTGAAAAGGTTCTATGGTATTAAAAACCCAAAAAAAAATTAAAAATTAAAAAAAAAAAAAAAAACCAATGTTGTAGGAGCAGGTCCACACCCTCCTCAGCCCTGCAACTCTCGCATACATACATACAAGATTAGTTATTTACTTTTTTCTCAACCTCGCACTCATATAAAACTGAAGCTGGGCTGCAAAAGGTGAGAGACTACTACGAGCAACCTAAAACTTGACCACTAGCCAATCACCAGCAGATGTTAAGTGTTAAGCTTTGATGTGCCTTTTGCCAGCCCTCAACATCATCCAGGTGTTAGAGCATCTCCACCTGTCCACTGTAAACAGGGCCCGCACGCCACTTTTAGATGAAGCAATACATCATAGTGGTGTGTGCCAGGCTCAACACCCAGACTTGCTGTTAAGGCTTTGCTGTTGCTTTTTACTATGCTACACATTAGATATGAAAGTAGAAAAAAAACCAGAATCCTTTTAATATTCTTGGCTACCTACTGCACCTTATCATAAAAAAATGTGGCCATTTTCACACAAAAAAAAAATTAATTTGAAATCTGGCTAATTTGGGTCACTATTCCATGGAAAATCCTGTATATATAGTTCAAAATCATATTTTCAGGTTGAAATTTGACAAAATTTCACCCGAAAACACACATTGCTTCTTCTTAAGCCCCTTCTTTCCATTAGGCTGCAGTGATCACAAAATTCTCCCTTACAATAGCTTCCCATTACATGTGATCACCATATACTTTGCAGCTTTACATGTCAAGCATTGACCAAATGCATAGTTGTGTGGAGGTGTGAGGCAAATTATTTGAATCATTAGAAGAGGTGACATCTGTCCAAAAAACAATTTGAGAAACATAGTCTTTCTTTTAAGATCTGTAGAAAAGTTCCCTACAATGCCAAATGTTGCTAACACTAAATTACTTTACCTCCATACTTCCAGGCCCAGTTGCAACTCTCCAATGGCAAGTGCTCGTCCATGCATGCAGCTAGCAACAGGGCTCCACTTGAGTACCCTTTCCATCAGGCTCTTATGATGACACCATACATACTGTTTGTAAGCTCTCTCATGGCAGCATTCTAATGGAAACAGACCATTTAGCTATCCAATTTCTAGATTAATAAATTATATAGTCAATGGTTCCACATGTTGGAATCTCAACCTTCATAAAGCTTGTGATTGCATGGATATAATAAAGCCTGCAAGTAAACAATTATAGGGGATATGGAAATTGGGGACAGGTACAATCAAGAGTTGACATCTGTCTCACTCCTTTGTAGTTTATGTACTAATCTATGTGGGGGGCATTGCATAGTGTGACTCATATTAATTAGTTCATGGGTACACTCACAACTTTTTCTCAAAGTGTCAAGTTTGCTCTTGAGGTAGAGAGGAGACAGCTCTTGAGGTAGAGAGGAGACAAGTGCTAGAGACGATTGCAAGAGCTGCAGTAAAAGGAAATGGCTGTGTTTTATTAGCCAATGATATAATGGATGGCCCAGGTGATGAGAGTTAAAAAGCCTCTTAGTTTACATAGCTTTCAGTTCTTCAATAGCAATGGGTGTCAGGTAAGCTATAAACCCAAAAATCCTTTACAAAGTCCTGTTTTCATTACTACCTCACCAACCTCTAGTAGGGCTGAACAAACTCCACCCATCACCAAGAAATCTCAAGAAGCTAAAGAAGAAGGTTCTTCCCCTGGCAACTTCTCTTTTCTGAAAAGAGCTCTCCCTTCCTTCTCTTCCTTCTTGAGGATTTGATGTACATACTTATTAGTATTTCTCAGGACAACAGCTCTTTATATCGGTAGGTTTAAAGTTTTAGGCAGCAGGCATTACTAGGCATTACTGCAATTGGTGGGTAGTGCTTGATCCTAACAGTTGCCAAATCTCACCCAGCTAAGAAGCAAGGGTTGATCCCATGACCTGGTGGTAAGGTGGTCATTTGTCTTAGTTGCTAGGCTTGAAAGACCTCACTGGAATGCATTAGCACAACACTGGAATATATGCTTTGCATCATGTGCAGTTCTTGATTTTGAAGGGAACTGAAGGTTTTTAGTTTTTTTTTTTTTTTTGTCAGTTTGATAGAACCTGTGGTGTGGTTTTGAACACAGTTTGCCATAGCATGCAACAAAATAGGGCCTCCACAAATCATGCATTGGGTTTCAAGAGCCAGACACAATAATGAACAAATAATTGTAGGGCAGCAACTTGCCCGGCTTGCTTTCTAAAGACTCTAAACAACTAGAGATGATCACACACATTGGACAATCCAATAGATCTTGTTTCAAGTTCTCTTGTTGAAGTTTGGATCTTGATTTAAGTTCTCTTTGCATGACCCATAGATCTTGATGCAAATTCTCGTGTTGATCTACTTGTAAGGCAAGTGATGGCCTATGATATGTCATTTATAGAATATGAGTTTTAACTTAGAGATTGTGGCTGAAACCATGGTTTGGCAACATTCTTTGTCTCTTACGCCAAACGAGTTGATATAGTTGGGAATGCAAAATGAAGATATTGTGTGTAAAAAAGAGATTAGACTCAAAAGGTCATGAGTAAGTTTTTAGCAAGTCTTGTGAAACTTACAGATAGTGTCAAAGTTCACGATGAGCCAACAGGTCCTTCCAGCTCTAAATGGATGGGCAAACTAAGATACCACGTGTTAGCAAATGCTCAAAAGCATTGTGCAGCACCAACTTGTGTAAGCTATTAATGTGCACAAAGCAGAACCATGGCTTCTTCAGTGGCTTCCACCTCCACAACTGTCAGCCATGGTCATTGAAACAGAATCTTATTATGAATGAAAAGGTTGACTATGAGATTCAGGATTTCTTTCCATATGCAGTTCAAGTCAAACCCACAAACTTTAGACTCAAGGGAGAGGATGCATAACCTAGTTCACTCTCCACGAATTGAGGGAACATAGAAATAAGAACACATTTGGTTGGGGAGAATGAATTCTTCAATAGAGGTGTTAACCATACGTGCACTAGTAAAGGGCATTAAATTGCATGATAAGCCAACATAGCAGCCCCTTACCATGCAGATTCTCCTTTACTTCAATGTAAATGATGATGCTTGAACCTCACCCATCACAAAAGGGATGAAGCAATGTTCATGCTAATATACAATTGTGAGAAAAATTGGTCAGGTTTGGATCTACCCATGAGTTCTCCAAGCAGCTACTATCTAGCAACAGGTGTGAGAGACCCCCAGAAGAGATCGTGGTACATATTTGAAGCACTCACATGGCTCCCCATCAGTCACCCCACAGGCCCTGACTGCAAACATACCATTGGTGACTTCACAACTTCCCTCCAAAAGTATCACAGCAATGAGTGTAGAAGACCAACCACATACCCTCTAGTTTTGTCTGTTGGCAATGTAGTCTGCAAGGCCTAACAATGGCGCTGCCTTTAACTGGTCAAAAATGGAAAGCTGCTCCTTTGCTTTTACTGTCAGGTTCTGTGCAAATTCCTTGGATCTTTCCAGCCCTAGCAGTTTGGGGTAGGTGGCTTTGTCAGCCAGCAGGTCCTTGCCTGCTGTCTTCCCAAGCTCTGCTGAAGATTTTGTCACATCAAGAATGTCGTCCACAACCTGATGCACAACAAGAGAGAGACTGTCATGCTACAGGAGAAAACTTCACAAATCTTTGTTGTCATCGACTACATGAAGAACATAAACCTTCATGTGTGCAACATGTCAATTGCCCAACTAGGATGAGCAGAGGCAAGCCAAACCTTAGACAAGAATACATATGTTATTTTGTCCAAGTACATGCCACTGCTAAAAGAGCATGAATTTGGAATACTGAATGCTTGAAACTAGGCAGCAAATCATGCCAAGGAAAAAACCAATTTCTGCAATACACAAATGCTATCCAAGCTGGAGAGACCACAAGAAGGTCCCTCCAGCATTCAAGGCCAGTAATACCACAAAGAGAGTACTAACCTGGAACAAGAGACCAACATAGCGAGCATATTGGCCCAGCCTGTCAATTTCTTCCTCGTTTGCACCCCCAATAATAGCACCAATCACCACAGATGCTTCCAGAAGAGCTGCAGTTTTGTGAATGTGAACATACTCCAGAGTCTCTAGGCCTACAGAGGAATCACCTTCAGATGCAATGTCAACAATCTGACCAGCCACAAGACCCTCTGATCCGACAGCCTTTCCCAAAAAGGAAATCACTCTCAAGACTCTATCTGCTGGCACTCGCGTTGTTTCACGTGCAATGTGCTCAAAAGAGAATGAAAGCAATGCATCTCCTGCCAGCACTGCCGTGTCTTCCCCATATACCTGCGAAGAATCAAAGTTTCTGACTGAGAACAACATATCCTATGTAGCACCCTTGCAAATCAGCCTTGAAAACCTAGCAGCCTTTGGAATTTGACAGAAGTGTTGTCAAGCTTCACTCATCTTGCTGTGTGATCATGTTGGGGCAAGGGTCAAAATTCTCATGTTCTGCTGTCAATGAGCGTGCTGTGGTGCCTGTTTCTGAGCATCAAGTCTCATTGCAGCTTCCTACCGACATCATCTACAAGGAAACAGCATTGACAGCTTCACACAACAAACGATAGAATATCAAGTCTACCTTGTGGTTGGTGGGCTGTCCTCTTCGAAGATCGTCATTGTCCATGCAAGGGAGGTCATCGTGAATGAGAGACATGGTATGTATCATCTCCACAGCGCAAGCGGCTGGCATGGCCGTTTCCTGGTCCCCTCCAACAAGCTCACAAGCCGCCAAACAAAGTGCAGGTCGCACTCTCTTGCCTCCAGCTAAAAGCGAGTAGCGCATCGCCTCCCGTATTTTCACCGGGTGTTGCAACGGCACGGCCTTGTCTAACGCAAGGTTGACCGCCTTGGCTTTGGCAATCATAAAACCCTTCAAGTCGAACTTGTGCGATTCCTCAACCTTCTCCTGAGAAAGCTTTTCCACTTCTTCAACCACCTGCGCAGTAGTCACAACAAATGGCAACAACGCTGCAACGGCTCCGGTTTTTGACTTCGCCAACAAACCAGGAGCAGGGCCAAAAGAAACACCGGCGACTTGACGTCCACAGATGAAACGCAAAGATGATAACGGCCTGCTTTCACTCCTCATTGCAACAGCAGCAGCAAGGCCGCAAGTAATCTTACCACTCGATTGCGATACACTCGTTCCGGGCGCGGCCACAACCGCTGTCAAGCCCTGAGTGGAGGAACTCCCAGCCATATGCACTACCATCCTCATCCCTTCCTACCTCCTGCTACTGCTGCTGCTGCTCCTTCTTCTTCTTCCTTTATGGAGGAGGTGAGAGAAAAGCGCACACAGTACGGAGGCAGAGCACCTACTTGTCAATGAAAGAGTCAGATAGAGAGTCTAATGCCAGATACCGATCTCAGCAACAACAGAGAGACTGGATTCTACTCTCGCAATGCCGATATAGTAGCCTTCTTTGTGAAGCAAGCGCGCAAGCACGACCACAGAAACACACATCCGCCTGCCTGCGCACTCTCTCTCTCTCTCTCTCACGGACTCAGCAGCGTCCTCTTCGTCTCCGTCTTCTCTCTCTCTCTCTCTTCGGCCTCAGAAAGAAGAACGCGTTGCTTGCAAAGAAGGACAACAAAAAGCCTGCGTGAAAGGGTAGACGACCGCTAGACAGTAAGCTAGAAAGCAAACGTCCGTTGGTCTGGAGTAGAAAGTCCAAAGGTCGGCGGGTGGGTAGGAGAGTGGCCAAGGTGTCCGTCTCCCGTGGAGTGAGGCTGGATTTCCTTGATCGTGTGATACAAAATTGGACGAATCAGCTATTCCGAGGAGGATATGTTTTGTTTTTATGCTTGTTTTTGTGCAACAAACAAACGTGATGATTTCCGGAACCTCAATTGAAAATCATCATCGGATCCTCCTCCCAACTGACTGAGTGAGAGCCAATATTTGTTTCTTTCTTTTTTTGGGGGGGGGGGAGGGTGAGGCTAGTTTTAGCCATTTTTTTTCTTTTTTTTGGCGCCAAGTTTCACCATTTTTCTGCCAAATATATTTTTAAAAAAAGAAGTCATCGCATCCCAACTTAGCGATAGATAGCCAGTTTTTTTTCTTTTTTTTTTAAATTTCAGGAGTTTTTATTTAGCTACCTTATCCTAGCCAATGGTTTTTTCTTTTTGGTGGGAAAGTTTCGCCTTTTTTTTTGGGAAAAATATTTTGAATAAAAGAATATTTTGTCACTCACTCCCTGTTTTTTTTAAATTCTAATTGGTAAAAAAACGATAAAACTTCTAAAAATCCGCCAAAATTGTCATAACTGCCTACAAAACAAACCCCAAAAAAAACAAAAAAAAAAAAAAAAAACAATTGTGTATGTGGCGAATTTTCTCCATTTGGCGGCAAAAACAATTTGCCATGTTTCTATAGATTGTTCAAGCAAGGTAGCCAGGATATAAAAGGGATTTTAGTCAATTTTTATAGCCAAATTTGCCTAAATCTCCTTGTGGATAATCTCCATGGGTGGCAACATCACAAAATTGGAAAACAAAAAAAAATAAACACTGCTACAACATCAACGGGTTCTTAAGAATTTTTCTACTTTCACATTTTGAATATTGCCAAAATTGGCTAAATATTCTTATGCATGACACCAACTTGAGCAACATCACAAAATTGAAAAAATTAAATTTAGTTAAATTTTTAAAAACTAAAAAAGCACTGATCCTAGGGTCAAATTCATCATTAAATAATCCTTTAAGTTTTGCAATGAATCTTTGTGAAAATATGAATTTGAGGGTGTGGAAAATCCTCATAATTATTTATTTGTAGGCTATGATCTGAATAATCTCACACTACAAATATGACAATATCTACTTACCTATATTGTCAATCATGAAATATTAATAATTTGAAAAATATGAAAGTGAATTGATTTTTTTGGAAAATATTAATTATTGGTTTTGTCAATATAAAATTTTATTATGAGTAGATTAGTCATGTTATATTCAATTTGTAAAAAAAAGTGCCAAATATTTTAACAGTAGGGCTACATATGGAGCTTAAGAGGCAAATCTCGTACATATGAAAATTAGTGTGTGGTTTTTTTTTGGCAATCTTGGCCACTTGGTGAATTTTATTCAAGAAAAACTAATTTTAAATTGAAAAAAGTAGTCATGGTTTTCAATTTTTAATTTTTTTTCATTTCTTGCAAAAACTGAAAATCAAAATGGCCATATCTAAAATGGATCCCATTTGAGATATGTTTTTTAAAAAACCCCATTGAAGAAGTAGCCACCCCAAAAAAAAAAACAAAAAAAAAGTGATCATACCGAGGAAGATTTAGCCAAATCTGGCTATAAACCAGATATGAACTATAAATCTTTAATCAACCTTCTATATTTATGGCTACACACTGCAAACTAAAATATAGAAATCTGAGAATTTTCTTACTGTTTTTTCCTCACTTCTGGCTATTAAAAACCCTCTAAAATCGCTTTTTTTAATTTTTTTTTTATTTCGGTTTCTGGCGAAATTTCATCAGTAGCCGTTGGGGGGGGGGCGAAAAAAAAAAAAAGGCTGGGTCATCTGGTAAGCAGCATTTCTCCATGACCCCATTACCAGCTCCCGTCCAGTGTTTTTTTTTTTTAGCAATTTTGGGATGTAGCTAAATAAGGTGGCCATCATCCATAAAAAGGTATAGTAAAAATTTGGCTATGAATGAATTATGAGTACAAAAATCTTAAGCATCCTTCTATATTTATTTGGCTACCTACTTAATTTAATGTGCCAAAAGAAATAATCTGGTGCCATAAGATTCCCACCCCCCCCCCCCCCCCCCCCCAACAAAACCACTTGTTTCTATAAAGAAAAATCTTTTAAAAATTCACCCAAGTGTCACAAGTGTATTTTATTTTTATTTTAAAATAAACTTCCTTACCCTACCCTACCCTACCCTACCCTACCCAACCGACCTACCCAATAGGAGAATGTGTCAACCTACAACCATGGTATGATGGAATCTTTTTTTAAACCCCAAGGCTCTCTTGACCCTAGTAATGAGAATATTTCATTACCAAGGGTCAAATAGCCCCCCCGGGAGGCTTTTGGGAATATTCTTCATAACCATGGTTAGGAAGAATATTCCCCCCCCCCCCCCCCCCCAAGCCCTAGGACTTGGACTCTTGTTATCCATTTGCCGTAAAAACAAAAATTTCCAATAGCCAGGGTCTTTTCACACCTCGGGTATGAGAATATTCCATACCACAAGTTACGGGCAAGTAGTAGTAACTTTATAGCCTTTTTTGCTCGTCTACAATGGTTATCCGTAAAGGACGAACACATGATAAGGTGGCCTTCTTTTGTCCTCTCGTAATTTGTACGACCTTAACCTAAGGTTAGCTTCGTCATTAAATAATTTTCAAAATAGTGCGAAAACGAATCATTGTGAAAATATGGAGTTGAAAAGTTGAAAATCATCATATAAATTATCATAAATTATCATAATTAGGTTTACACTCTAATTAATTTCATTACTCATATGACAATGATCTCATAATAATAGAGGATGGAAATTTTAATAATCTTTTTTTATAAATTATACGAATTATTTTTTTGAAGAAAAAAAAATTAAACGATGGATGGTAGTTTGTTACTCAGTTATGGATGAACCTCAATTGAGTTAATATTTGGTTTAACTTTGGTAACCCAATTGTGTAAGAAATAGGTCTTATATATAGGTATCTAAGAAAAGATAGATAGATAGGAAAATAGGTAACTACTCCATAAGTAGATGGTTTATATACATAGGTAAAAGATGTTTTTACTACCTACCTACTAACAAGTGGGTTGTTAGTAGGTAAGTAAAGGGAACAAAGAAAAAGCTAACTAAGCTAACCACCATGATTAGCTAAGGAAATGGAACCCACTTACATAGATAGTTAACTAGGTAGAGAGAGAGATTGATGTTCAAATTCATGTGTTGGTTTGTTTTGTTTTGTTTTGTCAAAGTGTGATAACAAGTGGCTATGAGTAGCAAGTGATGATCCTTCTAAAGATTAGATTCCTCTACATCAAGCAAGTGGCATTCAAGTTTGTAAAACTCGAAATCTTTCCAACCTATGGTAGTCCAACTTGTTTTCAACCAATATGTCCTTGTTGGAGGATTTCAATCCAAATGCACCAATCATAGTTCCTTCCATATGTAATGTCCATGCGTCCAATCTAGTGACCAAATTCTAGATAATGAACATCGTTGACTTGCATCTAAAATTCCCAACAAGTTTCTTATGATTGCTCAATTGTTTGGATAAGTTTTTCGAATTGCAATTTTCTTCTTCAAATCTCTTAGAATAACATGTGGCATTGAGGAGCTCCTTGGAAGTTTGGTAATGCAATATAACTTATGTCACAAGTGTGTGGTTTGCTCTTATCACCATATGTCAAATCAACAAGTTTTTGTTGAATTCTCTTAGATGTATCTCACAATTTCTCAACATGATCATTGACCCAAGACTCAAAAGTACACTACTAAAGATAGGATTGATAGAGCATCAAAACATTTGATAGGCAAATCGAGTTATTGCTTGTTAAATTCATTAAATTTTCCAAACTGTGACCAATGGTATGTCCCAATGTTTCAACGTGGGTATGTGGCTCGTTCAATAAAAGGAATATGAATTTTTTGAGTTATTTGATAGTTTGATCTTATCATTATTTTCCAAATCTATCTTGAGTTATATTCTTTCAAAAACTTTCCAACCCAAGTAAAGCATTATTATATATATGTATAATTCATCATATAAACTAAAAATGTAAACCAATGTTATTTTTAAATGGTATTTATAATGTCCAATTCAACACTTTGGACATTTGATGGCCAAAATAAATAAGTTTCCCAACTAGAAACTATTGCATGTGTGGAAATAAATCTTAACATATCTTTCAATTTGCCATGATGATGGTGAATGAGCACCCATTTTAGTATTCAACTAGTTCATGAAAGGTTTTGAACCAACCCTAATAATTGCATCCCTCTTCCATGACATGCATTAGCTTTGCAAAAAATCTTACTAAGTTTTCTTTAAAATAGAGGGTAAAGTGCAACAAGCTAATTTTGTAATACCTTGACCAATTTGACAATCCATCATCAAATATTTAATTAATTTCAAAAAATTAAATTCAACATTCTTTTTTCTTTTTTTTTAATATTTCACTAAATATTTTCACACATTTTCACAATGATGAAGATTGTCCACCTTCAATCATTTTTCATCAACATGCATTGGGCACCCATATTCTATTGTGCAATTTGAACAATAAAAGCATAATAACATTTTTGTACCATTTCTTAGTATCTTTTTGTTTTGCTACACATTTATTAGTTTGGGGTTTATGGAGTATAGGATGCAAGACTAGTGCATTGAAAAGATCATAATGTCAATTAGGAACATCTTCTTGAAATGTATTTTTCTGGAGAAATTTGTATTAAGAACAATTTGCATTGAAGAGCTTACTATATTATAGAACATGTGAGTGAAAAAATATGGAGCATAGATTTGCAAGAAGAGCAATAGAAATTCGTGGGCTTGTACCTAGTGCTCCAAAGTATGATCTTGTTATCCTAAATAGTTGCAAAAAAAACCCAAAGATAGACATTGTACAACCTTGGTAATTTCAACACCAATTGTATTATTTTCATATGTGTGTTGAATTTTTTAAATGATTTTTTTCAAATAAAAATGTGTTAATGAAAATATTGAACATTAAATAATATTATATTTGTTGAAATGAGATTTTATTAATTAATTAATTAGTTGACAAACATGTTTCAAAATTGCCAATAGTGTTCAACATCTTGAAAAAAAACTTCATTTAATAACTATCCAAGACTTGAAAATTGAAGATTGCCCTCTTTTGTCATAAGAAATATAGAATATTCTCACTTGGTTAAGGTGCACAAGTCTTATCAACTCTTGAATTGTTTTAGCTAGGGTTTTTAGAACTTTTGACATAATTGCCAAATATTTATCAAAAAATTTGCAAATAAGTTAATTAATGTCAAACTAACACAAATATTATGGTAGTATTCCACCATTTTAAATCTTTTGGTATCTCATAATGGTAGTAGGTCTTTCACCTCATAATGTTTGGACATATTCATGTTTATGAAACAAAAATGTGAGTTCAAAACAAGGCTTTAAAAAGAAACATATTTAGGAATGTACTTAAAGATAATATTTAATCCATCGATTAATATGGGGTCAATCTAAAATGTGATAATACCACATCAAGTATAACGTCAAACAAGATTGTAATTCATAAAAAACTAAATGCACTAAAATAAACCAACTTCATATTTGCATTTTAAATTCACATTAGATATAAAATCAAGGCAAAATTGCACTTAACATGGTTTCAAGTGCACCCAAAATACTACACACCTCAAATTGTAAATATGTTATCAAATCAAATATAATAGCATACATTAATGTTCTTCAACATTACAAATCAGTACCACCCAAAGTGAATTTTCCAAACACTACCTATCATGACTTTAACTTGGGTGCAAGACAAACTCCTCGGATTGACAAGGAAATGTGCTTCTTAGGATGAAAACAAGTTTAAAATTTCCCTTCAAGTATGACTACATGGAATTAATCCAAGACATGTCATGAAAATGATAAAATAAAATGCACATTCACATAAGGTCAAAAGTGTGTGAAAATTAAGAGGAAGCAATTTCCAGACTCCCAAGGTGAATTTCCATTTTAGGAATTGAAACTCTTTGAAAGTCCCAAATGTTTCAAAATGTCATTTGGGAAATTGAAACATTTCTAAAAAGGTGTGATCTTTGGACCATTGGAAACCTCTCAATGTGACCTACAATATGGTGAGATGGGCTTTTCACTTCTAAAACAAATTTGATGGCTAAAGAGTACAGACTTTTATATAATTGTAATGGAAATGCAAAATTCCACACTTGCGCACTCAAAGCACAATTTAGAAAACCAAAAACATTTGATACTACATTGAAATTTTTTTTCTAAATGTTTACAAATTAAAGCCTAAAATCATCCCTATATATGTTTTGAGGAAGTTATGGACTCCCAAAGTTTTGGGAGTTTAAACTTGAAGATTTTGGGACTTCCATTTGTGAGGATTATTTAAATTTGTCATGTTGATATAAATACAACATATTATAAATAGAGTAGCATTCCCAAAGTTGCCTGAATCATGATGAATCCAATTTGTGTACATGGTTGTTTCATGTCTTAATTATAATCAATGTTGGTTGGGTCAATGGTTATTAGAAGAACCATTAGGTCCAAGTCTAATGTTTTCTATAAAATAGACGATTCATCAATTAAAATTCTGAAGGCTATTCTAAAGAATTAAAACCCGTTGGTTTTGGAGTTAATTCAGAATTTTCAGACTATCAATTCTTCAAATTGACAATTATAAGTTTTATAAGGCTCGTTAATTCTCATTTCAAAGTGGGGTTTTGTAGACTATCAAATACAAGCAATTTTGTAGCAATTTTTTTTCAAAATCGTAATTCTTTTTTAAAAGTTACACATCCTTCATTTTCCTCCAACTTACTCCAAAAAATGAATTGGTTTTTAATTTTCATGGTGAAATTCATAATGCATGTGAAATGAAAAACAAAAAAAATGACAAGGAGTGGGAATTGGGGGGGGGGGGGGAGGGAACAAATTCACAAGGACGGATTTTTATGATAATTCATGCAAAGAATGGGAAACGACAAAAAAGGAACAAAGTCATAAAAATGAATGGGAAGTGAAAAAATTAAAAAAAAAAATCACGTGGAAGGAATGAAAAATGAAGAGAAAAAAAACAAATTGCAATAATGGGAGTTTGAGCCAAATCCTTATTGGGCACAAATAATCTAACAAAATTTTGTTAAGGCAATGAACCATTTTGTGGGATTATAAGGATTTAAAAGTGTTTAAACAAAATAAAAGTTAAATTAAAAATAATTGGAGTTTTGGAGAACCTACAATTTAAGAAAGGCTTGAATAATGTTTTATCCACCCTAGGTTCCAAGCTAGGAAGGTGGTTTAAATAGAGATAAGAAAGGTAGATTGGCTAACCTAGAACAAGGTATACACTATCATATCCTATTCCTAGATTGGTTAATGTGTCAAAGGTAAGGGCAACTTTGGGGAAGGGCAAGGACAACATTTAAAAAAATTGTATGCATGCTTAAATTACTTAAAAGAGTTATAGTAGGTCATGGTTTCTTGTTGACCTTTCATTAGAATTTGAAGATGATAGGATGTTCATGAGCATTAGGGTTGAAGGTTGAAACATGATGTGAATATTTAAATAAGCTTAGAAGGGGACTAGATGCATCATTACCAAACAAGTAAAGGTGGTTACTCACCCATGAAGGATCACACTTGTAAAGCAAGATCAACGAGAGTCCTCATTGGGAGGAAATGGAGGTGGTGGTGGGAATTCAAACTTTTTTTTAATGAGGAAAACCATTCAAGGCAAGGAGGAGGTAGTGAGGAAACAAACAAGTAGGGGCTTTGAAAAGTAGAAGGCCTTGAAATAGGAGAGATGGGGAGGAGTACAAAAAAGGGAAATGTGGAACAAGGGGGGTTTTTTTATACTTGCAAATCTCCCTTTGGTCTCTCATTTTTTTCTTTTCTCTAGTTTGACACATTTAGTATGATAAAGTTGAACATCATGGGCCTTAGTTTTCACTTCTTATGAATATTGGCCTCCTCCAACCATTGAAGGGAATTGGTGAAGACAATGGGGACGTTATGGTATGTAATAAATACCATAACAACGTCATTATTGAATGGGCATGACTAAGTGATGTTGTTCAAGTTGCTCTACAACTTCATTTTATGCTCTTGTTTACTCTTTTCTTTAAGGCTAATGTTCATGTTTTTCATGTTGGGTGATTATTTAATATTGTGTTGTCAAATCTTAGATTTTTGCAACCTTATTATGGGGTGACCCCTCAATTCTCAATACCACTTTTGAAGATAAAACTTGTGCTAGATCACTCTCTTGAATATACATACACCTTGCATTATTGAGTGTTCAATTTTTGGAAACGTGAACATTGAACTATGTTATAATATACCATTGTTGTATTTAACACATGTGGTGACTTAATCTTGTTTAATTATGATAGTAGAACAAGTATTAAGAATTTTTTTTGCCACTATGAAAGCATTCCACAAGTTGCCAACATCCTTGCAAATGTAAATTTTGTGAACATAAATGTTGTTGTTGGGCCCTTGAACCGATGCCAATGTTGATCTTGTGGAGACAATTGTTTTTAGGTTTCAACCGAGAAGCCTACCAAGTTAATAATCACCATTATTGTGAAGATATTTATAAGAACTATAGACATTTGGATGGGTTTTTAGAGTATTAACTTCAATAGTTTGTGATGTATCAAAACATGCATGTTTTGGTATTATGATGAAAGTTTGTTTCTTTTTTTTGTCATCACATAAGTTGGAGTCATTTTGTCACAAGAAATGAATTATGGTTTTTGGTTACAATCCACATATTCCATAACATCCAACAAGTTCTAAAGATTGTTTTGTAATCTTCATTTCAACATTATGGATTTCATTAGATGGAGTTATCATTAAAAGCTTCAATTTTTACATGTTATGAATGTTGTGAAAGAGGAAATAATGGTTTTCAAAATTTGGGTTGTAATTTAGAAGCAATATTTATAGCTATTAAAATCTTTGACTCGTTATGTTCCCCTTATCATTATGTTCCCATCAACACTAATGCAACCAAAGGGGCTTGCATTTCTAAAACACATCCTTTTAACATTAAGGTGGCCACCACCTTCATCTATTCCAAAGGATAAAAAATCTCAAATTTTAAATAATAAAGGGCCATGCCAAGATGCCATAGCTTGTGAATGATGTTGGTGAAAATTATCAAGCACTTTGGAATCACAATAAATCATAATTTGTTGCAACAATTCAAACAAGCAATGTTGAATAGTGGAAACACATAGGGTACTTCAATTGTGGGAATTCATGATGTTCTATGTTGCAAGTATGTCTCACTATTATCCATGAGGAATGATGCAATGTTGATAGGAAGTCTTGCAAAGGAATGTGGGACTTTAGATGAAATTGTACATCACAAAACCATATTTGAACTACACCCACAAGTATATTTGAATGTTCTACTCATGATGCTTCTCACTTGTTGTCCTCCCCTTTGTTGTTAATGCCTCTTGCTTTTATCATCATCTTTTGAACATGATTGGAATCCAATTGATGTTCATATTTGTGGTTAATTATCTATAAATATGTGTGATCTTATTATGATGCTTTCATAATGCACACAAGGTCTACAAGGTTTGGGCGTTGATGTATATTTTAGTGCAATTGAATATTTTGGTCAACAAATCATGTTGACTTGGGTGACTTTAAACCACTAGCAAAAGCTTGTGGGCAAGGTCTCCTTTCCGATAATGGTAAATTGATTTATAATTTGATCTACACCATTTCATGAATTCTCTTATTGTTTCTTTGTACATTTTAATTCTCCTTTCCTAACCAATTTTTTTATAATATGTTACCATATTGGGCTTAAAAGAGTTCATCTAAAGTGAAAATCTTCTCAAGATTCCAATCAATCACTTTACATGGAAATTTGTTGTAGTATGCATGGATTTTTTTTTGCAAGCCTAGTAATGAAAAATACAATGTGGTTGTTTATGGTCTACATGGTAAAGTAATATTTGTTGGTTTCAACAATGTGCATGTTTATGGTGCTGAAAAGATTTTGTTAATGTGATGGATACATGAAGGACTAGAATTGATTCACAAAGGAAGCTAATTAGGTACTCTCTAAACTTTAATGAATATATCAACTTTGTTATTTTTGTTGTTTCCTCACGAGTAATGTAGAGTATTGATTTGTGCAAGGTGTATCTTAGTTATTTAGTGTTTTTGGCTAGAGCATGATGGTGTCCAATTCTTGAACTTTCTTCACTTCCAAGTTCCCAAAATCAAGTGATATTTTCTAATGGCAAGAAACTTTGTACAACTCCATGTTGTACTATTTAATGTATGCTTGGACATTTGCACAAGTTAGTCCAATAGACCACATTTTATGAAAACCATTTTTTCAAACCAAATTTCCAAGTTCCCGTGCTCACTTTAACATTTTGCATACATATATGTCATTCAATTACACAATCCCTCCTCAAAGATTAAAAAATTGTGCTTTGAAAAGTTTTGAACACATTTGAACTCATTTTGATGTTAAATCAACTTGTAAACCAATGTTGTGTGTGGCATACCATTCATGTACACTATTTATTTAACAAACATTTCATTTGTTTACACATACATTCTACCAATAGTTTCAAAATTCATGAGTTCATGATGATGTGACAATTTAGACCTTGAATGTACATTATTACAAATTTATGTGTGTAACTTCACCTCATTAGTTTGATTTTGAAAACTATCTATGGTATTCATCATATGATTGTTGCATGTTTCAAATGCTACTATGCATAATGAGATTATTAACAATTTTTTTCATTCTAGAATTATTATTGTTTCATGTATTTAGTGGGGGTGTAAGAAAAATAAAATAAACAATTGGATTACCTTGGTAGCCTCAAGAAAAGTAAGATGAATAGAAATAAAACACTAACAAATTCCATCGTAATTTTTTTGCACATTGAATGTTCTTAATTTAATGCTCAAATAACAATACTTCTTCACCAATGTGCATTAATTTTTAAAATTTCACATTTGCTTCATTAGGTTTTTCCAAATGCAAATAGTTGTGAAATTTATTTTTCACCCTATAAATTTAAATGTTTCAAGCGTGTCATGTATGTTCTAACAAAAAAATTACTTTATTTTTTCCATGTTGCCCTTGAATATATAATGATATTAACATCTTAAATTAATACATATTTATTTCTTTAATTTTTCTAATTTAGTAGTAGTTGGAACATTGTATTGACTAATCAATTTCAAACATATTTGTTCCTTACTTCTATTATATTAGACTTTATCAAATTTTGTATTCAACTTACCATAAACTAAATGAAAGGCCCAATAGTTTCATTCATAATGAAACTTTAAAATATTTCTGAATTTACTTTGAGGTTTGGTTTTAAGTATGTAATATAAGGTATACATAGGCCATGGTATAGGGATTTGGGGCTAAAGTTTAGGGTCTG
Organism: Sphagnum contortum; assembly: GCA_963920785.1. Classification (NCBI taxonomy): domain Eukaryota; kingdom Viridiplantae; phylum Streptophyta; class Sphagnopsida; order Sphagnales; family Sphagnaceae; genus Sphagnum; species Sphagnum contortum. The sequence goes on along the minus strand of OY987294.1, from coordinate 7,988,215 downwards.
TTTAAGTGTAAAATGAATGCGCTACTAAAACACCTTGGATTTGGGTCATTCTTCCCTCTCCCAAGAGGAACACCCAAGAGATTGTTACAAGTAATGACCCCCTTAAAGTTTCGCCCCTTTTTTTCCTTGTCACAGAAATTTAGTGCACATTTTTGTCACTTAGGAAGTTGTTAGGAGGTGTGAAGGGACTAGTTTAGTTTGTAACACTTGGGAGAATGGAGGATGCCAGAGTTAGGATTTTATCCTAAGGGGAGTGATGGGATGAGGAGATACCAGATGATCAGAATGAAAGACCTCATGTACCTGATTCAAAAAAGTAAAGGAAATTTTGAAGCTAATGTATGTGGAGGAGTTGGAAATTGTATTCAAAAAGTAAGGAGATTTTGAAGCTAGTGTAATGTGGAGGAGTTCGGAAATTTCATTCACAAAGTAAGGAGATTTTGAAGTTTAGTGAGAGAGCATCCCAGCTTGGATACATTGAAACCAAATGTGCTCCACAGAGTGAGTGACAGTCATGTTGGATTCCTAAAGAGTGTTTTATCTGGCTATTTTACAATCTTTGTGCAAGAGATTATAGCTGAAAAATTCCATGAACTCATTCATTACACTCTTCCAAACTGCTCATATACTTCATCCACCACAGGCCAGTACCTGTGCTTTTCTGCTGTGCAATTATGAGTCACCATTTCTGGAAACTGAAAGACCCCCAACACGTGCATCCTTTGTTGTTTGGAACCTAGCATTCTACTGTGAGTGAGACATTGCTATACTTCTGCTGTGGTTGTGGTTAGAGCAGAGACAAACAGATTCACCAGCAAGGCTCACAAACAAGGCGCTCTTGCTTTCTGTTGTTCATTGGTTCATGAGCTTCTTTAAAAGCCTCCCTTCTCAAACATTTGGTTGATTGTGTTTGATTCGTATTTAGCCATGTTACTGGTAATGCCATCTCACTGTCTCCACAAAAAGAATTTGCAACTGATGCCTGCATCTGGTTTACAGTTATAATGCAGACAGTTGTTGCACACAATGCAATACACCAGATTCATGACAACAGGACCTGATTTACATTGAGAATTCAGCCTGCAAGTGACAGAAGAACACGAGCATTTCATAGGTGAGTAGTTATGTCTAATATGCACTCTTATATTTCAAACACAACTTAATTTAGAGTTATAAGCCTTAGTTCCAATCAGCTGTTTGCAAACTTAAATTGTAAGTTCAACCATTTGGACTGAAGGACAAACTATCCAGACAATTGATTAAGAACGAGAGATTATCTGTTTGATTATTGTCTTTGGAATCTCCACAATTTTTCTGTTACGAGTCTCTTGATTCTAAGTGGAAAGCTTTTCAAAAGCCCACTGTTGAAAGAGAAGAGAAAACACATGCTGAGGTGAAATATCCATGCCTAGAGGTAGTAACCCTAACTACATTGTACATTAGGCTCCTTTTGGAAGCCATGAAAGCTGCAAGTTTATACCCTGAACTGGTGGAGCAAGGTGGGAGGAACCCACAAGGCCTTGGACTCGTTCTATTTAAACTTTCTCCTGGATGCCAACCCAAACTGATCACGCTGGAACTTGGTAAATCAGGAATATGAGATTGAGAGCTTTAGCAACAAAGAAGCCATGCCATCAGTGAACCCTGGATCCTGGAGGTGACAGCTACTTTCCAGTAACTTGAATCCTTGCAAGGTGCAATCACTTTGGAGGACATATGCCGAACAGTCTGTGTTTTACCCTATACAAAAACCATTCAACCACAGCAGGTAAGCTCCCAATAACTATCTAGCATTGATTCAGGGTTCATAGTTGCAGAACTGTATTCTCTTCTGGCATGTCAACCTGAAGAGCTTATTCCCCACCTGTAAATCCCAGCTTCAAATCCACAAAAATCAACTTCAACTACAGTGCTTCATAACTGTAATTTTGTCCCTCAAATATTCAACTGCAATATGACTTTGACCTGCAATGTTAGTTCTCAGTCCCTTTTACCCCCTAGATACACAGGATTGCACTACTGCTGTTTGGCAATCAAAGAAATTTTTGTACCCATTGGAAATGCTTGTTTGGATGAAGGACTACTATTCCTTTGGAATGCTGCAGACAACACATGCTTCCCCTCTATTACTTTAGCTCTTAATCCTGGTTCTTCAGCAACTACTGGTCCCAAAAGCAAGGTGTACAAGAAATAAAGTTGCATATGGAAAACTAAGGGATTTGAAAAAGAGCATGAGTAGAAAAACAAGGTCATTCTTGGTTCATCAACCAGAAAATAAAATTTAAAGAAAACTCACTCTTATGCTTCAGCAATTTCTGCAGCCTTGGCAGTACCAAAAGGATCATGTGTAGGCCCAATATCTTGTCCAATGTGCCTCTGGACCAAGCGCTGCAGATCCGACATCACCTTGTGCTCCCGCTTGGCCTTCTCTTCATAGTTGAACATGGCAAGTGCCCTCTTATCCTCAGCACTGTAAACCTGGTTCTCCTTTCGAATTCGGATGGCATTCATTCTTTGATGGCGACTTCCACTCATGACATACCCAAGGTCCTCAAATTTGGAAATCTCATCAGCTGACAATCCCACCTCCCCTCGTCGAGGAATTCGCTTACCCTGCTGGACATACTGAGCCATGGCATCTCCTTCTCCAGGTCGCAGCGCACCACCATAACTAATGTGTCCCTCTGCTCTTGGTGCTGGTGCTGGCCCTACCATAGGTTCAATGTCAAGGCCACCACCAGCAGCCTTCTTCTGGGCCTCTAGCATCTCTTTGAACTTGATGGCCTCTTCATCGATTTCAACAACATCGTCATTGTCTTCATCACCTTTCTCCTCTGCTTCCATCTCGCCATCAGAATTGGACTCCTCTGAAGGGCTCTTGGCATCATCGCTGTCAGACATTGTCAATAGAGATGCTACAGGCTTCTTCTTGCTTTTATGTCTTGGACTCCACTCTCCTGCCTCCACTTCTTCATCATCTTCTTCTGTCAGAGACTTGGCTCTACCCTTGCCATGGTGCATTTCTGCCACTCCCAACTTCTCTCCTTCTTCCTCTTCATCATCCTCCGCTTTCTTGCGTCTGCTCACCCCTCTGTCCCTGTCCTTCTTGTGTTTTTTCAGCGTGCCCTCTCCCCGCCTTCTCTTGTGTCCTTTGTCCTCGTCATGAGCCCGATGCTTCCTTCTCCTCTTCTTCTCCTCGTAACTCCCACTGCGCCGTTTCCTCCTCTTCTTGTGACTCGTCCTCACGTCCGAATCAGAGTCTTCACTGCCACCGCCCCGTTTCCTCCGCTGCTTGTAACCCGTCTTCACATCCGAATCAGCTTCTTCTGAATCTTGTTCTTCCCTTCTTCTGCCATGATGTTTCGAAATATGCTTCCGCGACTCTTTCGACTTCGATCCACGGCCGTCCAGTCCCGAGTGTCTCTTGTTCTCAACAACGGCCAGCGACCTACCATTGCCCTCTGCTTTCCAATTTCCCTCATCCTCCTCAATTGCTGCATGCGCATCTTCGCTTTCAATGTGATCAGATTCCTCGTCCTCAACCTCCTCTACCATCCTACTCACGACTCCTCCTCCACCTTCCTTGCCCCTTTCCACCGGAAGTTGTTGGTTGCGAACAGGACTGGGGGTGCTCCTCCAGATACAATCCTTCTGCTTGAGCCGCATCCTCTCCCGTTTAATCCTTCGATACTCCGACAGCTCCAGAGACCCGAGCCCCTCCTCATCGCTGCCGCCATCTGGTGGAGTAAACGAGCGAAAGGAAGAAGGAGGCTCCCTCGCGTGATCTGAAGAAGGCTCCCTCACATGACCCTCGTGATGTCGCCAATCCCTCTTCTCATCACCATCTCGTCCTCCTCGTTCCCCCCTTACCATCGCTCCTTTCCCATCACCATCTCCTCGTCCTCCTCGCTCCCCGTTAACCATTGCTCCTTTCCGAACTCCAGTTCCTTCCCGGTCTCTCCTCTCATCCCCGCGTCTCGAGTCTCTCCTCTCATCACCATCTCGTCCTCCTCGCTCCCCCCTTACCATTGCTGCTTTCCGAACTCCAGTTACTTCCCGGTCTCTCCACTCTTGTCACTGCATCGTCGAGCGTGTGCGTGGGGCAAGCGTTGAAAGAAGGCAAACGTCCGTTCACATCTTGCACACAACTCTCTCACAGCACACGGCCTGAAACCCTAACCCTTCATAGGGAAACTTCGGACACCTTTCCTTTAGGTTGCTGTGATCACATACTCTGTCGCTTTCCATTATGTTTTCCAACCAACTGTGCTCACAATCACCTCACAGCATTATGAGTCAAGCATTGACGAAGTGCAGCTGATGGTCCTCATGCATGCAGTCAGGTGAATTTTTTTCCAATTCTATGCTTGTGAGGGCCATGATGACAGAGCTTGAGTCTGATGCATCTTCTTCTTCTTCTCAGGTACTTTTCTGGCAGTCCACGATGATCTATTGCACAATCCATGATGATCCATTGCCACAATCCATGCTGGAGCTCAAGAGCATCTCAAGACAAAGGTATATTTTTTGCAACAGTGTTGCAGCTAGTGTGCACAGTTAGGGTTCTTGTATGGTGAACTCTTGGTTTGTGTTTTACACAGCTGACTATCAGTTTGGCGTATTGAGCCAGTGTGACTTCGATAGACTAGTGGTGTCAACCAACCCATTCGTGGAGAGAAAATTTGAGTTCCTGATTGAGTGCATGAATGATCTTTAAATGGAGCAAGCAGAAGGTATGCAATCTCTTGTTGCCACCTAAATAAGATAACTCTTCTTCCTGTCATCTAACCTTCTAACTAGCTTAACATCCTGTTAAGAAAAAAGGAGATCACAAGTGTAAAAATACAAAGAACTTTATTGCAAGAAAACTGAACGCATCAAAACATGATGCTCAGATTCATGGAGCAGAACATGGATTCCAGGTGACTTGTCTACTTGATAACCTCTTGAATGTGTTATTCTAGTTTCTCTCACACACAGGATTGCGGATTTGAAGTCTTTGATAAGGGAATTGATTTCTCTGTCTCTCTCATCCATGGTCAAGTTTGTATACAGTTTCAACACTACTATTGCAACCTGTTGAGGCAGCAAGTGCAATAACAAGCTTGGCTCCAGAAGAGGAGGTACCTATAGCTCTGAGATTGCTGAAGCAGCAAGCTAGAAACTGCAATCCAACCTGAGTAGCTTTGTCATCTGTTTATTGTCATCAGACTGACAATATTTCTTTATTTTTTTGTTGGCATCATTGAGTTTCTCTGTTTATTTGTGGATTAATTTGTCTTGGTGTACTCAAATATTGTGATGTTTGGCTTATTGTATTTAGAACTTCTGTTGGAATGATGGGCAACTGCTGAAACTGGTTATGAGTATGCACTTTGTTTGCTGTTAGTGTGCCTTAAAGTGCATGACCTGTTGATCTGCAAAGCAGAGAATGCAGCACGCAGATTATCAGGAGAAGACCTCTAGCCAGAAGAAGATCCAAGCAGTCCTATCTTTAAACCACTTCCAGAACTGTCATGTCTAGACAGCTACTCGATCACTCGTCAGATTACAAACCGATATCCTGTTCCTCCTGCATCAAGCTGTGGCTTTCGTTGTGTTTACTACATTAGGCATGTTAGAACTTTGGCAGCTGCAAACTTGGAATTATCCATTTCCTTTCTTGGGGGGCCCACCTTTGGTAACTATTGCAGCCTCTCCAAGTCCATCATTGTATGCTGTTGCATGTTTGGATAATGCAGTGAAATATTTGAACATTGGAACACTGAGCATTGGAGAAGTTATTTCCTTTCTGAAGGAAGAAAGCAATCAAAGTAAATGCCATCAACATTTTTTTCACACATGGTGCTTATTTTGACTGATGGATCAAACATGGCAATTGTGGACTTAGGGATTTCAGAGCACATAATTGGCGATGGTGCTTGCCTGAAATTGTGGGACTGAAAATCTTGACAGCTGCATTATGGTGTGAATATGGAGGTTGATGAGGTTCAGGGTGAGTATTTTTTTTTACATTGCTGTAGATGTTGCATATTCTAGATTTATGTTGCATCTTCAAATAAGCGGTTTCAGAAACAATTTTGAACTTTGAAGATGACATTTCTGGTTCCTTGCTTGAAGTATGCTTTCAGTTTCCTGTGCCTGATGGATCCTGAATTCTGAAACTGACACTTGCCACCCATGTTGGATGTGCATAGATTGCTGCTATAGCATTTCACCCAGAAGAGCTTTTGGCAAGGATCTGCTCCCATTCACATTTAAAGTGTGGGTACCAACTGGCACAAAGAAGAAGAATAGGAAGAGCTGAAGATGTCACTCAGTTAACCTTCAAAGACAAATCCAATGCTGTCAGCAGTAATTCCCTCTGATGGAACCAATTTTGCAGTTGAGGCTGCAGAATTGATTTATGTTGTGCCATCCATCTTATCCAGGAAGTGATCAGAGTGCTTGCAAGTTCCATGCCAGCAGTGTGTATTAGTCTCTTGACCTTTTGTAACAATTTAAACTTTCCAGTTGCAGCTTTGTCAGGAACCAGATGACATATCTAACTAAATCAGATCTGTCAACATGTGCTGTGTGATAGGATTCCTTGTACACGCATGGAGAATTTAGTTGTTTATCTGGTCAAACCCCAACCTTGCAGTGTTTCAAAGTCCTTCCATGTAACTCAAAGAAGGAAAGATTGGGAGGGAATCCTCCTTGGCTGCTCATGATGTGGAAGTCAATCTATTTGAGAGCCATTTCTAAATGTTGCTATGTTTGTAAATTCCTCATCAAACTGGTATATGGGGGATTTTTTGGAATTCTTCATGTGGTTGTCCATGGAACATTCAAAAGACAATTCAGAAATAACTGCTTCATTTTCAAGCCTTAACTAACATCATTTCTTCATAACTACTTCCTTTTCCTATTATCTTTCTTAATAACTATCTCCCACCTTTCCTAATGACTACCTCCATTTTGTAGCTACCTCACTCTTTTTCCCTATCCACCAACATGGATATGAGAAACCAAATTAACATGCATCTTTTCATGAAATGTATATTAATTTAACTTGAATTTGACATTGATATAAATAGTTCGAAAACCATATGAAAAAATTAAAATAGTTGATCATCACTGGTAGTGTGGAGCTCAAATTGGGTTAAGATATCGGATATCCTGGTTTGATAAGATTACATGAGAATGTGGGGCTCAAATGGTAAACACAGGACTCGTGAAGGAAAATTCTGTGGTGGTGGTGTTTGGCATTCATAATCCTTCCCCAATTCATTGCTATAGTATCTGAGATGGTGTTTTGGGTACCATCCTATTCTTCCCAGAGCCTGTCGCATCCTCTTTGATATTGCCTTAAGCTTCACCAGCACTGGAAGCCAATGAGACCAAGAATTACAATGGAGGAGGAACCCATTTGCCAAATTCTATCCAGAGTACCCAAGTTGCCATTATAATGGGTAAGTTATGACTTTGCATTGTTCAATGCACATGATGAAGAATTTGAACACAAACCATTGACAACCAAAGGTTGGCAAGTGTCTCATGCAAATGTTCTCTTCGCATTTTCTGCTATGTGTGGAATAGATACCACATGAATGAAGCCAGCTGCTGCACAGCATTCAGATACTTATACTGCCTTAGTTGGCTGCAGGGCGGTGACTGCTTAAAGGCTTGCCACAGATACTTCCTCCTCTCAATCGAATATGCATACCTTTGATGGAAATCTCTTCTGCAAAAGAAAACAGATCAGCCCTGATAACTCATTGGGGGAGGGTAATGTGTAATGTCTCACATATGAAGTTTGACACAAAACCTTTAACAAATTTGCTGTGTGTGAGAAAATTCCATTCAGTTGTAGTAAGTCTTGTAGAATGTCCATTCAGTGGTCACAATCTTACAAAAAGCTTTTTGAGTTGTTGCAGTTATGCTTGGAAAAATATGTGACTTGTTGATGGAGTCTATGATGGACGAGGTCTTAGGGTTTAGGAAGTGCAAAAGAAATGTAATTGCTACAATCTGAGTCTCAATGGTGCTATCTTAAACAAAGTCAGAACCCTTATGTATGGTAGGCGGTCGATATAAAACATATCTCAATATAAAACATATTGCTGTGGAATGTCTGTCATGCACAGATGGTCCTTTGCTGTCAAATTGCTCTCCAGTTTATGGTTTTGTTTTCTCTCTTCTTTAGGGCTAGGGTATCCTCTTTTGCATGATTGCAGATTTGTTGCTGTTATGAGATTTGAAATCTTGATAACCATAGTAGTATCAGGTCATCTGTCAATTCTAATCTGGTTTGAATCAGGTCAAAAGTGTGGAAACATTCTCCGGACTTTAGAAGATATATATATATACATATATTCATTCAGAGAACCCTGGAAAGAGGTGAAAATGAAAAGTCTAGAGTGGCAATATATTTTGAATGTGGTCGTGCTTCTTCCACTAACAATGTTTCATACTTGGCAACCACTACAACAGATTGTAGTTTTTCTCACACAGTAGGCCCATGGCTCATGACACAGTTGATACCAAACTTTGTGGTTTCATCTGTTACAATGTGTGGTGTTTATTGTGGCATGTATTACATTAAAATTGTAGTTTGACATTAATTTGTGCCACATATTACACAAATGTCAAATTAATGTCAAAACACAATTTTTTTTATGTAACATATGGCACAACTAAGCACCATATATGGTACATTTGTAATGGGTGAAACCCCAAAGTTTACCTCACAAATTGTGTGATGGGTCACGGTCTATTATGTGAGGAAAACCACATCACATCTTAATTTCCAGGTTTAGAAGTAAATCGAGTTCAGTGATTTGAAAATGAGTTCTGAAGTATTCGGGTAGTCACTATTGGGTAAAATCCATTTGACTTCTGTCTTGTCACTAGCTGAGGAAGCATTTGTGCTCTAGAGCCCACAGCTTGCACTGGTTATTAGTGGTCTGGTTTATTCAGCAGGTTGTTCAGCAGAAACCTAGGCTTCTCATTTTTCAGAGTTTTTTTCTTTGGTAAGTTCTAAGTTGATACAATCTAGTCCTTCTTTCATGATGAGTCTGATAAATGGTGTATAATAAACTATGTAGCACAAGCTTGTTGCAGTTTGAATAAGGTTTACTATTGACCTATCTGATGACCAGCTTATTGTCATGGGTGCTAGCATAACTCATTTGTGAGGATACACATTGCTTCTGGAAATGTGACAGAAACTCAGGATGTAGCTAGCTCTTTGTATAATTGTTTGCCCAAAACATTTCAGCCGATTTTTGATGTCCTTTTCAAAACTCAGAAAACTGATGAAGTCAATGAGGAGTAAATGGTGTTGTAAGTACTTTGCAAATGATGCTCACAAGGTAATGTCTGCATTCAATCTTTTTGTTCTTGTTTGGGCTGGAACTTGTGCAGCAACAAGGAGCTAGTAATAGTCACTGCCATTCATGATGAAAGTGGTACTTCACAAGTGAAGCTCAGAAGGTTATGATTACACTCAAATTGGTTCATTTTTGTTTGGGTATGGTCAGAAATGATATTGTTTTTTTTTAACCTAATGGTTTTTTCAGTGTTGTTGTGAAGTTTTTTATTTGCAGTAGCATAGATACATACATTTCACTATGATGAGTAGTATCAAGGGATCTGGGATGGAGCATATGTCTATATCTATTCATATGTGCATGTAAGTTGGACCCCTTTTAGTTTGCTCTTGGAGTAAAGAAATGAAGTAGTTAGGCTTGAAATTGAGGCAGTTATTTCTGAAATTGTCTTTGGAATGGTCATTGCATGACCATTCAAAGGAATCCAAAAATTGTCGCCACCATATACGAGTTCCAATTACTTGTCACTAGAATTATCGTATTGTGTCAGCCAAGTTACGTTGAGCCTACAGTGGGCCCAATCCCATGCATATTGAAGATGTTATATTGTTTGATCAAAAAAAGTCTCACAATGAACACTGGAAATCAAAACTATTCTTCCTTATCGTGGTGGGGTTTGTGCTCGCTCATTAAAGCACGTATAGCAATTTCTAGTGTATTTGGAGGACACCTTACATCTGTGAATATTCCTCTTCCAAAAAAAGGAGGCATCTTACACCTACTTATAGGTGTAAGGTCTCTTCCACTCCTAAATAGGAGGCATAAGATTCTTCCCACTCTTACCAGCTCGTGATTTACATATGTTTAGCCTTACGATAAGATTTGCCTTGTACTTTACTAATGAGTAAGATCCCCAGGTGAGGGAGATTCTCTCACAATGCAAGGCCAATTTTGGTTATTGCCTCGTCCTAGGCCCCTTAGTTTGGGAAAATCCCCATCCTGAGCCTTTACCCTACACGAAGGACATCCCACCTTTTAAACTTTGTGGGCTACTCATGCCCCATGAAGCAAGCCAAGGGTTAATTTGGTGGTCAGATTGAGAGGAGAAGCCACTTGTTTGCTTATTGATTGCTTTTGAATGGATCACTTGAATTTAGGTTTCTCCTTTGAACTTTTGTTTCAAATCACGTGGCAAAACTAAAACCAAACGAGGAGGCCAACATTGCAGGCCAAAGAAGTAGATCAATCTTAACTTGCATACTATGTCCATTAGCTTCTGTTCTCCTAAAATCCAGAAAAATATGGACTAGCCTACGTGAAAATTGTAGCCTTTGTGGAGTTGTAAGCTGCCTTCAATATTATGGGTCCTTCTAACTTCATCTCAAGAGGTAAGTGTCTCTTTCCATTAGGCGATTGTGATTACAGTTACACCGAGTATGTCGTGATCACAGAAGTGTGTACTGGAAACCCTTGTCGGTTGCTGCATGGAGAGGCCCTGCCATTGGAGAGTTGCAATTGGGCTGAAAAATATGCAGGTAATGAATGTTTATGAATGTTATGAACATTTCATATGTGAGGAACTTTTTGTTAAGAACTTAAAAAGAACAAATGTTCTCATCACAATTTGACAAATGTCACCATTGAGTGATTCACACTTGGACTCAGGCTCACAACATTTCATATGTAGGAAACTTTCTATAGAACATAAAAAACCGACATGTTCCCATTAACATTTTGACAAATGTCACCGTCTATTAATTCATACTCTGACTCAAGCTCACAACATTTCATATGTAAGGAACTTTCTAAAGAACTTAACAAGAACCCATTTTCTCATTAAAATTTTGATAGATGTCATCATCTAGTGATTCACAGTTTGACTCAAGCTCCCAGAGCTCTCTATTTGCTCAATGCTTGGCTTGCAGAACATCCAGTGCCAGACGGAACAAATGTAATGAAAAGCTACTGTTGGGGCCTAATGTAAAGAGACCCTTAAGTGGACAAGAGAAACCTAGGGACTTCCAAATCCTTTGGAAGGGAGGTGGGGATGAATAATGAACAACCATGTTGCCCTGTTACAGAAATTGGGAAGTGCACTTCACCTTCAAAGAGATGAACCAACTCCAAAAAAAAATTGAGGTGAGGAGAGATATTTGCTCAAGTTTTTGGTTTGGAAAAACTCTGGCAATGGTACCTTGCAAGTGCTTGCTTGCAACCACATGCCACACAGCTGACACCTGTAGGCACAGATTTTCCAAGGATCTGTGTAGGATCAGGGGACACGTATCTATTCTATGACAAATAAAATATGACAAAGAAGACAAAGAGAATGGCCTTGTTTGTCTAGACCATACAAAAGCATCTTGTTGTATGGTATGCTCAGGTACTTACAGTTTGCCTTCAATAACTGATATCAGTCTGCACAACAGGACATCAAATCACGTCAACAAACTCTGTGGGTGTTTGTGGAGGAGGGAGGGAGGGCAGGGGTGGTGGTCACCACAATCACAACAACACAACCAATGTAACGGCCAAAGTGAAATCTTCGTCAATTCTCAGAGATGGAGAAAGTCTTACCGGTTCTTTACACACACACCCTTCTCCTTTTTACAGAAGTAACTATAATCAGATCATCAAGATCACACAACAACCCCACAATTATCACTTTTGCCTGGTGCAATGCGCACCTCACAATGCATCATAGGATGGCAACAGTCACTAGGACCTTATGGATTTCATAAGCATCCTGTTTTCAAATCTTCTTCAATCCTCACAGACAGAGAAAGTCTCACCCGGTTCTTTACACATACCCTTCTCCTGTACAGAAGTAACTAGAATCAGATCATCCAGATCACAACAACCCCACAATGCAACAATTCATGAGCACCTCACAATGCATCATAGCATGAGCAACTGCCATGTGGCCAAAACGGCAGTGAGAGAGAGCTCACCTTTCAGCAATGTTGGCTTTCCAAACCAGATCCACCAAAATGGTTTCAAGCTGCAAACTGGCGGGAGGGGGGGAAGTCAGACTGGGAACTAGCTTTGTAAAAAACAAAAGCTGCTGTGCTGGTGATGATCGTACTGAAACACATTATGTATCATCTTCACTCTGGCGCTCATGCCCATCGTCACTGGTGACAAGTCTTGTCTTCCAGCACTCTCCTGCTCAATTGTCATTTTGTCTTTGAGATTAGCTAGCGAGCTGGCTGCTGGTGGGGATCCGAGACCCGACACACACTGCTCAGTACTCCTGCTGCTGCTGCTGCTGCTCCTGTTACTTCTTCTACTCAGCTCCCCTCTTTGCTGTAAGGCAAAAGCTGACCCCCATTGTAAACAAGGGGATGTGTCACGATGTGGGCTTGCCATTTACAGTAAAAAGTACGTTTAAGGCAAACGAAGAATTATGGAAATTCAAATATTTCACCATGCAAAAATATAATGTTCAAAAATTACACTATTACAAAATGTGGGTGCAGTTCACTAGTCCTATTCATTAGACCAGTTCGAAAATTACAATATTATAAAATGTGGGTGCAGTTCATTAGTCCCTGTTCATTAAACCAGTTCCAAAATTCCACTATCATAAAATGATGTGGGTGCAGTTCACTAGTCCCTGTTCATTAAACCAGTTCCAAAATTCCACTATCATAAAATGTTGGTGCAGTTCATTAGTCCCTGTTCACTAAACCAGTTCCAAAATTCCACTATCATAAAATGTGGGTGCAGTTCATTAGTCCCTGTTCATTAAACCAGTTCCAAAATTCCACTATCATAAAATGATGTGGGTGGAGTTCACTAGTCCCTTTTTCATTGGTTCCCGTTCATTACAACCAATGAATTCATTCAAAATCTAATGAAATCACTTTATGTACATAAGACACCTTTTGTTATGCTCCTTTAAAAAGAAATCAGTATCCTTCACCACGTTATAACTCTTATTATTATAACTAATCTCAAGTTTCAACACAAGCCAAAATATCATCTTTCAAAAAATCCTCACTTCAAAAATAGACCTATTATCAACTAGTGGCCAAAATCCCATAAGCTCCTACTATACTCGATAATGAATCTAAACACAGCATCCTTGCCTTGGTAGGGCAAGGTCAAAAAGACGTCAGGATTTCCTTGCAGTGACTACTAGCCTGACATAACTATTGTTGAACTGGAAACTCAAGTTGTGTTGTTTTTGTCCATTGGGCACTTGCCACCAGGCAGAAAGAGAATTACAAAGTGCCACCACAACCCCATCTTGTTTTTGTGCCTTCTCCTCACCTGGCATTGTATGATGTACTAGCTACTAACCCAAGGTTAAATAACCTCTGGGACTCAAAATGTAGTTGGTGCCATGGCATAACTAAACAAAGTCAGGCGATTAGGGGGCGAGAACGGCCCGTTTCGGCATACTAGGCCATCAAATGCGTAACTGGGAATGAAAATTTTACAAGGAAATTAAAGAACTGGGACCCAAACTAGTTTTTCCACCAATTTTTGGTAGTAAACTGAGTTTCATCCTGTGTTTCCTTGTCCTGAGCGCCTCCATTGCTGCTACATATATTTTCATTGCTCCTATCTGTACAACTACTATAATTATTCTCGAACCTTGTGCATTAAATGCTGAATTTCAGCATTTCATACCCAGTTTTAATTTTAAAAAGGGTCTGGCTAACGCAACACACCTCGATGATAGAAAAACACACCTCTTAACCCGATCTGCCTAGGTTGTGAGGAAAACAGGGTCCCTTAGTGTACTGGGTAAACTCTTGGGTGGGTTGTGAGAACTGTCAGTGAGAGGAAAAATCACTCAGGGTATCGATATCACTCAGTGTATTGGGTATCACTCAGTGTCAGGGTATCACTCAGTGTAATGAGTATCCTCTTGGGTGTGTCCGGGTTTAGGGTTTCTGCACTAAATCGTGTGTGTCCATCTGTCCGTCCGTCCGTCCGATATGCTATTGGCTAGAAGATTGTCCGACGTGTGATTGGACGGAAGGGCGGAAGGGAGGTGAGTTCTCTCTCTCTCTCATAAATGGGTATCACTCAGTGTTTATGAGTGAGAGAGAGAACTCACCTCCCTTCCGCCCTTCCGTCCAATCACACGTCGAACAATCTTCTAGCCAATAGGATATTGGACGGACAGACGGACACACACGATTTAGTGCAGAAACCCTAAACCCGGACACACCCAAGAGGATACCCATTACACTGAGTGATACCCTGACATTGAGGGATACCCTGACACTGAGTGATACCGATACCCTGAGTGATTTTTCCTCTCACTGACAGTTCCCACAACCCACCCAAGAGTTTACACATTACACTGAGGGACCCTGTTTTCCTCACAACCTAGGTAGATCGGGTTAATGAGTGAGAGAGAGAACTCACCTCCCTTCCGCCCTTCCGTCCAATCACATGTCGGACAATCTTCTAGCCAATAGGATATTGGACGGACGAACGGACCCAGACACACCAAAGAGGATACCCATTACACTGAGCGATACCCATTACGAACACACCCAAGAGGATACCCATTACACTGAGTGATACCGATACCCTGAGTGATTTTTCCTCTCACTGACAGTTCTCACAACCCACCCAAGAGTTTACCAATTACAATGAGGGACCCTGTTTTCCTCACAACCTAGGCAGATCGGGTTAAGAGGTGTGTTTTTCTATCATCTAGGTGTGTTGCGTTAGCCAGACCCTTTAAAAATTCTTATTTTGCGGATACCACTGAAAGAGAGGATAAGAGCGAAATCAGAGGAGATTGGGGGGAGATTGGGGGTGGAACAGAGGGTGACTTTACAGATAACTCTAATGTCCGAAGACTAAATTAGGGTAATAGAGTCCAATTTAACATTTCCTGGGTTAAATAGAGCCTCTAAGGGGCCTCATTCAAGAAGGTGAGAGAAGGTGAAGGTAGTACCATGGTGCCTCACCCTGGCCAGCTATTGAGGCCACTTAAAGAGTATATTTAACCGAGCAAATGATAAATTTGGAGAGCCAGGCAGACACTGAATTAATCTTAGGATTGTATATTTCAAATGTTTAGAAACAAACAATGATTTTATTTTTTGGGTCGAATTTTTGCACAACAAAACAAAAATCCAGTGTGAAGTGTACATAGGGTTTTGGCAAAAATTGTGCAAAAGTCTCCATATTTTGAGGAAAAAAAGGGCCAGAAGTTGCCACATTTTAGACAATGAGTTCCTGAAGGTTGCCAGAGGAAAAGCCAGATCCCAACAAATTTCTACTTTGCTTGGCTGACCTCAAACCAAATTTGGCTCATTCTTCCAGTCAAATTGAAGAGCTACTCATGTTTATTGAGCGTCATAATGTAAAGGAGCAACACAGAGAACACTATAAGAGAGAGATGAGTTGAGTTCTTTTAAGTGTTCACTCACCAGCCTATCTACCCTGGTTCACCCAGCACTCACACTCGTACCACTATGGAAACCCCAAACTTGTTTCAGTTTGCTCATCAACTGTAAAAGTAAAGTAAACCTCGGGACTTCGTGAATCAAAACTTAGCATTTTCTGGGCTAACTATAGCCATTAAGAGGCCTCACTGAAAAAAAGCCGGTTCACCATGGCCGGTGCATTGGGTGAGGCAGCTCAAAAACTTTCCAGTGGGCAGCTAGGCTCTTCCTTAAGTCTCTAACTTCCATTTCATCATTTGATGCCTAGTAAGTACCTCAGACCTGGCTCACTGCTGGCACGCTTTTCAACCTGATATGAGCATCTTCCCCAACACTAGGTAATTTTTTGTTGGCCTTGCCTACCAAGGCAAGAATATTGTGTTTAGATTCATATTATAGAGTATAGTATGAGCTTAAGGGATTTTGGCCCCTAGATAATAAATAAATAATAGTTAGGTCTATTTTTATATGAGGATTTTTGAAAGCTGATATTTTGGCTTGTGCTGAAACTTGAGATTAGTTACAGAGTTCTAATATCTTGAAAGGATTTTTGGTTTCTTTTAGAGGATTTTTTGAAGATTATATTTTTGCATGATGACATATTTGAGTTTCCATATTTCTTCTTTTGCCTTAAGATACTTTTAATGAAAATTTGCAAAGCTCACACAGTGCAACGCACCCCTTGTTGTTCTACAAAATGGTGTTTCATCTTGTTACATGTAGTGTGGAATTCTATATCAGTTAGGGTCAAAGTTATGGCCCGTCCCATAAACCATTCATCTTTTGATTAACACAACAGTGTTTTCTTTTTCTAGTTTGTGGTTTGCTGCTGGGAATCCTATGATGTTGTTGTTAATGTTGGAGGACTTGGTGATGGAGATGAGGATGAGTTGCATGGACAATGGTGGAGTGGTTGAGGTTTCACCAGTTGGTGTTTTCACATTCAGGAAATAAGTTTTCAGTTTTATGTGTTTTGGAAGTGTGGTGGTAGCAAGCTTGTTGTAGCTCATCTATGTCAAGAGAAAATGTATCCTGTTCTACTTTTGTTGCACACGATTCAAAACTTTTTCATTTGCAGATATTTGCATAAAGTTGATTTTGTGTGTTCGGTTCCTTACCAACCAAAAAGAAGGATGGATATGATGAATGAATCTAGGTTCATGGTCTATTAGTTCCTGCATTTGCCAAGAAAAACATGAAAAGAGTGAAGATTGGGAGTTTGGGTACTATTGCCCTAGCACCTTTTAAGGATTGGGTTAGAAAAGTATTGTTTGTAGGCTTACATTTGCCAATAAAAACATTAAAAGAGTGAAGATTGGGAGTTTGGGTACTATTGTCCTAGCATTGGGTTAGAGAAAATATGTTTGTAAGCTAGGATTCAAAGTGAATTCGTGAGGAGATAGGAGATGTATTGGGCTACATTTTGGGATGAATTATTGTTGAGAGAATTTTGTTGTGAATAGGGTTTATGTGAAATGAGGGTAATAAACATATGTTGTTCATTATTAGATGTCAGTGGGGATGTGTTGAAATAGAAGATATGTTGATGGGGAGGAAGTATGTTGTGCTTCTAAAAGTGTAGTAAGATTTTGGGCTTATGTTTAGAAAAGATGCAAGTATAGGGAAAGTGTGTGTGCTAGCTGATATGTGTTGTTAAGTGAATTTGTGTTGTAAATGGAAGGTGTAGGATGATACCTATATAGGAAGACCCCTCTATCGTAAGACCAAGAAAGTTGGACATTGAGTTTAATCTAATTTTCACTTTCATAGTGTTGGGTACTTGTGTGTATGCATATGGTTATCTCTTGTGCTTAACAAATTGTGTCAATTCACACCCATGCAATTATGTTCCAAAATGTTGTGTTTGTCGATTGTGTTATTGAAATGTTGTGTTTGGGCCATGTAACCAAGGCAATTGAATAAAGAATTGTTTGCGTGAATGAAGTGGGCAGCACATTGTAAGTTGTTTACACATTATCATCAAGATTTATGGACCTTTCTTTTTTGTTACATTGCACAAGGTCCTTTACATGAAACCTACTAAAGTTCAAACCTAGGCCAAGCCTAAAATGGGCCAACTATAGGCGTGAAGGTTGTACCATACCTAACATATGCAAAGGTCAGCCCATTACAAGATGTTAAAAGTTTTCCAAAAAACAATTATGCAACAACTAATATGATAATGATGTTGTGCATTATGACAACGCTTATTACTATTGTGTTCACAATTAGACACAAAACAACAAAAACCTTCGTAATCACACAATAAATGGAGCCAAATGTAACTCACTTACGAACCCACAAGAATCCAAACCCAAAATCAATAAATTTGATATATTCACCAAGAAAACCAACAAAAAAAACACAAGTAAACTTTGGAATTTCAAAAACCAAAAATGAGACCTCAATGCACAAGTAAGGAGATAACATCCCTGAACACAAAATAACTCAAAAAATGTTCATACTTGAATTAGTTTTAAAAGTTTACTTAAAATATCTAGGACATAACCACATGAACACCATAAGCCTTGTGACAATGCATTTTCTATGTAGTTGATTTCAATGATTTGGTATTTATTTTCAATAAGACATATAAGAAAAAGATAGTATGACCAAATTGGATTTGAAAGGTTTCTTCAATCGCTAACACTCTTATGTAGATTTTTAAAAAAACTTGGGTTGAATGATCGAATGTTCAATATGTTAAATTTTCAAGAATCACAAACCTCTTTGTATTATATAATTTTCTAGCATTATTGACATTAATGGTTGTCACCATCACTAGCATGCCTAAGAAAAAGCTCCACAATGGTTGGACATTCTACTATCCATAGGACATTTAGAATATCCCATTGTTGTCAAAGCCAATTAACATCAAAACAATTGCATGTAGAACGTACCACAAGGACCAATTTCAATCATTTATCATACAAAGGATTAACATTTAGGACTTTAGCAAAACTTGCAATTGTGTTATTTGTAATGGCCTTTTAAGATTATGTTATAACCAACCTCTTCAATTCCAACAACATGGAGAAAAATACTTGCACAATAATGATCCGCTTTTACATCACAAAAGATAATAAAATTTTCATCTTTGGAATTGCATGCAATTTTGTATTTTACCTTGATTTCATCTTTGACCAATATAACAAGGACAAGTCTAGCAATATTGTGAGTTTGTTTGGACTATTTGTAAATTTTTAACACACATTTGAAATTAGTGGCATGATCACCTTTGTTGTTCACTTTAATCTTATCATCTTGTAGCTTGATCCAATAAAATTTAATTGGAACAAATCACACAAGTGACACCCACCATAGTTTGGGGTAGGGTTTTGTTGTTACTACCTCATGTACACCTTTCTTTTGTGTGATTGATATTTGATACAACATCCATAAGAAATCACAAAGGGTAAGTTTGCCTCCAAAAATGTTTGTACAATGGGTAAATAAAATATTATTAGACAAAATTCAAACACATCTTTGGTCAAAAACATGCTAGTAAAAGCCCAATGAGGTTACTTTACAAAGGGAGTTTTTCTTATAAATGAATTTTTGAATGAAATTGTGTGCATCTCATTTTTAAAAATACATATAGTTCCCCCAATATATCATATGTTTTGTGTTAGTCATTATTGAATTAATATGAATCTTTCAAATTGTGCAAATTTTACCAGATTTTGCATTTCATTTTGAAAAATTACAATAATTTCAAATCATACCAAAATACATGAACTACAATTGTTGCAATGTTGATTTTCTGAAATTATACCTTAACATTTTCAAGTTTCTATGTCCCAATTCACGATTGAACATACATGGCCTCCATCATGTTCTTTTTCACTTGCAAGTTTGTCCCTTACACTTCCTTATTTGCCGACTTGGGTTTTTCATCAAATTCTACCATGTATATTTTGAGATCTCCTCCTCCTCAATCCTAGTTGCCAAATTTTGCCCACCAACCATTCCAACAAGTTTTGCCAATTCATCTTTTCCCAACATAACCAATACTTGATTTCAAAACAACAATCTTTCTTGCACATGGGCTCCCAATGACAATGACCACAATTTGAAGTATAACCAAAATCTTTGAGTCCTCACATTTGAATAGTTCCATTCAACTATTCACTATTTAGTGGAAGACTTACAAATTCCACTCAATACCTTTATAGACATAATATTAATAATACTAAAAAAAAAAGTTGTAGAAAGAAGCAAAGTAGCAACCAAAATACAATATTGCTTGTTAGTATTTACAAATTATACAACATCACAATGTTTTGAATATTCTATATCACTTGCAATATAATATTCATATTTCTAGACATCATATTAGTGCCAATTCATAAAACATTCTAATATTTTTTGAATATTGATTGACTAACTTAATATTCCATGTTAATTACATAATGCTACAAATTATATAATTGAAATATTATACTATCACAATGAATTAACTTGGAATACCATAATGACCATGCACAAATACATAGTCATCATGTACATTTCAAAATCTACAAAACTCAAAGTATAACACAATACAACATGAAATTAAATGGCCCAAAAAAAGGAAATCCATAAAAATATCAAGAAATAATCTTTAACTTTCATAATGTTGAATACTTGAGATAACTACTAAATACAAAATTCAAATGTTGATCAATACTTAAGCAAATTGATCAAACATTAAAAACTTCCAAATTGGCTGAATATTCAAAAAGAAATGATCAATGTTTCAAATATTTGTCAATTTGCTTCAATTCCAAATTGGTTGATTATTCAATAGAAGCTTCAATCAAACCTTCAAACATCTAACAAGTTCTACCTCAATTTTCAATTAATTAAATACTCAAAATAAACAAATTTGATCAAACATTGGAAAATTTTGCCTCAATTCCAAACTTGTTGAATACTCAAGAAAAATGATCAAACATTGAAAAACATTACCACTTTTGCCTCAATTCCAAGCTAGTTGAATACTTGAGAGAAATGATTAGAACTTAAAAAATTTGCCACTTTTGCCTCAATTCCAATTGGTTGAATATTTGAAAAAAATGATCAAACATTGAAAATTTTCAAATTAGATGAATACCCAAGTGATGAAACCCTAAATTCTTAACATGTCGAGAACCCCAAGAGAAATGCATAAACAAACAATTCCAAAGCTCAATTACTAGCATTTCCAAATTCATCAAATGGTTTTTTTATAATGTAAGCTTAAAGAATGCATGTACAAGAAATCAAACAATAACAACCAGATGAACCCCTCATTTGAAAGCATTACAAACTTCAACATTGATTTCTCGCGATTGTTATTAAATATTAAAAAATTGAAAGAAACAAAATTTGACTAAAGTTCAAGTGCCACATCTTGACAATCAATTTTTTTTTTTCAAGGACCGAATTTCAATCACCACTAAATAACAATTAAGGTGGAGCCAATGTGACCAAATTTTATTGCAAAAATTTGGAAAACAAATCTTGACCATCAAAATGGTGATTGAAATTTAATTGCCAATTCTCAATAGTCAAGTTTTGTTTTGGGACCAAATTTAGGTCATTGTTGGACTATGACCAAAATGGACCATGCGACCAAATTTGAATTGTAGAAATTACAAATGTAAAATTTGAGGGAAAAAAATAAATCTAAACCATTGAGATGGCAATTGAAATTCAATGGTCATGTCTTGATGGTCAAGATTTTCTTTTCTTTTTTAAGATTAGATTTAGGTTGCTAATAAGCTATAATTGGGGTGGATTTGTTCCTAATCCTTATGAACATCCTAGTCCATATGGTGATCAAGTTTCAATCACAAATAATATATATTTTGAAGAATATTGACCATTGAAATAATGAAAAAAATTCAATTGACACATTTTGACAATTTGGAATTTTTTTGCAATTGAATTTTGGTTTTCACATGGATCAAAACCCAAGTTTTAGTTAGTCATCCATGTCCCCAAAATTATGTGGCGATTTAATTTTAGTAGTTATTGGGGTAAAAGTTTCACCCCTTCAAAAAAATTATTGGTTTGATTTAAGTTAAGCCTAAACTAACATGATGATGGATTACATTGGCATCAAAATTGACACAATTGATGCAAAATGACAAGGCCAACATTGATAACTATGTTATGTATTGGTATTGCAAGGGTTTATGATATGCATCCAAAATGCATGTGGGTATGTATGACATGGTGTTTCTAACCAATATTCTTGAATCCGAAACTTGTCAATGAATGTTATTCTTTTATCACATCAAAAAGTTTAAAGGATGAGGTCATGACTTGAGTTTGAAACCGCATTGGGTTTTAAGGTTCTATATTGTTATTGTAGAGAACTTTAGCATGCATCCAAAATGAATTTGTGTCACTTTTTGTTTTTAACTAACATTCATCAATGTAAAAATTATCAATGCAAATATTCAATAAAATGTTTTTTTACCATGTCAAAAACCTAAGGGATGAAGATACCTTGATTTGAGTTTGAAATTTGATTGGGCAATTTGTTCATTGACATGAATTTGGGGTTCACATTTTTACAAGCTCATTATCTATAAACAAATCCATGATGATTTACATTACCATAGTGATAACAATGTTGTGTGTGAGCCTAAAAAGGATGTGATTTATATATGACTTTAAATTGCTTCTAAATTAAGGCCTTCAATGCATAAAGTCTCAATGGAGATAAATAGCAAATTTACATTGTATATCACAAATCAAGAGTCTAAAAAATGACAAGCTTGAAAATTCATTGGGCATTGATATGAACTTGGAATTGAACTTCCCACAAGCTCATAGTCTATAAACATTGGTTCATTGCAATTTCTCAATTATATTACAAAGGAAGGAACATTTGTTTAACATAAAAAATATTTAAAGTACATCATTATATGTATGCAAGTGTTATTCCCAATTGTAGTACTATTTAAATATTATCATATATGGATATAGTGATTAATTTAATAAAATAAAAAGGTAGTGCATAATATAAAGTCCCATGCCCTGTATTTGAAATTGTTTAACACTAATATGAATTGCCCTTGAAGAAGATTGCCCATAATATAAAAAGTTAAGAGGTTGGTCACTTGTTTTTTTTACATGTGTTTTGGTCATGTTTGTCTTGTAGGTCTTTAACTTCATCCACATGATGGTCTTCAAGTTTTATGTAATTATCATTTGTGTAATAATTTTGGTGTTTTTTTTTCCAAATGGAGTGTTCAAAAACTAAAAGATGGCATTTTGTGGAGAAAAAAAAATGTGAATGTGCATCATTGATCATTGGATGACTTTCAAGGACTACCTTGAAGTGGTCACTTTCATTCAATGGACGGTGTAGACCATGGCAATGGGTTCTCATGCCTTTTTCCCATGGTTTGCACTTCTTGACCATGACAATAAGTTGCAAGCTTTAATTTGTTGTCACATTAGTGGTGGATTTAGTCAATCTTAATCTATGGTTCAAGGCATGTAAGGATTGACTTGCTTTCTTTATGAATGATGGTTTTGGCTATGAAAGAATTAGTTTTGTGTTTCATTGAAACACCTAGTATTTTATGCACTATTTTTTAGGACATTATTAGAGTCTAGAGTTCTTACACAAAGTAGAACTAGGGATGATTTAAGTATCAAGTTGTGGCAATTTAAGCACAAACCATGGTTTAGTTCCATATAAGGAAGCTTGTCTTCTTTGGATAATGAGAATGACATACATGCAATCATAAGTAAGACAATGTAAGTTCAAGAAGAGATTTTACTATAAAAGGCTTTCACATTCTGTTTTAGGGTTCCTTTTTTCATTTATTTTCAAATTTCCATTCAATTTGCAACAAATTTTTTTAGTTTGGAACTACTATTATAATGCACACATGTGAACTTAAATTTGTCCCAAGTAGAATATAAAGTGTGTAAATGATAACATTTTGACTTTAAAGTTGTATGAAAAAGAAAAAAAGGATTCAACATCAATAGACATAGTTTTCCCATAAAGGGGTTGAACACAAGGTGAGATTAGAACTTGACATTGAAATGGCACAATGGCATAAAACAAGGGTTCAAATTTCTTTTTGCCCCTTTGATGGTGGTAAGACAAGTTTTAGCTTGGGTTTTGAATTTGTTTTCACTAGTGTTGTGATTGTGGTTACAACATCTATTCAATAAACAATTCAAATCATGCACAATAAATGCTTAAATTGAAATTAAAAAACCCAATTTCACTCAAATTCACTCACTTTGTAGATATTTAGGGTTGAAAAAAGGGCTTTAGAGTGAAACAAAAGTCCAAATATAAGGTTATTTTAATTAAGGATAAATTTAATAAAATCCCAAAATTTTATCACATTTTGCCAAGCATGACATAAAAAACACATTACCAAAATCCCAAAAATTTGGCATCTCATATTTGATAATTGTAGCTACCCTTTATAAGGACTCTATAGGATGAAGTATGATCCATGTTTGGTGAAGTGTAAGGGTGAGTTTGAACTAGGTGATTATTTAGGATGAAAAGTATCCAAAACTTGATCCCTAATGCATGAACTATTTTTGTGAGAACATGATACTTGTTCATTTTTACATAAACAAACTTGCCTTTCAAAATTGAACCCTTGAATACATAAGATTTTTGAAACCCACTCTAAAAATAAACCAATTCTCTTGATATAAGAGTCTTTCAATGCATTGTTATACTCCCCAAGCTGCCTGTTGCCCAGAAGTTATGAACCTTCATTGGTCCCAAATTTTAACCATGCCCAATTCCATGCATGCCAAGCACACATGATATGATGGGATATACACAGTTATAAGTAAGACCTCTTATCCATGCACTCATATTATTCCCACTTACCATCATGGCCAATTCTACTTTCATCCAAATCCATGGTATTTCCGTTCATGAACCATGAAAACAAGCAGCTGAAGGTGCATGGCCCTTTGTGGCAAAGATGAAACAAATCCATGAGAAACAAATGTTATAAGGGGAGGTTGTGTTCCCATATGAGTGCGTTCTCTTGAGGGAGGGGCACCCAAGGAGCATGAGCCCAAGGGTGTTCCCAAACCTTAAGAGAGAGAGCACACGAGAATGGGAACCTCGCCTTACATAAAACAACTCTCTTTTAATTGACCCTAGTGAACCAGCACCCACCAGTGCACCATCCAATGGATGCCCATTAATTACTCGATTTGTGGATGAACTTTCAACTGAGTTAATATTTTGGTTTCACCTTGGTACTGAAACCCAACGGAAAACTGTTTCCTGACCACTTACCATTCATCCTTCATCCTTCATGGTGCATTGGTGGGTGCTGGGTTTTCCAGTTTTCAGAGTGTGTTATATATAACTCATAAGCTTGGTTGCATTGAGTTAAACATTTGCTGATCAAAGTTTTGGCAGAGCTCATGATTGTTTGTGGGATGTGAGCATCATTTCATGTGGTGTGTTGCTGCTGCACTTGCACAACAAGATAAGATAGTTGCGGTCAAGAAATTTAAAAAAAAAAATTCCAAAAAAAAAAAAAAAAAAAAAAAAACACCAGAACCATCACATTAAAAAACAAAAGAAAAAACAAAAAAAAGAGAGTCAAAAGACACACAACCCATAAGAACCAAAGAAAGGAGAAAGGGAGTCCCTCTGGTGGTGGTAGTAGGAAGCTATGTCACCCACAACCTCTCTAATGTTGCTTGCATGCAAATCATGAGATTTAGTAGTAAAAAGAAGTTTTAAAATTAACTTAATTTAAGAAGAGAGGCCAAATTGGATGAAGAGGTTTAAAATTAACTTAATTTAAGAAGAGAGGCCAAATTGGATGTTGCCTGCATGCAAATCATGAGATTTAATAGTAAAAAGAGTTTTTAAATTAACTTAATTTAAGAAGAGGGGCCAAATTGAATGTTGCCTGCATGCAAATCATGAGATCTAATAATAATAAGAGGTTTAAAATTAGCTTAATTTAAGAAGAGGGCCCAAATTGGATGTTGCCTGCATGCAAATCATGAAATCCAATAGTAATAAAAGGTTTAAAATTAACTTAATTTAAGAAGAGAGGCCAAATTGAACAAGCATGAGGAGTCATGAAAAGTTGTCCTAAGGTTTTTGAAAAAGTCAGAATAATTATGCCATAATATGAAAGGAAACTATATTGATAACCACCTAGAAGTGAATTTTCAGAAGCTAGTAATTTGCCTGGATGACCTGATAACCTATCATCCATGTAGGTTATCAGTCCTTTAAATAATAATAATAATAATAATAATTATCATTACTATAAATTAAAAAATTGAAAATATTTTTAAAATAAAAAAACCCTATAACCAAAGTATAATAAGCAGGTTAACCAGCAGGCAATTCTCAATCGGGTATTCGACAACTTACCCTTATGAATAACCAATGGGTTTTTATTTCATTTGTTTGATATTGATAACCTGTATGGTTTCGGAATAAATTAAAAAAAAAGTAATAACCGACCAACACGGGTCCCAAACATGTCCAAGCCACTAGTAGAGCCTAAAGTGGGCAACCAATTCCATTTGTTGACACAAAGAGTGCTTCAAATTTGTCCATACTTGGCTTGTTTTTTTTTAGAGTGCTTTACAATTGTCTATACCTTTTTGTCGTATAAGGTAATGTTTTTTTTATAAAAAAAAACATATATTTCTTGAAACCAACCCACCTAAAGCTCTCCATGCAAAAGGCTAAAAGGAGCACATTAAAAAAAAAAAAAGAAAAAAAATAGTGGAACCCACTTTGTTGAACTTCAATGCAAAAAGTGAAATTTAAAGAAAAAAATGATTTTTTTTGATGGTATTGTCAATAAAAAAATTTAAATAAAAAAATAAAAATAAATCACCAATTCTGAAGGGAAAAGAGAGGTACTTAAAATCTTTTTTTTAAAAAAAAAAAAAAGAAGAAAAAAGAAGAAGGAAGGAGAAGACCAAAGTTTCCAACAAAAGAACCGCACTCATAAAATGCAAACACAACAAACATGGTCTCAAAAAGAATACTTTACTCGGTCCTGAAAACCCCCTTTCATTCATCGTCACACAAGTTGTTTAGATTCGACCGGTGCCCCTAATACCCTAATTTCAGCACGAAATATTTTCTTTATGAGAAGAGAGACTATTTCAAAACATGTTGTCAAAATGGGCAATAGGTAGTATGATAAGCCACCCTCCCATAACTAGGTTGGCACTAAAATCCAAAATAGAATTATTAAGATTTAATAAAAAAATAAAAAATAAAAAATAAAAATAAATAAAAAATAATTAAAATAAATAATTAAAAAAAATTAAAAGGGGTAAGAGGCTCATTTCCATAGCAAGGGAAAGTATGATTTTGCATGCCATCATGGCCATAAACAAATAGATGGGTACATAGGAGCTTGCTTGGTAGTGAGTTGATTCCTCCTATCCTCCCCCCCCCCCCCAATTATTCATCATAGTACTTATCACCTTGAGGTGCACCAACAATTATTTTTTGGGTAATTTTTATCAAAAGAATTGGGAATTTTTGGGTTCTTTTTATTGTAAATTTGACTAATTTCGCTCATAGTTTGAGAAAATTTCCCCAAAAATTCAATAACAAAAAAATTGGGAAGGGGGGGGGGGGAGGGGAATTTATAATAATAATAATAATAATAATAAAACCCTTGAACTTACCACTATATATTCCAAACTCTTGTTTGGGGGGCATTATACTCGGTTGTCAATATTTTGAAATAATCAAGTAGGCACATTCGTGATAGGACGTAATGTAATTAATAACAAAGCCTGGGCGGGCTTCAACACATGTCCCGTCAAATAATTAATTAAAATTGAAAATTCCATGTCGAAAAATAGAACATTCCATAAAGACTCTCTAATTTGCTACACAAAATTTTGTGATTTGAAAAAAAAAAACAATAAAAAAATTAAATCAAAAAAATTGTGAAATTTTGGAAATTTTCTGAAAATAAAATATTTTAGGGTTGAAGCTGCCAATGTACTAAATGGTACTACTAAATTACGGTGCACCGTATTGTACAGAAAATTATACAGTGTGGTATACACACCCATTTTTTACGGTGAGGATTTGTTTGTCCATGTACAGATCCCTTTTTACGGTGAGGATTGGTTCGACCTGAGGATTGGTTCAGATTCCCACTAGCTAGGGGCGGTGATATTCGACATGGTCCCACCTGCAAATGAGAATCGTCCACGTAATGTTTATGACCAGGTCGTTGGCCCAAGTCCACGAGGCAAGCTGTGTGTGGATGGTGTAACAGTTTTTCTCGGCCCTTTTTCCACGGGCCCCTCCTCTCGTCAGTTTTTTTTTTTTTTTTTTTTTTTTTTTTTTTTTTTTTTTTTTTTCAAATTTGTTATGAAGCCAAAGTGGCGATGGATCCACGAGAAATTTAGCCAGATTTGGCTACAACCTTAATATGAAAGGTAATTTTAGGGGGAAAAAATAAATCCTGGTTTATTTTTGGGTACATACTCAACCACGTATGAAAATATGGCGATTGGTATAATTATGGCTAATAGAAATCTCACAAAGCACTTGATTTTAGCACTTGGAATTTTTAATATAGCATTTTAGCTATATACAGCCAGCAAAAAAAAGAAGAAGAGATGATCCCACAAGAAGAATTAGCCAGATTTGGCTATAAGCTAAAAATGAAAATAAAATTTTAAACAAAAATCCTTCTCTATTTTAGGCTATATACCTTGAATGGAAAATATGGCGATTGGTATAATTATGGCTATTGAGAATCTCAGACAGCACTCGATTTTAGCACTTTTAAGTTTTCAATTTAGCATTCTGGCTATATATACCAAGCAAAAGAAAAGGTGGGTCCTCCCCTCGCCTCTGCTCTTTCTCATCTCTCGCCTCATTTGCGCTCTCGGGGCGGCCGGCTTGCTACACCTTAAGGAAGAGTGCGAGGAGCTTCTTCTTTGTCGCCAGGGCGTGTTGTGTCTGTCGATCTCTGCAGGCAGCACGGCTCTCGGCACTGCTTCTTCTTCTTCTTTTCCTTCTTCCTTCGTTCTTCCTCCAGTCTGCACTCAGCAGGGTTGTTGCTTGCGGACTTGGATTTGGTTTTTGTGAAATCCGTTTTACCAGAGTGTTTCGGTTCCTCCTTTAGTCGGCTTTTGTCTCTTCCCCTTCTTCTTCTTCTTCTTCTTCTTTGGGTACTACCTACTCCTCCCTTTCCGGGTGGGTGGAGCTATTGTCTCGTAAGAATCTATCGTCTTTCTAATAGCCTTTTTATTTTATTTTATTTTATTTGGTCGGCCAGAAGAAGAAGAAGAAGAGCCCCTCTGATCTACTAAGCCCAAGAAGTCATGTTATCTCTTGCTATGGTTTATGTAGGTCTCTTCTCCTTAGACACCGGAAGAAGTCATAAGGTGGTGGTGCTTTTCTATAAGTTTGTCGTATGACCCTTTGTGTTTACCTCGGACGATTTGACGAAAAGCTGAAGAAGAGAAGAGAAGAGTCGGGATTTATCGGTTGCTGGAGCTCACGTTTGTAACGATCGTCAGCCATGGCTACATTCCTTGGCAAGGTAGAATGTCGCTGCTTCTCTGCTGCTGGCTAATGGGTGGCTTCATGGTTTTTCTTTTCGAAGATCCATCGGAACTTGTGTGTGTGTGTGTGTGTGCGCGCGCGCGCTGTCTTTCTTCATCAGATAATGATGTGGAAGTATGTGCGGGTGATGAGATTGTACATGACCTAAAAACCAGACAGTGTTTCTTTTTGCGATTGTTGGGTTGTGCAGCTTTTTGGAATGGGAGAACCCGAATGGATGGATCAGGACTTCAGAGAAGTGGAACCAGGACCCTACTTCCGGGAGACTATTTCCTATAGGAACTATCCCCAGCCGCCTTCCTTCACATGCTACCCTGATCTGCCGCCGCCGCCGCCGAGCATCGGTCATTTCTACGAGCCGCCTATGTTCGCCAATTACCCTGATGCCATGGCATACCGAATGTTTCGTGAGCCCCCTCCTCCTCTGATGATGCATCCTCCTTCTCGCCATCCTTCTTCTGCTTCTGGCCCTCCTCCTAAAGTGGTCCGATTCCGTGACCCTGTGGTACAGAAACAACAACCCTCAAGGCCTCAAGAGATCACCCACCGCAGCAGTCAGCCAAAGAAGGTCCATCCGGTAAGTATGCATGTTATGTTCCGCTTTAAAGCTGTGCTGGAGACTTACTAAAACCTTGTATCTGTTAGAGAAAGCAAATGGGTGGGGGCATAATCTGAAGACCATGGTATTGATTCACTTTTACCGAGAGAATGTGTTGATTTTGATTTTTTCTGACCTTGCAAGAAACGGATAATGGACTTTGCAGGAGATTGAGCTGAGAGTCCCCATGTGCTGTAGCAAGTGTGAAGACAAAGTTTGGAACGAACTCAGGAAGATGGATGGTAAGTGATTCATTTTTTGTCCTTACTCTGGTAGTGCCAGAACCCCTGCACACCCCCCGGCCCCCATGAACCCTTTATGTTTTCTGAATGGATTGTAAGAGGGGGTGTGTGTGTGCATGTTCTGGAGGATTTTGTAATGGAAATTGTCACGCTACCAGCTCCCCTTTGATGGATGGAGGAGTGGAAGAACTCACCACGATGATGGTTAGTTTCAGGGAGGTTTGCAATGGCACAACTGCGTTGGGAAGAGTAACTCTTTCCGTTCAGTGGAAATGTTGTTGGATCAACATCGATTGGAGTGTTCGGTAGTCGGTCTGGATGTAAGGACTATTTTGAGTGGAGATCGATAGATGGATAGACATGTGTGGATTGCGTATGTCAGTGACTAATGGGGGGTTCTTTGGAATTGTTGTATTTGCAGGTGTGACAATGGTGGTGTGTGACAGAGCATATCAGAAAGTGACTGTCACAGGCAAAGTTGATCCTGAGGCTGTGCTAAAGAGGGCAAGGAAGGCCAAGAAGAAAGCTGAGTTCTATGCTGGCACAATATACAGCAAGAATTTCATTGACTTCATCCAATCTAAAACTGCCCCCAAGCAACCTGAAGTCCTTGACGTCTTTTCATTGTTCAGACATCAATCTTCTCCAGAAATGGAAACGGATACTGAAAATCTGCCCCATGACACAGAGAGCTCAGTAACATTTACCCATCCTTCACCCTCGGAAAGGGAGGATACCTATGCTTCTCATTTAGACAGTCAGCAAAGTTCATCATACAATCAGTCTCCATCTTCGCACCATGAAAGGGATAGTTACGATCACTATGATGTGAGGGAAGGAGGGGCAGCATACAGCCAGTATGAACCTGCCTATGCCTATGGAGTGATGAATTCACATCCCCAATCTGTTGTTCCCAGCAGACCATCTTATGGGCAGGAATCTTATGAGGACAGAGACTATAATCCAGAGTATGAGAGCCAGAGCACGTCATACAGTCGGTATGAGCCATCTTATGAAAGATATGATGCAGCAGGTCCTTATCAAGACCATCAAAGATCAGGGTATGGGTACAGTGGGGAATCAGAAGACTACCCTCACCATGCACGCAGCTCCAACCACCTTTTTTCTGGCTCTGGCATTACAAACCCCAACTACATGAAACGAATCATCACAGATTACTGACCAATGGGGTTGGCATTGAGGCTGTCTCAGGGCTTGATGAAACAATGCTGTGAGATCTAACATCTGTTCTACTTTTTGGTTTATAGTTTCACTACTGGTAATGTTTAACTCGAATGCAAATGTTGGATGTCTGAGAACTGATTTGGGGGTGTAGCATCACATTCATCATTGCCTGATGCTTCAGCATAAATGTCTCTGTGAAAGTCAGGACAGTACTGACTGGCGAAACTGTATGGAGATGTATTGGCCTGCCCATGTCTTATGGGCTGCACCTTTTTTCCTCTGTCAGGTTTCCTGGGTTATATTCGTCCACAAGGCATTATCTTATAGAGTTTGACACTCGGTCTCATTTTTGCTGATGAATTAGGCATTGATGTTTAGTGCCTCTCTCAAAGGGCATGTGGCCTATGTATTTTATTGTGTATGAAAAAGATCCAAAACTATCTTCCATGCTGATCCTTGTTTGTGACACTGCATTTGTTGGTTGTTTGCCAAATATGGGGCTCTCTTTTTTTTGAATTGCATCGTGCTCAAAGATTTGTACACAGTGAGAACATGCCTAAGGTGCAGTTTTTAGTACAGCTCTCAGGGTCTGCTGGGATACTCTGATTCTACTGTAAGTAAATTACTACTTTGGAAGATGTCATGTTGTGTTTGCTTATGTTCTTGCCTTGTTCAGAAAGAAGGGTCTTTGCACAAGACCAAGTGTTTCAAGGTGGAGTGCCTCTGCCCTTCTTTATTCAAACAAAATTCTGAGAGATGATGGAACTCTGGGGCATGGTTAGGTGACTAGAATGCAAATGAATTTGATGGGACAAAAGGGCACCTGACAGATAACAGTGTGGTTCTTGTTTGTCACCACAATTTTACTCATGGTTCAAACCAAAATTTTATCCCAAATCTGAGATGGATGTGGATAATGATTTTTTCCTGTTTGTGACATAGCTTAATTTCAAAATTCTCATAATATACATTGTAATGGATGAAATCACAAAGTTTATCTTGCATGAATCAAAGAGCTGCATTCTCTCTGTAAATGCCTTCTGTGTAAATGCCCACAGGAACAAAACTTTCTGTAATTGAAAAGCCCAGCAGAATTTTTCACTCTGCAAGGCGCTCTCTAGATGTAACTAGAGAAATCAGAGGAGGTGTTTACAGGTGAGAAAAAAACCGAATTCTCTTGTAATGTATGTTGAATGGATTCAAACCAACAACAGTTAAAAAATGAAAATTGGTTGCATGAGATTCTAGAAAGTTGAGTTGTTCCATGCAAGTCCCAGAAAGTGGAACTCAGATCTCACAGTAACACATCAAAAAATGAACCAACTCAGAGGGTCAGAGAATACCCAGTGAACATTCCCTCAAAATGTAGGACCAAATAAAGACCAACAATGCATTTGCTTTGTGGTCTCTTTGTGGCAGAGCCAACAAAAGAAAGCAAGTTGGCAGTGTTGGAAGACAAGAAACACTGTTTCTCTAGGCATTAGTTCCCATGGGTCCCGCTTGTGAAGATCATCCAACAATCAAACTTCTGATGAGTACCTAGTGCTTTGTCTATGTAATAATCTCTTCCTCTGGGACTTAAGTATATGCCTTCTTGAGTCAAGTTGTAAGTAAAGCATCTATACATTGAGCACTTGACCATAGCCTGCTTTTAAGTCTGAAGTTTCTTTTTTGGGGATTGGGTTTTGTGGAGCTTTTCTTTCTTGAGTTGGGCAAATTCAAGCTTCAAGAGATTGTTCATTGTCCTCTAGGCTTTTTGGGGCTACTTGCCCAAAGTGACACTAATTTGCCTAACCTTTCCTAGGCAAGGATATTGTGTTTAGATTCATTATAGAGTATATATAGTAACTTAAGGGATTTTGGCCCCTAGGTAATAATAATAGGTCTACTTTTATATGAGGATTTTTGAAAGATGATATTTCGGCTCGTGTTGTAACTTGAGATTAGTTATAATAGAGTTATAATATCTTGAAGGATTTTTGGTTTCTTTTAGAGGATTTTTTGAAGATTATATTTTTGTATGGTGAAATTATATTTGAGTTTCCATAATTCTTCTTTTGCCTTCAGATACTTTTAATGTACATGGCAAGCCCATAGTGTGACACACACCCCCTTGTTTTTCTACTATATAGTTGGCTCAAACTTCAAACATTAGACTCTTTTATATTCATTTCTCCTCTTGTGAGGTGGAAGTATTTGAGGGCATTGATCTTTTGAGGTTGGGAAAGACCTTAAAGAATTGGAAGCCTTCTCAAGAGTCACATGCATTTGCATAATTTTTTATTGATTCTTGGGAGATTAATGGGAAAAAAGGACGAAGTATTGTGCATTTTGTTGAACTTGGACTAATCTTTGATTCTTTCCAAGGGGGGTGGGTGGTGGTGGGAATCCATCTTGTTGAAGTCGAATGCACCTTTGTGGCTAGGTGCCAATTTTATGATAACTTTTCACAAGGCTTTCGAATGCATAATTGAAGAGGTTAACAAAATGAGACAAGGCTAACATTGCTAAAAATTGTAACGTTGGATTTTGAAAAAATTGCATCTCTTGTTCATGCCTCCAAAGTTAAAAAAAGGCAAGGATCTTTGAATTTGAGAATGCCTTGGAATTTGGAAATTTCTTTTGAAACATTTTTGTGTCGTTTTCTTGGGAGATTCAAAAAATGACCCAAGTTGTGTTGTCCATTTTGTTGAGCTTGGAACTAATCTTGAATGATTTCTGAGGTTGCGTGCTACAACTTTTGTTCACCACTCAAACAGCCTTTGAAAACTTGGTGCCAAACTAATGTCAAACTATAATAATATTAATGTCATATTTGCCACAATCCAAATTGCATATTTTACATTGAAATCGATGGAACTACAAACTTTACCTCATCACACATGGCTGTCAAATAATTTATTTATTTTGAATTTTTCATTTTAATTCAGTAAAATTTTCTTGAAGATTCAATATTTTCCTTGGCAATTTTTTTTTTTATTTGAAGAAAAAAACTTTGAAATTTTCAATTTAAAAAAATAAATAATACAATTAATGTCAAAGCTGCCCGGGTACCTAGTGGGGTAATCAGGTGCGCCCTTGAATCTTGAATGTTGGTCACGGATGGTCCCAAGAAAGAATTGTAAGACTACCTAAATTTTTCACGGCCCTTGGTACCTTCACCCTTTTGAATGAGCCCTCTGGGTGGCCAAATTAAGCCCCAAAAATGTTAGATTTGAATTCGGAGACCCTAATTTAGTCTAAGCATGAGATGCTTGTAATATTGAGAAATAAATTTAAATGAGTTTTGGGATCTTTACCATGGTACCAATGTGGGTGCTAGTTCACCCAAGGCATAAAACCATGGTTCACACTACCACCATGTTACCAAGTACATGACCTCAAATATGTTGTCATCTTTGCATAGTGGCTCTCAAATTATTCCATGTAATGTTTTTTTCTAACAATTTTTTTCATTTGTTGAAAAAAAAAATGGGAATGTTGGAACTTTTTTTTGTTTTGCAATTCAAATCGTTTCTCTTTTTTTGGGGTAGGGTGGGGGGGATTTTCCAATATTTTGATTAATTTTTTTTTTAAAATAAAAATAATAAAAAAAAGAAAAAGAAAAAGAAAAAGAAGAAACCTTGTTCCATGTATGAATTGGGATGGTATGGATCTAAACTCTTTTTCAATGGAAAGTATACAAATTGTGTAACCCAAAGCACAAAAAAGCCTTGAGGTCTTTTGACTAAATGTGGATGCCCCATAAAAAGTTGTGGCGAGCTTTTAGGGTGATCATTTTCTAGATTTTTTTAACTTTTACACTCACTTTCACACCATTGTTGAACCGCATGCATGCATCTACCTACATTGTAGCCCGCTCAAATGCCTTACCTACTACATAACATAATAAACAATTGTATTCCTTACTTGACTATGAAACTTACTTACGGTGCATTCACACTTGATGTTAAGTCGGTGTTAAAATGAAAATCTAGGTGGCACCCAATGTTAAATGGGAGATACCTTAATGTTAAGTGAATGCTAACTTAACATAAAAAAATGTTCATGGTAAGTAGGTGTAAGTCCCAAAATGACTAGCAATGGTGTTTTAAGGGACTCAACACTAGAGAGTCCCTAACACCAAGTATGAATACACCTTTACATAGGTAGTGTCATGAGGGAGTAGTTTTTCTAGGATAGGTTATCAAGGTTTGTGGAACCTTGGTTTACTCAATTATGGGTCATGCACAATGGGACTCATAATGGGGTTCCTTACTTAGGTTGTATAATGGATGCAAATTGGGGATAAAAGGCTACATAACGGATTGAAAAGTTGCAAAATGGTGTAACTCAATTGTGGTTCATGCACAACGGAGTCATAATGGGTTTCCAATAGATGATGGTGCAATGGTGGGTGTAAGGGGTGACATAAACCCGAATGGAGAATACACTATGATAAAACATATTACCTAGTAGGTCCATAAAGGAAGTGAGTTTTGCTATAGGTAAAAAAATGATAGGAGTTTGTGCTCTCAATGGTATTTGATTAAGAATGTGATTAAAGAATGCACAAAATGTAAAATTTGGAAGCATCAATTAAAAACCCTAAAAAACCTTGTGAAACAACACACAATGGTCGTCCATCACCAAGCATTTTTTTCTCCCAAGCTGCCATAGCAAATTTTGGATACCACCAACCTGGAGACCTTGCAGCTTCCATGCTCCTGAGACATGTAAAAGCAACACATGAGAGACACACACACACACTTAATGGAGAGACCTGGTCTTCTTAGTACCTCAAATGTTTGGAGTTTAGTCCCAGGGCATCTAAAAAGCCTGTAAATGGCAGGCT
Source organism: Sphagnum contortum (assembly GCA_963920785.1). NCBI lineage: Eukaryota > Viridiplantae > Streptophyta > Sphagnopsida > Sphagnales > Sphagnaceae > Sphagnum > Sphagnum contortum. The sequence goes on along the minus strand of OY987294.1, from coordinate 7,952,059 downwards.
GGTTTCCAGACCTCTTCAAAAGAGAAAATTGGACCGACAAGAGAGAGAGAGAGAGAGAGAGAGAGAGAGAGAGAGACTTAGTCATTGGTCCCTGGCTCTAGACTTTGTCAGATTGTGTGATTACCACTTTTCTCCATTTGGACAAATCAATGAACTTACAAAAATGACAACATATTAGCCTAGACTAGGAATTTTGCAATTCAAGTTAATTGCACATTATTGTTGATTGTCCCCAGCAATTGAAAGGTGGAGTTGGTAACCTTGTCCTTCAAAGTGAAAGATTTAACTCAGAATGTTTTTGCCATTTTACCCCTCAAAAAGAAAAATAAAATCACAAAGAAATTTTTCTTGCATGCTAGAGAATTTGATGAGGGAATTCTTTTTTGAAGTGGCGTTTCAGATTGAAAGGATTGATTCTTATTCTTGCCTTTCAGTTTGAAGCACAACTGAAATTCTACAACTGAAATTCTTATACCGAATCCTTTGCCATGAGATAGAAGAATTTGACTCTGAATTGAAGGGCATCATCATCTCCACTGGCCATCTCCCACTGGCCGTAGTAAAATGGCCTGCTTTTATGTAATGTGAGATTGAGTTTGGAACTAGGTAACTGACAAGAGCACGCAGGTTTTACTATGAATAATCAAGCACAAGGGTACTGATTCATGGTAGCCAGCACACTCAAGCTGGTTATCAGATATAACTGAATCTATGGGGAGGGCCAAGCTTTTGGGTTATATGGGACACATAAGTGTGTGAGTTATGAGGTTCATCCAACCAGCAACCAAGAATGTGCAAAAAGGAACTAGGCAGGTACGAAAATGTCATGAGGTAAGTGATATGATTGAGGTTCATTGGCATGCTGCCATGTTACTGAGATGCTCCCTACAATTGGCTTATGAACCTGTGAATATGCACATAATCCAACGATTTCCAAAAGGATCAACAAAAAGAAAATGATTTGCTTTTGATTGGCCAGCTATAATGATTGGTCTATGCAGTGACTTTTAAATGATCTCTCCAAGTTTTCATCTTTGTGGATGGGGATGGGAAAAATAATTAGAACTTTATGCGGAATGTGGTAAAAGTTGGTAAGAGGCGCAAATAGGAAGTGTGGGTGGAGATGCTCTAAAAGGCCTCTATTATATATAAGGCCTGGTCTCCAATTTGGTGCATCTTGTGAAGTAAGAAGACAAGGATTTGGAATCTCTGCAGGATACAAGGTACTACTCTTGTTCATTCAGGACAGAACAGGAGAAATGAAAATCTAAGTAGGGGTCCACAATACTCTTCTTGGGGTGTAGAAAACCAAATCCAACCAAAAACCCATTCAAAGATGATGATGTCAACCTTGAACCAGGAGCAAGACTTTGAATCAAAGAGACAAACAACCACAAAATGCCCATTAGTCTGCAACTGCAGACAAAAGAAACTATATTGAATTTGAATGAAAGCTGCCATGTTCCCAAAGCCTAGTGTATTGCAACCGTTAGGCCTTTGCATCCACAACACAATAATGTGTGCGAGCTGAAATGAGCAGCTCCCAAGGCTTTGTAAAAGTTTTTTTGTTTTAGTATACTGGATACTGTTTGTGTCTGGACAAAGTTGCTGCAATGCACAGCTAGGTAGTTGGCAAGATTGTTGTTGCTGTGTGGTCTTTGTGGTGAATGCTCATGATTGAGCTTGCAGCTGGAAGAGGGATGGTCGCATTGGCAACATGCACTCTTGGAGCTACTGGTTCTGAGCAAGATGGTAAGTGCAATACTGCTGCCTAGTGTTTGCTTCTTGTTTGAAGGAAAGGAGGGTGGCGTGTGCATGGTATTTGGGTAGGGAGAGAAGAGGAGAGCGGAAGAACATTGAAGTCGCCAATTCATGGTGTTGAGAAGTTCATTGGAGGCTCAGGGGAGGTTGAAAAAAGAGCATGAGGGAAGTTGCCAAGCTATTGAAAGTCAAGAGAAAGTAGGGAGCACTATGACAATGTCTTGTGCTGTCCAGTGTCTTTGGTAGTGATGCATTGAAAGTCATTCACTCATGAGCTTTCAGAGTTGCTGCCATCAAGGTCTTAGTATCCACTTCAGCATCTTCACACATTTTGAGTCACAAGTGTATGGATGCTAAGCTTTTGGTGCACCATAGTTTAATTGCAGGGAGATTTAGTCCATGTTGTAGCTATGCATTAAAGCTATGATTCCATGTGTTTTTTGGTCTGATTGAATCTCTTCTGTTACACTAAATTTCCCCTCACAAAAACCACATTGAATTATACTAGATTCGCTCTTTGCAAGATAAATTGCAATAAGTATTACAGGCCTACTGTATAGCAAGTGCTGTCCAAACAGCATTAGCAATCCAACTACAAGATTACAAACTATTAGTTACTTTGAGCCTGGCTACACATGGTAGGAGGTCATAATACTTCAAGAAGACATGGGAGTGCCAAGGCTGTTCATAGGAGGTCTGTAAGGACAGCCAGCCTAAGTAGCATCAATGCATTCAAAAGATGCTGCTTAGGGTAGTAGAATGCAAGATGAAATTGATAGGAAAAAATTGGCAGTACAGAGAGTATAGTTCAGTCTCCAGTTGTCAGCAGTAAATTGGTTCCCAGTTCAAGCCAGACTAGTGTCCCAAATCCTACACAGATGTAAAGTCTCCGTCTTTGCCTCTGGGCAGAGGGAACAGACTCAGAGTAGCTTTCACCTTCTCTTTAAACCCTAATTTACTATTGAAGGCCAAAGGGTAAGAAGGCCTCGATAACTTAAAGAGGGGATAAGAGGCACGCAGTGGCATATGGTCAATGTCCAGGATCTGGGAGATGCCCATAACATGAGTTTAAAGTACCAATGGACATTAGCATTATGAGAGAGAAAAGGATGCCAAAAAACTGAATATTATTAGTCAAGACAAACAAACAAACTCTTAATTTCAGAGCCACTGGTTCATGAAACATGTTTTCCTCTATAGAAAGGGGGAGGCACTGTTGAAGAATTCAGAGAGTATTGTTGCAACATTTATGTACCTCAACACAATTCCAGGGATTGCAGATGTGAGCAAATAGAATTTTGATGGTGTCCAGGGAGAGGAATTAGTCTTCCTTTTCTGGGCTTCAATTTGGAGGTGGACCTTGGTGGCTTCACAAAGAATCCAAATATGATGCTGGACCAATGTCCCAAGGTGTTACATACTGCTGTATCTCAACAACATGTTGGGCAAAAGCACTTCAAGGTCAATGTCAGCAGATGAGCAGAGGTCTAGGTTAGCTAAACAATGCTTCTTAAGGCATGATTGGCTGGTTGCTTACTAATACACAACTTGTAACCCAAAACTCTCAAGATACTGCAGTTGCAGATACAATCAAACGAGCACACTGTTTGCCGAAGAAATATGTATTCAAAGGTTTAGGTTTTGCACCTAATGAAAGTGCAGAGAAATCTCTACAACAATTTGGAGGTAACATGACAATGGGTGCAGTCAGAACCTTATAAGAGTTGCTCACAAAGTATCAGACCATCACCTTCATCACAAATGGCAGTGAATAGTTTGCCATGACTACCCAGTGACTTCATCAGAAAGAAGTAACAACTCTCATGAGAATTGAGAAATCTTCATCAGCAGAATAATATATATATATGTATATGAGATTGCAGAGAAAACTTCACATTAACACTTTTGAAGGCAACCATTGCATCAGTTCCAGCAAAACCAGAAACTAACATGGCAAGAAAGAGTGCAGTCATCTTATGAGAGTCACTCAAAAAGCATCAGACCATCACCTTTCACCAGGAATAGAGTGACTGGCTGTTATGACTCTCCACTGAGTTCATCAGCAGAAGTAATACTATGATATATTTAGGGTTCAGACTTAACAGAACAACAAGCCAGGAACTATTTATCTCTTGCATTGGACAAGTAGTGATGTGAAAACAAAACCTTGTGAACTACAAGCAATCATTAAGAGCACTATGAACAACATACAGAAACTCAGTTCATGTGGGAGCGTTTATTCTCAGTCCACTCCCATATAGAGAGCACTCACGAGTTCTTATGAAAAAAATTTACTTGCAAGGTGATTACTGTGACTAGACACCACCTCCCACAAGAAACTCAGGATCAAAGGAATATAACGAACGCACCTGAAAGAGTGAAAACACAAAGAGCAGAGAAGAAGGATACAGTTGTGGAACTAAGTACTGACAAAGATGTCCCAGGACATGGGGGAGTGCTACCTCACTCCTGGTGAGTTCCACTTTCATGACAACAACATTCTTGGCCCTGGTTAACTTGGGTGTAGACTTGGAAGATGACAGTGTCTTAGCCCTTCTTACTAACCACAGCCCAGAGAAGATCACCAACACCTTCAAAATAGAGCAGAAGTGTAGACAGCAAATGAAACTCAAATAGTCCACATGTCCCCACATTTCATACTCTAAAGATGAAAATTCTGACAAGAGAATCTGAAGCAGAAAATACATGTAAGCACTCATGCATAGAAGGGATGGTAAAATATCAAGTCCTGCTGCATTGTGTTGATGGAGGCGGCCAATCTGATTTCAGGTTTCACAACTTCACCAACAAGAAAAACATGGAAGTTTTTAGTTCCAGTTTCTAGACCATGAGTGTTGTTCTTGTGTACAAGGATCTACTTGTGTGAAAAAAGTTTGCAGTCAGTCACTCCCTTGGAAGCACCAAATAAGCATTACTGCTTCAAGTGCTCTGCTTTTCATGGAAGCAGAGGTCTTGAGTGCACTTCAGGGCATATGTGGGCTTCAATGATCAATGACATATGGAGCTAGGGTATATGGTGTATCTAGGGGACAGATACATGCCTGGTCTGCAGTGCTTTTTACTAAAAAATCTGAGATGGCAGTGTCCAAATGTGCTCTCAATGCAGAGAGTCATACATAGGGTGCTTTTTTCCTTCCATTGACCTCAGCCCAGTTAGTTGCAAACTCCTCTTCTGGATGAGAATTCATGTTCATTTCACTCAAAAGAATGGATAAAGATCAGAAGTACCCAGGTCAAGAAACTTGTCACTGGTTTGGTGGCTCAAAACCCTAAACAAAACCCATCCTGCTCTGGAACCTAACCTCCCTACAAAGCATTTGCAGGGTGTGATGCCCAAGTTCTATGATCCTCATAAGAAATCCAGATTCACTTGCAGTGGATCTATTAGATACCTCGACTTCTTCTCAATCCAATTCACAAGGAATCTGCCTTTGATGAAATTTAGCAAACATTCACAATCTACCACCTCCAAGGAAAGAAGATTACCTTGACAAAGTCTGCCTTGTGAAAATTATCATCGCACAGGTGATGGAGTTGCAGAAAGCGCTGCTGCTTTGCGATGGAGCTCCTTGACCATGGCAGCCAAAGCCTCTGGGTTGATGCCGTGCTTGCAGAGTGATCAAGATCGAAAGCGTCTGATGATCCAGCCCTGTTCCCAGAAGGTTAGCCATGACATGCACTATGTCTAGCCTCCTGCGCCCTCTGCACCCCAACTCTGTCCATTGTCTCTATTCTCTATTGTGTTTGTTTCTCCTTTCTCTCTTCACTCTCCTCCTCCACATTCTGATCTGCTGATGTTTCTTCTTCACTGCTCTTCTGCTGCTTTGGCTGGCTTGCTCCAGCTACTGGTGCTGCTGGTATCTCCCTGTTCTTGCGGTTTTTCCCCCCCTCAAACAATGGCTTCACACAAACAGCAGCCTAAAGGACTGTTTCCTTTTCCGTGGGAGTTTAGAGCAATCCAGATTTGCCCAATCCTCAGGTGATCCTAATGTGAACACAGTTGGGTGTGTCTGAAATCACCTTCAGAATCAACACCAGCAATGCTGTTGCCGCCTATTGCAACAACTCTTAGGTTTAAAACTTCAACACACTAATGCTTATTATGCTGCTGCTGATGTTTTCTGATGTATAATCACATGCCAAAAACTAATTATCTCTCATAAGAATCGAGAAATCTCCATTCTCACAATTAAGAAAAAGCAAAGCAAGGTTAACACTTCTTCAACAAGCCACAGAGAATTCCAAAGAATGAAAGACAAAACAGAGAATAAAGGACCAAGAAACAAAAACCAAAAAAGAACCAAACGCAAACTAAAAGACAAAAGCAGTATGAACAATAGTGCCAGTCTCACACCTGTTCAGGGACCATCAACAGTAGCATGATGATAGTGACTTCTCTATCACAACCTCCCAACTAACTTCATCAGCTCCCTACAGTGAGTTAAGGCCAGTGAAAACACTAACCTGTGTACTGAGTTTCTGCTGCAAATCTGGAACCAACAAGAAGACTCAGGCATGCTACTGGCTAGCAACAAACAACAACACAAGGAGATATAAAACAGAAAGACACAACAGGAAAGACAACACACATAGAAAAGGACAGCAGGGAAGAACAAAGACCAAGTGGGCTTACAAGAAGCTCTCCACTTACACACAATCATTTGGGAAACTCCAAATGCTGAAATTCCAAAATGGATTTTTCCTTTATTGAGCAACCCTCTAATCCTCTTTAACAGAATCCTTAGAGGGTAGCCCTTGTTCTTCAGAAGGACAAGAAGATCTGAACATCTGAGAGACAAAGAACTCTTTACAACTACAAAGCCTGTACAATTGACTACCTATTGATAACTCCCAACTTAGCAGTAATTGAGATATTGGAATGAACATGAGGCGTACGAATTATTTCAATACCTGCATACTCTGGTTTTGTCCGAGTGCATTACCTTATGCAATTCTTGCCTTGTAACTTCTTCAAGTTGTTGTGGAGCTCAAAGTGAGTAGTGACAATTGCATTCTACAACATAGAATCTGATATGGCCTTCTTGCACCATGGGGGAATGGGAAATGACGATTTACCAGTTAATCAACAACACCATTCTTCCAGGCATCATCCCCTCACTCATCAGCAACACATGGCTGCACACCGCGACAGCATCATTCAGTACAACCCATTTTCCATCTCCGCGCCTCCTCTCTCATATTCTCTTCTCTCCTCTCTTCTCTTCTCTTCTCGTCTCCTCCGACTTCGTTCTCGACATGCGCTTTTCCTTCTCCGCACGCACTACGCTTCAAAACACCGGCCAGTATCCTCTCCTCTAACTTCCCATCCATCGGAAATCGTCCATGAAGGGGGACCGTGGAGGTCAGTAATCGATGTATAAGTGGATGAACATAGCGATATTATCATCTATATGGAGAGATATTTCGTCCATAATTTATAGGTTATCATCTGTACGCATACAGTTCGATCGGGCAGCAGGGGAGAAGGCAGGCAAAAAAACAAACCGTGCGCGAGAGGGGAAGGGGAAAGGGGAAGCGAGAGCGAGAGAGATAGAGAGAGAGCACAAAAGACGACACTGACAACGCAGCAGAAGAGCTTGGAGATTGTGATCAAGGAGAGGCTAGTGGAACAGGATCTAAGAAGAGGAGAGGCAAGTAGACAACAGAGGACGACGACGGCTCGCGCTTGATCGATCTTTCTTGTACACCAGAAATCCAGCAGCAGCTACTCCTCCACTCACCCTTCCTACTCGCAAGCAGCATCTCTTGTACCCAATTCTGTAACCGACCTTTTTTGCTGCTGCTGCTGTTGTTTCTGGTGTTGTGAAATCTGTTTCTAATTTCTCTTTCGGAAATTGGGTGTTGTTGATCCTCTTCTTCTTCCCAAGTGTTAACAACTCTCGTTGTTGTTGCAATCGCATTTGTGGGAGATTTTTTTGAGCTCTCTTGCTGCTGCTGTGGCCTTGTGCATGATGAATCTTCTTCTGCTGTTGTGGTGCTGATGGTGGCATCATCTGAAAAAACCTCGGAAGAGTTTGTGGACCTGGTGATTTTGATTTTCTTGCGGATTTGTGAGATCCCATGTACATGGCACGACAAGCAAACAACTGGGAATGCCAGCCCGTCTGTGGTAGCTGCTGGAAGACATGTCCGGAGATAGATCATCTGGAGAGAGAGAGAGATTTGTGCGATGCCTGCATTTGGGTTTCTAGCACATATGCAATTGGAAATGTAGGTCATGTTCTTACTCTCTTTGTCGTTGAGAATGTGCAGGTGGGTTTTCAATAATGCAGAACAACAATGTGGAGTTCTTAGGTCCTCCACCAGTTGAAGGAGTGGGAGGCGGTGGCACAGGATATGGGTGGAATGATACAGGTGTGAAGCCTTCAATTGACTTCCTCAGTGCTAATGATGTGTCAAAGCACCCCACAGTCGATTTTGTCCACGTCTGGTGTTGTCCCAGCACTGCCACTGTTGGACACCAGGAGCCTCCACGGCCTCTTGAACAGGTGTGTATGTGAAGAATGATTGCTTTTTTGATGCAAAAAATTCCCTCCCTCTTTCTGTACTACTATTGGCCCCAAGCGGTTTGTTAAAATTCTAGTTCTAATACACTCAGTTGAGAATTCCAGATTCCAGCCATTAGGTTTCCATGGGACCTTGTGAATTGGCTTTTGTCTAACATACTCAGTTGAGAATTCTAGATTCCAACAATTAGGTTTTCTCGAGACACAGTTGAGAATTGGTTTTAGACCTGCTCCTGCTGACTCGGTGCTCAAGATTGATCATGAAGTTGATGCCCCCCAGAAAACACTTGGAACTTACCAGGAGAAACTACAACTTTATTGTCTCTTCTTCTGTTGGAGAGTAATAAATTATGCAGTTTTTTCTTATTAAGCTTCAACTATCACTACCCAGTTCGATGGTTTTTCAGAAATCTATCACTAAAAGAATCTGGTGGTTGTGGTTTCACTTGGGCCTAATACTGTTACTGTACAATTTTGCAATCATTTTGAATTAACAGATACAAGTGAAATCTTAATGACTGCATTGATCTTGTGCCAATGCAACTGTGTTGTGTATCCGCCTGGTGCATATGAGTTGCAACACTGTGAAAGACTCACAGTAGCATAGGAGAAATGCTGTCTGTCACTATGAGACAACTGTTTTTCTTTGACACCTTTTTTGCCAGATGTTGCTGACACACATATGGACAGGACATGTATGGTTCCCTCATGTCAGTGTAGTAGTCACCCACTTGTAAGAGTTAATAGTTTGGTGCAACTGAGCCCACCAGCAGCCCTTGAGCATCTCTTGTTCTTTTGGTGTTTTTTGTAGTTCAAAGTGCTGAGATGATGGTGGCATTGGGCAATCCCAGATTGTGCTCAGATTAACATTTCTCAAAACATGGAACTTTGGCATGAATGGCATTTTCCTGTCAAGCAGATCTCATTGTTGGCTGCAAGGAATGAGAAGGAAAGTGTGCAAATAGCGTTGCGACCAAAACTCTCTTGGGGAGGTGGTGGAATGGCGGGTCAAGTCCAAATACAATGCTCAGATTTCTGCAGCCATTCTGGTCACAAGTAAAGGAGCTCTCTGATACCTGTTCTTGATTGAGGGGCTGTGATATCCACTTTCACCTGGATGTGATCAACATATGCTATTGAGTGTGTAGACCATAGTGTGCTATCCACACCAATAAGAAAGCAGAGATACTGAAGCTATTTGTTTGTGTGATATTTCAGGCTGCAAGTAGGGAAGGAAGTGACATTAAGGAGGGTGGTACCAATGCTGGGCGTGCCTGATGCTCTTGTTCCTCTGGAGATTCCTATGTCACAAATTGGCTTGCTTCCTGGGTAAAGGGACACTTGAGAAAGAGCACTTCTCATTCCAACTGAAAGTTTGCTTGAAAAGAATTGACTATGTATTTTGCATCACATTCTAACTTCTACTGTTGGTTTTATTGATCACTCCAGGGAGACAACAGCTGTCTGGATGTCTGTGGATGTACCACCTACACAACCTCCTGGGGTGTACACGGGTGAAATTGCCATCACTGCTGTGAAGTCAGATGCAGAGTGGGTTTCTATATTGCTTTTTCTGAGATCATGAAAAATGTTTTTTGGTCTTATGCTAGTTCATCTGGTTCCTACTGGTTCCTAGCACAGGACAGGTGTATCATTGTGCAAGAAACTATTTGACATTTGCTGCCAACTCAATTCCAGTTGGTGGGGGTGATACAAAAGATTCAGAGCCTGCAATTCTATTCTCAAGATTGAGTGGGTTAATTGTTTGCAGCTGTTCTGCAGTGGAGAAAGCAGAATGTCAGAAAGTGGAAATCAAGAGAGAACTGCAGAGTTTCCTAATGCAAGCAGAGGCCGTTATCAACAAATCCCCACAAGAGTTGGTGTGCTTTCTTTCCACATGCTTTCATAGATTCAGTTTCAAAGGCAAATGCTGATTACAATTGACTGAAACAGGGGAAATAATTTTTCTGAGTCGTGGTTGCTCAACTGCTCTATTCACATGGAAGGACAAATTCAGTTGACACCTTATACATGGCCTATATTGCATGGCAGATAGAATCCCTCCATGCTATCTGTGAGGGATTGCAGGAGCTTATTCAATCACCACCACTTGCTGCAAATTGTGGTGAGACTGGCAAGATGGACATTGATGAGGAATGCAAGACCTCCCTCGCAGTTCGCCTAGGAGTCCACATCACTGTTTGGGAATTTGTGTTGCCTATAACACCTTCTCTTCCTGCTGTCTTTGGTGTATCCAATGTAGAATAATATTTCTTTGACAATTGCACAACTGAGGGTTTTCTGATAGTTGGTTGTGCTGCTGTCAATAACTCCTGTCAAAACAATATTGGGAAGTTCCCCCAAGGTTTTATCATTGACCAGAATCACAGATATCAGAAACAGTGATAGAGGATCGATTCCGATTGGAGCATGGAAGCAAGGCTTGGTATGATTCTCTCGATATGCACTACAAATGGTTGTTGCAATATCGACTCAGTCCCTTCTTCTGCCGATGGGGTGAAAATATGCGTGTCCTCACATACACCTGCCCCTGGCCAGGTAAAAAGACTTCTACTTGCAAACCATCTGCACTTAGTTTTTTATCACTGTTGCTAGTCACGCATGCGAATACAGGCAAATGCTGCTTGTTTAAAGTTATATGTTTGTTGATGCGTTTTGCAGCGGATCACCCTAAGGCAGATGAATATTATGGGGATATGAGACTAGCAGTCTATGCAGTGCCTTATGCCCCTGTGCTTTCCTCGTAAGTGTTCTTTCCTACTCCTAGCTAGGAAGGCAGGAAGAATGATGCTGTGGGTGCCATCAAGTGTGGTTCTACAAGTTATCAATAGACACTCAAGGGTTTTGCATTAACACCAGCATGTGATTTTTGCAGCTCTGAAACTGCAAAAGAGGTGGTTAGGCGTGAGCTTGAAATTCTGAAAACCAAAGACCACTGGAAGAAAGCATACTTTTATTTGTGGGATGAGGTATAAGGACCTCCCTACCTGGCCTGGTTGGCTTGCAGTAGTATTTTGTGCAGTTTATAGTGAGACCAAGAGTCGTCAAGTACAGAATCTCATGCCAGTTGCCTCTTTGTGCAATGTGTAAGCTATTCATCCTTGATGATCCAAGTTTATACTCATATTCCCCAGTTTATGCCCATTGTTTGTACCAGCCTGTAGGGTTGGACCAGTATGAGAGCATCCGACACATGGCAGAGGAGATTACAGGCACAGCTCCTGATGCACGAGTACTGACCACCTACTACTGTGGTAGACAAACAAGTCCATACCCTTCTGCAAATCAATGGCTTCTTTGATTGGTGTGCTTGCACTGCATAAAGTTTGGAGGATGGTGCTCATATTGCTCAATCTGTGCTCAAACATGTTTCAGGACCCAGTGACTCTTCAGGAGCTCTTGGGAGTTTTGAGGCATTCCTGAAAGTGCCAACCTTTCTACGTCCGCATACACAAATTTTCTGTACAAGGTGCCAGGCGGAGACACAATTCCTCACCAGACTTGATTCTAGTTGTACCTTGTGGGTCTTTGGAACTTTCATGAGAGAGTCACTAAGTAGGAAGCAGAATTTGTGTTGTTGTTGCAGTGAGTGGGTTCTTGGAGGCAGGGAGGAGCTTGTAGGAGAAATCACAAAGGAACTTCAGCCAGAAAATCGTGAGGTAGGTAACCATACAAGTAGTCTCAGACCCTTTATGTCTAGGCTAGGTTAAACTCCTCCCATGGAGTCAATTGCTTGTTTTAAATGTTGACAGAGGACAGGCAACATGACATGACACTACTATTGCCATGATATCAATATGTAGGGTGCAAGAATACTCTTTGTTATCAAGGTTACTGCATTGACAACAATAGCCATGTGCAGGAGTGGTGGACATATGTGTGCATGGGGCCTGCAGACCTTCACCCAAACTTGCATCTGGGCATGCGGGGAACACAACACCGTGCAGTTATGTGGCGTGTCTGGAAAGAAGGTGGCACTGGATTTCTCTACTGGGGTGTTAATTGCTATGAAAAAGCAAACTGTCCAGCTGCTGAGGTAATTATTCTCTGGATTTTTGCTTGTGTTGAATCTTGAATAAGGGACTTTGGCACTTTTTCAGTGTCATGTTGTTAGTGATTTTCTCCTCACATTATCTGATCTTGTTTTATCTGTTTTGACTTTCTTAATTGTGGTGGAGTTGTAGATACGTTTCCGACAGGGATTACCACCTGGGGATGGGGTCCTGTTCTATCCTGGAGAAGTATTCAACCCGGCTAGTACACTACCAGTTGCATCTGTGCGCCTTGAACGGCTACTGAGTGGCATGCAGGTAAGTTTTTCACCTGTTCTTGTGTGTTTAATTAGTTTTTCATCTGTGGCTTTTTGGTTTTCTGATGACACCATCTAGACATTGGTTCTGACTTGAAGTTTCTACGTCTCTGCATGGTTTATTGGTGCAAAATTGCCAGGATTTTGAGTATCTTCAGCTCTATTCTTCTATGTATGGACGAGCTGCAGCACTGTCCTTGTTGGAAAAGACAGGTATGTACTATGGTCCTGAACGATACACACATGAGCACGGGGCTATTGAGGTGATGCGGGGAGAAGTTTACCGCTCATATCGTTCTCCTACATGACACCTGTCTCTTCTTGTATCATAGTGGGCTTTAGTCCCCCTAGTCTAGGGGGCGGAGGGTCCAGGACACTCAGAGTAAGAGTTTCAATACCATTTAAAAAGTTCTAAACAAAGTTTGAGCACTGAATCTTTTCATTGTATAGTGAATTGAAATTTGGCAATTAGTATAATTCATACAGAGCTTTTAGACTGCCAATCACTAGACTGAACAGATGCAAAAAAGATTCTAGGGAGTAGATGAGAGAACATATCCATTGTCTTATGTGGGTTGTCTCAAGGCTCAAGTAGTAAGCCTCCATGGATGGAATGGGGATGCTGTATTAGAATGAATCTTTTGTTTCATTTGATTGAAGTCAATAAGAAAGGAAAAAGAGGTGAGTGGGTTCCATGGTAAGCAATGGACATATGTTAGGTCACTTTTTAAATGCAAATTTTGATAGCAAGTTCTCTATATCTTGGCTTGGGAAGAGCTCATTTCCCAAACTACACACCATGTGAAATGTTCATCCTTACCATACTCTCTCTAAGGGTTGTGGTGATTGTCAAACTGTTGCAGTAAGAAATATAATGGCTTGAAACCACCCTGAGTTCAATTTTGTGTACTATGTATCATCACTCTTATGAATTGGAGATTATAGACTCATCAATTTCATTGGCAAGGTCTTGTAGGCTTTGTTGAAAGAAACTAAAAACACTATGATAGAGATTACCTCATAGAAATTACCTTTTGTAGCGATGGGTGTTGAGGGGTGACATTCTTGAGTTAAGATCATTTATGAATCAAAAAGTTCTACAGATGTGGGCATGTTAGCTGGTCTTGAAACAATTGTTGAAAAAGAAATCTCCTTTGTAGGGCAGCTGCTGGGGTGTTGTGAGACAAGTTTTCTTAAGATTTGGCATATCCTTTACTGTTGCCAACACATCATTGAAACACTTGTGAAAGAGCACAAACTCAAGTTTCTGAAAACAGTTGGCCTTGAAGTAGGAAATGTCTAGTTGCTGGTGGTGGATCCTTTCAGTAAATGACTAGTTGGCCACTTTCACTGGTTGGTGAGAGGATGAGAGACTAAATATATGAATACATGCTCAATATTTGGGGGTTGATGGATGGCACGTGATCATCAATTGATAGCAAGTGTATCTTTGTGTGTTTGATGACTTTTGTGCACATGAGAATATTGAGAGCATAATGTTCTTATTATGTTGGATTTTCCATCAATTCGATTATAAACCATCTCTTTGTTCATATCATTATGTCTATCATGGGCCTTACATATGTTAGGTTTGGATTTTTCATATATTTGTAAGTCAATGTTCATTTAACTTGCATCATCAACACAATGTTATGCATTAGGTCTTTAGTTGTTAATTTAATAGACTTAAACCTAAAAATTGTTTGAAGGAATTTGAATTTAATCTCTCAACACATTGGTATATTTAGGAAATATATCATTTGAAGTTTGTCATTTAACAATTTCCAAAAGATCGGTTAGAAGAAATGAATCATGCATTGGTTCATTTGAAATCTAGAATTGAGCTTTCAAGTTTATACTAAAAGGGTTGTTCGAGTCCTTACCTTGGAGCTAACAACATAATTGTGACCATGTGGGTTAAACCTTTTGAATTTATTTTAAATTTATCAAATCTAAATATTCAAATTAGTGTTGCTTGAAACTCTATTTCTTTGTAATATTACATTATTAAAAACAACAAGTATCAATGGTAGGTAAATGATTATTCATGTTTTGAACAAATTGCACTTCTTTAAGTCTTGGAATCAACATGAAATATTCTAAAATGAACATAATTTTCATTCTTATTTTCAAAAATTTGGATCTTGCATACCTATTTTGGTTGCATTTGCATTCTGCATTATAGGATCCCTTCATAGTTTCTTTGACTTGTTTCTATGTTTGTTACATAGAGCCCATGAGAGTTTAAATTTGGTCTTGGCTTTATAATTGTTGTTGTCACCATGAAATGACGCATACATGTGCAAAACAAAGTGTTATCATTATTGATCCAAATGATATTCAACAATGTGTAACTTGATATTTGTGATTGGTGTCATTTTTACATATTAGGAATTGGATAAAAAAAATGACATATCTATAAATAGTTTTGTGTGATTACAAATTGTAGTGATCACTTGAAAGGTGTAAACCACATGAACAAACTTTTACAAAAGGGAATGTTAGTCTCAACAATAAAATTTTGTGTCTAATTTGAAATCAAGTTATTGAAGTGTCAACATTAATCAAGTAATCTAATGATGATGTTAAAAAAAATAAAAAATTGAATTGCCAATTGGATTTATAGCTTATAGAAGAGTAAATTTTCAATTTTTTGTATGACCCACATTTGATTATCAGGAATCAAAACAAATAGATAGATGGTATGTTGCACGAGGTTGAGTAATGCAATTTGAACACTCGGAATGTCGGGAGACTTTTGGTTTTGAAAGATTGACTATGATTGGAAATTTGGGTTGGTTGTGGTTCAATATTGTGCATTAGTTGATAAAAAAAAATGAAATAAATCAAAATCTAAAGGTATCATGATTATTTGTTCTTTAACATTAAAAATCCTTCCCATTATTCACAAAAATATAATGCAAAGAATAGAAGTAAATAACACTTGAAAAAATATATATTAATAATAAAATATTTTAAACAAATCCATCTAAAGTCACTTTTTTTTGTGAAAATACACAAGGAGTTGAAGATGATTATTTAACAGACACCTGTTATACCCACTTTTCAAAAAAATTAAGCATCCTTATTTATACATAAATTTCAAATGCATACAAGCCATGTAGGATAAAAATTCAAAACGAATTTAATTACCATAATACATGGGTAGCTTTGACATATATTAAATTAGTTTTTATTTTGCCAAAAAATTTTGAAAAATTATCAACCCTCTGTTTAAAAACCTCAAAAACACTATAAGAAAATGGGGTGATTTCCAACTAGCCTCACAACCATTTTGTTCAATTACAATAACCATTTGTAACTCATTCACAACTCATTGCAATTTAGCATATTTTTACAAGCATGAATGTTATTAAACAAGTTGCATGAGTTTTAACAAATGCAACTCAATGTATGTGAAACCATATACATATACAACTTGTGCAACTCAATTACAATAACTATAATGCAACTAGTTTGTAACTACCATGGTAATGTTATGTTGACATCATTTTTCATCAATCCATCAAAATATAACACATGGCATTATGGAGATTTTCTAGTGATTTGTTTTTCGAAATATTGATCTCCACCATCGATCATAACCATTCATTTATAAATAGTATCATTAGTGTTCCATTTGCAATTATGTTGCAATTATAATATAACTCTTTGATTTTTTTATATTGAGTTTTATTTATTAATTGTTCATATTTTCATGCTCTAATTATAATGTAATTAAACATTAATTTTTTTGGAGCTTTAGTTGCAAGCCAATGTGGTTCTAGTGAACAAGATTTATCATAATGAAATTCAATTGAAAATAATTAAAGTCAAACCTTACCCTAATATTACAAAACATGTTAATTATGTTCCAATTCACCACAACGATATAAGAAAGTTGTGATAGTTATTGTTCATTTGATAATTAAATTCCTTACATGCTCAAAAGTCCAAAATTAAAAATTCATATGTTGAAATTCAAATTTTAAGACAAATCAGTTGACACTTATGTGCTAAAGTTTGCCTAGATACTAAAGTATTGACCAATTGGGTAGAATAAAGAAGAATGAATAACATATTAACATTTATGTTTTTCACCAACCAAGTTGGACAAGTACTAAATTACCTTTCAAAATATTAGTGGTTTATCTAGGTAAGAACATCTCCACCATTGCATCATATTTGAGAAATATGAAACATTTTTACATCCAAATTTAGTGTTCAATTTTTGCCCATCCTTCACCCATAAACAATAAACATTGAACATTGAAGAAGTATCTACATGTCCACATTATGACCCTCCAATCACTATAACCGGGTATCAATCAAAGTGTGATCAATGTTCAAGTTTTTAGTGTTCAAACATGAGTCAATCACTAGGGTCAACCCATCAATAACAATTCAATGTGTGTTCAATAAATGTGATTAGCCATGTAACAACAATCATTTTGCCTTCTTGCCATTGCTCTTCACTCATTATAGATTTGCACAAAATGCGGACACAAATCGATTTTTTTATAGCAACTCAAAATGTAATAATCATCCATAAATTGGCATACATGTTCATTTTGGAGAGCCCGTGCAAATGGAAATTTTTGTAACTAGATAGTGGTTTGCATAGAAGGTCCTCTCTTTCTCTTATTTTGATTCAAATTAGCGATTTGCAAAAGCATGTATGAGAAACGATTGCAAGGGACACCAACTCCAAATCATGTTGGGGTTCAAACAAAACCACACAAGATTTGTAAACCACACACCAAATATATTTCACAAAATAAAGTTGATTAAGAATTGAATGACATGACAATCAACTCAAACCACTTTCGTGTCTAACAATTTCTACAAAGTGGGATATGAAATTTGATCCCCTGCATAAAGTTTGATGGAGGGAGTCCTATAGACAATCCACAACATTGATTTAAAGGTTGCATTAAATTCATATACATGCAAACGTTTAAACAGAGTGTGTAGAGACAAAGTACTAATGAATATATATGAGCTTTGATTCAAGGTTTCTAATTGACTAGATTAGCAGCCTGGATTGTGTACTCAATATGTTGGAGACGGCCTTCTCACCCAATCCGAATGCTTTTTCCCAAACCCACTTCATTGATCTTGGAGTTGAACAATGCTACCGCGCCTGTCTTTGCGTACCTGGGTTCTGGCTGTTTCAGTGCTGCAATTGTGGTTGCAGTACCATCGAATTCACACGTTGAGATCGAAGTGCAAAAGACCTCTGGGGAACACAAACACGTCGCCCTTATGCAATGCAGTTGCAAAAAAGTGTTTCATTGGTGCTCACGAAACCAATAAACAAAGAACCCTCCACCACCAAAAGGATCTGCGTCGCCCGAGGGTGCGTGTGAGGTGGGATAAGACCTCCTTTAGCGAAGTCGACGCGTGCCATGGTAACGCCCAAAGTGTTGATGCCCGGAAACTTATCTGCAAAGGCTTGCTGTTACATTACTTCCAAGGGGGTTGGTTGTTGGTGTTTCCAGGGGTGGTCAAGCCAGAGAACGTGAAGAAGTCCTTTGCCTTCACTTCGGCAGGGTTCTTGCAGACCAGACCGTTAACAATGGTGAGATTGGTGGAGTCGCCAACACAGAAAGTCTTGTTCTGGGTCCGCATCTGATGCCATGGCCATCATGGGTAGGAAAGCTAGCTGCAACACAGAAAAGTGCCAGTGTGACACAGGACGCACACAAGCTGAAAAGCTCCTAGCCATTATTATGTTGATGAATGCTAGCTTGTTGAGAAGTGTGAGCTACAAATGGAAGAGAGTTCCCTCAATTTTCAGAGAGATAGGCAGAAAGCAATTGGCGTAAGAACAAGCTGTTTGGTAGGCAATGAAAGTTGCGTAAGAAGAAGAGGAAGAAGAAGAGTCTGATGTGCACTGGAGGAATAGAGGAGTGGTGTTGCCATTTATAGAGAGATGGCGAAAGTGGGGCACTGGGGGAGGCCAAAGTGGGTGGAAAAGTGGCTTGAGAACACAATCATCCATAGTGATCGGTGTGCATGTGTGTTCTGGTTCACTCTGGCCCACCATGAGGGATGATAGATAGATGGTAGAAGGAGACACTTCTCCACTGGGATTCTCAGTTCCCTAGATATAAACCATGCTGCTTAGCTCAGTTTCTGCTTTTACTACTTATATATACTCACAACCTATTTATCCTCACTTATGTGTGCCCTGAATTGGGCTAGGCCCCAGTTTTGCCCAAAAACTGGGGATGAATTCAAAAGTCAGGGTGAAAATAGTACACTTGAAAAAAGAGTGAACCAAATTAGTCCTCTGACCTAAATTAGTCCTCAAAGCAGTTTTATCCCCAATTTTGGAATTTCCTTACCTGTGCCTTCACTGCTGCTCCTACTCTTCATTAAATCAAAGTCTTGTTAGAATAAGTAGCTCATTGTGTAATGACTCAACCTTTTAAGAAAGATTCAAATTGGTGTTGGGTGGTTAGAATGTTAAAAGGATAAAGAATACATGTTTAAAAATTGAAAATTTGTGCCTTCAATATTCATTGGTTTACCAAATTAACAAATTTCAAAGAAGTTTTACTTAACATTGTGTAGATTATAAGATGATGACCTTTGGAAAGAATCATTGAGGTGTTCAATATGGGGTATCAATTGTTCTCTTGGTTAGCACTACCCTTATCAAACTCCTGCTTTATTTGTTCAAATAGGCATGCACCACCCTTTCAGCTGTATAAGTTTGGGCAAGGGTGACCTATTTTTGAGGTTCAAGTCTTTTCTTTTTTTAACTTAGATCTATTATTGATAGTTTTTTACCATTATGGAAGGGCCAAAAAATGTTTGTCATCTTTCCATTGTTTTTTTTTTTTTGCAACACTACTTTTTGGCTAAAGAAGTTGGTTTTTATTTTAAACTATTTTGCTTTCTAAGATTGATGTTGCTTTGGCATTAGATTGAAACTTAGATGTGTAAGTTGAGATTTGCAATAAAATATACATTAAATTATGTGGAGGTGTAAGGTTGTGTGTATTTCTCATTACCTACCAAACTAACTAAACTATTCAATGTTGGTGGTATTTTATAGAGGCTGCTGCTAAAGTTGAACTCGTCGTGTTGGAGAATTGGCTTAGTTTTTGGCAATGTTTATGAAACATGTTGGGTTTTAAACACTCTACCACATCCTTAAGTCCATCCAATCCTAGTTACATCTTTACAAAATTTTATAGTATAACTAAAGGAGGTTGACATAACTTTATGTTGTTTTGCCAAAAAGGTTATAGACATGCTTCCATGTAACTTGTTAGAAATTGTGCATAATGTTTGGCTACAATAATCGGGCAAAAGGGGATCTTGTTTGTATGATGTGATGATTATGTTTGAACTTTCAAACAAACAACAAATTTATATTATATATTCAAGAAAGGTGGTCATTCTAGCTAGGGACCCCATAGAAGGGTGCAAGTGCGTAGATAGGAACCAATGAAATTACTTTTAAAAAGGATTGTGAATCCTTTTAAGTCTTTTTTCACTTTTTTATGTGACATTATTTTTGAATGAAATTTTTTGCTACTTGTTATTAAAAATACATATGGTTGTCCCAATATATCACATGTTTTGTATTAATCATTGTTGAATAAATATGAAAACTACAAAGTGTGTAAATTTTGTTAGATTTTGCATTTCATCTTGAAGATTTATAATAATTTCGAATCATACCAAAATATGCTAATTACTTTAGGTTTTTGATTTTTATATCATGAACTACAACTTTATTTTGTACTTCATGCATATTACACCCCATTTACATGTGATAAAATACTTTTGAAAATTTGAAAAATATTTAAAATTTTGAAAAATACTTTGAATTTGTAATTGTTAAATTGTATATCTTTTAAATTGTGAGTGTTTTCTGAACTTGGATAGTAGCTTACTATCATTTAAATTTATATTACTACAATAATCCTTTATGTAGTCCTTGTAGAACTAACCACAATCTGATGTAGCACCTATTCAAGTTCAAATGTCCTTTTGTAAAACCATAAACCCAAAATTTAATTTAATGAATTTTTAATTTGAATTTTTCAACATTCATATTAGTCATTTAACACAATTTTGAATGATTAATATAACTTTAAAATGTCAAGAAAAGAAAATGTAAAAAAGTTCAAAGTTTTCACGATTATCCAACATGGTTTTTGGTTCCTATTTCTATAATTGCACCCAAAAGTGAACTTCTCTTGCAAAGAACAACCATGTGTTGTGATCCTATTCAACTTGCAGATGTTGTTTGAAAATACACCCTTGACACAACCTTGATAATCATAATCACCCACTTGGAAGCTGAATAGATGTTTGGGTCCTGTAAATGAAAGTTAAAATTACCTCCTCGATCAAAAGGGGACTCCCATTGGCATGATTGTGTTAATTTTTCCCACCGACATGTTAACACATAGTTTGGCAAGTTGTGTTGACATAAACTAAAGGGCTTCCTTTTAACTCTCATCAATATCTACACACAATTTCGTCTAATGTGTGTGTTGAAATCCTTGAAGCACCATGTGAAAATGGATTGTGGCACATAGAACATTGCCCTCCAATGTTGCATGTGTAGTGCTCAACATTGCAAAAAACCATGAAACATTGTTACATTGCGAGGATAATTTTCAAAATGACTATAGTTGGTATTCTTGCCCCAACCTATTTTGGTTTGTGGCTCAATTCCCAAATACACCCTTCAAACTTTGTAAGTTTAATTTGGTGTTGATAACATGAAACCATGCCATCAACCAACAAATCATAACAATTTTGTGGCTTGTGAAAGCAAAAACCAACCAAGTCACCTTAGGTGAGATAATATTTCTCAAGGAAGTAGGGCTTATTTTCAACAAGTGGTCACATATTTGTCCTCGAAGTTTATTTGCAGGGGAAATTTTTGTTCCAAATAAATCGTTTGCTTGATGAAATGGCATGGCCTACAACATGAAATGGTAAAATTGTGAAACAAAAAATGCCATTTTAAATGTTTAAACCACACTATAATCAATGGGAGGTTAGTCGACTTCTTAAAGTAGTTGTGAACCCATTGTTGGAGGTTCCTACACCTAGATATGGATGAATCTACAAGAATTTTTTTGATGTAGCTCCAAACCAAAGATAATATGAGGTTACAATTAGAAACTTTCTAACTTACATTTGTGGATTTTGTGACTATGTTGGCAGCTTCGTTTGGTCAGCAAAGGAAATGGGTGCCAAGCAAACACATCTATTACATGTTACAACATGTTCAATCTTTTTTGGAAAACTTTTTTAACATTTATTTTTTAGCATTTTACAAAACAGTGTGAGAGTGAAGCTTGAAGTCTTCAAAAGCCGACACAAGGTTTTGCACCTTGATACCCATCTTCTGTTTCTTGTTGGCAAAATTAGTACCTAGTGCTCAACAGTTCTTTGATTGTGGGGAGTGCAGTATGGTATTGGACTTGGGAACTCCAGGGCTGGGGGGTACAAGCTGGAGAATGGATCTCATGTGGAACATTTGTATGTGAGTACATCGGAGAAGTACTGAATGATCAGGAGGTGAACAAAAGGGGTGAGAGAGGTAATAATACTTTCTCTCCCTCCACCAGATGGCCTAGGAAAGACAACTCCTCTCTTTACATAATCTTAACCAAAAATCCCATTCTACACAGCAGCAAACTGTCTAATAGTTATTTGTGGGTTTTGCTGTATGTGAGAGGTTTGTGGGTTTTGGCATATGTGAGAAGATTTGTGGTTTTAGGTGTATCTGAGTGGTTTTCTGGGTTTTCACACATGAGTGAGGTTTCAAGGGTTTTTGGTGTATGTGAGGGGTTTTGTGGGTTTTGGAATATGTGGGGTTTTTTGTAGTCCGAAGATGACTTCTATGCTATGGTGGAATATACCACTGTTTGATCATCTGTGCTTGAAAACCTTTAATGGGTTGTTGTATTTACCTATCAGGTATGACCAAGTAGGTTGCAGCTACTTGTATGACATTGATGCTCATCTGGACACTTCTGGATCAAGAGGCCTTTCCAAGCCTTTTGTCATTGATGCATCCAAGTATGGAAATGTTGCCCGCTTTATCAATCACAGGTTAAAAAATTTACATTCTGTCATCTCTCTCCTTTGTCAGCTTTCATTTGAATTTCCTCTCTCACTCCCTCTCTCCCTCGCTCTCTTTTGTTGCCTTTCTTGTTTGATCGGTTTTGGAGGTCCAAAGCTTCAAGTCCCAAGTCACTGGCAGCTCTGAGTGAAAAAGGGGCAAAACAAGCTCACAACTACTATATTACAAAATTGTGAGCTGTAGTTGTGCTTCAAATCTGATCAACTATCAAGTGTTGGTGGAAAGCATGGATTGTCAGCTAGCGCACATTGGCTTCTTTGCCAAAAGAGATGTATGTTTGTTTGCTCTCCATCATATTTTTGATCTTTTGGGTTGTGTACTTTGATGGGTCAATGTTGGATGAATCCACCACCTTGGGTGAAAAAAAAATTCATCTAATTTGATGCATTACATGAAAAAACACACAGATGTTGGTAACTGACAGTTAAGTTTCTGGCATGACCTCCTTCTATCCGGAGATTGCAATTGGGGAGCAGCTTGCATACAATTACAGGTACAAATTGCTTCGCGGAAAAGGGTGCCCGTGTTATTGTGGTGCCCCAAACTGTCATGGAAGACTGTACCAGCAAAAAACTCTAGAAAATTCAAGCAGTAGAAAAATGGTTCCTCCTTACAATATCATGGACAACCTCCTGAAGGTATTGTTACCCATGTGGTGATTACAGTCACACCCTGCTACAATTCACCTGTTCAAACCCTAACTAGATTTGCATCTGCACTTGTTCCACTAGCTCAAACATTCATTACTCAATTTATTCCTTCCAAGTGTTTCTCAAATCACATGAAAGCAAAGCAACAATGAGAACAAATGGTCTAAAAACTTGCAGAGGGTTAAAGCTACAAACTTCAAAGCATACTCTGTCTTGGGCTACGCCATCAGCAAATTAAAAAATAATCAATGAGTGATAGCTCAGAAAGGAAAGATAAAGTTGGCTGCTAATCTTCCAAAAGATATGTAACAACAATTTCATTAGAAAAACTAACCTCTGCTTCACAAGATCCTAGATTTTCTAATGTAGGTTTATTTTCCGATGTTGGTCTGGTATATAGGCCTGCACCTGGTATTAACACTGGAATCAATACTGGTAGCAACCAGGCTAGTATAACCCTGAGGCAATACACCCTTTTATCCAATTTTATACCAAATTTCATACCAAGCATATGCAAGGGTTACACATGTTGACAATAGTGGTCAGATAAACGAAATGGTTAGGTTGAACCCAGAGAAACATTTCCTTAAAATCTTCATTAAATAAAGACAGTTTTTAAAAAGAGATAAAAGAAGTCACACACAAGGTCATATGGCTCTTCAAATGCTCCATTCTTCAAGGACAGCAAAAGTGTAAGATCTCCATTCTACAAGACCAAAATGGAGGAAGAGTAAAGGGGTTGTGGAAGTGGATATTGCTTCTTTTGACTTAGGTCCTTTGAATCACAGAGCCGATCCTTTGTCTTCTACTTCTTGATGCCATTGAAAGGAGGCAATTCTAGCCTGCTCCTCATGCCCAAACAAAGATCAAAAGGCAGATAGCTGTCTATTAGGTAGCAGTCTTTTGGAGACCAGCTACTGCTTGCATTTGGCAGGCCTTAGAAAAGTGGACCCGCCAGTGTAGCCAGTCAACAAAAGACTGCAACCAAACATAGTCAATTTTCAGAACATCAAGGCATTGGATCAGTTTCATCCAACAGTCCAGGTAGAGGAACACACATCCTGAAACAGTGCATCAATCCAAGTTATGCAACACAATGGAGTCCCAAGTTCCAAAAGCAACTTGAGTTACATTCCAGATGAAAGCTGATCAATAGGATGGTTCAAAAAGGCTTACATCTTGCCAAATGACTCTGCTGGAGATGGTGTATGCAGCCCCCGGATATGGTAACAGCAGTGAGTGACCCGCATCCCAAGCTGCAACAGCAGTGTCACATGACAGTGGCCACACACAATGAAGCAACAGCACCAATCAACCCACATCCCAAGCTGCAACAGCAGTGTCACATGATGTGGCTGCACAGAATGCAGCAACAGCACTGAGTAACCCACATACCAAACTCCAACAGCAGTGTCACATGATAGTGGCTGCCCACAATGCTGTAACAGCCTTGCATGATGGACCTTCATTACTTGAATCATCTCGAGTGAGAGAGAAGTCACTTTGTTTAGACCAGTCACAAGGAATAAACATGCCCTTGGAACAAGGTGGAATTCCTTCAGATCTGGATCACGTATCTTGTGAAAAAGCACCTTCCATGAATTTTATGATTACCAGAGGCAAACATCCAAGATATGTACCTGTTGAGCACAAATACATTTACATTGCCTGAGTAATTCTTAGGGCAGTCTTTGTACTCCTGGGAGTGGGAGATCCACATTTGGAGACCAGTTGTGAGTGCTTGGTAACCAGCCCACCCAAAAACTGGGACTGGCTCCAGGGTACAAAAGCCTTCAGCTCCAACAATACTTCACTGCAGAAGGGGACGTCACAGTCACTGCAACAAATCCAATACCTGGAAACCCTAGTATATGGCATTGTATACAAAGGCTGTGCAAGAGTACAATGCAGCAAGAGAAAACACACATCAGTATCAGCATTTTGAAGTAGTGGTATTCAACCACAAAAGAAAAACTTTCAGCAAATCATTTTGAGTGTAGGACACCTTCCACTGAGATGGGCAATCAAAAGTAAAAAGAACATACTTGTAAGACAACCAATTAGGCTTTTGCAAAGGAAGAGATCAGCACAGAAAGAGATTACCTTGAAAGGCTGAATAAAATTGTGCCAATACTTTGGCTCCTGACATCAAATGCAAGATGGAGACATTCCAACCTCAAGAGGAGAAGAATACTTCTGATGAGCCAAGTCTAGGGACTGGTTGCCAAATATCTAAAGATGGAATTCGTGCAGCTTGCCAGAAATTCATTCAAGAAACAATTTAACTGTAAGTTCAAGTCACACTACTCAACCTCCCATTCGTAACTCATGTCAAAATCCTCAAATACCATGCTCACAGTTACACTGGAAAACTGGACAACACTACCAGTCAATCCTACATAACTACGAACTGGCATACATCGATTGAGCAGCTACTAGTTTCATAAACTTACATGAATCAAGATAAGCCTCTCAAAAGGACAACACCACCTGTTGGTGTATTACCCCCCTGCCCACAATAACAATATGCACCTAAAAAGTTTATAAAAATCTTGCCTATCTGATGACCTTCATGCCAACTACACTAATGGAAAGACCCCCTTGGTCAACGTTCTTCTCAGTTCACCAATAAGTAGCCCTGAGGAGCCTGGCTATAAATATCACCTTACGATAGTCCTCACAGACAGGAGAATGCGAAAAGCAATCAGTTTCTGTTTCCATCCCTCTCACTTTCTCTCTTCACAGGAGAAGGTTCACACAGTGAAAGTGCCTCACAAATGGTGAAGTTAAAAAAAAGAATAACACTTGTTGAGCAGATGATATTTGTCTTACTGAACAAAATGTTGGTCCTAGGCGTAGTACATGTACAAGCTGTTCGATGCTGCGCATGCAATCACATTTGATGTAGGATGCCATGCTAAGTGCAGTAGCTTTGATGTAAAATCATAGACCCCACCATTCATATCTGACCCTGGGCTCTCACTGCCTCCCACTGCCAGTCCAGAAAGCAAATCAAACTATTAGTACTGGCATCAGGGTAATTGATTGAAACAAACAAGTACTAAAAGCAGTCCCAGGCCATATGGACTCATGGGTACAAAGATCTGGAACATGACTTTAGCAAAATATCCTGTCCTTGCCCTACCTACTTCAGGGAGAGTAACAGACAAACCTCGTCGGTTGTCACGTCGGCCACGGGCAGGAGTGGTAACTCGGCTTCCAGGCCTTGCAGGGGTAGGCATAAGTCGCCTTCAGCATTGGTTCGGCACAATTCCATCAACCCCCCACAACCCAACCATCATCCATCCTCCCATTGAGAAACAGTAACATCATGAGACAATGCCATGAATAAGACCTGAGCCCTCTCCTAATACTGTTGGTGCTCAGACCCATGCCCAGTAAGGTGACACTATCATGGTCTAACTATCCTTCAAGCTTCTTGCAGATGTCTATGATCCCTCTTTCATTCAATTTGTCTTCCCTCCAAAGTAGTGTCTATTTTATGTGCTTGATATTCAATTTTTGCAAATATTCCTTTGTAATCAGCTGTAAATGCTTGCCCTTGACCAAAAAAACATTGGTCTTTCTCCTTTGGCCTCCCCATATAGCTGAAATCAATTACTTTCCTCCTAAACCAAACAGTCCAGACAACTACAGATGAACTGAATGACTGCAATACCTATTAGGAGTTTTGCTGGCTTCCAATGTGGATGCCTCCTCACTGCCAGGGATTGCCCCAAAGACGCGAAACACATTGCTGTTGCACATGCAAGCTTACAAATTGTCAGTATTTTCTTCTTATTTCTCTGATCCATTACCAATGTAGCTGTGCATGTTGATGACAGAATACCAGTGGCCAATGTGGTTGAGGAATTTCATTAATCTCCTTTATCTTCTGCCTGCACTATCCAAGAGGATGGCTAAGGGCATAATCTCAATTGCCCACAAGGCTCATATGCAGGCCATGAAAGCTGTTGCAAGTTTAAAACAAAGCCATGTGGCCATCTGTAGAGGTTGCCAATACCTTACACCAAACAAGACTGTGTGCTCTCAAGTCTCCAACAAAATTCTTTCGATGCATTGCATAGGAAACAAAAGCATACATACCTGTAAGAGCCAGTAGCCACACGCTCACCATCTCCACTTAGACAGCACTCAAACTTGTCAAAGATCGAGTCATTCTCATAAAGATCACACAGCTGCCAAATCCAAATTGAGCCACAATCAGTCCAGCTTTGCCAGACTACACAGTAACCTCCATTGCTCCTTAGTGTTGGAAACAGAAACTGGCAATTCAAGTTCTTTCATACCACCTCAGAGTCTACGAGCTTAGGCGTGTCTGTGCGAAACTCCTGTCACTACAAACTAATACTGCTTCATATATCTTCACATCAGGTGCACTTCTTATGACTATCTAAAGGTACACAACAGTAATTGGCATTGTCTTTGGCAGTCCCAAAACCAA
Source organism: Sphagnum contortum (assembly GCA_963920785.1). Taxonomy (NCBI): domain Eukaryota; kingdom Viridiplantae; phylum Streptophyta; class Sphagnopsida; order Sphagnales; family Sphagnaceae; genus Sphagnum; species Sphagnum contortum. The sequence continues at coordinate 7,924,179 of OY987294.1, read as the reverse complement.
CCCCAGCATAAGGCAATTTTGAGGTGAGGCCCCACCTGGGTGACAAATAATCCAAGCAGACTTACACTACACTATTGCAACAATATATCTGCAGACTTCAGACATGCTCAAAGAGTCACAGAAGACAACTGATAAGATCAGACCACCCACCTTAGGCCGCAGGTACTCATGAACTCTGAATGTAGCAACAGGTGCAGCTTCCATGTTTACATCCCACAACTGCATAATGCAGCACCAGAACTTAGTACTCCAAGATAAGTTTCAGTACAACAGCAATAAGACTTCAATTGCAAACCTATGGATAACCAAACATCTCTAGGAATCCAGTCCACCAATAATTCTGGTGTGCGAATTTCAGCTTGGAGAAAACCATCTGAGGATCAGACTTTCAGTTACTGTCTGATCAACAGCTGTATGGCTTATGCAAGATTCTATCCTGGTCAGGATCTCAGATAGCAAAACACCAATATTAAGTAGACAAGCAAACCTTGAGGGTCATGTAGTCACGGCTAAGTATGTAGCGACCACCTCTTGCAAACTTGATATCAGAGATGGATGCAATTATCTCTGTGAAAAATGATCTTGTTCCCAGTGGCTCAGACTCCTCAAATCTAAGCAATCATTTCCAACCAGCAACTGGGTCAACAAAAACCAGGACTGAAAAATGCCCATCTTAAGCTTGAAAGAAAATCAAGTGAACATGCTTGTATGGTGTTAGAAGAAAGAGGAGTCTGTACAGAAACAGAGTACTGTTCCTCGATTCCTACCCTTCCAAGAAACCTAGGCAATTGGAAATACTGAAGAGGCATCGTCAAATGTGTACAAGTTTGGCTTTGTCATTGCAAATTGAGCATAGATCCAAACACCAGTAACTAATTGGTTCCAGAGATGTGGAGAAAGGAACCAAAGGGGAATGCATCATTGGACTGGGAGGTGGCACCATACAGCTTAGAGTGTCTGTCACAGAGTGCTGACTGGCGCATGTCAATGAGGCGAATGGAGCCCTTGCTGCTACTATATGCCAGCATGTTGCAGTGCGTTGGGTGGAATTCTGCAGAGGTTATCACCTCTGTTTGTTCCATAAGAACACAAACAAAACCACAGTGAGTTGTTGGCTTTGATAACAACCAATCTTCCAACACTCCACCTTCCAGCAGTAAAATTGACTCAGGTGGCCTCAACAACTCAGTCTATCCATCACCAGAAGTTGAGAGCTCCCATTGCAGGTTCAGAAGGGTACCTGTGAGGTCTTCCATGTTGACTGGTTTTATGTCAACAATGTTGAAACTTTGATCACTAACTTCAAGGTTCCATAAATTTATCCTCAAATCATCAGCTGATATGTATGTTTCACAGTCACTGCATACAAAACACAATGGAACACAGCCAAGCTAATTAGAGCTGGAAGTATTTGAGTCACAAACTAACAGTCTACATGCTCAATGCAGTTTCTCAGTTACATACCATTCAGTCCTGCTCCTGGTCAAATGAGCGGATACATACACCACATCTATTAATTACATGTCAACAAGTCTTATCCAACCATGAACTCGCCCAGCCAGAAATCTCTCAACTTGGAAGGGGCATGCTTAGAAGTACCTGTTGTTGGAAACAGAGTTGATATGGTATGCATGTGCATTAGCATACACCCTCCTACATCTTGCCACCAGAGCAGTCTCGTTGCTCCAAACCTAAACTCACTCAGCACATTTCTAGTCAGTGGGCATAGTCCTGCTAACTCTCTTAATAGCAGCATATTGCTTTCTGCCCTGTTTTTCAAGCAGACACAAAAACAACATGTCACCTAGACGTCAAACAGCAGAGTAAAAACAAAGGACCACTAATGTAGGCTTCTGTGCAGTGATTGGTGATTTACAACATCCTAAAACTCATACAACTCAACCGACCATCCCTCCATCATCACAATAAAGGAAGTGCAGACTAGACATGGCAGTTCTAATAGCACATCCACACAGTTTAGACACCAAAGTCTTTGAAAATGTAGGAGAAAAACAACAACCAAGGGCAGATGTAACGATGGAATGCCGCCAGGGGGAAAATCAAAGTCATTGCCAATAAGAGGAGGCTGTGGCACAGCTCCACCATTCATTGACAGCCGAGGGGTGAAACCTCTTTGGCCAAGAACCGGATTGCTGCTTGTCAAGCTCCCATTCCCCAACCGCAAGGTGGGATCTAGATTAAGATTGGAGACGTTCTTTAACTTCTTCTCTGACACCTGTGGCAAACCAGGCTGTCAGACTCATTCAACTGCACCTATCCTCTTGTTTCCCTATTTCTGAGAGGCTGAGCAACCTTCTGATAGAGGGCAAGAGACCTCAAAGCATACATATAATAAGAACACTGAAGTCCATGACAATATGCTACTTCAAGGCAAAAGCTAACAAAAAACAAGCCAGAAATGACAAAAAATCCACAGAATGAAGCAGGACAGTCAATGCAGGTCCTGTCCTATAAACTATTGTTATCACAACAGAGACTCACACCATAGATCCTTGCAAACAATTGCCCAAATCACATGTCAGAGATGTATTGACTGTGCCAAACAACAGAATACAATGTAGCAGTGCAAACTGAAATGTAGACCAAAACCCAAAGCTGAATGGTACCTTCCACAGTTTAATGGTTTTGTCATTTGTAGAAAGTAGAAACCGAGCACCATTGGCAGTCTGACACCACCTGATTTTATTGATCTTCTCTTCTATCTCCAAACTCTTTAAGTAGTCAAACTGCAGTTCAAGGTACACAAGTTAGCTGGAAACAATCTCCAGCCACAGAAGACAACATAGACTTGAGGTGTATGGACCCGAATTTGACTAGAGCCAACCCTAGAGATCTTGTTCATACCTCCAGCTCATTTAACATATCCTGGTATTAGGACTTTCAATGTTGTACGTAATGATGTACAATGTCTCTCTCAAGCACATGGCTGACAAGATTGGAATGCTCTTGTGCCAAAAATAGCCTCCAGAAACCCCTTGAGCCCACATCAAGCGAGAAGTGAAACATTACCTCTGGTTCATGACTTTGAAATTCTGTTGAATAGCGATATTCTGGATGCCTAGGACCCAGAGAATCAGCCCTTTCCAACTCCCTTCGAGCTCGTTGCTGCCATTTGAATCCATTGCACGGTGTTAGAATGCAGGTTGAAGAACATATACTCACCTCTCACTGAAACCCCATCTAAAGTAATCAAAAAGTAAAAGACATGAATCCCTTACTTCTCTGCTTTCAGTCCTCTCAAACAGCACAACACGTCCTCCCCTGTCACCAGTTGCCAAGTGCTCGCCACTCTTGTCAAACTCAATGGCAGAGATGATGTCCACTGCAACAACTCAATCAACTGCATCTCAAGCTCCTCACAATTAAAAAATTCTTAAGAGTGCTGCCAGATCTCATTTGTGTCACAGCTTGCTACAAGCATGACTCCATTGCCGCTTTGATTTGTGAAGAGATTTCATATGCTTGAAGAGGCACAAGAAAAGGCAGAGGCAGTTGAAATCCTTGAGTGCAAGGAATATTATCTACATTATCATCACCAACATGCTATGCAAGAACAGGTTCATCTAAAGAAAACTGAATTGAAACTCGGGTTTTTCACATTTTGACATCCCTCAACACATCCCATCACCATTGCAACACTAAGTCAACATATCCCATCACCATGGCATGCACATAACACAAGCTACAAGGCCCTCTGATCCATTTCCCCAAAATGCACATCCTTGCTTAGGCGTATGCTAAGTAAAACCCTGCAAGAAAACCTACAAAACCTGGGAACTGCACTCAGAAGGCAAGGAATAAGAGCCATTCCTGTAGTGGCTGCTCCGATGGAGTCCAGTGTCCATGTGAGTGTGCTCTGGATACAGGGACTACATCTAAATTTTTTCTGGCTTGACCTTTCATGCCCTCTTCTCATCAGGAATCAATGCAGATGCATAACCTAAAAACCACAGCCAATAAAAAATACTAAACTGTCAACTTTCAAGTAGGAAGGCCAGATTATTGGGTCCTCAGACAAAATGGTTCAAAAAGCTTATCTAGAGATTGTCACAATGTACAGAGCAGGGAATGATGGCTCACAGAAGACTGATGCCACAGGAGGCACGAGTCAATCACTTGACCAGTAGGGCTATTACCTCCTTCTCAAGGTGGGCACTGTTCTACCCACTACAAACCAGGCAAAGTTGCAGTTCACTAATCTTCCCTGAATGACTCAAGAGCCCTTCCAATCCAATCCACCACAGTGCAAAACTGTTCTGACAGCAACATTGTAACCAGAGTGCCCATGCTGGTCACATTTAGCATACTGGCAATGGTATCCATGACACCCAACCACTTGCCAAAGTCGATATAAACCCCAACCACTCAGCTTTGATGCTCAAAAGCACAAAACACAACAGAAGAATGTTCACAAACACTTTGTGAAACTGGGAAAGCAAGGAAATTCACACTATGGCTGAGACTTGCTACTGTGGCTTAAGCTTAATCTTCCTTGCAAAGCCCCTTAGGTTATCACACATTGGATGACTGCTTAACACAGTAACCTGCCATTAGTGTAGCTGGGCTGAACTCTTAGGATGTATGTCCCTGTGGAGATTTGAAACCAGAATGTAGCAAGTCAAAAGGTGGCCATCAGTCCACCTTTCAACCAGTCAGTTGGATTGGCTTGCTTGCTGGTCACCATAATCAACCAAAACAGAGGAATGTTCCTTCGCAGAAAAAATAAATACACATAAACACATAGCCTGCAGGGGCTCCTTACCTTCTTGGACTTCCTCTCCCGCGGCACGCTCTCCAAAGACTTGAGAGAATTTCCAGTCGAGGACAGACTGTTGCTCCTGCTGTTGCTGGCTCACGGATGCGGACGACCCGCCTCCTGCTCCTGCTCCTCCTCCCGCACTCATCATCTTCTCCTACCACCTCCCAAATCACTGTCTCTCTACCGCAAACCCTAAAATGCTGCTGACTACCACGACTCACAACAACAAACTCGAGCTTCCCCCCATCTACAGCCACATTGCACATAGCACCAGACACTCGTTCCGTCCTCCTCCTCTTCCTCTTCCTCCTGCTCCTCCTCTTCCTCTTCTCTCCTCCATAGCTTCCGGGACTTGCCTCTAGGACATCCGACCACCAAATCCGCCGAGAATTAGGTCATTGGAAAGCTCAGCACAGGAAGCAGTCATGGGAGCACAGAACGACGCCTGTTTACCACCATATGCGCAGCAATGGTGCGCTGTAGAAACTGTGCAAGGGTAACGAGCGGGTGCATCACCCCTCTCACCCCCTCCTCCAAAAACAGACACTGACAAAACAAAACACACTGTGATCGCCAGCCACGCTCTCTAACCTCGTGCCCAGCCTCTGGTCCTTTCTTCCCCCATGCTGCCCGCTGCCCCCAATTTCCGCCAGCACGGTTTTTTTCTTCCTAACTTCACCATTGGGTAGGTAGCTAGGTACTAGGTACCAACTGCCCGCTGCCCAGCTGCTGCATGTTTTTTCTCCCTGACCCCACAAATAGCAACTGCCCACTGCCCGACTGATACAAAAGCCCACATTCTAGAAATCCCGGGCAGGTTTTTATTGATCTTTCTGCAAACTTGAGCTCCCTTTCTTCTTCTTTTTTTCAGAAATTTGGCTTTTGCTTGGAAAATCAAACTCTGTTGAGCATTATAGAGAAAAACATGCAAATAGAGTGGTTTTTTTTAAATGCAAAATTATGCCAAAATACGAAATATAATATAAAAAGAGCATATTATGTCCCAATATTCTCTTTTGTTGAAATTGTTTTTCCAAATTTCCAAAAGAAATTTTGTAATTTTTTGGGGCCACATTTGGACTCTGATTTTAGTTTAGTAGCATTTTTGTTTTAAAATTAGTTTTTTGACTATTTAAAGTGATGATGGATGAAATCAAACAATGAAATTAGTAATATTTATTATTATTTTATTTTTATTTTTAGAACATGCAAATTTTCCTATGTTATGATATCTTGAAGGATTTTAGTTTCTTTTATTTTTTGAAGATTATATTTTTGCATGGTGGAAATATTTGAATTTCCATAGTTCTTCTTTTACATTAAGACTTTTTTTTTGGTAAATGTAAATGGCAAAGCCACAGTGTGTCACACCCCAAGGTCGAGAGGTGTGTGTAGAATGGTTAATAGTTAATATATAACTAACCACCATGGTTAGCTATGGGATAGGAATACAATGATAAATTGTTTTACTCAAAAAAATTGTCATTTGTATCTCAAGTAATGATCAAATGGTACTAATTATCATTATTATTTTTTTGCATATTTTCTTTAAAAAATTAAACGCAATGGTGGTGATGCAATGGTTAAGAACTAACTTCATCCTGATTCCCAAAGATGAAAAATTGGTAAAGAGAATTTTGAAAGAAATTGGTGTGAGTGAATTTTTCTGCTGAAAATTGAATCATCCAATTTGAGGAGGATAAGTAGGAATCTCTCTTGGTGTCAGAGAAATCAGTGATGTGTACAATTTTTGAGAATCTTTCTTTCTTTTCTCTCTCCACTGAGTTGGCACATGTGAGAGAGGTGATGACTAGGGAGCAACAGCAACATTAGAGATTAGCTGCTCAAAGACTCACTCCCCCTTTTGAATGGGGTTTTTTTTTAAAACCTTCTCTGTATACACACCAGGCAAGGTTTACAGGGTTAGTGTAGAAAATATACAGAAATGTAGAGGGTATGTGAGGAATTTACTTGTGGGGTTTTGGCACATTACACTTGTGTTGTTTGTGTGTTGTCAAATGGCAAGCGATGGAAGTTTGACAATCTACATAGTAAGAAAAGCATGCAACTTGAGATGGAAGTTTGACAATCTACATAGTAAGAAAAGCATGCAACTTGAAATTACACTCTCTGTTGGGGTCTTACTGCCTGTTGCACACACTCTGTTATGGCAGTAAGAAAGATTGTATTACCTTCAATCACACTTATGACTGCGGACGTGGTTGGTTGCCATTCTTCATCTGCTTCTTCTCTGTCTTCTCCCTCGCATTTGGCACTGTTCCTTGAGGTGCAACGCAAACAAACTTGATGTATCAGCAGAGCTCTGTGCAAGTTCAGCTGTCTGTGGCAATATACATCAAAGAAAAATTTCCTATATTGAAGCAATCTGTCAGTGGACTGAGGTCTAACAATTCCTGCCTGCTGCCCTCTGCCAATGATCCTGTATGTCAGAACCTTAGTCAGTCATTTCAAAGTTCTGTATCAACAAAGAATTTCCATGAGAAATCTGATCAGATTTGAAGCTTTACTTGGCACCAGGAGGAACACTGACTTTCTGGTATGAATGTGAATTACTACTCTGTCACCAGATTTCCTCATCACCAATCCCATTCTATATTCCCATATCTTATTGTGAAGGGTGAGCTGCCCTTTCTGCCATACCTTCCAGACTCTTTCTCAAGAGTAGTAACTTCTGAGACACAAGTGAAAAACAGCATGGATTCAACTACACAAGAACTTTCAGAGTTGACGAAAACAACAGCAGCTTCACTCCACTCCATGGAATCCAACAAAGTGGAGTTACTCAATCCAGCAAAGTGGTGGTTCGCAATCCAGCAAAGTGGAGGTACTCCATCTCAAAACATACTCTGCAATGAAACTGAACCAACAAACCAAAGCAAAGCTTATGTGCAGCAAAAAAATTAGGCAAACCCTCAGGAAGACAATGAAGAAGAAAACAAACCCCAAGACAAGAAAATCCCAGATGCAAGGGGTGGTGAACACTTTTTGGGAAAAGAACTGTAAACATGAATTGATCTGGAAATAGCAAATCACTCATAATGTTTGTATTCTGGATGCAGATCTAAGAAAGGAGTTGCTTTCAAGTCTGTTTTTTCTAGTCAATAAGACTACCTACTCTGCTGTTTTTCTAGTGGAAAGACTAACTCTGCAAGTGGAGGAAGATTCAAAGCCAGAGTGCAGAAACACTCCAACAACAGAAGGAGATCTCTCTCTCTCTCTCTCTCTCTCTCTCTCTCTCTCAATCCTGTCCTCAAATTGCGAATTCTCCAATTTTCTTTTTTTTATTTCTCTAGTCTTCTAACCTAATATTAGAATGCAGTGAATTGCACTGGAAAACGAAGAATGTGGTGTTGTGAAGGTTTTCAGATCTTCAAGAAAACACCAAATTTCGCTCAAACCTTTGAGAAGCTTGTAGGCAGAAGTGGTGGATTGCAGCATTTCTCAGCAGATCCTCTTCCTCCTCCTCGTCTCTTTCCAGTGCAGCACTAGATTTTATTTTTTGTGCTCAAATCTTGACGATCTTCTCAGCTACAACAAGCGGATTGGCCTTGGCTATGGCTTTTTGACCAGCGGCCTTGTAATCGTAAGAACAGTTATGCTTGTCTGAGTATCGATGCAGCGCACAATAGATGTTGCCGCAACGGCACTTGAAGCCGGTCAATCCCACACGCTTCCTGCAAGAACCGCATCGATTTGGTGCTGGAGGTCGCGATGATGAGGCTGCTGGTCTCGAAATAACAGCGGCGGAGGCGGCTGCTTTCGTCACAGACAGGATCTCTAGTGCTGCCTCCTGATCTCCCTGTATGCCTGAAGAACACTCCATCAGTTGCTGCTGCGCAAGAAGTGTATTGTCCGATGATGATGTTGCATCAGCTGCTCCTTCTTCTTGTTCCTTCTCGCTGACGTTCTGCTCCTCCCTGGTGGAAGAAGAAGATGATGAATTGCGCGATGTGACAGTTTGTTGGAGAACAGATTCCGTGTAGCACTTGGAGCATAGCCCCATGGTTGCTGCACTCCCGAAGAAACCACAGATGTTCTTGCACATCACCGGTCCCTCAGGGGAGGCCTGAGAGGATCCTGTCTCCTGATTCGCTCGCTCTAGATCCATCTCGGAATTACTCCAAACTAAAAGAAGTCCTCGACGACGACGACGACGACGACGACGACTTCTTCGAAGATTTTTTTCTTCTCCCGTCGACAACCTCCAAACCAGAAGAAGAATAAAAACTTCAGAGGAAAGGAGCTTCTTCTTATTCAGTCGATCGCAGTAATAAAGTGATGTCAGAAATCGTTTCCGAACTTCGCAATTTCCAAGACTAGCAAGCAAAACACTACAGAAATTTCTAAAGAAAGAAGGAAAATAATTCTATGCCTCTCAGACTATCTATTACAACACCGATTCACTCCCTATCGTTGCAAAATCACCGACGACACAACCGAACTGGAGCAACAACCGGAACAACAGAGCTCACAACGCAGCAGCGGCAACAAATGAATACGGTACCTACACCGCCGGCGACAAGCAAAATTCTCCACCTCAGACCCCCTCCGTCAACTTCGTCAAACTTCCACCATTTCTGAAGGCAAAAAATTTGTTCCAGCACACCGGAAGAAGCACAACAATAATCCGATTCTTCCGCTCGCCTGCAGAAACACCGATTTAAGCCAGAAAATCGATCGAAGAAGAACGGGAAGCTTCGCACTTTGGCTCCTCCTTTGTGGTCGTCGTCGTCGTCGTCGTCGTCGTATTCCTCGCGCGGCCCACCACAGCTCCTTTTTTTTTTCTGGGCTGCTGCCCTCGAATGGTACAACGAAAGCGTTTGTGAAGGAAAATTTGTTCACCTGAAAAAAAAAAAAAAAAAAAAAAAAAAGGGAATTTTTTTCCTCAAAATTTTTTGTTCATCAAATTCTTTTGAAATGGGTGCCCAATTCTGATTTTATTGAATTTTCAAATGCCAAAATTATTCAATATTCAAATAGGATTTTGATGGTACAACCCAATTGTGAATTTTTTTAATTTTTTTAATTGTAATGAGTCTCTAGTAAAAAAAAAATTGATTCAAATTTCAATATCTCTCCCATTTTAGGTCTAAAAATTATGAAATCGCCTCCAAGAAAAATCTCACTCATCAAGAGAGCTTTTCCAACAATACCAAAAGCTTACCCAAATTCTCCTTTAAAAAAATTTAGATTTTTTTTTTAATTTTTAGAAAAATTGTTCAATATTCAATAACTCTTTGCACATTGGATTGGACATCAAAAATGTTCCAAAACCCACCTCTCTTCATGAGGTCACCATGCTTTGGTAGATCCCAACATGACAAACAAAACAAACAAACTACCTTCCTTAATAATACGTAGATATGTGCATTGGACTTGGTCAACTTATTCATCCATGGATTGGCTATGGATCTATGGATGGATGGATGAATGGATGGATGAATGGGTATTGGGGACCCTTTGTGCCTTGGACTTGGTCAACTAATTCATGCATGGATGGATGAATGTATGGATGGATGGATGGATGGATGGGTATTGGGGATTCCACTTTTAAAATAAGTTTCCCCAAGTGATGGAATCATGGATAGATAATTCATGAACTTATGATAATAATAATCACTTTGGAAAAGTCCAACAACATTTGTATGCACTTTGCTTCATGAAAACATGTACCTTTTTTTGGTGCAAATAATGGAAATACATCTTTTTTTCAACAACAATTCCTTTAAAAGGGCTATTGATGTTTTGCCAAATTTGCCTTGAATTGTTCATATCTTTTGTGTGTGTGTGTGTGTGTGTTTTTCCCCCTTTTTTGCTTGAGTATTGATTCTTGCCTTGAAGGGACAAGGCAATGTCAGCTCGACAATCAAAAGATTCTCATCAACAACAACAACAAGGGGAGGTTGTTGGCTGGCTTGCTGTATTGTGAAGAAAAGAGAAACATTCCCCCCTTCCCCTCTCCACCCCCCCCCCCAAAAACAAACTTCCTTCCTTACTTACTTACTTACTTACTTAAGGTGCATTCACACCTAATGTTAAGTCAGTGTTAAGTGAAAATCTAGGTGGCATCTGAGGTGGCATCTGAGGTGGCACCCAATGTTAAATGATGATTATTTAATATTAAGTGAATGTTAACTTAACATAAAATTCTCCATGTTAAATAGGTTTTGGTTCTAAATGACTAGCTTGGTGTTAAGGAACTCAATACTAGAGTCATTAACACCAAGTGTGAATGCACCTTTATTCAACATGACATAGGTCATGGTTGTGGTCAAGTGGCCTACAAGAAGTCTAGTGGCATCATTGTTGCCCTACAAATTAGCACAATATATATTAAGGCCAAAAGGAGCCACAAGGGCCAACTCCCACCTACCTCCCCAACTGTTGGAGCCTAAACCCTCTAAGAAGGGTAGGCCCTTCAAATCAAGCCTTCCCATATGCACGGTGTATGGTTCCATCCTTTGGCTTAAGTTCAATCATGCTTCAAATATATTCACGCACAAATATATATACATATACGAATTTAACTCTCATCATAGCAAACCATTCTCCATGCCTCCATACCCCTATAACCCATAAAGAAAATCTTAACATTTTTCAAAATTATTTAGCATATTTTTTTAAAATGTAATTCAAAAGGTAAATATTTTTAAATTATGAACAAGAGTCCAATTTTCTTCTCCACTTCAAAACCTTTTGTCTCCTCCAAATTACACAAACCATTGCAAAACAAAGAGTGCACACAAACATGGAAACTTAATGGTTTTGTGTTTTGTTCACTTGCACGATTTTTCTTGATTTCTATGTAGTTTGATTAGTACTCTTATTTGGTGACTTGAATTATTTCAAATGATGAACAATAATATGATATGTTATTGGTTTTGAGCTTTATATTGTTCATGTGAGTGAAATTGGTACATTTTACTTTGATTTTATTGTCGAAAAAATATATTTGCAAATACATTCAAAAGTTCCCAATTATTTATTCATGTAAAGTTTCATGATTTACGTTTCACAATCATATTCCATATATGTGTTTGCAAATTTTATGTGTTATATTTGTAGATCATAATATGAACTAACATGTTTACTAAGAGGAACCTTAACATTCAATGTAATCTCTTGCATAGTAAAGAGAGGAAAGAAACAATGACAAAAGGAAAGGACAATGAAAATATAGCCTTGGGTGGCAATTCATATAGTGTGAACAAGCTTTTTATTATGATTTCTAATGTTTATTACATATTTAATTTTTTTAGAATGCAAATTTTTTTAACACCTTTGGAAATTAAAAAATGAAAAAAATTCAATGTCATAAGTTATTTCTAAATCATACAAATTTTAGATATTTAAAAGTGATTTTGAAAACTTATTATAATTGTTTTCCTTAAATAGGGGTCTACATGCATCTAAAGGGTGCGGGTTTGCATATAAAGGGCCTAATTTGTTTTGCAATTCTTTATATTATTTATTTATTTATTTAATATGTTTTTAATAATAAACAAATTGAAAAAAAAAATACATGTCCATTACATTTATGCCTTAATGGAGAACCTCAATTAAGAGAAAACATGGAAGAAGCAAGAAGACGTTTTTCACACTTACCACTCTAACAAGCATTGGACATGTTTCATCTACAACAAATTTAGCTTTAGAATTTTCTACACGTGACCACTTTGACAAGTGTGTGAAATGTTTGATGTGTATGATAAAAAAATAGTTTTGTTGCCTTTGGTTGTGAACCATTTGGTTTTAGGTTTGTGTTTGTTTGGGGTTTTTATAGGGGAAGCAATAATTTTATAGGTGTTTGTTTATAGGTTTTTATAGCTTGAGGCAATAAATGTAACTATGATTTGTAAATAATTGGGCTTGGGGCAAGAAATAAAAGAAATAATGTGCAAGGCGTCTACCTTGGGGCAATAAGCATAAACAACTTGTAAGGACATTTAATACATTCGTCTCATTTTCTAACTTTAAAAAAAAAACATTTTAGACTTATCACACTTTATCTTTTCATTTTGTTATTTTTTTCTTATACCTTTTTTATTTATTTGAGTTTGTTGTGTTATTCTTATACCCATTTGTCTTTTGAATGTTTTTTTCATGCCATATATAAGTCATATTCATGTGTTATCGGTTGTTTGATTCCTTCTTTTGTTGTGTTATGTTTGTTATATTTTGTTTATTATTTGTTTTAAGGCAAAAAGTGCAAGCAAAGCTTGTGAGTACATTGGATTAAACAAAAACACAAGCTTGCAATAGTGTGTAAAAACATTAACTTGGGCAAAATCACAAAATCACAAGCAATAGCTTGTGAAAATAATTGGTATTTACATCTCAACTTTTAGCTTCTTTTTTTTTCTTTTTTTCTCTTATACCTTTTTGCCTTTTCGGCCCTCTTGGGGTTGCCATTTTCTTATATACCTTTTTTTTAAATTTTTTATATGCCCAATTTTTTTGGGTTTACTATTTTTTTTATACTTCATATTCTTTGTGTTTTTTTCTTTAATGTGCCATTGTTTTAAATGAGTTTGATGTTTTTTACTTATACCTTTTTGTCCTTCATTTTGTTGTTTTTTTTTTTTCCTTATTCCCCATTATTTAAAATGGGGTTTTTTTTTTTCCCTTAAACCTCTTTTGTCTTTTGAATGTTTTTGTTGGGTCATATTCATGTGTTATTGGTTATTTGATCCCTTGTTTTGTGTTGGATTTTTTATGTTTTGTTTGTTTATGGGTTTTGGGCAAGAAATGTAAGCAAAGCATGTGATGACACTAAATTGGACAACTTTAAAGCACAAGCTTGCAATAATGTGCTAAAACATTAACTTGAGTAGAAGCACAAGCAATAGCTTTGTGGAAACAATCAAAAGGTGCATTTCATTTTTTAGCTTTGTTTTTATTTTTCTTCCTTTATTTTTTTGTCTTTTAGGCCATTTTGGGTTTGCTATTTTTTGAAAAAAAAATTATCTTTTGGTTTTTTTTGTTTTTTTCTTATACCCAAGTTTATTTTTTGGTTTTGTTGTTTTTTTTTTAATGCCCCGTTGTCTTTTGGGTTTACTTATTTTTTCTTATACCCTTTTTTCTTTTGGTTTTGTTGATTATTTTTTTATACCCCATTTTTTGTTGGGTTTGCTATTTTTTCTTATACATTTTTGTCTTTTGGTTTTGCTATTTTTTTTCTTATACCCCATGGAACATACATGCGATTTTTTTCTTAAAAACTTTACCAAACATAAGATTATAAAGTTGGAGAATAATTTCTATGCATTTTGATTTGTTGTTGTTGAAATTATGATTTTTTATTGTTGAAATTTCAAACACATTTGAATAGTCATTGATCATCTTAATAAAAATGTGGGAGTTTCATTCTAGTGGGTTTCTTCAATTAATTCAAATGGAATGGGCGAGTGCAAAAATGTGGTCAAATGATCCACTTTTATGTGGATGTTATGACTGTCGTAAGCATTTCCATGTGAGGCTAGAAAATGAATCCAAATTGTGGACCATGTCAAAAAGAAACATGATGGCAAGTATTGTGGGTGCCAAAGTTGTTTGGGGTTACAAGAAACTAAAAAAATATATTTTTGTTGTTTACATCATCAAAATTTTCGTTTAAAAAAAATTGTAATTGTTGTTATTTTTGTGTGCTCTCAAACAGTAAGTACCATTGCATCTATTAATTTGAATGTAGTGTTTTCACTTTCAAAACTCCATAAGCAAGGCTATGAAGATTTGATTTTTCATTGAGGTTTTGAAAATGATGGATTGAAAAAGTTGAAACTTGAATTTCCATAGCATGATCTTTTGAAAGTTCTATAAATTTTAGATGAATAAGAATCATTCATTTTGAAGTTTTAATGGGTGAAAATCCTTTAAAGTGTACCACACATGACAAAAAGGGCCTAGTCCTTACTATAATTCTTTTTTACCTTATATTTTGATCCCCATAAAAAATAATGAATCAAAAGTTCTCAAAATTTTCAGAAGGATTATATTTTAGACTATTACAATTATAGATTCCATCATAATCATTCATAAATGTGTCTTTACATGGTAAAAAGGGACTAGGTAAAAAAGACTGAAAAGGGTGACAATGTGATAAGATTTTGGTAAAACTTAAAAAATTTACACCTTGATGTGATAAAGTAATGCCAACACAATTGATGAAAAATTGGAATGTGCATGAAGAATATTCACTTTGGGGATTTGTAGTGCAAGGTCAATATCATCCATGAATTAGCTACAACAAAAAAACCATGGGGAAGTGAGTGATGTATTATGTACCATGTGGGATGGAAGGAAATATCAATCCATCATTTAATTGGGTTCATTCACAATTGGGTTTCCAAAAAAGAGTGTTCAATTTTGAAAAGATTGGTGCAAAGGGCAAATTTAGGTTTTTATAATGTTTAGAATATTACAACTATGGTATAATTATATAGTATTCCATTAAAAATATTAAGGAAACAAGTTCTCTTTTCTAATTCAATAATTATTGGACAATCTTTAATAGTCGTTTGAATCCTTTACTAATTAAAAGTACATTGCCCATTTTATTTTATCTTATAAAGGAATGTAAAAAGAGTGCATAAAATAATGTTATTGATTTCAAAAAAATTATACAAGAAAATTATGTTTCCTTTTATGACATTACATGTTCATTAGGTCAACTTGATGAAAAATGAATCATATGAAAATTTCAAAGTCTTTAAATTTTGAAATAGATGGCTTTAATGAAATTTCATCTTAGGTTATTTTCAGCTATGTGAAATTATTGTTGGTTACTTTTGGTTATTGAAGATTATTTCACCTTATGTTATTATTAGTTAATTTAAGTTATATCATTATACGTTATTTGTGGTTATTATAGTGGTGGTTATTGGTGCTTATTTGATTAGTGCTTATATATTCTATTAGTGATTATTGATGACTATAGGTGACCATTAATGGTTATTAGTAGTTATTCTATTGGTGGCTATTAATGACTATTGGTGGCTATCCTATTAATGATTATTAATAATTATTCTATTAATGGTTACTTTAAGTTAAATTACCATAGGCTATTAATGATTATTGGTGGATATTCTATCCGTGGATATTGGTGGTTATTTTACGTTAAATTACCATTGACTGTTATTGGTTATTCTATTATAAGCTATTGGTGGTTATCTTATTGGTGATTATATTATTGGTGGTTATTAATGTTTATTTTATTGGTGACTATTTTTTATTATTTAAAGTTATATTATGACTATTGATGGTTATTAGATAATTTAAGGTGTATTATCATAAGCTATTGTTAATTCTTTTATTATACATTATTCTAAACTATTTTTCATATGTTATTATTAACTATTTTAAATTATTTTACTTTAGGTCATTAAATTTTATTTTAAATTTTTTCAAATTCTTATATTTAGGACAAAATTAACTTATAATAACATAAAGTAGAATGACCTCGAACAACCTAAATTATAATTTGAAATAACATATATTAACTTGAAATAAAATAACCTAAGGTATATTTTAAAGTTAGTTGAATAATTTAATTTAAAATAAATAAAAATAAAACTATTATAATAAATTAGCTAAAATATATCTTAAGGTAAAATAACCTATAGTTTAAGGCATAATAATTTATATTAATTTAGGGTATAAGTTAAAATAATTAAAGTAACCTAAAATAATATAAGGTATATCACAAATTAACATAGGGTATTTAAAACAACAACATAAAAAAACCCTATTTACCCTAATAAATTATAATAATGAATTATGTCAACTAATATTGAAACACTATATTTACATAATGATATTATAGTGAAATAACTTTAACCAAGGTGAAATCATTAACGTGCAGTGAACTTATTTCATTTTTATAGTCCCATGATGATTTAGGTTAATGAATTACACCCCACTTTTGTAGTAATGGACCTTTTCCATTTTTAGTCACAATTTTTTCCATTTTTTGTCATTGTTAGATGACTGTAATCAATTTATTTGTCATCAAATTTGTAATATTTTTCAATCACAAAGTGTTTATACGTAATGATTGAATGAACATGCAGTTATTTAATGGCAAACAAATTGGGTTGGGATTATATGAAGTTATGAAAATGAATATTGACTTCATTTTAATGTTGTTTTTTTTCCCTTTTAGGTTTTGTGTTTTAGTTGCACATTTACAACGATTGCTTAGAACCTTAAGTGACCTAAGGAGGCTAAAACTTTGGACACATGGGGAGTTTTGTTGACCTTTTGCCAAAATTACATTAATGCTCAACTTTTCAAAACTTTAATTGTTCATACCAATTAATGCTTAGAAGATTTTAAGGTTTTTTGAGCACCCTAAATTAAAATGATGTCATTTAATCAACTTTGATAGGGACAATTTGACCTTAAACCCCTAAACCTTTTACTTCAAACATAAAGTGATTTATAAAAAAAGGTTTCTTAATGTGCCATCATAAACCATGGAAAAAGGAAAGGCACTAAAAATATTCGAGGGTGTAAGCACTTCATCAACCCATTTTCAAAAATGACATAGGTTTACAACATATAATTTAAATGGATTACCATGTGATGATTTTATGAAATTGTCTTCGACATTTTCAAGGAGCATTAATGATTTAACTTGATTTTGCTTTTGTGTGCAAGTAAGCTTATGGCTTAAACAAATACAAACAAGTCAGTGATGTTACAAACATCACCATCATTGATCGCTTTCATCATCGTTTACACCAACATAATCATTTGTATCATCGCTTACATCAACATAGTCACTTGTATCATCGTTTGCACCAACATAGTTGCTTGTATAATCACTTGCATCATCATTAACTTTAAATTAACTCCTAGTTAAAAAGCTTGGTTGGTACACACATGGAAACTTTTATGAAGGCTTTATTAAGTTAGGTCCCCAATGAAGTATAATTTAAGTTAAGTTTTAGTTCATTATTAATTAGGAAGCTTCTTGAAAAGCTTCTTTGGTTAATGCACACACAAAAGCCTTTATGGAAGCTTTTTAAAATTAAGTCCGCAATGGGGTACGAATAAAAGTAAAACCTCCCATTACTTTAAGTATGTTCAACATTAATTTTGAATACATTTTTTTGTCATAACCTTTGTCTTCATGTGTTATCAAAATAAAGTTATGTTTGAATCATCTTTTAGCATATATCATGTTTTTGGCTCACGTCTTTGTGTTTTTAGTTTTGAATTACACTTAGGCTTGTATTTTTTGTGATTTTTTTACCGAATCCTTCATTTAGTTTTTGTTCTTACAACTTTTCATGTTTGTGACAATTGAATCAAAGTTTTTTGTGAAATTAAACAAATTTTCGAAGTACAACAAATGGTTCCATAAGTTTTTATATTGTAATATAAATTTAGATTCTGTCCAATTTATAATAATCATTATTCAAATACTCAATGTAGCCTATAATAACAAAATACACCACACCTCCAAAGGGAAAATAACCATATACTATTTTTATTTTATTTTTTATAACCAATCAAAAGATAACTAGGCATTTGTAACCACATGGATTGACAACTCAAACACACAATGGACACTAAGGTCATCTTGAAGAATCCTTAAAAAAAATTGGCTTAGTGCCAATTTTAACTTTAATAAGGATCAAAGGCAATTCAATATCTGATTTGAAGTGGGCCCCCAAAAAGCAAGTTGAATTAAATATTTCATTAAGAAAATTGTAATATTTTGGCAACTTTGACTCTAAAATCATATTATTTGTAGAAATGTTGATATTTGCAAACATAAAATAAAATAAAATTCAAAGAACAATTGTTTTGAAGGGGAAATAGAGGTTTTGGAACATTCAAGAGTATTCCATTTTCAACATTGAATCTTCAAAATTAATTAACTATTCGACAAAGATGTGTTGGAGCTATACCATACACATCAAAGGACATGAGAAATTTTTCCGTAAAAATATAATGAAGTGTTTCATGTCCATCCAATAGACCATTTTTGCCACCATGTACAAAATTGAATGTATCATCTCAAATAGGATAAACGAACGATTTAATTCACTCTAATCCAACATCATACTATTCAAGCTAAAAAATAGTCTCACGTGCCATCTCTTTCAAAACTCATAACATGTTTTTGGCAAGGTCAACATCTTGATTTGAAACTATTTCCTCCTAATTTTGATTACAATAAAAAAAAATTATTCATGATTAGTGTGGCTTGTGACATTGAACACATATCATGATATGGAATGAATTTTTAAAGGGCAAATGGTGTACACACACACCCTAAGTCTGAAATGAAATTCCCAGATAAAATTTCAATATTTGAGTCCCACTGAAATACCAATCACCAAATTACTCAAAGTTCAATGTCTTGTGAACCTTAGGTCAACCCATATTCATCAAGGGCTGTCCAAAATTACCAAGAACATGGTTTGGGAGATCTCAATGTGAAAAAACCAAAACAAAACAAGCAAATTACGTTCATCACTAGATGGGTTCGTGTTCCGATTTTAATTCTATATCTCAAACAATTTTGCACAAAAAGCTGAAGCTAATACAGTATTAATCATTCTTTAGAATGCATGTATCCATAGTACATACTACATACTCATGATTAAAAAATATCACAAAAAGGGCAAAAGTTTTCATTTATCAGAGTCAGAAAAAAAATTCAAGCTAATGACTGAAGAACCCCGGGAAGAGGAAGAGGAAAACCACAGAAGGAAAGAACTTGAATGAAGAACAATAAAACAGCAAGTGACGGTCCTATCAAATAGAAACAGAAAATGCAGTGTCTGTGTGCAATCACCTCATCCCCTGCCTTGCCACCCATGATTTGTATGAATCAGCTAGAACAGACTGCAAAAAAACCAGACATAATGTGGTTGAGGAGAATGACTCTAGCCTTCAGGACCAAACTAAGCACACAAATCGCACTGTATGTGGAACAAAGTCAATGGTGTTGTGTGTGTGATTGCAAAATATTCTGCATATCTGCATATCTGTCAATTGGAGAATGTCAAGGGCTTCCTGGGAGCTTTTAGAATGTACAGCTCCACCATACAGGTCTCTCTCAAGGCTAAAAATACACATGAAGCTGTTCCTTGAATTGCAGATGTGCAGACCCTACCCATCACTAGAGCATCAGAAAGATGTGATAGCAGTCAATACTTGAGCCTCTGGAGCTTCCTGTTACTGCTGTCAGCTGTTGGTACAGCCAATGTCATAGACAGTAGAACTCAGAAAGTAACTGGTCACAACTGTCTCAGCTGTACAGCCCCAAGATCTGCACAGGTGTAGCATTTGAAGGTGCCAACGTAACAACTGACTACCTTAACACCCAATTGATGCTGGAACAAGTTTTTGGTATTAATCCCAAATATGAGATGGTGGAATAAAGTGCCATATTGAAGGAACCAAGTTATATTGCTGACCTTTCATGAAAGCAGTGTTTGACTACTCTCACTTGTGATGCCTCTTGTGGTTGCTGTAGTGCTCTTTGTCAGCAAACCCCTCCTCATGATGATGCCGTTTCCTGTGCTTTTCTTTCTTTGCATCCCTGTGACTCTGGCGTTTTTCCTTTCTCCTGTGGCGCTCCTCCCTCCTCCTACTTTTCTCTTCCTTGAGTCTTGCTATTACAGCAACTGCCTCTTGGACTGTTGTCACTCTATCTGGCAAGTTTGTTCGTTCCTTTGGGTCATCTGCCACTGGTTGAGTAGGAACAGGACCCCCAACTCCAATACCATGTTTCATCCAGGCAGGTTGTACCATGGCACGGCCTCTGCCAACAGATGCAGAGGAAAGCAGTTGGCTGGAAATGCCAGCCTGCAACTTTGATGGTTGAATAGGTGCCTGAGTCTCCTTCTGCATAGGCCCTTTGCCTCTAGTGGGACTCCTGATTACATTATCAAGATCTTCCTCCTCAGGCAACAACTCATACATCTTATCACCTGAAGAATAGCACTCTTTCTTCAAATGGCCATGGCCACCACACCGGGTGCATTGTACATTGTATATAGCCTCCAGCTTGAGCTGTACACACATAAAGCAAATCAGCAAGCCTCGACTCATGACCAACATGTTCAACCTAGAATATTGCAATTCCAATGTGAGCCAAAATTGCATAACACAAAGAAACCCACTCATAATAGTAGTCTTGCTCACGACCCGAATGCAGCTAATGAAGCAGCAACTGCAACACCTGATGATTGGTTTCAAATGGCCAAACAACCACTCTGCAAAGCCAGTGGAATCATGACAGTGCTGGATATGAAGACCGTAGTCACCTTCTGTGGTTCTCGCCATGGAGGACGTGAAATTTTCTGTTCCAGCTGCACATTGTTTGGATCTAAATCCTGACCGTTACCCTGGTTCACGTATTTCAGAGAGCAGGCCACCTTGGTACTTCCATCCTCTTCCACCTTCACTGAAATGACTTTCACCCAAACCTGGTCTCCCTCACCAGCAACAGATGCCAGTGCCTGCACTTTGGCTTCCTCAGAATCTTCCTTCTTCGTAACCTGAATATTCAATGAAAATGCAGAAAAATGAACAGAAAAAAACACCAATCAAGAACAAGATGCAGAGATGCAGGAAAATACACTGTAAGTACAATCTTCTGCATACCAACATCATCCCCTGTTGACTTTTCTATGGTGCAGAACACTGCTCCAAGAGAACAAAACATACAGGGATGTGAAGAAGTGAAACAGAACCTCATGGTCGCTGACTTGAGAAAGATGAACAAGCCCATGGTTCCGGTAACCATCAAAACGCACAAAAATTCCAAAGGGTCGAATGGAGTGGACTGTTGCTCTGTGTATACTGTTGAGTGCAGGAGCAATTGGCAAATCCTGGCCTCCTCCTCGATCCCGTCCTTTTTGCACAGGCCTCCTTCTATCAATATCAGCATCTTGGCTCTTCTGGAGATCACCAGACTCACCATCACCATACCGGGGCCGACCAGTTTGACCACCACCGACATTCTCATCTCGATCATCCAGTCCCTGTTGCCCTCTTCTGTCTCTGTCTCTGTCTCGTCTACTACTATAGGAACTCTGCATGACATCCCCCACTGTGTCTTTTCTTTCATGTCCACCACCAGGTCTAGAGCTAAAGTAATGTTCATCCCTTCGAACAACATGATGATGGTCTGCAGCTCTTGAACCCTCATCTCTGGCTCGATCCCTATCTCTATCCCTGTCTCTTGGCTGGCTATCATTCCACTGTTGTTTTTCCGCATCTCTGTAAAACCCTCTCTCTCTCTCAAGATCATTTCCCCTTGTGCCATTGTATCCATCACTCTCAGTGTTGCGTGGGAGGCCTTCAAAATCCCTGCTGCCAGGTGGGAGGCCGTTAATGTCTATGCTGCGTGAGAATCCATCAATGTTTCTGTTACGGGGGTTTCCTCCTCCTTCAATGTCCCTGCTGCGATGGAATCCATCATTCTCCTTGATGTTGCGAGGAATCCTCCCAATATCTCCATCCCTAGTATCCCTGAACTTCTCTCGACCTCGATCTCTATGATCTCTATTATCTGTGTGTCTTTCCCACTCTTTCCCCCTAGCCCTAACCCTGGACATGTCTCCTCTAGTCGTCTCCGTAGCTACTACTGACATCCAGGCATCATCAGGACTCACCTCTCTGGAAGCCGCAGTCATCCGTCCGTCATGATTCTTCACCTCCTCCGCCACGGCTGGGTGTTTCGCTTTTGTCTTCTCCACAGGTGGAATACTTTCCAGCTGCTTTCGTCCAGCTCCCTCCACAAAAGAATTCTTCATTCCACCACCCTCCACCACCACAGCCAAAACCTCCTCCTCCTCCTCTTCTTCTTCCGTCCACTTCCCGTCGTTCTCAAGTTCCGAGTATCTTATTATCCGAGAAGGAGATGGAGGAGCTTCCGAATGACTCGGAGACGATTCCGAATCCGTTTGAGCCCGCACGATCGTAGACCGCAAGATTGGCACTCTGCCTATTGTATTCACAACATCCAACGACGACGCCATCTCTCCTCTATCTCGTCTCGTCTCCTCCTCGTCTCCTTCTTTCGGGGTTTCAAAAGCACAAGCTTGTGACCCTAACCAACAAAACAAACCTCTGTTGGTTGTAACCCTAAAATCACAACAAGCCAGAATCTCTTTTGTCCTAAGAGAATGACAACAACAAGTTTGACCTAATCCTCAGCAAACCAAAGTTTGGCGCCTTCGCTCGCTCGCACGCTCGTCTCTTTCCCTCATGATTCTCTCAATCTCATTCATTGCTCTAAGGGTTAGCAAAAAGGATTTCTAGAACTGCTTGTGATTTCTTCTTGTTTGCCTTTGATTACGTGCTTACGTTTATGTCTATTCAAAACAGCCAACGTGAGTGCCATATGAGTTGAGTTTTATCAAAGTTGAGAGAGAAACACACACAGAGAGACACAGAGAGAGCAGCCGGCGTAACGGCAGAATAAAAGAGACAGACAAGAAGAAGAAGGTGGCAGATCTTCAAGGGACGGAAAGAATCACGACTGCGAAATGCAGCGAGCAACGAGCGAGCTTCACAAGTGCTTCTCAAGCAAGCGGAAACCCCAATTTACGTCGCAAGTTTTTTTAGGGTATTCCACTCAACCCTCTCTCTCGTCCGGGGATTTTATGCCAAAAAAAAGAAAAAAAACCAGAAAATATCGCCATATTTTGAGGAGAAAAAGTTAGAAGTCGCCTATTTTAGACAATGAGTTCATCTATGTCGCCAAAAAAACTAGCCAGGATTCCAAAAAGTTTCTGTTGTCCAGTCTGATCTCTAGCCAAATTTGGCTAATTCCACTTGTGGATGATCGCCAAAGTGGCAACATCAGAAACTCGCCAAAAAAATACACACACACACACACACACATTTGGCTCAACCTTGGCCCTTCTCAAAATTCTTTAAATTCCAAAAATTAAATTAAATTAAAATTTAGCCTAATTACTATGGCTATTTCTGCCACTCGCCTTGATTATCAAAAGTTACATAACTGGTGTCTTTCCTGGCCCCCTTTTTTTTTTTTTTCAAATCATATTTTTAATTTTATTTCAGCTTTATTTATGGCTACTTTACCCACTTCACTGAATAAAGTTTTAGCCATAACTAGCCTAAAACCAAGGTTAGTTTTATGCTCTCTCTCTTTCCTCATTTGGTTAAAAAATCGCCATATTTTAGATTATGGGCATAAATACAATCACCATAATAAACACTTCGCCAAAATATAAGAAGATTTTATTAAATTCTTTTACCCAAATTTGACTAATTCCTTTTGTGGATGAGTGTCAGTGGGGGGCAACATCACAAAACTTTTTTTTAAATTCCTTTCTCTTTGCAATGAATGAATTTCTCTCATTTGTGCCCTTCCCAAAAAAAAAAAAAAAAACTGAAAAAAAAGAAGAAAAAAAGGCCTCCTTTCCAAATGATCTTAATCCATATTTAACACACTTATTAATCCCACTCCCCCTAAACTTAATCCATGCTTAATAATGCCACTCCTATGAAAATCATCTAAAATTGCATTACGAAAAAGAGTCCAGCATTTATATTGGGGTCCAAATGGTAATTCAAACTTGATCGAAAAGTTAATGCAAGCTTATATAGTTTGGCTAAGGTTTATAGGACACCGATTAAGGTTATATCGAACCTATTCAAGAATTATTAATTTTCATTAGGGCTGATTAAGGTCGATTAAAGTGAATAAAGCTTAGTGTCATGTCATCAATCTAAGGAAAACCTAATTTACATGAAAAATACTTTCATGGTTCTTGCTTATTAAAAATTTGTGTTGTTTGTTAGTTTCAAATGCAATGTCGAATTATTATGTGTCTTTTCAGAGGTTCCAAATGGAGATTTTCTTACACACACTGAAGTTATCTGTAAAGTCACCCTCTCTTTCACCCCCTATCCCCTCTCTGCTTTTGCCCATTATCCCGTCTTCCCCAAAGTAAGGAAATTTTATTAAATCTCAATATGAAATGTCGATACTCAAGCATTTAATGCGCAAGGTTCGAGAGTAAATTATAGTAGTTGTACAGATAGGAGCAGTGAAAATATATGTAGCAGGAGTGGAGGCGTTCAAGGAAAAAAGAGAGAGACAGGATGAAACTCAGTTTACCCCACCAAAATTGGTGGAAAAACTAGTTTGGGTCCCCAGTTATTTCGTTTCGTAAAATTTTCATTCCCAATTACAAATTTGATGCCCATATTATGCCAAAACTTGCCGACTTTTACAGATAACTCTACTACTAACTAGTCAATTATCGAATTTGGTTTGGATTTTTTTATAAAGATTTGAATTTGAATTTAAGTGTCAGTTATTAGCTTTAATTTTGTTGTTATTCTTAGATATAGCCTTTTTTGAAGTATGATGATTGAATTAAATCAATATTTCCCATTAGGTTTTTTCCCAACTTTTGGAACATAATAATGCAAAGGATTAAGTATTCTAGGTTTTTTCAAGCTGAGAAATTGGTATATCAAGAAAGTAAAAAACACACCAATCATCTATAAACTATACAAATCGATAATTTATTCATGTTTTCATGACATTCCATCTGATTAAAAACCTTGAAATGCGAGACTTTCAAAATTCACAACTTTGTGGTTCATTTTGTCCAAGATAGGGATTTCCAAATATTGCATCAACATGCATTATTTGATTATTTTCGTTATACCAAGAACTTCATAGACATGATCCAAACACAAAAAATTGTAAGGGAGAGCCATTGAAGCTCCGAGGCATTTTCAAGGTCTCTACAATTCTACAATGATTTGTCTTAGTTACAATTTCCCCATGAAATTTGTTAGCTTGTGTGAAATCTTATAAAACTCTTATATCATTCACAAAAGAGTGTTCACATCACTTGTAAATCCAAACGCTTCATTGCACTTAGTTTTGAATACAAACAAGAGCAATCCCGATTTATATTTTCCATTCAATGATTATCTTTAGGGTGGAATGGGGGGGAGGGGGGGGGTGAAGATTGTAGGAGCCTCATCTTGAAGATTAATATATATTATTGTGATTAACCATTTATGAGGACTAAAGATTTGTGCATAGTCACTTATCCCACAATACAAATGATTCAAGATATGTCGAGAAAATGTTGTTTACCTCAAGTCCATACAACCTTGAAGAAAGTGGAAAGAAATTCATTTAGATCTTTGCATTCAAAAATATTTTAAAGATTGAGTGCAAAAGTGTGAAGACAAAAACATCATGCTTGAAATTATTTAGATGATCAACTATTGTTTATTATTTGCATTTTGCAATAATCTTTTCCATGTGAAAATCATTAAAGAAAAGTTGGGTTTAGGATAGTACTTTACATCAATTGGCTACATGTCTTCGTATTTTTGAAAGGCAAAGTTTCACCATCCATAAGAGTGAATTGTCATTCCTTCTTCTCCTTCAAGCTATCTACAACTTGAGCTTGAGAATTTCATTGACCTAAAAAAACATTGGAAAGTATGTTTAATGTTGTGTTTAAATGGCAAAGTCCTAGCACAAGGAAACATAACGTGTACCCATCCATAGATCAATTGTTCAAATATCTATTGGACTTTGTATCTCCAAGTATCTTTGAAAGGGTTTAAAAGTCATGTTGGCATGCACCTTTAAAAATCTCTATAGACAAATTCACATGTTGTGTTTTGTTCATATGCAAATTTCATCTATTAGTTTCCTTCCTTGACACAAAAAGTTATCAAATTAATTGGCACTTGCTTATCCATTTTAATTGTCTTCTTGTCTTTTTATAATTTCATAAAAATTTATTACTACTACCACCAAAACCTTATCATTACATTGGGCTTATTTATATCACCAATTTTGGATATGCCATGGGAATAGGTATCAATAAATTTATGGTCATTTTTTTGGGTCCTATGATCAAGAGAATTTGTGAATATCATAGCACAAAGCCATGTTCAACACACAACTATCACATAATCACTTAAAAGTGAACTTCAACAAGCCTTTTTTTTATTTCCTGAATTTTTCATAGGAATATATGTTTATATAAAATAACATGACTTGGATGAATGTAAAAATTTTGTTATTAAAATGGTTGGATAATTCATCCATTTGTACTTGATCAAATTTTTTGATGCCGATATTTCTTCACTTGATCTTGAGGTTCTTGATTTAGGTGTGCTCCACTTCTATTTGGAAAATTTCTAGTGAAATGTAGCTTATCTCCCCTTTCTTTAGATCAACAAGCTAGGAAGAAAAATGATCAATCTAGAGTTTCAACAATCATCTTAGGGTTTCCAAATTTTGGATAAAGTCTAAATGAGATTTTCATGTCTTTCAACAAGTTCTATAATTAATTATTGAAAATTTCATATATATATATATATATATATATATATATATATATATATATATATATTATTTTTAAATTAATATTGAAGTTGGCGTAATAGTATGATGTATCTAAAAACAAAGTTATTAGACATCAATTTTTTCAAATAAACCAAATTGGCATCACATTAATCAAGGGAAAACTCATAAAGTAATCTTAATTTCAATCAAACAATTTCAACATTTTCCTCATTTTTCATGAGAATTTTTATATAAAAAAAATCTTTGGCATAATACCCAACCACTTTATAATTACACAAATGATTACCCATTTTCCATATTTTCACATTTCTTTACACATATGGTGCACTTGTGCATTTGAAACAACATTATAAGTATTTTGCTAATATGGCTTAAGGTAATTTCATGTTGGAACCAAGGTTTTCTTTTTTCCATTTTTTGACACCAAAAATGTGGCAAAACATTTCCCCAATTGTTTTAAAAGTTGGATTTACACTAGAAATACAAATCTAAAAACAAAATTTTCAAAGAATAAAATAAAATTTGTCCTAACAAAAAAAATGGCTAGGATATTCTATAATATTTTTAAATTTTGCCAAATTTGACATGAGTGGCAAATAAATTTACTAAACTAAAACATGTTGTCTAATACTATTATTGCTTCCTTTTAATTATTCATATGACATATGTTTCCAAATATAGAATTAATGCATGTCTTTAAATTCTTTACAATTGAAATACATGATGAATCAACAAATGAGACATAACATACCAACTTTTGAGTTCGAGAAAGTTGCACACATAATTTCAAACTTATTTATCTTAATTGATTAAAAATATAGGGATTTATGAATGTAATTTTAGTGTCATGTGTTTGTAAGTGTAAATTAGGATTATGTCCTCAGAAGTGAACCAAGTTTTTTTTATTCAAACAATGTGTTTTTCTTTTGAGATGCTTTTCCAAGCATTTTATGTTACACTATAATATACAACCTTCAATCAACCTAGCATCACAAATGCTAAAAGACCTTGAATTAATAGATTAAATTTTCCTTACAAGGTTGACCATTTGTTTTGATCATATTTTGACCATTCTCATTTTTGGGGATTTCTTCTTGAAAACACTATCACCGTTTGTGTGTGTGTATGCAAGTTATAATGATGATTTTTCATGGGGTATTGGATACAAATATGAATTAAAAATATATTGTGTGTGTCTTACTTTTTGACAAATTTGTAACAACTAACAAAATTGAACATGAATAGTTATAATAAGGCCCGATGAACATGAAACAATGATGCAACCACCATGAATGGTAATTCATTTGAACGTGAAAGCCATCTCATGACCTTTTTTGGTTACTATTCATGCAAAGACACATTAAAGGATTGTGTGTTTGGATCAAATGTATCCTTGTGTGTTTGGTTAACCAATTTTTGGACCCACATTTTTGTTTGTCCATGGTCAACAACCTTATGGTGTTGAAATGATCTTCGTTGACTACAATTGAAAGAAGTTGAACTTGTTTACAAGATTGTCATGTTGCACCAATGACTTAGTTGTGTTGAATGTAATTGGTTGAACCCTTCATGAAAATTATATGTTTAGGACACCACTAGCATTTAGATGTTAATGGCAAAGATGTTAGTGGGTTAGAATGCCTTTGTGTGTAGATTAAAAAATTTGACTCTTCCCTTTGAGCACAATCAAACTATTCATTTATGTATTTTAACAAATTCCCACTTTCATCACATTGATCAATGCCTTTTTTATATAATTATGTGTCTAGAAGCAACCAAGACATTGTGACTATCTCATATTCTCACCCATGATATTGTACATCCTTGTAGTAATTTACAACAAACATTTAATTAACAAGTTTCCTCATAAATTAATATGCGTTCACATAAAAATGGTCATTTAGTTTCATAATATATGTTAGATTTTATTTTCAAATTGGCATGCGAACTTTATCAAAATTCACATACTGCATTAAAATTTATCACCACCCTTTTTTTGGGTGGTCTATTCATGGTTCAAGGATAAATGCATGATATTTGATATTGTGTCATTCTATAAGCCTTAAACATTTGTTGATCCATCCCAATAGTCGTAATATAACATAGAATAACCAACAATAATTTATTATACAATGGCCATTAATAATTGTAATATAACCTAAAATAACCACTAATAACCACACATAAAATAACCATCAATAGTCACAAATAGAAAACCAACAATAGCCACCAATAGAATAATCAACAATAGCCACCAATAAAATAATCAACAATAGTCAGCAATAGAATAACCACCAATAGCCATAAAATCTCAGTGTAATGACATAATTAATCAATATTTGCCACCTTTGAATTATGCACATTTCAATATTTATTTATTTATTCTATGTCACTAGCCGATGAGTATAAGACCTTTAACCTTCATAATAAAAATCAATAAAATAAAATAAAATAAAATTTATAATGACAAAAATTACTTAAAATTCAATATCTCTCTCACCTTAGTGTAAAAATTACAAAATTACATCTAAAAAACCTCACTCAACAAGAAATTTCCAATATTACTATAAGTTTTCCCACATTTCCTTGAAATATTTAGTTTTGATTTTGTTGATTTGTTTGACAAAATTGTTCAATATTCAAAAAATGTTTGCACCATAGGTTTAAACATAACCAAACCACCTTAGTTTGCCCCTAACCATTGAGGTAGACCTTTCCAATGGTACAAATAAAATAGTAGGGAACACCATGGTTTGTGAAATTTCAACATGACAAACAAAACAAACATATTGTTTTCCTTAATATATATATTTCAAAATTTTAATTATTTTATTGCAGCACAATCATAGAAAGGGTTTAAAACAATTTAAAGTTGAAAATTTATTGTGAAAAATTGTAATTGAATAAGTTTTGAAAGTATAAAAATTGTATTGTGAATAAATCTTGAAATATCATTTGTAAGAAAAGTGCCAACAAAACAAGCTTTATCAAGCACATGTATAAAGATGACAAGTTTCAAGTTTCACAAATTGCAAACAAAGTGACATGCAAACAATACAAAAGGTTGAGCTAATTTGGAAGCTTACAACAAGAGCAACAAGAATGTGAACAATTGACAACAAGTTTACAATATGCACACAAAACCCAAGTTCAAAGTCTTTTACAACTAATGTGAAATTCATATATTGGTATTTAAAGAAGTGAGACGTTGTTAAAGTTTTGCAACAAAAAAAGATGATATGAAATGAGAACAAGTAATCAATGACAACAAGAGTTAAAATGAGAAAATAGTGCAAAGAACAACATTGGTTATGAAAAATTGAATGTAAGAACAAAGTGATTGTGAGCAAGAATTCGAGCAATAATGAACAAAAAGTAGAAAAAATGAATGTAATTGAAAATGAAATGAGAGAGAAAAACACCATATTTGCAATGTCATAAGGGCATCAAACGCCCATCACATGTACATTTTATCATTTGGAAATGACAATTTTTTTAATGGTGAGTAGTTTTATGACAAACAAGTTGTGGGCATCAATATCGGATTCAACAACAAATTCACAATTAATAATTAAATTTTAAATCTTAACTTCGGTACTTGGTTTTTTTAATTTGGAAATTTTTGATAGGTAATAATTATAAAAAATAATAAACACATTCTTACTATATTTATGGGACAATCTAATGTGTCTAAATTGTCTCAGTCTTAAGTTCTTGAACTTTTAAACTTTTAAGGTATGCAATTTAAACCTGACAATAAAAAAACTTGCAAATTCTGAATTTTAAAATTATTATTACAAAAAAATTAGAGACATATTGATTATAGTTCTTTGCAAATTTTGATAAAATGAAAAAAGAATTTAATTTATGCTGAAACTGTTCATATACTACAATATTTCAAAATTAGAGACGTAGTATTGATCATAGTTCTTTGAAAAAATTCAAGATCAATGGGTCATTGGTATTGGTTGTTTTCAAAATAAAATAAAGAACCTATGATTTTCACGAAAGAACTAGTAAAGCCCAGATGGTTTTATGGTCAGTTATTTTATCAG
Organism: Sphagnum contortum; assembly: GCA_963920785.1. Classification (NCBI taxonomy): domain Eukaryota; kingdom Viridiplantae; phylum Streptophyta; class Sphagnopsida; order Sphagnales; family Sphagnaceae; genus Sphagnum; species Sphagnum contortum. Next base: position 7,892,972 of record OY987294.1, on the reverse strand, counting down.
TTGATAATCACTAAGGTCTATCGATGTTTCTAATAACCCCCAACGTCGGTAAAAGACATGCTCCAATTCTTTCGGTGTCAGGTAAAGCCCTAGGTCTGAGGACAATTATCAAATTAAGGGTGTATGCGACGATAAATCAAGTGTAAGCCCGATTTTGGTAATGCCCTCGACCTAGGGCTTTACCCGACGTAAAGAACTATCAGAAATTCAGTGGAGAAACATAAGGGAACCGGGGGGGGGGGGGGGACATTATGAAATATGACACAGCCTTTCAAAAAATGGAGAAATCCATGCAAATAGGGAGGAGGGCATTATTCAAAAACGGCTCCCTGCTCCTTGATGAAAAAAAAATGCTTTATAAGGTTACCTCGAGATACAATGCAAAATTTTCTGGCAGGTCATTTGTGTACAGGAGAATGGCCTGAGTACACGCCCTTCCGTGATTTGAGACTTTTCGCAGGTCATTGTGTATGGGAGAATGGCATGAGTACAAGCCCTTCCGTGATTTGAGATCTGTGGCAGGTCATTGTGTATGGGAGAATGGCCTTGAGTACAGGCCCTTCCGTGATTTGAGATCTGTGGCATAGTCGGCTACGCCGATTTCACTTTGGGCCAGGGGGGGGGGACGGGGTTTTGGGGGTGGGGAGGATTTTGAAAATAATGCCGAACTTTGGTAACGACATGCTTCCCTTTTTGGAAAGTATCTACCGAATGTTTTGGAAGGAACCGTTGCAACAGACGACAAAAGATCGCTGTCGAGTTATTTACCTACGCTGACATCCCCATCTTCATCACCACCGTCCGATTCCTCGAAAACGTGTGAAAAAAGCAACCGATCGGAGCAGCCGAGGACTTACTCGTTTGTTTGTTAGTAGGTATAATATATTCTCCCGACTCCCTCGCCAGAATCATCGTCTGCAGCAGCAGCAGCAGCAGCTCGTCATCGTCGGATTGTTACCATATTCACCTTCACCGTTGGATCCTCCAACGGACCTCACCAAATACAGCGTGGAGGAGACAGTGGAGGAAGGCGCTGGCAGGACCGGCGTCTTTTTTTTTGGGGGTGGGGGGGGGAGTGGGGTCGATGTTCTGATGTAGCCAAAGTGGCGATGATCCACAGGAAGATTTAGCCATATTTGGCTACAAGCTAAACATGAAAGTAAAGTTGTAAGAAATTCCTTCTATATTTTTGGCTAACTACTGAAACCATGAATAAAAAATCTGGAGAGTTTTTCCAAAATTATTTGGTTGAATTCTGGCTAATGAAAATATAAATAATCACTTGATTGTAGCACTTTCAGTTTTAAATATATATATTTTGGCTGTATGTATAGAGAGCCCAAAATAGGCTGGGCAGCAGCCCTTTTTGGCTGGCTATATAAATAGCCATAATGCTATATTAAAAAAATTATAAGTGCTGAAATCATGTGCTTTTTGAGATTTTCAATAGCCATAATTCATCCAAAATTATGGAAAAACTCTCCAGATTTTTTATTTATGGTTTCAGTTGCTAGCCAAAAATATAGAAGGAATTTCTTACAACTTTACTTTCATGTTTAGGTTGTAGCCAAATCTGGCTAAATCTTCCTGTGGATCATCGCCACTTTGGCTACAACACAGAATTGCCCCCCAAAAAAAAAAACACTGTTGTGCAGGACAATGATACAAAACGCGTCGTCTTCGTCCCTTTCGCAGCGTCGTTGCCACAACCTCTCAAGAGATCGTGTCTCTGCGGAACATCGCAAAGCTCGCTCATTTGCAACCACAGGCATTCTTCATCTTTGCATGTGCTTTTCTCGCAGGCTACAGACTGATATCCGGAGTGCTTAGTTTGGTTCACAATTTTCTGAACAGGGAAGCTTTGAAGGTCGGGATATTGCCGCGGTAGCGAAGTTGGAAACGAGGTTGTGAAGAAGAACAGGAACAAGGAGAACGAGAAACTGCGGAAAGAACATAAGCAAGTAGTCATGCAAGCACCTCCAGTGGATGTGCCACGTGCTCAGGGCTACGGTGAGTTTTTGTGTACTTCTTCGTCTGATCTTCATTCTTCATTGCCTTGTTTGTTTTCTTTTCCGCCGTCGTCGTCGATTTTCATGCATGTTTGTTTTGCGTCCGACTATTTTTTCCCAATATTTATGTCCTTCGTTTGGACCTTTTGTTTTGTTTTGTTTTCCGATGTGACTATGGCACCTGTCTGAATGCTTCTTGGACTGGTCATGTCTGGTTTGCTTCCTGGAATGTTTATGTCGATATTCCTCTGTTCGCTTCTGGGAATGACAATGTCTGTGCACTCGATGTTTCACAGTCCTGGAATGCATGATTTCCTTTATACGTAGATCCGTTTGTTCGGACGCTGTTTGATGTACATCGGTGTACAGACAAGATGTTTGTTTCATCGTTGATTCGATGTACACTGCACACTTGGAATTTTCCAGATGATTTTGTGGGGATATCCTGTACAGAACTTCAAGTGTTTCTTCGTGCTGGTGTTGGCAATCTTCGACCTGAATTCTCGTCTTGTTTCTGCTTTCCAGATTATTTTTCTTGCATGTGTGCGTGTGTGCATATCCCTGGTCATGGATATATGTAGTCATTGCGAGTCATGCTCGACCGATATCTACACTATGATTGTTGCTTTGCTATGAAGACTGTATTGTTTGTATCTATCGTTATTGGGATCTTTGGGGGATGGTGACCCTCTAAAATACGGTTCGTTTCTGTGTGCTAGGGTATCCTCCTCCTCAAGGGGCTCCTCCTCAAGGCTATCCTCAACAAGGCTATCCTCCTCAAGGCAACCCTCCTCAAGGGTATCCTCCTCAAGGTTATCCTCAACCAGGTTATCCTCAAACAGGCTATCCTCAACTGGGCTATCCTCAACCGGGATATCCACCACAGGCATATCCTCCTCAGCAGCAGGGAATGTATCAACAACAGCAGTATGGCCAGCAGCAACAAGCGGGTCCATCCTTTGCAGAAGGCTGGTGAGAATTCAGTGTGAAACTGAGAGATATAGAGCAAGAGAGAGATGGAAGAGGAATTCTTAATCTGGATAACTTTATGACTTCTCTGTCACCCCAGCCTAATTTTTCAAGGCTGAAAATTCTTATTCATTCAACAAAAAATTTCTGGCTGCTCATAGTTTCTATTCTAGAAACAAGCTAGTGGCTGCATGTATCCTTGAAGGGGAACTACCCTATTTAGACCTGGTTGGAAGCAAGGGCACTACATTCATCAATGACTCAGTCAAGTAAGCCTGAAGGTGCTTTGGATCCATGGACTGAATAATGCCCACCCAGCAAATTTATAAAGGGTTGGTTTCTCCTGGGCTGCTGTTACTGAAAAGGGTTTGCTTGTGAGTAGGCCAAATAGAAAGACAAAAGAGCTTTGGTCAAAGTTGTCAAAAGAGGGTTTCTTTCATGCTGATCAGCAAGGAGTGCAAGAAGGTCTTGAGTTCTAACACTGGGTTATTTTTGGAACCTTGCAGCCTTGCAGCCTTGTGTTGTTGCTGCTTATTGGAGACTTGCTTCTGAGTTGGTCTCAAACATTGGCAAAGTTGAAGCAATAAGGGTGTGATATTCCTCTCCTTTCAAGAAGACACTGGTACTCCTCTGACATGGGCTGGCTGTGGTTCTCCTGGTTATGTTGACCTGAAAACCATTGTGATTGCTAATAAGTCATCCACAAGCTAGTCTATTTGGGGGATGAATTCTCTTTAAATCAGAGCCTGAAGGATTTGTGAGCCAGATTTTGTGTATTATTTTTTCTGTCACACTACAAACAGTAGTATTGTGGCCTATGGCCTAGTCTTTGTACTTTGTGCTGCTCACAGTCTAAACATTTATGGCTGCATTGGTTTCTTGGACATAAGATAGTTCCTCTGTCTATGTTTTTGGTATTTATTTCCTCATTGACATTCACTTGGGGAGGAGCCTGAGTGGACTTTTCTGCAAGCTTTATGGTGTACACATTGTGGTGGCACTTTGTCTGAGGATGTGCCACGCAATAGTTGAGATGTAAGCTGATCACTTGGTTGTGGCAGTTGATGGTCTTAGACAGAGAAGAGGATAAGTGTTGGCAGCTGTATTGATTGTCTTTTTTAGCTGTTTTCAACTAGCTATGTTCCCAGGAGTTCTGAACTTGTAGAATTCATGATCTGAGACCAAGCAATACCTCACCAACAAGGTTAAAGAAAAGGGACACAAGATTGTTGGCAGCTAGTTATTCAGATTAACCATAGAATCCTCAGCACAGTTGCTGCTTCTCTGCATTGCTACCATCTAGCTAGTCAAGTCCAGTTTTCCCTTAAATCCTAGCTTGAGTTGGTTTTTTCAGCAAGGCAGAGAGATAAACCTCTTGCAAAAGTGCACCTCTGTCTAACTTGTTCCTGATTTCCCACTTGAGCTTGGTGTATCCCAAGTGCTGTATCATGGGGATGTACACTTCCTCCAACTGTGGGCGGATACAGAAGAAGTGATCCAGCCAGAACAATCCGCCTGGTCGCAGGACACGATCGATATCATAGATTATGAAGCTGAGAGTTTCTGTTGGAATCCAATTTGAAAGAACATGCATAGAGTGGACCATGTCCAATGTGTTGTCCCAAAAGGGAAGCCGTTGTGCAATTGACACAAATAGTGGCATCAAGCCACGGTGTGCAATGAAGTTATTGAATGGTCCACCCAAGTTGAGAGTTGATGTGATTATGGTCACATTGTACTCCCTCATTCGAGCAGCAAATGTTCCTGTTCCTCCTCCTATGTCGAGCCCAATTCGAACACTGCCATTGTTTTTGGTGGCCAGCAGTAGTACTTCCTTGATCGTGAAGTCTATGGAACTTGGAGAAACTCGGACCCATCGATGTTTCTCCCTGCCTTGAAGATCAAAGCAGTCGAGGCAATCAGCAAACACCTTCTGTTGTGCACGCCTATTCAGGCACTCCAAACTCTTGCACGAATATGCTGACCAATTAATGCTGCTGTCGGGTGGCATTGTCCACATTGATTGAGGAAAAGGAACAGGATCGCTGAAGTTGTTGAAGCCTCTTGCAAAGCACCTGGGTGAAAGAAATCACTACACTCTCATGTCAATGCATATCATTCAAATTTTAGAAAGATCATAGAACCCAATTTTGACCATGCAAAAAGAAGATGTACTTATTTCTCGATCAAGTTACAGGTACCAGGCCTGGTACATAGATTGGTACATATCCTGGGATCAAAGGACTGACCAAACTGGTTGACATGAGGCAATACCCGCCTTGTACCAATACATGCTTTGCAGGGACTGGAGGTAATACCAGTTTAATACCAGGGCTATATATATATATATATCTCAAGCCGCTAGTACTGGCTGGTATCAATACCCACCCAATCCTGGTACAAACCAGTGTGTGCGGGTATTTGATATTTTAATACCCGCAGATTCCAATTAGTTGCGAGGTTTCTGGAATCAAAGAACCGCTGGGTCTGGGTATTTGAAAAGTTTCAGGATCAAAAGTACTGTTGGTTCCGAGTATTTGAAACGTTTCAAAAGCAAAGGACCGTTGGTCCCGGGTATTTGAAAAGTTTCAAAATAAAAGAACCGTCGGTTCCGGGTATTAAAAATTCTCAGAATCCGACGCCAATCCAACTTTGACACCCGTCGTGATACTTGTGGAGGAGGTTTGGTGAGATTTTCTGATACCCGGCCCCATCGCTGGTACAAACCTCAGATCCTGTCTGAGCTTTGGGGATCATCAACGATTCATTTGCGAGCACGAAGAGATTGAGAAAGCACCAGCTGAAGATGTCGAGCAAGCAGAAATTTTCACTGTAATGGCAATGTTAGTGAAATGGAACCGTGGAATGCGCCCAAACACAAACATGTTTTTGTTGCAGTGTGCTATGAGAAAACAGCCAAACTGCTGCAACAACAGCCTTGATGCAATTGAGGGTGGGTCTGAGCGTAACAAAAACAACCTGCGACGAGGAAGAGGCTCGCAGCCTTTGAGCAGCAGTCGCTGCGCCAGATTGTCGTCATCGGGACACAAGCCTCCTACCTCGTAGCTCATGAACCTCTCGAGCTCGTCTCCGTTGATCGCTTGCAAGCATCCATGACCCACGCTCGACATCATGCTATCCGTGCCCAGTGATGGGTTCCACCCCAGTGGAAACTTTCTGTCTGCCACGAACTCCTGAAGCTCTCCTCCTGATCGACTCCTCAGTTCAGCCTCCTGTCTCCTCAGCTTCCCGGGAACAACAGTAGTAGTCCTCCACACCACGGTGTCGTCACCTGCATCATCGGATTCGCCTGCAGTAGTACTACTAGCTTCTTGTTTGGCAATCAGAGCTGCAGCAGCGCCTCCCTGTGTGCTGCAGTTGTGGAGAGATGCCGTGACTCGAGAAAGCTCGACGGACAATCTCTGGTATTGTGTCATTGTATGCTTTAATTTGGACTTCGCATTCCGCAGATCGGAGCGCAGAGCTCCCATCAGCTCATGTTCTTCCGTGGAGGAGTTGAGATCGCTTCTGATCTGATGGACCCAGCTCGACACTCCTTGAAAAGCGATGAGAGCCAGGACGTTCACCACCACTATGATCACGAGAACCGCTAGCTTCTGTCGCAAGCTTTTGTACTTCAATGCTCCTTCTGCTACCGCCTTCTTCGCTGCCTCGAAACTCATTTTGTTGTTTGACCGAGCTCCTCGTCTTCTAGATTTTGGTTTAGGGTTTAGAAGCTTAAAAAAACAAACTCTAGAGGCAAGAAAATTTCATGGCAGAGAGTCCACCCAAAATCTCTGCAACAGGAAAATTTCCTGCAAATGGAAAAGAATTTGCAGATGATGATGATGATGATGATGATGATGCTCAATCCAAAGCTTGTCAAGTACTTACTTCATCAAAACTTATTCAATGTGGAGGAGAACTTGAATCCTTCAACCAAATGTGAAGAGTACTTCATCAAAAACTCCACATTGACATTCAAATGTGAGCTTGGATTCTTCGTGACTGGTCTTCAAGGTCCAAGAAGATTTTTTATTTTTTATTTTATTTTGTTTGTGATCCAAGCCAAAGAAAATAAAGACTTGCAAATCATTTAGCCTTTGGAAAAAATTGTGCAGAGATTGAAGAAGAAGAAGAAAAATCAATTGGATGCCAGAAAAATTCATGCAAGAAAAAAGCAGCAATATAGAAAAAACAAGTATGGATGAACTTAGTGGAATCTAACCCAACAAAAAGCCAAAGCCAAAGACTTGCAAGCAAATCAATGAACCCTTGAATACTTAAATCGTGCAAGATGGAAGAAGAAGGATCAACTGGATGCCCAAAAAATTCATGCAACAAAAAAGCCGGAATAGAAACAAGTATGGATAAACTTAGTTGGATAACCCAACCAAAAAATAAATACCAACAAACAAAAGCAAAGCCAAAGCCAGAGACTTGCCAACTCTGAATGAACCCTTGAATACACCGTGCAGAGATTGGAGAAGAAGTATCAATTGGATGCCAGAAAAATTCATGCAAGAAAAATCTGCAGTAAGAAACATATATGGATAAACTTAGTGGAATAACCCAACAAAAAAACACGCCCAAAAAAAAAAAAAAAACAAAAACAAAAACAAAAGCTGCAAAAACTAAAGTTAGTTAGTTTGGAATTGAAAACAATGGAAGGGGAGAATGAGAGTAGGGATTCTTTGGAAGTACAGAGGAAGCAGGAATTACTTTCTTAACTCTTGGGCTCCTTTGCCTTTTAAGGTAAATGAAAAAAATGCTACACAGCAGGAAGGGTAGATTAGCAATGAAGCTGAGAGAGAGAGAGAGAGAGAGAGAGTAAACAACAACAGGAGGGGTGTAAGAAAATGAAGCCAAGAAAGTGAAGAAAGCGTTTGGTGAATGAAAAATAACGCTGTGTTTTTTCACTTGAGGCGCTGGAACGATTTGAATCAGTGATGAATGATGAGCTAAAAACCTGCCAAAAACTTCACTCTTGCAAGAAAATCCCAACCCAAGATGTAATAATATGATTGGTTTTATCTCCTGGCAAATGTACTACAGAATGGGCCCAACAACCCAACACCCCTAAACCCTAAACCCATTCCACAAAGGAATGCAGCAAGCCCATCGGGCCAGCTGCGGTTCCATGATGTGATAACAGGCTCTACCAGGGCCTGTTCCAGAGCGTAACTGGCCATTAATTTGTTAGGTGGTAATGGGTTCTACCAGGGCTTGTTCCAGACCATAATGGGTGTAATTGGAATTCAAAGATTGCAATTGGACATTGCATGTGTAATTGGACTTCAAAGATTTATTCAGCCAATGCGAACCCAATGAATGACACATGACACATCGACCATAATTGACACCCAATTCTGAAATGAAGCCTTTTTAAAATTTTGGATTCATCTAAAAATTGGTCTAAGAAAACCTACAAATTGTTACAAATTTAACCCACATGAACTTGTCAGAAAGGCAGCTTCTGCAAACTTTTTTGTGGAATCGCTGATCATACTTGTGAGGGGTTTTTAACATGTCATGAATCCAACTGAACTCGTCTGGACTTATTGGAGAGTGTTCAGATTCAGTCAGTTTCACCACAAATTTTTAAAGCAACCATCTGAAAATATGATACTGAATGCAAGTGGTTGAATTTGGATGTGCCCATTCTCCAGTTCCATGTTTCTAAAGGTAACTGCACTTTGGAACACTTGTCTGATAGCATGCTCTTCTTGTGAACCCAGTTTCTCTCTAATCCAATACAGGGTGTCGTGTGTGAAGCAGGTTGCATGAGCAAGGAACTTTGCATCAATTATCCTAAGGCCATAGCCTGTATTCATTATCAATCTTTGGGTTAGCTCCGTTTTCTATGTCAATTGCTCATGGACAGCCATAAGGGTAGAGTGACTCCTGGACCAAGTGGGTTCAACAGTTTTGTCAATAAATGTTTTGGATAATTTTGATTTCACTCTGCAATTGGTTTAGCTCTTATTTGGTAAACCTTACATCCATGTACCTATATCCCTCTTAGAATATAGAAGTGATATTATGCCTACTTCTTAAGAGTGGGAGGGAGCTTACACCTGTAAGCAAGCATAATATTCCTCCCAATCTTAAAGATTATTTATGAAAACTTGCTAATCATAAATAAAACAAAGCACCCAACAAAGGGGGAGAAAAAGGTACCATATGAAAGGGCCCAAGTCCTGACAAATGAAAAATCTTTTTTTTTAAAAAGGGGCAAATTGTTAAAGGAACGAAAAAAAATCAAGTATTCAAACCCCCCATTGCGAGAAGCTTGTCATATATGGCGGAGGGGGAGGGGAGGAACGCTTGAAAGAACACCTAGCCTAAAAAGGCCCTCACCTACAATGATAACACACCTTGAAATAAAGGTTATATGCGCATGTTGTAATGCCATCAACATTTTTTGCTTGTAAACTGAATGCAAAATCAAAAGAGGAGGGTTTTAGGTGTCTTTCATTCTCCATGCTATGTTAACACATCGATGAAAAAATTTATCAACTTGTTAATGCAAACACCCAAAGACTTCTATGACTAGAGGGAGAAACATGTCATTGTGTATTGATTATGATAAAAGACATCTTTAATTTGAGTCATGAGTGTTGCATCAACCCCATGAAATACAATTATCCACAAAACTAAACTTGTTAATGCGACGTTAATCAACATCCAAACACCATCCACCAAAGCAACAATGTCAACCTATTGATGCGAAAACTAAAAGGTAGGTGTTGAAAGAATGTGGGTCTATTCATGTTAAATGCGAAATCCCACATCCCTTGTGATAGACATACATCACAAATTTACAAATTTCATGGGTTCATTTTAAATTCGTGCAAAATTTGTAATTGTATAGGTTCATATTGTTTAAACATGAATGTTGTGCATTATTTAAACACAAAAGTTGTGTGCACAACTTTCATGTGTATTCAACACGAATAGACATATAACATTTGTGTTTAAATAACATGAATAAGCATATGACATTCGTGTTTAAACAATGTGCATGACATTGATGTTCAAACAATACAAATAAGTGAATGACATTTGTGTTTATTCCATATGAACCTATGGAAAACAAATTTTACACAATTATCATTGCCATTTCATGGGCCAAGAAGTTTGTGATGTAAAAACATCTTGCACAATATCATGAAAAACCATCATTTCCTCACAACGGGTACAATGGGAAAAATGGATCCCCATATGGTTTAAAGGTTGACCATAAATGCAATGTGATAACCCAAGGGTTAAAGGATGAGAAAGGCACAACCAAATGCGCAACAAAATGAAAAAAAATTTCGAAGCAAAAAGAAAAAAGATCATTAGGCGAGCACACAATCATGCACCCGCACCCAACTTCACACAAGATCTCAAGTGACACGTTCCCAAGCTCCTTGATAAACTCAAATTTGAATATAAAGTGAAAACAACGAAAAAATAAATAGTTGGGACATGTTCCCTAGCTCGTGACACTTTGGGGGTAGAGGGGCGTGCTGGAACTCCGGGATGAAACTAGGATGAATGACAAGCATTTAATCACTCACACGGACCTGCACAAACCAAACAACAAGTTGGTCAGCACATAGCTGGAGCACTTTTGGTGCTAGCACGAGCCACGGGCAAACTCGGACCCATAAAATTCACCACAGCCCGGACTTGGGGGAAGCCACCACCTTCCCCTTTATAATATACTCTATGGCTGGCCACAAGACTAGCATCCAAGTGGCATTTTTCCCAAGACTCCCAAGTGGGAGTCCTGAAATTCCTAAACTTGGGACTCCCGCGACTTTGGGGCCCCATAACTTTATGTGCAGACCTCCAATTGAGATGAGGTCTGAAGCAAAATTGTATCCCTCGTCAAGAGTTTTCCAATAGTATGTGGTACGCCACCTGCACGCAAGGAAATCAGGGCGATCCCTGACTTTTAGTGGTCGAGAGTCAAATTGCCAATTTGACTTTCGGCCATTCTTTTGGCCATAACTTGTGTTTCAGATGTCTAAATGGGTCATGCGAGCCCATTTCAGACATCTATGTTCCAAAAAAATTTCAATGATATAAGGAACGCTTCCATCCAATGATTTTTGACCTCTACAATCGCCCTTTGAAAACTTGGAAGTCCATTTTGGACTCCAACTACCACTTGGGAGTGTGAAGGTTCATTTCCTCATAGTCTTTTGCACTCTCGGGCGCATGAGATGTGATTCTCAAGATTCCTTTTTGGCCTACATCCTTTCACACCTTTGCCTTGGTCACGAGCCCAAAACTAGGGTTGTGACATCAAAAACAAATTATATGAATCAAAAGGCACACTAAAAATGATGTTCGAAAAAAAATGGTCATGCAATATTGGTGAAATATTCTCTTGAAAATGATTTGTTCTTTTTCTTTGCGAATTACTCAAATGGGGGTATGCATGCCACCACCACTAAAGGAAAAAAAATGTCTTTTTAACCTCAAGTGAGCCTAGAAAGATAATGAACTTAAATTGTTCATTTCGATTGCCTCTAATAAGAACATGGGAAAGTTTAACATGAACTTATAAGCTATTTCATGGCAATTAAAACCTAATTTTTAAAGGAGGCCATTAGAGCAATGTGCTTTATAAAAATGAAGTCTAACCCTTCATTAGAAATGGGGAGATTAACATGTTGATGGAATAATGGAATTTAAGGGCAATCCAAAGAACCCAAGCCTAGAAGCTTCTGAAAAATTGTAACAAGGTCAAATTGAAAGCAACAAACTAGCATGAAAAGCCCAAAAGAGAGGGAGAGGAACCAAGAAAATAAAAAGGATTATGAACAAAACATCAAAAAATGATCCCAAATGCTACTTGAACATCTCCTAACATTGGGAGCACATCAACATGGTGAACATCTTCACCCAAAAGCTTTTGCAAAAAAGATGAAGAGAATGAATTAGTGTCAAAAGGACATCCAAGATCTTAAAGTTGTTGGTAAGGCAACAAAAATCAACTAAGAGGATGAACCCAATAGACAAGTTAAAAAGGGTTCAAGTCAAGCATTTGCAAAACTAAATGGTCAATAATGAAAAGCCAAATGGGAGACAAAATTGTCAAAAGCAAAAAAAAACACATGGGTAAGGTGAAAAATATGAATGTTGTCGACCAAATAAGGGAACAAACACGAAAAATAACACAATTCAAAAGTAGCTATAAAAATTTTCCTCTTATATGCCTCATAATCTACATGTGTTTTGATTCATGATAATTTCCACATTGTGCTTTATGACATGTAAAACCCACAAGTTAGGGCCATTCCCAAAATGTAAAGTTAGATTCAACTACCTCCTCATCCTAGGTGGGATTCCTTCCATTTAAGGCTTTGCACATAAAGCCCGAATTGTTTTATTTAGTGTTTGAGGAAGGCACATTACATCCATGAATAATGCCTTCACATATGAGGAGTAGCCATTAAAGTGCCTTTGCATCCATCAAATTTGCCACCTCAAGATCTATGGATCCATCGTCACTCATTTGATGGTTTACAAAAATCTAATCCTAATTCTTTACATGTAAACATACACATATCTAGAAAACTAAGGTTGTTCTACCTTTCCAATATTGGGTAGTTATTAAAAATAAAAATAGACCTAGGACGGTTATCAACGTGATTCTTAAATTCCACAACCATGGTTCTGAAAAACCAAAGACTTGATTCTCACATATAATCACAATTTTCATTTTATTAGAATAATTCAAAAGATTGGCCATAAAAAACTATCAGTTCATTTTTGGTTTATTCATAAAACCCATTGGTTTTTTAGGGTTTTTGAAATAACCGAAAGAAATTGTTCTTTGATTTTATTTTTTTTCAAAAAATCAAAATCAATGGTTCTCTAATTATGAAATAACTTTAGAACCAAAACTTGCACAAGCTCTTTATAAATTCAAATAACCATAAGACACTACTCATTACCTCTCAAGAACAATTGTTAAAGCTTTCCATCTTTAATTTGAGCTAGACCCAAAATGTCCCCCAACTCTTGTGATGGAGTGGAACTTCAAACAATCAACATGGAAATCAAGTATTTTGCGATGTGTAATTGCGACATCAAGAGAGGCCTTTTCTAAGCTTAGTGTTCTTCCTAGTTTTCCATTTCCTTGCACGACTTGCTTCAATAGGTTACTTGATTTCTCCTTTTTTGACTCCCCCCATTGTGTGTTTTGCGTTTTCAGGTGTTGTCTTTTGTTTAAACTTCAATCTTTTCTTTTTTCTTCTCTTGTTCCTTTGCAAAATGTTTTTTTTTGTATTTATTTATTATTACATACACCATCAATGGGAATTAAGCCACATTGCCAATATAGCCCAACAATAGTATATAAAGAAAAACCGACTTCTTAAATACATTCACTTCAAACATGAATGGTTAATTTAGTTTCGCCCCCATGTTTTTCTTTCCCTTTCAAGTTTCATGTAGTTACCACCTCTAGTACCACTCATGAAGATGCCAGACTTTTGTTATCTCTATTACTTGATAGAAATGAAGTATGAACATAAATGACATTCTCCATGAACATGACTTTGTAGTAGCCTCTTCATCAATATTCTTTCTCCTTCTTGCATTGACTCCAATGAAGTAGAAGACACCAAAAACTAGTTTGGCAGGTTTTTGTGTGAGATGAAAATGAAGAAGATGAAAATAGATGGGATGAATACACAATGGAGAATGTTTCATTTTGTTAAAAGCAAAAGGCGACAATGTAATAGTTTATTAATTAAATGTTTTCTTCTTGTGTGTGTAGGTGTTTGTGGTATTATATTTTACATGTTAATATTGCTGATATATATTTGGTTTATGCTACATTTATTGATGGCATGGTGACAAAGTTGTTTGTTGTTTCTTGATGTTTCTTGGTTATGGCAGGCTTAGTGATGGATCCTTCAATAATTGATTTTGAGGAAGGGTGGCTTTTAAGAGTATAAGAAGATGCACCTTTGAATAACTAAATATTTTATTATTTTATAGTTTTTTCTTTAGAAAGACTTTTGCTTTAATGTGATTATATATTATGTAACAAGTATAAATAGTCATTTAAAATGACAGGTGTTTAGGACATGGAAAGCCATAAGAACAAAGGTTAAAGGAAAAGTCTAAGTTTAACTTCTAAACATGGAACAAAATAAGATTATTCAAAAACAAGAACATAAGAATTAAAAACAAGAACACGAGATGTGCAAAACAAATGTGAAAATGAATTTTTATTATGCTACCATGTGCAAACATGAACATGAAAAGAACATGACAAGGCTACGATGCAAGATTGTGCTTAAGATTGGTGTTGAATAGGTTGAAAAAAATGAAAGGTTTTAACTCCTATTTATACCCCTTGGGGACTTAGTTCAAGGAAGCTTTTAAGGAGATTTTTATGTGTGCATCAAGTAAGGAAGCTTCTTTGGAACCTTTTTAACTAGGAGTCAACTATGAGTTAATTAAAACCTAATGGAAAGTTAATTTGGACTTAACTAGGAATCAACTAAGAATTAATTATACTTCATTAGGACTTAACTAAAAATTCACTAAGACTTACTGTAGCTGGGATTTAATTAGAAGTTAATTAAAAATTAACTCATAATTAACTTGGATTTGACTAGGAGTTAAGTAAGATTTAATTAGGAATTAATTGGGACTTAACTAAAATTTAATTGAAAATTAACTAAAACTTAATTTAAAATAATGTTTGAACATTATGGATGAATTCCATCTATTGGAAAATGATGTGTAATGTTCACATCCATCACAACAAGTAGTATTACATTTCAACCATGAACCTAATATTTCATTCAAACTAGCCAAAATATCCCCTAGGGAGTTTCATCGCCTCCAACATACCATGGATTAATTCATACCACACACAAATCCCAATAGTAGGAATTTGTGTTGGGGGAATTGAGACCCATTAAATTAGGAACTTTGGGGTGTTTTGATGTATGTATTTTTCCTCAGGAGAGATCATTGTAACTCTTGAGTGGAAGAAGGCATTTGTCTCATACTTGTAGAATTGTTTAAGTGGATATGTTGAAGTTTTGTGGGGTGGGGGTGATTCATGAATAAAGGTTGATGTTATGTAAAACCAAGGTAGCCACCAGAGACAATTTAAAAGATGTGATCTAGAATCTCCATGATATGTTCATGCTTAGGAAAATAATTTAAATAATATAACTAAATTCATTAGGTATCAATAGTGATAAACTATTTCAGGGTTAACAAGGAAGCTATGTAGAATATAACTTTTTGGTGGAATTCCAAAAACACAAATGTGGGTACATGTTACAATGCAAATTATGTGCACTTAGGATGTGTCTTTAAAAGGTTTTCATTGCCCTCCATTTTGGTTACACTTGGTTAAACATAAATTTGGGTTTGGTTTGGATCATTATTTTTTACAAGTTTTTTTAATTATGAAGGTTTCCATTTTAACTTTCATTAAAAAAAAAATTGATTAAACCTCTAATGTAGTTTTGAAGTAAGATCTATAAATTGATAAACCTTTAATTTCCATGTTGTTTATTTTCAGTAACATTTTTTTAATTTTTTATAAATGTTGTTTTTGGAAATTCTCAACATTTTAAAAAATGATATAATTTGTTCTGAAGTTGTTGAAGTATTATGGTATTCAAATGTTATAGGCAGAAAACTAAATGGTCAAGTGTATATGTAGGTAATAACTATCAAATCCGTTGATACCCTACTACCTCAAAAACTTCAACACTAATTATATTATTTTTAAGAAATGTTGATTAGGAGGCCATAAGAGGAACAACCATCTGGAAAGACTTACAACCATAGGGTTAGAACACAAAACAAAAAAAAAAAAAAAACGAAAAGCAACATGGAAGGGTTTAAGAAGAATGGTATTATTTATGGCTATTTTCAATTATTTATGGCTATTTCACTTTATGTTCCTTTTGGTTAGTTTAAATTTTTTTTGGATAGTTTAGCTTATTTCACTTTAAGCTATTTTCAACAATTGTAAATTGGTTTTGGCTATTCTATGTTATTTTTTGCTATTGCAAATTATTTCACTTTGAATTATTTGTAGCTATTATAAATTACTTAAAAATAATCTAAGTTATTTCATCTTAGGTTATTTTCGATTATGTGAGGTTATTATTAGTTACTTTTAGCTATTGAAGGCGATTTCACCTTATGTTATTATTAATAATTATAGGTTATTATACACTATTTGACCTTAAGTTATTTTTGTCTATTATAGATTATTTCACCCTAAATTACTTTTTAGCAATCTTAAGTAATTTTAATATATGGCGATTAATTTCTTTTATTAGGGCTATTGGTGGTTATTAATGGCTATTGATACTTATTCCATTAATACTTGTTTTATTAATGGTTATTGGTGGCTATTCAATTCATGGCTATTGGTGGTTATTAATGTTATTATATTAATGACTATTGGTGGATATTGGTGGTTATTAATGTTTATTACATTAGTGCCTATTGGTGGATATTGCTGGTTATTAATGTTATCATATTAATGGCTATTGGTGGATATTGATGGTTATTAATGTTATTATATTAGTGACTGTTGGTGGTTATTTTATTAATGGCTATTAGTGGATGTTTTGTTAGTTGATATTTGGTGGTTATTAATGGTTATTATATTAGTGGCAATTGTGACTATTCTATTAATGTCTATTGGTGGATATTAGTGGTTATTAATTTTATTATATTAATGGCTATTGGTGGTTATTTTATTAATTGTTATTGGTGATTATTTTATTATTAGTTATTAGTGGTTAATCCATTGTAAGCCATTGGTGGTTATTATATTATAAATTATTGTTTATTATTATATGTTATCTTACAATTATTGGTGATTATTCTATTGTAAATTATTGTGGATATTTTATGGTATAATATCATAGGCTATTAGTAGTTATTATATTATATTTTAAATTATTTTAAGTTATTATACTTAGGATAAAATAATTTAGAATAACATAAAGTATAATGACCTTGAATAACTCAAAATATAATTTGAAATAACATATATTAATTTAAAATAAAATAACCTAAAGTATAACCTAAGGTTAGTTGAATAATTTAATTTAAAATAACTTAAAATATTATAATAAACTAATTTAAATACCATAAGGTAAAATAACGTATAATAATTTAGGGTAAAATAATCTATAATAAGTTATAATAACATAAGGTATAAGTTAGAATAATTAAAGTAGTTTAAAATAATATAGGGTATATCATAAAGTAACATATATAAAATATATAAAATATATATTAATAAAATTATTTATTACAATAAATTATAACAGTGAATTATGTTAACTGGTAATGAAACATGATGATTATATAATGATATTATAGTGAAATAACTTTCACCGGGTGAAATCAGTAAAATGCAATGAACTTATTTCATTTTAAAAGTCCCATAGTGATTTAAATGAATGAACTGCACCTCATTTTTGTAATAGTGATACAATGGGGTGTTTTTTTTTCAATACTATGAAATAGGTAGTTTGGTAGTCATCTACAAAAGGCCTTAGACAAATTGAACTATGGGTCAAAAAGGAAAGTGGAAACATGAATGATGTTATAATATGTTGACATGTAGACCTATTGTATAAATTTGCTGATTTAGAAAAAAACCATCATAATCTACCAACTTTGAACCTTTTTCCCCCCAAAAAACACCTTTGTATGAGTTGCACTACCTATTTAAAATTTTGTATTGTCAAAATGTGAAATTTTGCTTTTAAAACATGTTGATTATGAAAGAGAATAATACATGTTAACATGCCACCAATTCTATGTATATGTAATAGCATATACACATATGTGCTTCCTTTTAAATCTTCATGTTTCCATTTATTGTTTTTCCACTTAAATTTTTTTCAATATTTTTGTTTTTCAATAAACATGTTCATTTAAATTCTTGGCATAATTCCTTTTTATTAATTAATAAAATGAATATTTAATATTTTTCATAATTTGAAAATTTTGTATATTTTTCCTTTGAAAATAAATTTTGTGTTTATATAATAATTTAGTAGATTTCCTTATGAACTATTTGTTTATAAAATTTTAATAATAAATATATGTTAATTATCTCAATCATTATTATCATATAGTAATATTTAATAATTGATTACCTATATAAATAATGTAACTCATAATTAACCTAGTTTAGGTTTTAAATTATTTTTATGTCTGTTATTATGCTACTTGTTATAGCTTTTATGAATTAATATTATAAAATTTAATTTTTAAAATAAATTATAAAAATTAAATTTATTAGTTACATGAGTGCTTTGAAAATAATTTATTATTTTAAGAAGTAATTATTTCAGAAATATAGCAAATATAATAAAATTATTGTTATTTAACCTATTATTGGAAGTATTAACTAAGTTACCTTAACTATTTTGGCATTCGTATTTTTAATATTATTTCATTTTTATAGCATGATTATTTTAAATTTCAGTAATTGTATTTTTATTATTTCTATCATAATAATATCATCATGATCATGATTATGTAATAAAATAATATTATTTTTAAAATTTAGTGGAAGATAATATTTAATATTAAAATTTATTTAAGGTATTATAAATAATAATAATAATAAATAAATAAATTTGATTTGTAATAATTTGGAGAAGTATAGTAAGATAGCTTGGATAAAATTGTAATATGGTTCTTCATATTCATTTAAACTATATATTTGTAAATCCTAATAAATCCAACTATATCCATTAGTCTACGCAAAATGCATTTTTGTATATTCATCGAGTTGTGATTAAATTGATCACATTTGTAATTAATGGGCATATGTTGTTATTTTTGAATGGAAACTAAGTTCAATGTTATTTAAATGGAAGGATGAAAACCACAATAGTTGTAAACTAATTGTGTAATGGAGTTGCAAATATGATTAATACAAGAAATAGTTGCAAAAATGTTCAAAGGTAGATTGCAGATGACTCATAGTTGCATGTAATCACAAATATAGTGATTGCATTTTGATCAATTTCTACTAGTGATAATAAAGATTGATATATTTTATCCCACCTATTGATGTATGATGAACAAATTGCATAAATAAATAATTAAATTTTTGTTCATTTAATTTGACCAAAGGTCAGATGTTGTCCAAATGTCAAATGTACATTGTGTGTTCATGAGAATGACAAGTTGTATCAATCTCACTAAAAACAATATCATTCAATATTGTGGAACATGGTATGGATTTGATTGTGGAAGTTTTGTTGCCATATTTGAAAATTTCCCCATTTCAATGGCGATGGGCACACCCACTCTTAGTCTACAACTTCTCTTGGACTCCAAGACCATATGAGTTGGAAGGTTAGCTACAAAAGGCTCTAAACCCTTATTTTGTTCACCCATTAGCCTAGCCTACCTATGTTATGTATTTAAAAATTGAGCTCATATGATTTGTTCCATAGGATATTTCAAGTTCCTTCATTCATTTTGAAAAAGCCAATACCTATTGGACAATGGCAACATATGCGTCCTAAAAAAATCTTCCACAATCTTTCACCCATTTAACCTTGAGTGTCAATGAAAAACCAATCACACCATGATAAATAATGAAAAAAATGTTGGATGGTTGTTCTGTAAGAAACGATGTTTAATATGCCCAAATTGCATTGCATAATATTGCGCTGACAAAAAAGGCTAAAACAAATACAAATATAGTTTTATGGTGTATGTGGGAGAGTAACAACAAGGACAAAAGAAAAGAAAGAAGCCCAATAATCAATCAACCAAAAACTAATTATTTGAAGTTCATTGTAGACATTTAAGTAAATGTTTTTAAAAAAAACTAGTAAATGGGAAGATAGGAAAATTTGGGATGTGAGTGGGGAACATTGGTGTGGATTTTAGACTTAAAAATAAAAGAAAATGATATAAATTAAAATTTTAAAAACTTCTTATTAAAAACATTGAGAAAGGAAGCATGGTGTTGATTTGTAGAATTATTTTTCTTATAAAATTCCAAAAAGTAAAAAAGAATCGAATTAATAATTAAAAAAATACCAGCAATGGGAATAAAATAGGAAATGGGAAGAGAGTTAGGAAACCTGGTGTTTATTTGTAGAATTATTTTTGTAAAATTCCAAAAAGTAGAATTGTTTTTTAAGGAATTGTTTTTTTGGTAATGGGAATGGAATTGGAAACATTGTGAGAGAATGATAATGAATGTGGGTGTGATTTTTTTTTGACAAAAGAAATTGGGAAAAAATTGGAAAGAATTGCTTTTCTAGTGTAAAATTGGACTAATTTTGCTAATTTTTGTGGGAAAATTCACCAATTTTTCCATATCACAAGACTGGAAAAAAATAAAATCCTGATGCCCATTGCCATTGTGTCAGTGAACGTGATAACATGATAACATGAGGTGTGAACGTAGCGAACCTGTTGTTCAGGTGGCGTGCTTCAAAGAGTTGCACAAACACAAAACAGGTCCGCCAGTGGGAACAACTAACAGCGACCAAAGGTCCGCCAGTGGGAACAAAAGACAGCGATGGCGAGGGAAGAGCAAACGTCCTCCAGTGGGAACAGGAAGCGAACGCGAGGGAAGTGCAAAGGTCCGCCAGTGGGAACAGGAAGCGAACGCGAGGGAAGTGCAAAGGTCCGCCAGTGGGAACAGACAACGCCCGGGAGGGAAGCGTAAAGGTCCGCCGGTGGGAACGGACAGCGACCGCGAGCGAAGCGCAAGACCGGGACTACGAGGACGAGCACAGCGAGGAACGGATTTCAATCATCAGCGAGCGAGCGAGGAACAGAATTTAAGCAATAGCGAGCGATCGAGAGATTTACTGAGTCGGGAGAAGAAAGATTGTGAAGAAGAGGTGTGGGTGAAGAAGGGAGAAGCACTGTTTGTTTGTTTGTTTGGTTGTTTTCGATTTGTGTCGCAGCAAGAGGATACCTAGTAGGATCACGGTGGTGGTGGTGCTTCTTCATTCACGGAAAATGGTGAAGAAGAGGAAATCTGAATATTCGGGGCTTGATGAGGTCGAGAAAACGCTTCACACATCCTTTTGCACTGCTGCTAACTCCATTTCGCACCTTTACACGCAGGCGCAACACCAGCAGAAGCATGCTTTCCAAGCCGGGGAGCGCCATGCTGTGGTAGGGGAGTACACATTCAAAACCTCTTCTGTTTTTTTCTTCTCAAGGAATGGCTCCATTTTCTGTGGAGAGTGCGGGCTTGACCCTAACCCTAACCCTAATTTTGGTGCTACTTGTCTTCAACGAGTCTGAGTTAGGCTTTTGTTATGTGCAAATTTGCGCTCTTTACTTCACTATGCTTTTGTTGGTGGTGGGGTTTATGGACTTATTAACATCTGCAAAATATCCATTTGATTCTGTGGGGAATGCAAGCTAGGGTTTTATGCATTCATGGTTCTTACTTTGCATCTGTTTTTTCTCTTGAAATATCTTGGAAGGGCTGCACCTGAAATAGATTTTCAGGTTGATGGATAGGCAGCAACAATTTCTGAAAGTGTTCTGTGTCTCTTTTGTTGAATCATAGTAGAAGTTAGTGTTTGGTGACTGTGAGGATGATTGGGTATGCTGGTGACAGGCATGATTTTCTCATAGATGTCGATCTCTGGTGTTGCAAGTGTTAATGCAGGGTTCAAAATGATAGCAAAATTTCCTTTCATCAATCCAATTGTCTTGGTGTTTGTACACAAAGTTCACCTCATGCTTGCTAATGTTGCTGTGACATGGTGTTCTGTATGGTATGTGTTAGAGATTAATATTCCTGTACGTGGATAGTGATATCTCCAGTCAATTGTGTGTAGGAGGATGTGCTTGTGGTGCAAATGGTCAAAGTTGACATGCCACCTTCTGCTTAGGGTTTAGAATGTGTGACTCAGTGCATTGGTTAGGTCACTCTGTTCCCTTGGGTGCTGATGTGATTTGGTATTCATGCTACCATAAATATTTGTGCATGTCCAGGTTGCTGTAACACATACATGTCTGCATGATGCTTGTATTGCAATTGTGTGAGTCAAATTGCAATGCAAGTTTGCATTTAAATCTTTAATTCTTGGAGGGAAACTGTAGTGTCTGCACTTCCTAGCCCTGTCAAACCACAACATGGTATGTGATGGCAAACAATGCAGAGAGCCGTAAGCAAGGTTTATAAAACCTTCTGCTAGGGTTTTGCTTTTGTGATCTGACTAGTGCTATGCTGTTTCTGTAACAGGAGAAACTGTACTTCTGGTTACTGAGGGAGCACCAAGCTGGGTCAAACATGTCAGTAGGGCAGATTTTGGGCTATCTTCAGGTTGTCTTCAAGTTCCCAAGTGCCGATTGTGCCACCTATGCTACTTCTAGCTGTTAAGGCCTATCTTCAGCTTCCTTTTTCGGATTATGGTCAGTGTCAGCAAGCATGTGTCAAGCATCATCTGTTGTACTGAGTCTGTTTTGTTTCAGGCTGAGCAAATACAGTGCAGCCTGCTTCTTTCCTTAATGAATTCATAGTGACGGCATATTGGGATTGGATCTTGCAGAGTGAGCTTGAGGGTGTTAGTGAAGATGATGCAGCAATGTCACCAGGAACTCAGCCTCACCAACGGCAGGTTTCTGTGCAACATCAGCAGCAAGCTGTGGCAGGTCTAGCAGGATCTGTGGGAACTTCTGTACCAGGGCAAACAGAGGCAGCACCTCTGGATCAAAGTAAAAATTCTGTTTTCACAGGTGCCCTTGCGAGTTCGATTGGGCAGGACCTGCCTGCCTTAGGTACGTCCCCAGCTGGTTATAGAGTGCCAAGCAATAGTGGCCATTTGGGCAGGAGGACTTGTATGATCTCGGAGCAGCATGCAGATCTGGCTTGGGAGGAGGAGCCAGGTGTTGCACCATATCATGATGCATCTGGCACTGCAGGGTTTGGTTTTCATCCTATTCAGCAGCAGCAGCAGCAGCAGCAAGGCAGAGATGGGAACTCATTTACTGAGAATGATGCAAGTATGGACATGCATGGAAGTGGAGTTGCAAATGAGTATTTTGGTTGACATCACTTTGGAGGAGCAATCTACTGGCAGCATTGCTACTTTTACCTTTGTGTATTGGCACCCCTTGACATATGGCTTTGGGACAGTGAAGGATCATTTGTAAAGCAGGCTTTGTTGAACTAGCCACTTGTGTGGTGTGCTCACATTTTGCACCAACTCAAGAAATATCAGCACAATACACTTATTTTAAATTGTGAAGTCAGAGATAAACTTAGCTGACGAAGAAAAGAAATGTCTGCATTGATGACCAGTATCCACAGGTTTCCCACTGACAAGTCCAAGTAGCTGATCGATTTTTGCAAACCAAGAACCATCCAGACAACAACCACAGTGTTGAGGAGTTTTGGAAATGCTTAGTGAAAGCTTGAACAAATAATTTGGAAGCATTTGCAACATACTGTTGTGGTGGCTGCTGCACTCTCTTCTTCTCTTGCCTCTCTCTACCTATGATAAGCAGAGGTGAGCCAGATGGAACAGTGATATGTGCAATAGGTGTCATCACGCCCTCGATGTATAAATCCTATTTACCTTGGCAACAATCCTTTGCTCAACCTGCTCTATGGTATGCAACATACACATGATGATCTAACACATGTACGAGGTATGTATGTATGTATGAAAACTTGTTTGTTGTATGTATATCCAAATTTGATTGCATCATGTATTATGTACTGTGCACCCAAAGAAATTGCACTTTGACTAATTATGGTTTAGAAACCACTAGTGTGGCCTGTGCTGTTGGCCCAAGTGTTACCACATCCTCAACTGGATTTTCCTTCCAAAACCTGGTTTTTTGGGAATTTATTTGAATTTTCAGCGACAGAGATCACTTTAAAAAATAAACATCTCCCACATTCTGAATCCAAATCTTACCACAAATAAGTTCCATTAAATCCTGTGCATCAAGATCTTTCCAACAACACCAAAGGCACATTCCAATTCCTCCAAAAATTCAAGCAACAAATTAGATATAGTGTTCAGTGAAGAAATCATTCAATATTCAAGAACTTTTTTGCAACTGCGGAGTCCAAACATCATGGAACCAGGCCAACAATGCACCCCTCCTCGTCAAAAGCTTGCCAAAGACATCAAGAAACACAATCTGAAGCATCCAAGTAAGGGGGATCTGGCAAAACAAAACAAACTACCTTACTTCATAGATAGATTGGGCTAATGCCATTTGTTTGTTTTCACACATACGCCCTTGTTACAAAGTATTGTGGCAATTGGTTCTTTTACCGCCTTTAGATTTATATTCATAGTGGGTAGAGTAAGTTATTGTGGTGGTAGTTTTGACTTGAGAGTGTGTGTTGGGGGTTGAATAGTTCTCAAAAATCCAGATCTTTCACATGGCAGATGAACTATATGACCGACCACATGGCTATGGCTAGTTTCTTTGGACTTGTTCAGCTCAAAGATGAATGGAAAAAATTATAATGAAGTTATTATTATTATTATTATTATTAGCAGTCAAAGTTTGGCTGAGGCCAGCTTAATTTTCTCCAATTTTGGCTGGTAGAAAAATATTCATGTTTAATCATGGGTTCAATTCCCAGTAATCCAGAGGTCGGTCGGGGCATATTAATGTTTAATCATAGGTTCAGTTCCCTGTAATGCAAATATGGGGTTGGTGCATGGTGGCCGGCAATGGCCATTGGCTGGAGGCACCTAAAATGGAAAAAAAAAAGAGCAAAAGGGGTCGGTGTGTGTGTGTGTGTGTGTGTGTTTTGGGAGCTCTTGCCATGCACATGGGAGCAAGCACCTAAAACACAACAAAAAAAGAAATGAAAAATAGGAAAAAAAAAAACACTTAAGGGTCATGCATATTGTCACTACAAGGAAGGAAAAAAAAAAAAGCTTTAAGAAAGTGCAAAACTCCAAGGTTTTGGGTTTTTTTTTTTGACTCTATTGGTTGAAAGGGATGATGCACTAATAATGCATGCACAAGTGGATGACAAAAGCCGGCACGCTCTCTTTCCATGTGATACATTTTTGTTTTGTTCTTGTTGGCCCTTGCGTACCAAGGCAAGGATATTGTGTTTAAATTCATTATAGAGTATATTATAGTAGCTTAAGGGATTTTGGCCCCCAAGGTAATAATAATAGGTCTATATATTTTTTATCTGAGGATTTTTGAAAGATGATATTTTGGCTTGTGTTGAAACTTGAGATTAGTTATAATAATAAGAGTTCTAATTATCTTGAAGGGGTTTTGGTTTCTTTTTAGAGGATGTTTTTTTTGAAGATTATATA
Source organism: Sphagnum contortum (assembly GCA_963920785.1). Lineage (NCBI taxonomy): Eukaryota > Viridiplantae > Streptophyta > Sphagnopsida > Sphagnales > Sphagnaceae > Sphagnum > Sphagnum contortum. The sequence goes on along the minus strand of OY987294.1, from coordinate 7,867,675 downwards.
TATTTGCATGGGGAAATGTTTGAAGATACTTTTTAATGTAAAATGCCAAGGCCACCACATTGTGACACACCGCTTGTTTTGTTGGTTTTTGGGTCCCCTTTGTTTGTTTCCATAGCACCTTTGAAGGGTAGAATTTTCCACCAAAGTAAAAAAATAAAAAATGATCTATAAAGCCAAAAAAAGTATCATTATTATTTCGTGGGTTGATATATAGCCAGAAAAAATTCTTTTTTTTGAAAAAAATAATTCAGTATTTCTTAAAAAAATACACTTTGTGCCAAAGCCACAATTTTTTCTACTACTATGTTATTTAACTTGTGGATTGTTAGATTTGGATTCAGAGACCCTGATTTTTATTTAGTCTTTGGAAGGGGACTATCTATAAGATAGTGATAAAAATCACTGAGTCTTTGGGGCCTGGTTTTTTTAGTGAAATTGGGGTTAGCAAGCAGCCCAAAAACAATTTCATGTAAAGCCCTTCAAACTGGGCTTTTTATTGGGTTCGGGCCCATGCGTGCCTTTGTCTTGTGGGGCCCCTTATTCCACCAATAAAGCCTACTACCTCCTCGAGCTTTATCTTGCACATTTTGTTTCACCACCTTAAAAAAATTAATAAAGAATATCCCATCAAAAATTTCCTTTTCTATTGAAAAAAATAAATTTACCAGATTTTTTTTGGGATTTTACAAAAAAATTATTTATGTGGAGAGTATTTCATCACAATTTCAACACATTAGAAAAAAAAAAGTTTTGGGGGCAGATTTTCCTCAGTTTTCTACAGTTTGGATAGTTTTTCACAAATTAATAATAAATCTTTGTTCCAATGAATCACTAAATGATGCTATCACATAAAATTGAAAAAAAAAAACCACTATTACTAAGCAATTTATTATTTTATTTTATTTTTCTTTCAAAAATTTGAAGTTTGAGTAGTAGCAGGCCTTGGGCGAACTAGCACCCACATTGGTACCATGGTAAGAAAATCCCAAAATTCATTAAAATTATTTCTAAATATTACAAATATACAATTAAAAAATTAAAAAAAGTTATCTATGACAAAAGAATTCCACTGTTTTTTTTAAGGGGGGGAGGAGGGGGGGGGGGGGGGGGTGGGTTCGCCATGGTGCAAAAATTCACAACCAAACAAAAAAAATCCCTATTTGTAAGGCACCTCCTCTAATTTGGAAAGATTTTAGAAAATTATATAAAAAAAACCCAGGTCCTTACACTTGATATGGCGCAAGGAGGTGGGATCTTTGTGAAGTTTAGGGCCCATGAAGTACTCCTCCACCGCCGCGTGGCCAAATCCCCTTCCTCACTGGGGAACAATGTGTACGCAACCCTTACCTTACACGTTCCCACCTACCATACAGATATTATGCAATACTCACCAGTACCAAATAGTAACTTGATTAAGTACCAAATAATAACTTACTAGTAAGCTACTAATAGGTACTAGTTAACATTGTTGGTTTACTAATAGGTACCTATTAGCAGCGTTTATTTATTTATTTATTTATTTAAAAAAAGGATTTTACGACTCTTGGGGACCAAAAAAAGAGGGGCTGTGGCAGTGTGTTTTTTTGTGGCGAAAATTCGTCATTTTGCTTTTTTTTAAAAAAAATCCCAAGCAAATTTGGTGAACTTTTGGGAACTTTTGAGAAAAATTTCAAAAATATATGGGGGTTCCAAAGATTTTCTACTAAACACTCTGAGCTTTAGCCAAATCTGGCTAAGTAATATTCAGCCTTTTCTTTTCTGGCTACAAATAGTCAAAAAGCTTAAAATTCTAAAAGTGCTAAAAAGAGTCCTTGTTTATGCTTATCATTGTGGCTGTAGCTTATCAATTATTCAGTAGCCATAATTATTTATTTATATTTGAAAAATCGCTAGGTTTCTATACATGGTTCAAGTAGGTAGCCAAATTTTTTAGAAATATGTTTAAATATTTTTACTTCATGTTTAGGTTGTAGCCAAATTTGGCTAAAATCTCCTATTAATCATTGCCATTTTGGCTAGTCCACAAATTTGACCCAAAATAAAAAAACTGGCTCTCTTGTGCATCCTCGCCACTCCACCGATCTCACAAATTTGGAAAAGAAAACCGTGGTAGTACTTCGTAGTAAAATTGTGTTTTTACTTTTTACTACACCCGACAAAAGAGGATAGACGGTAAAAGCAGACAGCGCCGAAAAAGGCTCGTTCAAACCGAAAGGGTTCAGGATATGTGTCCACCTGGCATGAGACTATTGATGGACCAGTGAACATGGTGGGTCCTCAGTCTGAACGCGTATATGACGATCGTATTACGTGTCTTGTTGCGCGTCCACACTAGAAGCGTCTTTTCTGCTCCTCTTCTTTTGTCTTGTTGCTCGCGTCTTCTGCTTCTTCTTCTGCTTCTTCTCTTCTCCTTAGACGCACGTTCTGCTCCTCCTGCTTATCTTGTTGTCTTCTCCTTCATCTATCGTTATCCGAAACTCGAGACCGTCGTTGGAGAGCTCTGCTTGTCGAGAGACTGAATCGCAATTCACGCAACAAAATTCAATTAGGGCGCTGCGGCAGTGAATCGTCGGTTTCAGAGGTACATATTTCGAAGCGATCCCTTTTTATTATGCTTATCATTATTGTGGCTGTAGTTTAATTCCTTTTTTCCCTTGAGTTTTTAAGGTTTTGTGCGGAACCTTTCTAGTGCTGAGATCGGTAGACGACGGAAGTTTTCGCTGAACTTAGATACGCCTGGTGTAGTCAGGGACCAGCGATTTTTTTCTTGTGACTACGAGTGACGAGAAACTTGAGAATTTTGGGAAGTTCTCGAGACGATTGCGAGCTCGGCTCGAGAGATTGAATCGTAATTCAGTTTAATTGCTACAGTATGTACGTATCGAGTGGATCCTTGTTATGCTTATCATTGTGGCTGTAGCTTAATTCCTGTTTTTCTTGACTTTTTTGGTTTTGAGCGGAAGCTTTGAAGTGTTGAGATTGGTAGACCACGCAAGCTTTCGCTGAATTTCTAGATACGCCTGGTGCATTGAGTGAACAAGAGCCTCTGCAGGGGCAAGCGATTGTATGAAACTTAGCTTGTGAACACGAGCGACCAGAAAATTCTTAGCGCGATAATATTCAGGCACAGGTATTAGTTAGAGAAAGCGCTAGTGTCAGTGCTGCTTCCGGACGGTGCAAAGATGATTAGAAGCTACTAAGAGCCGAAGCAATTTTCTCGAAATATGTGCAGTTGATCAAGCCTAGGAGAGGATTCTTGTTTTTTTTTCCCCCTTGTTTTGGTGTGAAAAGTCCATGAACCAAGCAAGCGCAGAAGGGGAAAGTACTCCACTAGTTAGTCGTTTGAAGTGATTGATCGAGAGCTTGAAGGGCGCGCCGAACGTAGTAATCGTCTAATCTGTGTGTGAAGGTGACAAAAGTTCAGAGTCGAGCATCGGATTTTGAACGGAGAAAGATCATGTCGAGGTACCCGACAGAGGTATGCACAACTTAGACTTTCTCTCAATGATCTTCAAATACTTTGGATCTCTCTCTCTCTCTCTCTCTTCACACAACTCCCTTTTGAGTTGTGTTCTTTTGTCGAATCGAAGTTCGCCAAGGAAAAAGAGTCCGGTGAAGATCGCACCTCATGCTCTGAAAGGTAAAAAAGTTGTCTGAAAAATCGAATTGAACTATGGTTCTTGATTCTTTCCCCTCTTGTCCCCTGTTTTTGAAAAGAGCAGCAGATAGATGCTTTCGTACTGTGTGATTTTTTGTTGGGAGACTGTTCTGTTGATGATATACAAGATGGGATTGAGGAATTTGGTTCAGAGCTTTTTTCTTAAGGATTTTCTCTAAGGTTGTGAAGAAGTTCCAACACCAATTGGAAAAACCTTTTTCTTAAGCCTTTGCTGATGGATCTGCATAGGTCTTATTTTCATTTCTTTCTTCGGTTTTTTTGTTTGGGTGTCTCTCTCATATCTTGCTCAAATAAAACAAATGAACACTTTTTTTTAAAGAAATTTCAAACATATATTATGCATTGAGTTAATGAAAAGATGCAACTAGACTCAAAATTCTTGTCATTCAGACAAAATATAGCTCTAGCAATAGGGCTTGACGCAGAGTCTTTTTTTTAAGCATTTTGTGATGTAGTCAAAGTGGTGATCATCCAGAAAATAATCGAGTCAAATTTGGCTACATACTAGAAATGAAAGTAGGAAAAACAAAAGAAAAAAATCCTTCTAGACTCTTGGCTACCTACTGGAACATATCATAAAAATCTGGTGGATTGGAAATTTTTTCCTACAAAATTTGGCAAATTTGGGTCATTTTTTGTCCCATGAGAATTCCTTTGTACAGGTTGAAATTTTGCAAAATTTTGCCAATTAAAAAGACTTGGCCTTGAGATGTGGTAACAGTGCATGTTACACTAACATCAAATTATGATAAACATATCATATATGTGTGTATATATTATTTAGAATTGGATGAAGCCACTGAATATCTGGTCACAATGATGTATGTTAGAGGAAATTATGATAATCACCAAACAGATTTTCTATAGAAATGGATAAAACTACCACCTAGATTTGTCATGAACTTTGGTTTGTGTGAGATATGGCTTCTCCAACATGAATGTGTCAAAATTGATGATCTAAGGTAAACCTTATTATGTTAGTGTTGTATGTTGAAGGTGAAGTAAATGATGGATCTTAAGGATAAGTGATCTCTTTGAGCATTTAGTGGAATGCAGATTTTCAAGGATTTCAAAACTATGCTACTAGTTCATTGATTGGAAAGGAAATAGAGCAATCTCTTTTTCTTTTGGCTTTGTTTCAACTTGTTCAATTTGTCTTCATTAAATGTCCTGGAGGATGGTGGTAAAGTTGTCCTTTGCTTATTTTGACATCCTTGTGTTGGGTTTGGGAAACTGTTGTGAAATTCAAGAAATCTCTCTTTGATTATGACCGAGTAGAAATGAAGTTCATGGGATTGTGGTAGCAATTCCATTTTTCATAGTTGGTGTGTCATTCTTTTGTTGTGTGCTTTGAGATCAACACCCAAGGGTAAGGAAACTAACAAAGTCACACATAAAATGTACATGCAAATACACTCTCACCGAATTAATGGTCAATTCTAAAACAAATATGTAGTGTTGCACATGTCCTTCACCTTGCTCACTTTCTTCTTCAGTGGTAAGAAGCTAATCAAGTTTAGTTATGTGCATGGCTTCCTGTTCTATGGCTCATATGGATGTTGCTGTGTGTGACTATGGTGTAGTATTTGTGTAAATGTTGGTATATGTAGATTTTTAACCCATCAGAAGTGGTTTGATATGGAGCAGCATTATTATGGCAGGCCAGAGCCAACATATGTCATCAATAGTCGGCAACGGCATTTGGGAGATCCTCATTACTCCAGATTGTCATATAGTGGTTATCCAGACTTTGGTCCTTACACTCAAGGCCACCTTCTACCGGTAAGTTTTTGCTCAACCAACAAAATCCCTCAAGTAAATATAGTCTTGAAAGTTCAAATGTTGTTATACTTTTCAGACCCTTGAATGCTCCTGCCAACCTCCAAGAAGCTCCAAGTGAATCACATTGTTCTTCATGACAAAATTATGGAGTAAATCCTTTTGAACTCTAGGGTTGATTGTACATTTCAGTTTCAAACAATGTGTGTGAGGATTAGCATATAGAAGTTGCATCTATGCAACAGATTTGAATTCTAGACTTGAATGAGGGAGAACAAACTGAATGTTTTAACATGACGTCTAAGTTGCATGATGTCCTAAGTTGTTTTTATTGTTACTTGCCTCCACAAGTTTGACTTTGTAACTAAGCATCCATCCATCTATGCTATGGATTTTTGACAGGATGTTGTGGTAAGGGTGCCTTTGGTCAATTTGGAAGATGTTGCAAGAATCAAAGATGTATTGAGCGTTGAAGGTGATTACTCAAGACTTCAAACAAAACAATCCTTTGAACTCACAATTCTATCCTCCACTTTTTTAATGATGCTAAATGGGGTAGATAAATCCCATGTAGGGAGTTTCTTTGGTTATAGTGTGAAGTCCTGGCGTGTAAGTTGTGATAGATAAGCTGGTATCAGAAGTGTTACTGTTGACAATCCCTGAGCAGTGAGAGACTGTCATTGCTGTTTCATGTTGCTAGATTTATCCCTGAGCAGGTGAGAGACTGTCATTGCTGTTTCATATTGCTAGATTTATCCCTGAACAAATGAGGTGAGAGACTATGACTGCTGTTTCACCTTGCCAGATTTATCCCTGAAGTTAGACACTATTCTCATTGTTTTGCATTGGTATATTTATTGCTCTTCTCAATTTCTGTTCTAACTTTCTGTGAGTTACTTCTTTTGATTCTTCCCATCCTTATCTGGGAGCTCTGTTCGATTTAGAAAGGAAAGTTATTTTGCCTAACCCTGATGGTTTTCCTTAATTGTGAACATGGAGATTTCTTGATACTCATGAGGGTTACTAGTTAGTTCTTGCTACAGATAAATGGTGTTGTAGGCCTTACTAAGTGTTACGCCATGGTAACACTTGCTGTAAACAATGGGTCATGTACAGAGGTAGGAAGGATGGATAATACATGAGAAGGGAAGGCATGGCCAGGGTTTAGGGCCAGTGAACTCATGTGACTTGTGAACTGATGGGTCAGTTTTTATGCATGGGGTTTTTTTTGGTCTCTTGGGGGGGACACAGGGGTTACCAACGTCATCTGCGACATACCAGAGCAGACAGTGGTTGTGTCATCTAGTCTGCCACCACAAGTAATTGTGAGTCTGATCAGGCGAGTGTTTCTAAACGCACATATTTTGAACTACATCGACCCTCACAGAGCAGCAGTGTATCCAGCTGAGCCGCCTTTCAGCCTCCCAGGGCACAGATACGCATATGATGATACCTATTCATACTGGGGACATACAAACTACAATCCAGCTTATGAGAATGCATATAGAGGCCGCTCATATGACAACGAGTTCCGACCAGCTCGCTATTCTCCTTACACTTATCATTGAGAGCAAGGAGCTGAGTTTTCTGGACAGAAGTTTTACATCAGCAAAAGAGCTGAAATTTCTGTCAAGAACCAACTTGTGCTTTGTTGCTGCGGGTTGTGATTATGGTATGGATTCAATGAAAGCTCCAAGAGGCTCTACATTAGGAACGTAAAAACTTCAAAGCTAAAGTCAAAATCATATCTTCAATCGTACAAAAAAACCTAATGAAGTTGAAAGACTAGTAGTAGTAGTAGTAGAAGAAGAAGAAGGGTCTCTCTTGTATGTCATTAATGGGTTGGGTGTAAGGAATTAACAACCCTGCTGGCTAGAAGACATGATTTTATACACTTTGGGGCTTCATTATTATTTGATGCAGCATCCATAATGTAAATGTAGTAGTAGTAGTAGTAGTAGTAGGAGCAGTTCCTGCACTAGTCGGACGCGTACAGATTTTGAAGGAGACGGCAATGTGGAAGTGGAGTAGACATAGGTTACCTGTGTCAATTTGTGTGGGACTGGAAACCAGAAAAAGGGTGTAAGTGTGGGTGTGGGAGTGGGTGTGTATTAGTATGAGTGGGATAGCAGCAGTAAGGTCTGCATATTTCATTGCTTTCAAATCTGGCATAATCTTCGAAATTACACTCATTAGTATTGGACTATATATAAGAATGTACCAAAAGTATTGAATAGTATTGTATAATTCTTCATGTGTAACTTAAGCCAATACATACACTAAAAGTTATGACATTGCAGAAGAAGAATTTCATCTTCCTCTTGAACAACAGCAGCAGCAGCAGCAGCTAAAATTTCTGCAATAGAATAGCAAGTGCAGAAAAGGAGCTCATTCTTGTGTCTCTGCAAAGTCTCTCTTACAAGATGTACTTTGCTTTCACAAGCAAAGTGCAGGAAGTAGTAGTAGTAGTAGTAGTAGTAGCAAGTGATAGTACTTGAATGAGGTTGAGAAAAAGCTTTGGTACTTACTTTGAGAGTCAAGTGGAAGAAGGAAAGTGCAATGAAGTAAACCACTGAATGTCTATCTGCAAGTTGTGAAACTCCACCTGTAAGTATATATATATATATGCCAGTGTTTTAGAACACTGAAATTCTTGTGTCTGCAAAGTTTTTCTCACAAAATGTGCTTTCCCAAGCAAAGTGCAGGAAGTAGTAGTAGTAGTAGTACCAAGTGATTGCTGAATGTGGCCAGGATTTACTTTGAGAGTCAAGAGGAAGAAGGAAAGTGTAATGAAGTAAACGACTGATGGTCTGTCTGCAAGTTGTGAACTCCACCTGTAAGTAGAGTACATATATGCCAGTGCTTTAGAACGCTGTGGTACAAATGAGAAAACAGAAAGAGATAGGGACTTCAACAACTGCAGAATAAAAAATACTTTTGGTATAAATGAGAAAAGAGAGAAAGGACTTCAACAACTGCAGAATAAAAATTGCTTTGGTACAAATGAGGAGAGAGAGAGAGAGAGAGAGAAAGAGTTCAACAACTGGAAAATTAGAAAAACATACACGTGTGAAGTCAAATCATCATGATTTAACTCCACTTTTTTACAATGTTTCACATATGAGGAAGGAAGAAAACTACAGAAGAAAAAAGATTAGCAAAAGAAGGAAGGAAGGAAGGACTAGCTTATGAGAACTAAGAAAAAAACATAGTCTTTTCTTCCTGAATCCAATCTACAACAAGAAAGCATCTCAGCTTGTGGATGTTTTCTCTCTCTAAGGATTGTGGTTGTTAATCAGAGAGCTGCAGATTCAACGTTGTTTCCAAAACTGTCATTAGCAGATTGTGTGGAAAAAGCCTTTTCAAATTGTTACAAGTTGGGACATATAAATACTATAATAGAGTGCAAACAAAAATTGAGGCTTTTTAAGGATATGTTAACAGAGTAGTGAAGATGGGAATCCACACCTCCGGTTTGAGTCGTTTGATCAGGACATATACTGCAACACAACACCTTGCAAGCTGGGGGTGTTGTCGTTTTGCACCAATTGAAGTTGGATCTTTTTGTCCTTCTCAGCATGCTTGCGACATTGGTGCAGCCCTGAGAATCTGTGAGCTTCCTCTAATGCTGCAAGGTTTACAGCTGCCAACCACACATTTGCCTTCATGGATGATACACAGATAGATACTACAGGTGTGTCCACTGCTAAAAAAACTTATATCCTGTTGCATTCCAAAGTTCTCTTGAGGATGCATGCAATGTGAGCAACAACATCCTTTTTCATGCAATCGTTGTGTGTGCAGAGCAGATGCTGCAAAGGTACAGAAATTGCCAAATGCTTACCTTTTCCTCACAAAAAGAACAACCAGCACTGTTCTACATGTATGTATGTCTAGCATTCTTTTCTCCATCTTTTGCAGGAGTTTCAACACTCTGCCCATCTGCACACCACAGAACATAGTAAGTTGGACATGTAATGGAAGCACTCTAACTTTAAAGATAGGTTGAAGAATATAAGACCAAATGTGAAATAAGGTTTTAGAATTTGATTGTACAACACATACAGGGAACAGTATATATAGGAAGTCCTTTCAGTGGGTGGTTACATAAATTTGACAATTTGAGCGACTGATGGAACAGAGGATCCTGTCAATTGGAAAGAATACAACTACAGATCTAGAATTGTAATTCAGATATTGTACTTCTTCAGGTGATGGAACTAGAGAGAACAGGATCTACCAAAACCGAATTGGAATCCATGAAATTCAAACAGTATTGCTATACACATTTGTGGTGAAACAAATTTCCTGACATGATCTTTACATTCTTTGGGGGGGAGAAAATGGTGAGGAAGTTCTGCTGACAGGATCTGGATGAAGAGTTTTGATATACTCATTTGTCAATGGTACAACAGATGACCAATCACTGCTAATCTCTTGAAAGCTATGGAGACAGTCTATACATCCTACCTTCTCGAGATTCATGATAATGAGTAGAGCTCATGACAACACTCACCTTCAGAATTGTTGAGGCACACTCCTTGTTCGTATGGCTTCCTCCTCTTCTTGTTCATAACCAATCCACCTCAACCTGAAATCATGTGCCTTCAGTTGAATCAGAGATTTGCCTTGAGACTCAGTTTGTTGAGAGATACGCTCTTTCTTTATGGACTGAGTTTGAAGTCCACGGATGGCAACCAAGTCTCCACATTCCAGTCACACTGCAACACAAGAAACAAAAACCCTCGTCCACTCCAAACCTCTGGATACATATCAATTGAGACTTTGGAAAGTCTTCTAAAGACATTCCATTTGCAGCCAGAAGGCATAACGGCAATCACAGCATTGTCAGATATGAGAACATATTATGTTCAGAGTATACTACAATAATTCCTTGCCAAGATGATTGTCAGATTTGGTCTCCAGCCAACAACACACAGAGCTTTGAGTACATTACAGATGGCATGGACTGACATGTATAGCAGCTCAAACAGAAAACCCAACTCCCAGTAAATCTTTCTGGCCAATCCAACAACAGGGTGAAATCTAAAACAGCAACAACATGATAAGTTCTCACTTTCTCAATCGGAATGCCCTGCCGTTGAGGACCACCACCACAATTGCAGAAGGAGAGCGGTTCACTCCAAATTGACCAATGTCAAGCATTTCTCTAATGCAAAATCTCCACACTCAACACTTCCACTGCTCTTCTTCTCCTGTTCACTTACTTCAACATCTACAATCTAAAGACCCAAAAGCTACCAAGACTCAAGAGATCATCATCTTCAGAAGCAATAGATATGCAGCAGGCCAAAAATCCCTGAAGAATTTAAGACAAAAAGCCTACCAAGAGACTCTCAGATCATCTTCAACAGCATAGATGATGCAGGCAAGTCCCTCAAGAATTTGAGACAAAACCCATCAAGAGACTCAGATAGTCTTCAGCAGCAGTGATGATGCACACATAACAACCAAGCCATTTTCTTGAAAGGTTGAATGATGTATCCAATTGTTCAACAGATTGGGTTTTTCTTCTTCTTCATCACAACATTGGGTTCTTCAGCCCTGCAGACATGGCAGCCTGGTGCTTGCTTGCTTGCTTGGGGCAGCGGCAGGCCATGCGTTTCTACAATCTTGAGAAGATAATGATCCTACTACTATCCATCTAAATTATTTCTTTTGGTAGAGAGAGAGAGAGCGAGAGAGAGAGAGAGAGAGAGGGAGGGAGAGAGTCGAAGAATCAATCAAACAAACAAACAAAACAGCAAAAGAGACAAAACTGAACGTTGGGTGGCGGGTTTTTGCTTGCTTGCTGGATGCAAAACGGTTTTCTTCCTTCAAGTACACTCCAGAAAAGCTCCAGCCGCCCGTCTTGGCGCGCTCTTGCGTCGGCTGCCTAAACGTCTTGTTGTCATGGGTTTTGCAGGCTCTTCCTCCTCGATTAGGTTTCTTATCACTGCTCCTCCTTCGTCATTGTCCTCGGCGCTCAAGTCCGTGGAATCGTCTGCCTTCTTCGTCGCCGTCGGCCGGCTTCGTTGTTTCTTTCTAGTCTTTTGTTGCTGTTGCGACATGTTGTCAGTCCTAGTATTCACAGCAGCAGCGTCCGGCTTCCGTTTCTTGTTGTTGTTGTTGTTGTTGTCCATGACTGGAATTTCTTCCTTGATAAGAAGGACCTTGCGCGGTCGTCCTCTCTTTTTCTGTTGCTGCACTGCAGCAGGGGCCATCTTCATCGCTGCTGCTGGATTCGATGCGCCGCTGCTTTCTGCTACTTCTTTGGATGCTGCAGAGCTTCTAGCAGGTGCCACCTTCTTGAAGATTACCTTCCCACGCCCCATCTGTGTTGCGGACAAAAACCAAAATTCAGCCCCGGATTGATTCTGGTGGAAAGAACAACATCCTCCAGGCACCTCCTCCTGTTACATCATCTCAAAACGCACGACGGATTTTTTTTCTTTTTTGCACGCGCTAGCTCATGAATCTCATCTCTAAGGGAAGGGGGAAAAGAAAAGATAAGAAAAAATCTGAATCCAGCCAGCTCTTGAATCTACACAGAGAGAACCGGAGAACGTACCTGATGATTCGCACCTCCTCACACTCAATCAAGCTGCTAGGATTTGTTGCAAAGTCTCTCGGGCTAATTCTTCAAAGCTCTTTTTCTGACACAAAGCCTCCCGTCACACAGACTGTGAAGAAGTTGTTGTTGTCACGAGGCCTGGTGCGACGCTCTATCAGGTCTCAATAGGCATGGCAGAACTGATGCATTGGCAGCCATGAGCGTTGTAAAACTCTTTCCAAGTAACTTTCTCCAAAGCACGCGAAAGGAAAGAAAAAAAGAAAAATGCGTAATAGAGCAGCAGGATTATTGGATCGAGAAGCTTTACAAAAATCCTCACACCTCGCTGACTGAAGAAGCTCTTCAAAAAAACCCAGAACAGGAGAGGAGCTTTCGATAATGGTCTATTGTAAAGAAAATTCGTGTATCACTACTCGTGTGCTGGTGGACTCTTCGTCAGAGAGTAGAAACAAACACTGGCTAAAGAAAGAAAGTATTGGAACGAAGGTATTGTATTCATGCGCTTGAGCGTTGGTGTGGATAGGAATGGACAAAAGTGCGCAGCAGCAGCATTCGAGAGAGAGCGCAACACAGAAGAAGAAGAGGAGAGTTGCGGATAAGAGTCCACGATGATGGATGGCTGTAATAGAGAAGAATCTACAGCGAGCGATGTGACTGACCAACTTGGGGGAGAAGTTTGATGTTCCAGACAACAACGCGCATAAGGAAAGAAAGAAAGAAACTGCGATGTGGCAAACAAAATCAGTGCTTGCCAGGATCCGAAAAGAGCAAGAGAAAGAGAGAGAAAGAGGGGAAAAAAAAGAGAAAAAAAAGAGGCTTGTAAGAGAAGCACAAACCAGTAGTGCAGATGCTGCTTATCAGGATCCGAAAAGAATAAGAGAAGGCGAGAAAACGAAAACAAAAACGAGACAGAAACAAAACAGAAAGAAGCGAAGGCTTGTAATAGAAGCGCAAAACCAGAAAAAGTTTCGCAAAAGGAAAATCCAGCAACGAAAAGGGACCGAAGAAAGCAGATTACGAACTCCTCCTAGGCAATCTCAGAAATCACAACAACAGCAGCTTGACATCGCGAGGATTCTCCGAAGAAAAGACAGAAAGAAAGGGGAAAAAAACAACGAAAAAGCGAGACAAAATAGAGACAGCGAGAGAAAGAATGAAACTTACGCATCAGGATCCATAACGAATAGAAGAAAGCAAACAACAGAAATAGTTCATACTTGGATAAATTTCAAGGATGACGAAGAAGCTTCTTCAATAGAAACTCAAACCAAGGTGGAAGAAACAGAGCGTCAAGCGACGGTATGATGGTGCGCACTCCCCACGCACACAAACAAAGAAACAATTTATTTCAGAGGTAAAAAAAACAAAAACAACAACAACGACGACGACGACAACGACAACAAGAAGAAGCCTTCAGGAGACAAGGATGGCGAATCGATGTCACAATCGGATAAGAAAAATCGGCAGTATCGAAAGCTCGGAGGAGGGAGGACGAGGATGACGTCTGATGAAGGCAAAGCAGCGGGTGTGAGCAAAGGCAACAACAGAACCAGCAGCAACCCCTTGAAAAACCAAACCGTGGCGGACGAAACTCTTCACCAAAATCCGCCAAAAAAACATGGAAAGGAAGGGGAAGACTGGCTCTTGCGTCTGAGATCAACGTCCGAAGCTCATTGACACTCCATTTTGCGCTAATCACCGGCAAAAGTGCGAAGAACAACGCAAGATAAAAATGACAAAGAGGAGAGAGAGAGAGAGAGAGAGAGAGAGAGAGAGGGCAACACAGAGAGAGACAAAGGGAGAAGAAGGCCTCTTGACTGATGAAGACTAGTTAACCCCTGGTTACTCTAACCACGGTTACAGAGTCTCAAAATTGGCCGATACTTTTTCAGCGGATAGATAACTTTTAACAAGATTTAAACCCACGGTTAACCAGGGTTGGTAGAAGGAAGGAAGGCAGGCAGGCAGGCAGGCGACTCTTCTACTTCTGAACGTAGATTATCAACTTCGAGTTCCAGCCTTCATGAATGAAATACATCCGACGAGAAAACCCTTGTTGACGAACTTCTACCATAGATTATCAACTTCGAGTTCAAGCCTTCATGAATGAAGAAATACATCCGACGAGAAAACCCTTGTCGACGAGTCTTTACATTCAGGTTTGACACATTTGGTACAGATTATCAACTTCGAGCTAAGCTTTCATAAATGAAATACATCCGCAAGGAAACCCTTTTTTGACGAACCTCTACAGGCAGGTTCAATGAAATACATCTACGAGAAAACCCATGGTTGATGAACCTCTAAACGCAGGTTCGGTACTCGTGACATAGATTATCAACTTCGAGTTCAGCCCTCATGAATGAAATACATCCGACGAGAAAACCCGTGTTCGCAAGCCTCTAAATTCCTCTTCAGCCAGTGTTGACACGTATTATCAACTTCTAGCTCAGCCTTCACGAATGAAATACGTCCGACGAGAAAACCCTAGACGAACCTCTTCTACATTGAGGTTCGGCACACTGGCTCATAGATTATCAACTTCGAGTTTCAGCCTTCACGAATGAAATACATCCACGAGAAAATCTTTGGTAACGAACCTCTGAACTCAGGCTCAGCACTTTTGATCGTAGTTACGAAGAAAGGTAAAGCCACACTAGCTAGCTAGCTAGCTCCATCGTTACTGGTTACTGGAAGTTGGAAGATTACCAACTTCCAGTTACGCCTTCATGGATGAATGAAAAGAATCCACGAGGAAACCATTGACAGACCGTTAATGTAGAGGCTCGGCACTTTTGACCGGTCATCGAATAGGTAACCATGGTAATCGACAGTTGAACCATGGTTAGGACTGTTTGCCACGTATTGCCCTAATCCCCAGCTTCGCAGAATCTGCGCTAAAATTGGCGGATTGTTCCAAAATTGGCACATTCTAATCTTCCTTTTCCCAGAGCTCAGAAATATTATACAGTTATTTTAATTATTTAAAATTATTATTTCTGGGCTTATTCCTTGCCTTTTGGGCTACAAAGAGGGTTGTGATAAATATGTGGGATATTTTATACTTATTTTTAATCTGTCAAAAATATGAAAATATGCACAAAAAAAAAATTGTGAGGTTTCCAAGCGTCATGCATGAGACAAGAGCCCATTTCTTTGAATAATTAATAATTAATAATTTAATTTGACAAAATCTGCCAATTATTTCAGAAAATTTAAGAAAAGAAGAGGGAGTTGCCTATTAGTAGTACCTACCAGTTCCCAAAAGTCCCTTAGAACATTGTTTGGAATGACACGTCCCTTACAAGATTGTCTTGAAGTCCCTTACTTAGGACCTTCTCTTTGGTATTCGTAGGGAGAGTCTCGACACTCTCTCATTGGCTATCAAGTCACGAGTTTTTACCAAGGCATAGGTATACCCTTTGACTTGACCCTTTGGGTTTCATTAGTGACCTACTAAGTAACAAAAGGCACCCCCCTCAGCTCTCATTGAGAGCCCCCACTGATTCAGTAACCCTTAGCTTCGTAGATGAAAAATGTCATAGCGGCTCTTTGCATGGATGAAAAACATGGAAATCTTGGTAACCCTTAGCCTCATGGATGAAAAATGTCATCACGGCTCTTTGCATGGATGAAAAAGAGGGAGTCTTGATTCTCATTAGGAATGGTTATCCAATGGACGGCCTCTCATTAGGTACCCTAGTCGATAACCTAAGTTGGACCAAGAGAGAGAGAAAGTAGAAAGATGTTTTTTTTTTTTTTTTTTTTTTTTTCCAAAATTGGCGAATTTGGGTCTATTTTTCATTTTAAAATCCTTTGAATAGGTCAAAATCAGATATTTCTTCAGGTCAAGAAATTCCCAAAAATAAAAATGACCAAAAAATAAAAATAATTTGTCACTCATATATAGTTCTTTATATATAAAAAATTGAAATGAATTATTTATCCTAATTTTTTGAGTGCCTTTTGTATTGACTTATGGTTTTTTTTTTTTCCTCATTTTGTGGTATCCAAATTTTTTGCAATTTTTTTTTCTCAAAAAGTAGTTGAATTTTACACTAGCAAAATACACTTTTTTTTAAAATAAAATATTAAAATAATTCCCAATACTTTTGGTTGAAGAAAATGACAAAACTTATTGAAAAAAATATTAGGGGAATGGTCCTTATTATTATTGAAGGAAGGACTCATTGAGGAGTTGAATCAAGAACTGAATTTTTTGATGTTTGGCAAATGCACAATTTGTACCAAGCCAATTTCCAAAATGTGTACACCGAGATACTCGCCACCCCAATTCCAATCTCTCACGATGTGTAAATTTTGTACAATTTTGGCCACATTTTTAAACAACCTCCTTTTGGACACAAAGCATAATAGTTTAGGGTATTCGACTTAATCTTAACCAATACCAAATTTTGCCACATTCTTAACTTATTTTATTGCCAAGCTATTATAAGGGTATGAAGTCGATGATGAGGTTTTTTAACCAAACTCTCTCTAATGGTCAATTAACTTGAAGGGCTTTAAAAACCCCCTTAGAGAAATTTTAGAAAATATGAGTCCAAAAATGAGACCCATTTTTCCCCACCCAAAAATAAATAAATAATAATAAAAAATTTAAATCATCCATGCCCGATTGCTCCTTACATTTAGCTTCATCAACGGAATTCATCATTCCCAAGGCCATTTCCCACACTATCTAAAAAAATTTGGGCAAAACAAGGGGGAAGGGAAGCAAGGTGATTGCAAAGTTGGGGGAGGGGTTGGGGTTGGGGGGGGGGGGGGGGGGGGGGAGAAGCCAATTGTTGGAATTGCACCCAAACCAAAAATATGTGAAGAAAAACCCTAAAAAGGAAGAAGACAAACACAAAGGGAAATGTTTAGCTTGTGAGTAGTAGGAAATATATTGGGAATTTTGGGTATTTATGAGCTACCAAACTTGTAAGAGGGTAACCTCTAAGGTTTCAAAAGGGAAAAGCTAAAACCCTAAAAAGTTGTGGCCAAATTGATTTGTGGTAGTAGTAGTAGGCCTAGAGCAATGGTTTTTTTTTTTTTTTTTTTTTTTTTTTTTTTTTTTTTTTTTTTTGGGTTCATCCTTTTGGTTTTGATGCAAAAATAATGCCTCAAAACGAGGGAAATGATTTCCCATGCTCAAAATGATAACTCCCAAACTGATTGCATACCAAATTGTTGATGCAAAACAAATGATGAAAATTTCAACTTGATTGTACATACATATAGCAACAATGCACCCCGCCCCCCCCCCCCACGCCCCCCCAACACCAAAAAACCGTTACAATTGAAGGGCACATTATAACTTATAACCGTCAAGCTCCCACCTCACTCCAAGGGCATTACCCTACATATTCCACAAAAACCTCGCGGAATCAGCCTAGAGTTCGAAATTGCACTTGAGGGATGTAGGGGCACATTATACCTTATAACCGTCGAGCTCCCACCTCACTCCAAGGGCATTACCCTACATATTCCACAAAAACCTCGCGGAATCAGCCTAGAGTTCGAAATTGCACTTGAGGGACGTAGGGCACATTATAACTTATAACCATCGAGCTCCCACCTCACTCCAAGGGCATTACCCTACATATTCCACAAAAACCTTGCGGAATCAGCCTAGAGTTTGAAATTGCACTTGAGGGACGTAGGGCACATTATAACTTATAACCGTCAATCTCCCACCTCATTCCAAGGGCATTACCCTACATATTCCACAAAAACCTCACGGAATCAGCCTAGAGTTCGAAATTGCACTTGAGGGACGTAGGGGCACATTATAACTTATAACCGTCGAGCTCCCACCTCACTCCAAGGGCATTACCCTACATATTCCACAAAAAACCTCACGGAATCAGCCTCGAGTCGGAAATTGCACTTGAGGACGTCCCTCAAGATTAATTACATTACGATTTTTAATGAGGTTTCGTTATGTGGATATCGGAATTTATTTAATTTTTTAAATTTTTTTTTAAAATTTCGGTTGTATTCTTGCCCCATAGCTAACCATTATGGTTAGTTACGTACTAACTATCTACATGCATCTACCTACTAACTAACCATAACCAAACCAATCATAACAAATTGTCACCCATTTCTTTGTGCTAGTTAAGACCTTCCGAAGGGTACTCGTTACCACAACTTGGGCCCCCCCCCCCACATAAGGGGGTCCTTCATTCCAGTAAATGTACTCGTCTAAACCCTACGCTTTGCAACCCCACAAAACAAAAGCATTACTATCGGTTGGTTGTCTCGTCTCTTGTTTGAGACCCTTTGGAGGGTGATAAATAGGGCTTGCATGTAGGTGTGAACTTGAACCAAAAAAAAAAATGTTACGGCCAATGAAATTGCGAGATTTGGTGGTCTGATTTTTTTAAGAAAAAATTATTCACTTATTATCTTGAGTGGACTACGTATCAATTTAAATGTGTAATAACTTAGGGTTTAGTATTCAAAAAGATAAATTTTGGTTTTGGATCCGGCTCCGGTCCCAAAAAAAAAAAAAAAAAAAGAACCATTATAATAAAAACTACCTATCAAATGTTCAATAGACAATGGAAGCCCTCGTTTAGGGTTTAGGGTTTAGAGTTCAATTTTGTCATGTGTATTAATTTAGCTGCTTAGTTAAATCCCAACTAAACAACAAATTTCATTATTCAATTCAATTCTAGTTTAGGGTTTAGGGTTTAGGGTTCAACAAGTTTTGGGTTTGTAATAGTTGATTTGAGAAGATTTTTAAGTTATTGCAAGTGTTTTTCTTTTTGTGTATTGTTTTGTTTGTTTGTTTTTTTTTTTTTTTGTCTTCCTAAGAAGTTATAGTAAAATGACAGAGTATATCAATTATGTGCCCAATTTCTACCATGCTTTTTTTCCCCTTAAAAAAACCATTTGGCAATCATCACGCAAAGTTTTTTCCTAAAAGAACTTTGATTTTGGAGGAGGAGATTATGTTTTCAAAATTGTTTGAATCTTGGGTTTTCTTAAAAATTTGATTGATGTGTTGTGTTTGTGTGTGAATTGTGTGATGGATAGTTAGTGAATGAGGGGAAACCAAAGTGGAAACATGATTCAAGCTTATGTGTTCGTGTAGAAGAGAAGGTTATAAACACCAAAGCAAGCAAGAGATCCATTTCTAGCAACACAACTCCACACTTTTTCCTTCGCCAAAGGTCTGCTGTTGAAACAAATTGGTTTAGAGTTCCACCTGCTTCACATTTGGCTTGTTTCAGTGTGCTTACATGCAGAGTCTCCATTTCATGACATATGAGACAAGGATGGTGGAGTCAAGAGAGGGAGCAAGCAATCATGTCCAAGCTTGCTGGTCAGGTCTCATGATCAAGAACAAATGAATGGGCAAAATTGTAAACTCTAAATTTAATTTGGGTCTAATTGATGATCATTATTATTATACATCAAACATCCTTCTTCGTAGTAGAATGGCACAACTCAGTTCACCAAAAACAAATGGTGTGAATTCAATGCTGGAGTTATCATCCACATCCCTTGCAAAATATTCTGAAGTGCAGGAAGGCTCTTTGAAGAATGACCCCAAAAAACTATGAATTGGGTGGGGTGTATAATACAAATAGTATACAGTGCCATTTTTTCGCAGGAGGAAAAAAATGGCACACAAACCAAAGAATCGTCAAATGAATGACAAATCAAAATGCCAAAGTCCTTCCACTTTTCTACACTCAATTTTGGTTTCTCGATCTTAATGTGGAAGTAAACAAATTCCATGTCTTCTTATCATACTACATGTTTTCCATCTTCAGCCCCGGTAGAATTTGAAACTGAAGAGAGATAATGAATGAGCAGAAAAAGAGCACCTTCGAAATGCTCAATAGACAACAGACGCCTTGTGGGTTTTAGGGTTTAGGGTTCAATTTTCCTTTTAACCCCAAACAACACATAGAGTTGTGCAATGTATACTTACACTCTGGAAATGAGAATTGGTCATGTTGGTGTCAAAACAGGCTCTTCTGCCTCATAAGAAATGATGGGATCACGAAGTATACTTTGTGAAGATGAAAGGCGTGCATATGAATACAGGAAGCGTGCCTGCCAGAAAAAACAAAAAAACTTAAGTTATTTGTGCATGTCACCAAAACTTGTAGACCTAAAAAATTCAATACAAAAAAAGGCTACATATCTGACTATAGAAGTAACAACACATCTTCTACATCACACATCTACGGTCACAAGGAACAAGAGCCTCGTTGTACTAGAGAATGCAACCCTAAGGCTCATTCTGCCTCCTGGTTTGTCCCTTGGCTAGGCTTGAGCCCTGGTGACCAGTCAAGCCTTAGAGGGGCACAGAGCAAGCACAATTCCCTGGTGTAAAGGTTTGCACCCACCTACATTTTAGAGGCTACCCATTACTTACTACTACTACCCATGACTCTGGAAGAAATGCAATTCGCTAGTTCGCAAATAGTTCAGATACCTCCAGATGTCACGTGAAATAATAAATTATAAAAGAAGGGTCTAAAAAACCCAAAACATCAACTAGAAATTAATTATATTTTTTACTTCTGCATGTTCCCACAAGCATCACAAAGCGTATGTGAATTGAATCAGTCAAAAAAACAAAGAAAAAAAGACCTACCCATTGGAAAGCGGCCAAAGTCCACCAACTGCCTTGCAAGCCCAAGCCAAGGTTGTGGAAAGTCTGTCATAATGGGAAACAAATAAAAAAACCATTCAAAAAGTATTTTGTAGAGATTTTGAATTTCTGAAGAAAATTTTAATGTTGACTATTTAATTTTAATCAATCCAGTACTAAAAAACAAACATGGCATTTCTGTACTAGCAGAGTGTCATTTCATTGGGTTTGTGACATTGCTGAGAAGAAGAAAAATCCACCTCCAATTTTCCAACACGTGTACATCATCACCAGTTGGGAATTGCATGAATGAATAATACATGCGACAAAAATGAATAAGATCTGGAGAAAGAAATTTCAATAACAATCAACTCCAGAAGAATTCAGGTTTACGAGAATGATAGACTTTCAGGAACTCAAAAAATCTGCCATACCAGGAGCACAATACTGCCACCACAGAAGCAAGCTGTCATGCTCAACCCTAAAAATCTCATGTCTCTTCCAGCCTGCAAAACATGAAATTTGCTCAGGAGATTGTCCAAGTGGAGTGTGACAAAACCATTTCCCTTTGAAATGTTGAAAACTGCTAACACCCAATACCAGACTTTTTGACGCAGCGAGTGCAAAAAGAATACATAGGCGGGTGGACAAGGAAAAAAACCACACAACAAACAAAACATGCTCCAATTCAAAGCATAACAAGAGCCTAAACAGAGAAAATGCAAGACCTTAGACCCTAAACCCTAAACCATTCCTTTGGAAAGGTTGAGAACTTCTAACATACAATAATACCAGACCTTCTTTTCTCCCACAAAACATGGTAAGTGAAAAAAAGACTACAAAGGGGGAAGACACAGAAAAAGACAAACAAACAAAATTATGTCCAATTCCAAAGCACAAAAGAGCACACACACAGAATTGCAAAGAAAACAAAAACATTGCAGATTGCAACAAAGGAGAGGACAAATGACCATTTGGTAATTAAAACCCTAAACCCTAAACCCATGCTTTCAAACATTTCATTCATGGTGGATGCAACCATGTGAGAAGCAACAATGAATGATGAGAATCATAAATGAATGGGTTGTTGAAATAGTTGAATTGAAAAAACAAAGCGATTACCAGAAGGGTGCCCTCTAAAGCATGAGTTGAAGGTGTTATCACCAAGCTGCAAAATAAAGGCAGTGTCACGGATTGCATCTGGAAACACACACAGACACACACACACACAAACACACAAATATCAGATTTAGTCAGTAGTGGTAATCCCTCCCTCAAAGTGGAATTGTAGACACAAAACCTCCAATGACACTGAAGCTCCCAAACAAAGGAAAAACTATTGCAAACTTCTGCAGTATTTCTTATAGGACTGAAAAACCAAAAAAAAGAAGAGGAAGAGTGCCCTTGAAGAACTATACCTGAGCGATAATGGCAAGGTCTTTAGTAAAAATCTGGGGGAAAAACCAAGGGACTGATATAGCCATACACCCGACAGAAATCCCTACGATTACTCCCATCAACATCAATAAACCCAGCAGTGACCGTGCCTGAAAAGAACCGCCCCCCAACAACACAAACACAACACACAAGAAACACTCTGTTTTTTCAGTCTTGTAACTATTGGAGAATCTCAAATAAGCAAATGCAGCATGCATTTTGTTTCTGTGCTTATGAATGTAATTTTCTTCTTTTGAAAACTGGAAAGATTTGAATATTCTTTCCAAATTGGGTTGGCAGTTTGGGTTGTCTGGAATCATAAACCTAATAGATTCATTTCATCCCAGAAGAATTAAAAAATAAACCCTAAACCCAAAAACCCAAAACAAAACGAAAACACCTTGAGACCATGAGATCACACCATTGAGAATCAAGTTCACCTGCTTCAAGTTGCGGTCAGTGCCATGAATGAATGCAGGCATGAATGATTGCGCTGTTTGTGCAAGGGGTTCTCCCCATACAGAACACAAGTAGCAAATTCCTACCATCACCTGCAAGACTCCAGAAGCACTAACTGCTGCATCATCATCATCAGCATCTTGAGCAAACAATCAAAATAACACACAAAATCTCCCAAAGAACTTCAAATTTTCTTTGGGGGAATGCAGAAATCCTAATTCTTGGAAAACAATCATCGATCTAATAAATATGAATAATAATTTATTAATTTACCTGGTGAGCAGCGAGAGCAATAGCTCCTAGAGTTGTAGCCAGGTATGTGATCAGCGTGTAGAACGTCACCTGTGTTCAAAAAAGGAGAGAGAAACAAGCAGGTGTGTCACAACTATGGCCTTGCCCATTTTACACAATTGAAAGCTATCGTTAAGGCAAAAAGAAAGAATTATATGAAAACTCAACTACTACTACTACTACAACCGATAGTCACAAAGATTTGAGTTCAATGCTCCCCAGCAAATAAAAAATTACAATAACAAGATTTTCAAACCTTGGATATCATCGTTAGGAGAATTGGAGCCGCCAAATTCACCATGTGGACAAATTCGTTCCAAGAGGGTGAAGAAATGGCCATCACATTGTAGCCTCTATCATGCAATGACTTCATCATCAAGTAGGCTGCCACATACTGGAAAACAACGGGTTTGTCACACTGTGGCTGCCTTGCCATTTTACATTCAAAAGCATCTTAAGGCAAAAAGAAGAAGAAGAAGAAGAAGAATTATGGAAACTCAAAATATTTTCACCATGCAAAAAAAATAATAATTTTCAAAAAATATCATCTAAAAAGAAACCAAAATCCTTCATGATATTAGAACTCTTCATCACAACATACCTGAGACGCCATTGTCGCCCATGCAGCACCTGCAATACCATATCCCATAACTGTACAGAGTAAAATATCACCGCTGAGGTTAACGCCACTGGCAATAGCTAATGACTTCAATGGGCCCCATGAATCCTGCATTCCAAGGCTGCCAAAATCACAAGCCAAAATCACAATCCCTCAAAAACTTTAGGAGACATTAGAAGATAATCCACAATTTCACCCTGTCTTCACCAACCCTGTCTTTGGGCCTCCTTTCACACCCCCTAACCCCTCTTTCTTTCAGTGGTATCCGTAAAGTAAGGAAAATTTTCATTAAATCTCAGTATGAAATGCTGAAACAAACTCTGTACAAAATGCTGAATCTCAGCATTTAATGCACAAGGTTCGCGAGGAATTATAGTAGCTGTACAGGTAACGAAATTTTCATTAAATCTCCAGTATGAAATGCTGAAACTCTATGAAGAAATGCTGAATCTCAGCATTTAATGCACAAGGTTCGCAAGGAATTATAGTAGCTGTACAGGTAAGGAAATTTTCATTAAATCTCAGTATGAAATGCTGAAACTCTACGAAGAAATGCTGAATCTCAGCGTTTAACGCACAAGGTTTGCGAGGAATTATCATAGCTGTACAGGTAAGGAAATTTTCATTAAATCTCAGTATGAAATGCTGAAACTCTACGAAGAAAATGCTGAATCTCAGCATTTAATTCACAAGGTTCACGAGGAATTATAGTAGCTATACAGGTAGGAGCAGTGAAGAAAAATCTATGTAGCAGCAGTGGAGGTGCTCATGAAAAAAGAAAGACATGGTGAAACTCAGGAACTATCAAAATTGATGGTCTTACAATTTCTCTTTTCCTTTTCTGCATAAGAATTCACCATAGACAAAAACGAGAGAACAAATGTTCAAGTAGCGATGAGATTGTGTGTAATTGATTCGAAACTTTAACAGCAATGAGCACATAGTGATAGAAGAATGTGGGGTTTTTTTTTTTCTACCTTGCACTTTGTGAAACTAAGCCTACAAGCACAGCTGGCCATGCCAATGCCCGGATCTGCAACAGAACAAGACACCAATCCCAAAACACCCCAATCTCATCAAACATTTTGCAAAATTTTGTTCCTTCATCTCTATGCAAAAAAGCAAGAACACAGATTATCCTAAAAAGCTCAAAATCCAACAAGTGTTTTTCTGCTCTGTGTGTGATGACAACTTATACCTGAACGTATACTCTTGCTGCTGGGATCATATCTGCATTCTCGACTCCAACAAAACCTGACAGACATCCCAGATTTGCATGTAACCATTCATTAGAGGTTACACTGATTGATTGCCACAATACGCCTGCTTTCAAGTAAGCCTCAAACCCAATCCTCTAACGATTTTGCATTACATCCTAGTGCAAATTCCACACAAATGTCACTGTGAGTGTCAAGGGAGAGAGAGAAAGAAGAATTCTGTTTATATATATATATATATCTATAAATTGAAGACATGGTGGTGCTGCAACTGGCTGGCTCAGACTTATGAGATTTTTAGAAACATTTTGCTTTTACCTTGAAGCAATCTGTCTACGCCAAACTGGGTGAGGATTGCCATGGCAATTCCACATGTAACAGCGACAAAGAGCAACCGAGAGAGGTGACCTGCTGCCTCGGCTTCATCCTGCAAAAAAATGTTAGACAACCAACAATCATGCACTAACAAAAAAAAGGGCAATGACAGAAAAGACGACGGTTTGATGATTCAAATGCATTTTGAAAAAGATTGATTTGAGGAAAGTAGCATGAGAAATGAATGACCTTTTGAGCAAGCGCAGTGGCGATCAAGTTCGAGGTTGCAACAGACAGAAACATGAAGACATAGCAGAGGTTATCACACAACACAGTACCAGGACCTGTGATTCAAAACCCCACCCACCATCACCATCATCAACTGGCAGTTTTGAGTACTGGAGAATGGTTTTGTGTACCTATGGGACAAATGAATTTGCTCAAGATTTGGGCTTACCATGTGCAGCAAGCAAGTTTGAAATGCAAATGCAAAATTCTCAAGCAAAGCTCAAGACCCAAGTGCATTCTTCTCAAGCTGCAAGCTCAAGACCCCAAGTGCATAGTTCTCAAGCAAGCAAGCTCAAGACCCAAAGTGCATAATTCTCAAGCAAGCAAGCTTGAGAGTGCAGCAGCAAATGGGTGAGTGCAGAGATTCTCAAGCAGCTGCAGCAAGGCTCTCAAGAGACAAAAGGGATTTGCTTGAGAGACAAAGAGAATTTGTTCAAGAAGATTTGGGATCTTACCAAGTGCAGCAAGCTCAAGAGAGCTGCTCTGGCCAATGACAGAGGTATCGATCAAGCTCATGATGGGACCAGATAACCAGATTCCCAGAGCAGGGCCTGCAAACACTATGATGTCCCACATCTGTGCCACCATGCTCTTGCCTGGAACAAGCTCTTGCACACGGACATGGACAAGCTGCTGCTGCCCAGTGCTGCTTGTGCTCGCATAATCTTCATCTTCTTCTTCTTCTTCTTGTGATTCCAGCTGCTGCTCCTCGTCTGCTTCCTTGAGAGCTTCTGCTACTTGGGCTACCATTACAGCTGCTGCAACTGCTGAGGTTGGCTGCTCCAGCGTCCTTAGGAGATGGAACTGCTCGCCTACTAGGTTTTGCTCTTCTGCTGCAGCAGCAGCAGCAGCAGCAGCAGCTGCCATCTCTTCATGTGCTTCTGCAGCTTCTTCCGACTCTTCTTCTTCTTCTTCTTCCGGCAGCAGTTCTAGTGCATTCAGTGGCGCTGCTGTTGTTTGGTCGTGATCTAGCTCTGAAACGGCTTTTAGAACTTCTTTCTCCGCTTCTTCTAGAGATCGCACCACCTCGATTCCCCCGGCCTCTGTATAGAACTGGAGCTGCTGATCCTCGACCCCGCCAGCATCTGATCCGTGACCGCCACTAGCGTGTTGGAAAGAAAGCGAGGGAGCGGGATCTGAGACAGTTTCTGCTATACCTGACTCTGCAGAGCTGCATGCGACGACATGGTAGAATTCTCCTCTTCTTCTTCGTCGCGCTGGTACTCTCTCCCGGGCTCTCAGCTTCTTCCCCGTTTGTCTGCAGCTCCGGAGGTTTTGTGCGCGACTGCAAGCCCTGCAGGCTACAACTATCAAGTCTGGAGAAGATGTCAGCCGCTTTCTCATGTAAGAGGAGCTTCTGCTGCTTCTGCTGTTGTTGGTAATGGCAAGCTGCGAGGCTTTGTGGGTGGTAGTAATAATTCGCGCAAGCGCTTGCACTCCCCCTTGCAGCAGACCCGGTGCTTGCAGCAGCAGCTGCTGACCGCCTCCGCCTCCGCCTCCTCCCATTGCTAGCGTGCTTGTGCTTGTGCTTGTGCTTCTTCTTCTTCTGTGGCTGGCTGCTAATACTAGTGCTAATGCTGGCTTGTGCTCTTTGGGTTTCCTCCACTCCTGCCCATTCCCAAAAGAAAAAAGTTCACCACAAATGGTCCACAACCCATTCTCCGAAATCAGGAACTTGCTCCAAATTACAACAGATTCAATGGCGGTGGTTCCAAACCCATCTCAAGAAGATAGAAGATCATGTGCAACAAGCAAAAACCTCAACACAAAGAGCTCAAATAATACAAAGAGAAACCAAAAAAAAACACCCACAACATCAACACCAACAACAGCAGCAGCAGAAGACACACTCCAAGACACAAGCCTTTTCTAATGCAAAAAAAAACTCTGGAAGAAACAAGGAAACCACCCAAAAAAAGCTCAATCAAAAGCCAAGGGAAAAAGAAACAGAAAAGAAGAAGAAGAAGAAGAAGAAGAAGAAGAAGAGGCAGCACTGCATTGAGAAAACCACTAAATTCCAGATAAACTAAGCAATTCTTTCAAAAGCAGCCAAAGAAAAATGGAAACCCAGAGAAAACAACACTGTAAAAGCTACAAAGAGAGACAGAGAGAAGCTGTTTGCTTCCTTCCTTCACCCAACAACTATCAAAGCTTGAAATTTCAAGACACAAATTATCAGAGCTTCTTCCTGATGAAAAACTCAAACACTAGACAGACAGACAGACAGAGGAAAAGCTTGCTTACTGGGTGGAATGGAATTGGAAGCTTACTACTGAAAGAAAGATGGTTTTTTGGTGTTCAGATGATGAATTTGTAGCTGCAATTTTGTCGATTCAATGACAGAAAGCAACAGCAGCAGCAGACAGACAGAAGAAAGGAGAAAGACGAGATTCTTGACCCACAACTCCCCTCAAATACTCGTACTCTTCTCTCTCTCTCTCTTTGCCCCCCAGAAACAGAAGAAAAACAAGAGAAGAAAAAAGAAAGGAAAGGTTTGGAGTTGCAAATGGAGCACCCCAACACAAAACAAAAGACAACTAAAAGCAACACAACTTGTGTTGAAAATGGATGGATGACAATGGATGGCTGGATGGATGACAATAGGGTTATTGATGGATGAATTATACATTAAACAATTTTTTGTTCCTCAAGCTATTATTTCTGATAACTAACAAAACAACTTCTGGCTATTGAAAACAAGAGCTCCCTAGTTATATCATGTATCTTATTAACAACTTCTGGCTATTGAAAACAAGAGCTCCCTAGTTATATCATGCATCTTATTAACAACTTCTGGCTATTGAAAACAAGAGCTCCCTAGTTATATCATGTATCTTATTAACAACTTCTGGCTATTGAAAACAAGAGCTCCCTAGTTATATCATGTATCTTATTGTCTTCCGACAAAGTTTTATATTTATTTTATTTTTCTTTAGGAACTGGACTCGAAACCGAATTCCTAGTTCTATTTATGTGAAATTTGAACCCAATTTTTTTTTATTATTGCTCAATTTTGTTATCCTCCTCAAGTGGCAATAGCCTAGAAGTAAGTATATTTAGCCAAATTTGGTGATATTCAAAATATGTAAAGCATAAAATCTTACACACCTTCTCATATTGTAGGTAGTTGTGGCAATTTTCAAACAACTTTTTTTGAATTTTTTTTTTTGGGGTGTTTTTTTTTTTTTTTTTATGGTTTTTTCAAAAGACAAAGGAATTAATTTGAAAACAAAATTAAATTAAAATTAAAATTGAAAACATTTTTTTCCTAAATTGTAAAAATTCAAATTCTCATTGCACCACCCACTTGAGATCAAGATCATGTGCAATTTTGTGATCAACCTACAAATTCAATTGGGATAAACTTTTTTTACGACAATCCCATGAAAATGAACACATTTTATATCTCATAATGTCATTTAAGATTACATTTATTTGTTTTTCATTGTTGAACAAGATGTTAGGTTTCATGTTTGTGTGTTAACCTTGCAAAAAAAAAAATTAATAAACACATTGTAAATTCAAAAAAAATACCCCAAAAAACAATTTTAAATTTTTAAATAATAATAATAATTTACAAGACGTGAAACTAACACAAACTAGATGTCAAAATCTCTTTGTCTCATCAACCAACTCCTTGTAATGTTCATGTACCTAATGTGGCTCTTTCTCACAAAGCCATATAAGTGGCCTATTTCTTTCCTAGTGCAAGGAATGGGGGGGTGGTTTGGGGGGGGGAATTCACCATGTGGAATTGTTTCTAGGCCTCTCATTGGTGGCCTCTCCAAAAGTGCACCAAAAAGTGGACCAAAAAGTGAACCCTAGTTTTGGAAAATTCATACCTATTTTGTTTCCTATTCATGACTTTTTTAATGACAAATAGGCAGGCATGAGTTTTTAGAATTGGGCACTAAAAATTTTTAATGCCCAATTCTTTATTAAAAACATTTAAAGGTGAATTATGAAAGACCATAATAGCCTAGGGTCAATTTCCACATAGACTCAACTAATTTTATTTTTCAAAAAAATTATTCTTTTTTATGTAAATAAATAAATATTATTATTATTTCATGATCTACCATGATATTGTCATGTATATGAGGAGTGAAATTATTCAAGTTTCATTTTTGTTTCCCCCCCCCCAACCCCTCCAAAAAAAAATTAAAAAATGCTTTTCAATAACCCTCAATATTTTGAACTTCATTTTTGTTTCCTAAGGGACCTTGGTTACTAGTTGTGGATGAAGTTATGGTTCATCCATGTTTCATCCACAACTCTTTGTTTCCTAGGGACCTTGGTTACTAGTTGTGGATGAAGTTATGGTTCATCCATGTTTCATCCACAACTCATTCATGACTATGGGTTTTGAATGGATGGTGCACTTGTGGATGTTGGGTTATGGATGATTATAATAAGTGTGTAGGAAGATGCTACACCACAACACACACACACCCCCCCCCCCCCCTTCAATGTTCACCCCCCAATTTGCTTGCATTAAATTAAGGAAGGGTGGGGGCATCACAACCTTTTGTGCCTACAATTTTGCAAAATGAGCATGTGCCCAAATTGTAGGAACAAGTATTTAATAATAGTGTACAATACACAAGGTCCATGCCATGATATTTTACATTAATCTTACTTCATAATTAAAAATGTATATTGCACTTCAAATTATTTCATTTACTACCTACATAACATTTATAATTTTTTCTCCTAAAATTAAAAGGGTATTTTAAAAATAATTCCACAATAATTAGACCTATTACTAGACCTAGGGGCCAAAGTCCCTTGAGCTACTATAACTCTATAGTGAATCTAAACACAATATCCTTGCCTTGGTAGACAAGGCCAACAATTTGAGTCTTGCTCACAAAGTGTCTACTTGTTGCATATGGTTTTGGGATTTCCTAGTGGTAGTAAGAAGATGTGGCTCCCACACAAGAAAAAACATTTGATGATGCAAAAGAGTTTTAGAGCACCATCATGTAGACTCATGGACTTTGTCTCATGTAGCCCCTTGTCTCATGTAGCCAATCATCCCATGGGCATTTTTTTAAGTTGAGACTTGAGAGGCTTGAGACTTGCCCTTCAAGAAACCAAAGAAAAAAAACATCACAAAAAAAGAGATATTATTTTATAGAGTAAAAGCTCAAGGTAACCAACTTTGTCCTATGAAAGGTGGAGCCAAGTGTGTGCCCAATGCTGGTCCATGGGCTTTTACCAAGCATAAAGTTTTGCATCAATTTTTTAGTTTTTATTTCCCTTTTTTTCTTTATCTTCCCGTGATACCCAATAGGCTAGATATCATTGGTGTGGAAAATAAAAATAAAAAATAAAAAATGAAAAAATTGTTTCAAAACAAAGAAAAAGACCACCAATAGGCTCTAGATATCATTGGAATTAATAAATAAATAAATGAAAGGTGTTTCAAAAAAGAGAAAGAACCACTAGAATGGGCATTTTTCAAAACGCCCGGGCTAACTTGTGTCCTTCAATTACACTAAAAGAAATCAAACCAAGCCCATATGTATACAAAATTTCAAGATTGAGAATTGATAACCAATGCATACAAGGTGTCCTTCAATGGTAGGTACCAAGGTTTTAAAGGACTTGGAAAATTTGTCTAAATGTGCATTCACACTTGGTGTTAGGGATTCTAATGTTGAGTCCCTTAACATCATGTTAGTCATTTAGGACTTAAACCTAGTTGCCATGAAAAAAATTAATTGTTAATGTAACATTCACTTAAACATTAAGCTATCACCTATTTAACATTGCATGCCACCTAAGATGCCACCTATATTTTTATTTAACATTGATTTAACATCATGTGTGAATGCATCATAAGTGTTTTCGGAGGGCACCTCGTATTGGGTTGTGTGGTTACTTTCCCACACATATGTGTTTGACATATTTTGCTTGAGATGTTTTAATTCATTTAATAGGGTAGATAGGCCTACAAGCAAACACTTGAAAGTTCAAAATGTATGGTGATCATTAGATTGCTCAAATGTTCTTGGTGCCCATAGCTCATCAACAAGCGCACCCATAGCCATTAGATCACCATATTTGGTTTAAGAACATGGGAGATTTAAGTCTTCCCCAAATCAAACACCTTTAGAGGTTGGAAAAAAATCCCACCAAACATGTGACCGCTTGTTAGTTTTTTGAAGTGTATTTTGAGATTTATCTTATATAGCAAAATATGACAATGGGACATTTTGGAAAATAGAATGCCCTCCATACAATGGTACAAAAAAGTATTATATTTTTCAAAATGCCTCATCATTTTTTTTGATATCCAACGAGTATTCATCAAATAATTGTCAAATATCATGGGGGAAAAAAATTAAATAAAAAGATTGGTAGGGCTTTATGTTGAGTAATGTTCATAGAGCATGGCAATATTGAATAAACACTTGTTACAACTTTGCTTCGAGAAGGTGCTTATTTCAATAATTTCATGTTCCTAGGGCACTATCCTACACTTAAACCGCAAGTCGCTACTAAACACTTAAATAAAATATGATGAAACTTAATATTGTTGTCAAGTGTATTTTACTACACCCCTTGACAAAATGTATGAACTACAAATCCAACCAAAAGTTGATGTGAATATGTTCATCATGGCTCAATAGTCTAGATTGAAATTGGAAAAGAGGTCAAACCCATCAATTGCAATGGGTTTGTTATTGTTTTCTTAACCTTAACACCTAGAAAACCAATGCAATAAACCCTTTGCAAGGCTTTCAACTAACTCAAAACCCATGTATTCCAACAAGAGCTTCCATCTTCTCCTCCTTCCAAGTCCTCTTGGTTATGTTCTCATTCATGATCATCTTCCCATAGTGTGTTCTCACTCTTGATCACTTTTTTCTTGTGATCAAGTTGTCTTCCTAATCATATTTTCACTCATAACCATCCACTTCTTGGTTGTAGCTTGTTTTATTTGTGTGGACTTGCTTTTGATCATTTTTTATTTTTTTTTGGTGAAGATCATTTTCATGGTTGTGTTTTCAAAATTGGTTATTTCCTTTTTGATTGTAATTCGTATTCTTCCTAATCATGTTTTCCATTATGATCATCCTTCTTTTGCTATAGTTTGTCTTCCCTAAGTTTTTCACTCTTGCTCATATGTTTATGGGCAAAGCTTTTCTTCCTATTTGTGTTTTCAATCCTAATTATCTCCTTTTTGGTTGTAGCTTATTTTCTTCCTAGTCATGTTTTTAATCAAAATCGTCCCCTTTTTTTTTTGTTACAATTCATTCTCCTTGGGTTACATTTCATTATTGATAATCTCTTTGGTCGCAAACATGACCCACACCCACGTCCTTTTGTGGTATGGTTATTAAAGAAACCTCAGAAGGTTTTATTCATTGTCCACATTATTTATATCATAATTACTTCACTACCAATTAATCAAATTTAAACTAAATTTATTAAATAAATTACAATTAAAAGTCAAAATAAGTTAAAGTTAATTTTCCAAATCATCATTATTATTTGTAAATATTTTCAAAATTAATTTTCTACTCTATCCATAATGATTTAAGATTAAAAATTTGGAATTATGGTTATATTTGTAAAAAAATGGCATTGAAACATCAAAACTTATTATGCATTGAAAGCATTAAATGTTAACTTCAAAAACCTCAAAAAAACTTGTGTCAATTGGTGTTACAAAATGGTTGTTAAAATTGATTACAATGTTAAGAAAATATTTTTAGACATGAAAAAATTCTCCAAAACACTTCAAAATTTATAACAAGTTTTTCAATAGATATTAAATGATAGTAAATGAAAAGATTTACATTCCACAATAAATTTCCATAGTATTTGTTTCTACTTACGCATTTTTCAAGATTGGTTATTATAATAGTGGGTCATGTTTTTATGATTACACCCACTTATTGGCGAAACTCATCTTCCCATGGTGGGTTCTTAATATTCATCATCCCCTTTTTGTTGTAACTTGTCCTCCTAGGTTACATTTTATTCTTGGTAGTTTTCTTATTGGTGAATTTTGTCATCCTATGGAGGGTTTTTTATCTTGATCATCAAGTCTTTCTTGTTGCAATTCAATATCATCTTTGGATGTGTTCTCACTCATGGTCATCTCCTTCTTAATGATGTGCATCCTCTCATGGTGGGTTTTTGATCCTTGTCATCCCCTTTTTGTTGCAACTTGTCTTCCTTGGATGTGTTTTCATTTTTGGTCATCTCCTTCTTAGTGAAGCTTGTCTTCATGGTTATGTTTTTTTATTCAAATCATCCCCTTTTTGCTATAGTTCATCCTCCTTGGGTGTGTTGTAACTTTTGGTTGTTTTTTTCTTGGCAAAACTTGTCTTTTTAATTGTGATTGTCCACTTCTTGTTGTAGTGTCCTCCTTGGGGGTGTTTTCATTCATGATTGTCCCTTCTTGGTTACAACCCATCTTGCTAATCTCATTCCTAATCATCCCTTCTTGGTTGCAAATCATTTTGTTAATCTTGCTTTTGTTTTGTTTTTTTTTGGGGCAAAATTCAACTCATTATTCATGTTTTCATTTTTAATCATCCCCACTTGGCTACAATCCATCTTTTTGGTCATGTTCTCACTCCTAATCATCCTTTCTTGGCTCAACTTGTCTTTTTGATCTTCACATGTTTTTGTGTGTAATTGGCATTTTGAAGGTTCATCCTTTTAATTTCTCCCCACCCCCTCTAATTGTTGATTACTCTATGTTGAGTTGTTAAAATTTGGTTATGACACAACCCCTTACAAACATTCATGACCTTACACTAGCCTTTTATTATTAAGGTGTTGTAGGTTTAAAGTTCACACCTTTATATCCAATTGGATTAGCTTGAAAACCAACCTAAAAGGTAGTGTGGAGGTTGTCCCAACCTCTTTTACTATTATTATAAACCAAGTTTTGTTGAAATTTGTTAAATCTTTGACATCATTTATTTCATAACCATAAAACTAAAAAAACCCATCTAGGACCCACATGAAAGGATTGTAAACTTGCCCAACATGATTTCACGTTCAAGAATTAATTATAGAAGCTAAAAACACCATAATAAATCTTGCAAAAAGGCTACAAACATTCCAAAATACTTTCAAGTTCAAATATATTTCTTGAGTTACAAATCATATAACTTAGTTTGAGGTTCATGTGAATACCCATGTAAATTAAAACAATTGTAACTTTAAAGTTTTTTTAATTGCAAACCATAGGATTAGGATTTTCGTTCAAATTAGAACCCATACAAACCATAATGCAACCTAATTGTTCAATTTCTCCAGTTGTAAATTGTACAACTTGGTTTCACATTCATGTGAATGCCCATACACATCAAAACCAACCTATTTGGATATATTCATGAGCCTTAAACCATAGGGTTAAAATTTTGGTTCAACTAATAACACATACAAATCAAAATTTGTAAGCTCATTTTGAAGCTTTAGGAGTTTTGTAGACCATACAACTTGGTTTTAAACTCATGTGAGTTCCTTCAAAGATGAAAGCCAACCTAATTTTATGATTTTTGAAGTTGCAAATCATAGGGTTATGACTCTAGTTCAAATAAAAACCCATACAAACCATAATGCAACCTAATTTCAAAGTTTTATGAATTTTAGACCATACAAATTGGATACTCACATCAAACCAAAATGTACGTGGTGGAATTTATGAAAAGTATCAAATGTTGAAATCATATAGTAAACAAAGCTTTTAAAACTTGACTTGAAATTGGAAGCTTTGTTTAAAAGAACACTTCAAAAGTCCTTGGGTTGTAGTTGTATGGTGGTAGGAAACATTACGATATTTCAGAATCTCAAGGGCATGATATTTTATGATATTGCCCAAAACCTTATGGCAATTTCAGCTTACTCGACACCACATCATTGACAAGTCCATAAGTAGTTTTGTGAGGCCATGGCCAATCACAAAAGGCATGCATTAGAGGAGGGAATAAACAACCAAGGTTGTCACAAATTAATTTATGTCTATGGGAAGGTTTTGGGCTACAAACCACAAGTTATGGAGTTTTTAGAAGTCAAACAACAATTGTTGTTTCTTTAGGTAGTGCAAGTTCTTATAGTCTTGGAGGCTTAAGTTGTTTCAAGGAATTTTTAAGCCATGGCTTAATTAGGGTTTGGAAAAATTGACAAACTTTATGGCAACATATGAAGAATGATCACAAGGAAAAGAGAAATGTTGGACAAAATGTAAGGTCTTCAACAAGAACAATCATAATATTCATTGTCCTCTTGCATTGAATATTGCTTGGTGATTGGTCCAAAATAACTTTGATGTATGATGGTGTCATATAGATGGGTCTATAAATCTTTTGTCCATTCTTGGAATGGGAAGTCAATAAGAGAATTTCTTGATGTTTTTCAATTTGATGTGAATCAAAGGTTTTTTTTCCCTCCAACTTCATGGTATTTGAAATTTGGAATTTTTTCCAAAAAAGAAAAGAAAAAAAGTTGATTTTATTGTAAAAAAAAAACAACTATTTTCAAGAGTTTCCAAAATTTTGTCGAAAAATGACAAAATTGTTTTTTCCACCATTTTTTTTTTTCCACTCCCCCCCCCCCCCCCCCCCAACCCATGTGGAAAAAAAAATCACTAAGGTGTTTACTCATGGAAAATGTGTAACAAAATTCCACCACAATACCCTAAACACATTTGCAATGCCAATTGGTGACATTGTAATCTCTAGCACAAAACCTACATCATTAGCAACAACAACATGCAAAACATTTTTCTTCTAATGAACTAACGAGGATGATGATGACAAGATTAAATAGTTCAATCTTTATTTTTCAAAGACAAGTATATGTTTTATGCTTTTGCTTGCATCCAATTCCTAAGACTTTGTTTGGTTGGTTCATCTAATCCACCTCTTTAGAAAATTGAATGAATACTTCTCACTAATTAAGTATGCTACAATGATTTTTTTTAAAAATTAGGTGATGACGAGAACTTTGAAAAACAAGCGATGATGAAAACTAGTTCATTTTTCTCAGGCAACACAATAACATTAGGAAAAAGATCCTTTCCAATGTGCCATTGTGTGAAGACCGACCGACCAACCAACCCTATAACAACAACTTGTGAAGCATTTTCCAACAATAAGAACCTACAAAAAGGCTATGAAACCACTTGACAAGTTTTGTCTCATAGTGAAATCAAACATGATGCTCTCAATATTGGTTACAACCTTCAAACTCCCCAACAACACGGTTTGTACTAAGTCACTTTTGCAAGTCTAAGTGGAGATGCTCTAACATTCAAAGTCGTCTAGCTAGTTTACAAGAGCTCAACTTCATCATATTTTAGTTTAAATAATTTATTTCTTACTAAAAAAAAAATTGATTCATGTAACACTTTCAAGGGCTTTGGATCCTCTTCACAATTGAACCCCTTTTTTCTTGAATAAAATAGTTGGTTGTGGAGTTTAAGGTCTAAAGTCTAAACCCAAAGGTCGCGGTGACAAATAGCCCAATGCAAATTTACAAGTTCATCCCACGTTTATTGTAAGGGTAGCAAGGGTATCTTGGCCTCACCTCATGGTTTCAAAAGGGCCAATAAACAACCCCCCCCCCCCCCCCCTTTCAAAAACAAAAACAAAACAAACAAAACAAAAAGATTGCTTTTGATTGGCTACTCATAACAATTGGCCAAGGTAGTGGGCATTTAAATTGAATAATAATAATATTATTATTATTATTATTATTTGCACTTTATGTTATTCAATTTTTTCATGTTTATTGGTGGGGATGAGGAGATAAATATGATGAATGGATGAATGAATGAATGTGGTGAATGAATCATATGATGAATGAGTGAACGAATGTGGTGAACTCTAATAGAAGCCAAAATATATTGTCTTTTTTTTTTTTTTTTTTTTTTTTCCTTTTTCCTTATTTCTTTTAGATTTCCTTTTTTCTAATTTTTATTTTACATACATTATTAAAAAAATTAAAACGACTAACATGTCTATGTAATCATAGTCCTTGGAATATTTGTTTTAAAGAAGGATTGAAATTAAAATTTGAAAATTTCGATTATGGACTCGTAAGGGTCTTTTTTTGCCAATTCTTGGAATGATATTTATAAGGTAAAAAGTTGTCTACTAGTTTGAAAAATAAAATAAAAAAATCAATCAATAATCAGCTGATCCAGTTATCAACCCAGTTATCAAGTCAATTAATTTAATAACCTAACCTGCATGACCTTATTATCATTTAGGTGAGTGAAAAAATTATTTAAAAAAAAAACAAGAAATAATAATTTAAAAAGTCTTTGCCCTTATCTTGAACATCCATTTGCCCCACCACCATTTCACATTTGAGGTTGCTTTTCTTTGGAAAATTACTATTTTGGCATTTTATTGTCAACAAGCCTAAGAACTTGGCCATAGGTATAGTTATGCATTGATCATTCACAAGTCTCTACCTACCTAATAACCACCCAAGTGTTGGGTGGGTAAATGTATTACCCTTACCCGATTTGAATTTTTATTTATTTATTTATTTATATATATTTTTGGGTTATCCTTTTAATTATCTTACATGGTTGTAATATCTTCCAAACTTAATTTGTTCTTATTTTACCCAACTAATATATAGTTAGTTGAGATTTACCCTCTACCTAGTTGGGAATTTTTTGAACCTTTACCCATTTGATTTTTATTTTATTTATTTCCTTATCTAGCTAATAGATTAAAATGGATATTACAAGCCTAACACAAGTAGTCACTAATTACATATTATCTACCTACTTATGTATAATACTTACCTACTTAACTATGTATTAACCATCCACATTGTATCTACTAACCCAAAAGTCACCAAGTGCCTCACCTAAATTGCTTACAAAAAAGTGTTCCTAAAATGGTTCCAATTCACATCAAGGTGGCTTGCTAGTGAAATCATGGAGTCCTTGTTTCCTTGAATGAGCTTGAATTGCAAATCCTTGTGAAATTTTACCATGACCTAAAAGCTTTAATCTAGACCCCATCAGTTCTTTGATGTGAATCTAATAAGGTTGCCGACTTTTTTGAAGGTTCAAGAGTTCAACCATCCCCAACAAATCTTGATTCATGACAAATTGCAAATGCAGACCTCTAAAACCACGATGAACGAACAATTTGATAAGGTCCATTAGCAAAACTTTAATGCTATATACACTTGTTTTCATGTAGTTTTAGTAGACAAGACAAAGACAAATGACTCAAGAGACTTCAACAACCAAACAAAACTTCTCAAGTGAAGCAATTACTTGCAAAGCTTGATGTTCTACAATGTCATCTTGAACGACACAAAATTGCACTCCTTCCCTTCCCTTTTAAATTCTAAAAACATCTGAAATGATCTTTAAACTTGTAATTGGTGAAGTTATTCTTGCAAAGCAATTGTTAGATATCCATGCAAGATACAAAATTGCAAAGACTATCTATACTCACAAACATATAAAGAGAAAAACTCTCAAGAATCGTTAAGCCCTAACATCAAAAGAAAAACCCTCACATTGTAATCTTCCTTTTTTGCATTTTGCAATTTCTCATATCCTTTGTTTGTCATTAGCACCAATGAATGCCACACCTTTAAATGCAACAAGACCCATAACACACCCATGGGGTTTGCCTTCTTTGAGCCCTTCTTTGAGCTTGCAATCAAATCCATAACACCACAAATCACAAAACAACAAAGATGATAATCACCAAAGATACTCCTACTAGCTTAAACTACATAAGTGAGTTATACAATTCAAAAACAAAGAAAATTTCCCAATTGTTTGACAAACATTGAGTTTATTGGTCTTGCCTACCAAGGCGAGGATACCTCGTGTTTAAATTCATTATAGAGTATAGTAGCTTAAGGGATTTTGGACCCTAGGTAATAATAATAATAATAATAATAATAATAATAGGTCTATTTATTTTTATACGAGGATTTTTTAAAGATGATATTTTGGCTTGTGATGAAAATCGAGATTAATTATAGAGTTCTAATAATATCTTGAAGGATTTTGGTTTCTTTTAGAGGATATTTTTTGATGATTATATTTTTGCATGGTGAAATATTTGAGTTTCCAATAATTCTTCTTTTGCCTTAAGATACTTTTGAATGTAAATGGTAAGCCCACATTAATGTGACACCCCTTGTTTTTATCTTTTCAAACTAGAAGAAAAAACTATGTCTTCATAATGTGTTCACTAATTAATAAATATGTTTTCATTGGGTGTAAATGTAATAAAGACAAATTGTTGCAAGTGTTACCACTATTTAACATTATGTATCTTGAAGATCAATTAAATTAATGTTGAAAAATTCATATTTATATGGCAATGTTTCCAAAATATTGTTGTAGCATTCAAAAAAAATCAAAATCAAAAGAATTTAATGAATGTAGTGTACCCAAAAAGCATTTAAAAAAAAAAGTGTAACCAATGCTTTTGTTGGAAATTGATTGAAACGATTTGAAAATAACATAATCATATTCACCTTCAATTGTGATGGGTCTAATAATTGCATTGATACAAAAATTGTGAATGGATCCTTGTGTTTTTAGTTTGTTTTTACAAAAACCTTAACTAAAGAGTTGATCGTGTTTTACACATAAATCAATTGATGCAAAACACACATTTAGTGGTCAGTGGGGAGGGGGTAGTGATGGCGGTTTATTCACTGCCATGCATGGTGAGGTGATGGTCTAATACTTGGTGAACTGGTGGTGAACATAAGCACTACAACATGCATCTTACTGAAGAGTTTCATAAATGTGCATAAACAAGCAAACCCTAAATTGCATTCAGCAGAGCAAACCTAGAGACAAACCTGGAATTTGATGCATCTAAAGATCTCACCTGATGAGGCCAGTGTTGGGAGAATCTCATTCCTTGCATGTTGGTGTACTCCTCCCAAGCAAGCCTTATTCTGCAACCAGCTACTCTTCTTACAAGTTCCGTGAGTATAAAAGATGGACTAAGCCAGTAGACATCAAGCATCAAAGCGAGCAAAGGTGAACATCAACTGCTGCACAACTTTAAAAACCAGCAATGGCAAATGGAAAGAGGCTGAATGATAGGGAAAGAGGTAGAAAAAGAATAAACTTCCCTTTCAGTATGGAGGACAATGTCATGCTTTGACTTCTCCCAAAGTTTCTAGCAGAGGCTCATATCTGTCTAACCAGGCACACAGTACTTAACAGGATATTCCACTAGTCGTTTGCTAACACAAGAAACCCAACTGTTATATAGAGGAGTAGGACTGGATAGATGGAAAGGGCTTTCCGGCTCGCAGGAACTGCAGTGCTGACAAAAGGATAGGCAGCCCACGAGCTCCAAGCTAAAGCAAAAACAACAACCAAGGTCCGGAATAGTTTTGTTTCATTAACTTGGCACACAACTGCACTGATGTCGAGTGGAAACAGGCAGTAACCCAGCACACTTAAGCTCTGCAGAAATATAATGCTTCCCCCCAAAAGTTGGACATTGAGTGTAAGGACAATCGCTCCAGCTGAGAGTGTTGCAAACACGACAGCAAACACCTTTGACTTGTTTTGGGTGGCAGAATATGACAATGTGAGTGCCAAAAAGATGATGAAGAAGAAAGGGCCCCATAGATCCCAGTCCCTCAATGCTTTGCCAGGGTCTTTTCGGTAAGGGTTGGGAAGAACCACATCCTTCAGGTTATGTCCCACCCGCATCAAGTCTCTCTTCAGTGTCTGTGAGACAGGTTCAGTAAGTGTGTTGTATGAGGACCCTCCACCAAACCCTGCTGGAGGGGCAGCAGGCCCTGTCGTTGATTTGGCTGCTGGAGTCTGATGGCTGCTAGATATGAAATTCGATGGAAGGAATGGTGTAGACACTGGAATTGTTGGTGGACTTGAAGGTTTGAGCACGGCAGGAACTGACTGTGGTGGCACCTCCACTGTTGCAGGTTGCACACTTGAGTTGAATATGCTCTCAATCTCGTCGATGTCTGACTGAGATGTCATATTCAGTGGCTCATGCTCCATCACCGCCATTTTGACGCTTTAAAGACAAAAACTAGAACTGAATGGAGTACCTTACGAGAAGATGAACAGCTTCTCAGAATGCGTCATCAACTTGGGCACTAGTCTTAGCCTTCCGAACTTCTGAATCACAGATGCAACAGCCTTATGTAACTTAGTTCAACTAGACAATGGTCCTCCAAGTACTTCGATCCTCTCTCTGACTCAGATGATAAACATAAGAGACTCATGTCCTTTCACAATGCAAGAAGGGGAATCAAAGGAGGAAAAATAGAGCAGAATCTCATGTTTTTCCCTGGTTTCCTCATATCACTCCCCGTTAACAACCTGTGTACTTTCCTGCCACAACTTAGAGAGGGAATTTACACAGGAAACTACAAATTCACATAATCCTGGGGAGCTGCTTCCTGGAACGACCGCAAGCAAGAGACTTCACGCATCACACATTTCCTTTCTTTCCTCTACCCCCAGTCAACTGAAGACGAGAACAACGCATCACGAGGAACAAAGATCCCACAACTACCACCACCATCATCATGATCTCCTGCACTCTAAATTCTATCCTCCAGTTCCTTCCCGCACAGATCTAGATCCAGAACCGCAAAACTGAAACTCCTTGCTAATCACGGCAAGAATCGTGCAGAGATAACCGAGGGATTGAAATGCCTGGAAATAAAAACAGAGAAGAGCGCAACAACTCTTTTTGTCTCCGTGTCTGTCTCCTGCCCCCTCCCTGGCGCTCGAGAAAGAAAGAAAAAGAGAAAGAAAAATCACTCCAATACGAAACCAAATATTGTAGATCAAACAGAGAAAATCATTCTCGCTTATAAATGCAGAATATTGTAGGTCAAACAGAGAAAAAAAGACTTGCTTGTAATGCAGAAGATTAGAGATCAAAACAGAGAAAAAAAATCCAATCTACAGAGAAAAATCGCTTGCTTGCTAATGCAGAATATTATAGATCAAACAGAGAAGATCACTTGCTTGCAATGCAGAAAATTGTAGATCAAACAGAGGCATGAGAAACGAGACCAAGAACAGGAGGAGGTAACAAATGGCCACAAAAGAAGAAGAAGAAGAAGAAAAAGAAGAAAAAGAAATGAGAAAAACGCAACATGCGAGGGGTTTGTTTGTTTGTTTTTTTTGTGTCCACACCTGATCTGACCAGTAATGCCGTCGCCGTGCTCGCTGGTTAACAGAAACAAGATCGCCGCAACATCGTCGATCGGTGTGCGTTTGTTGCGCGTTGTGATTTTGGAAGCGCACAAGTCGCTACTACTCCTCCTCCTCCTCCTCCTCTTCTTCTCTCTCCAACAAAACTGCAAATGGATCTGCGTCCCCTACCACACGAAGAACGCGCTTCCGCTGTGCTGCGATGGGAAGGAAGAAGACGACGTAGGTCACGTCGCTTGATACGGAAACCCTACGGATACGAATACCTCTATTATTACTCTACGTATTTAAAAATAATAATACGTATAAAAATATATACCTAAAATCTCTGAATACACACCTGCTTCTACCGATTAACAGGTAGCCAGAGAATTTCTTTTGTGACGAATTTTCGCCATTTTGCGAAATTTTTATTGGCAATGCCATATTCTGCTGCAAATTTGTTTCCCTGTTTTTTGGAAACAAATTTTGCACTCCCCCCCCTCAA
This sequence comes from Sphagnum contortum, assembly GCA_963920785.1. Classification (NCBI taxonomy): domain Eukaryota; kingdom Viridiplantae; phylum Streptophyta; class Sphagnopsida; order Sphagnales; family Sphagnaceae; genus Sphagnum; species Sphagnum contortum. Next base: position 7,824,725 of record OY987294.1, on the reverse strand, counting down.
GAAAAAAACACCAATCTTTTCATTGCAAATTTGCCAAAAATCGTCACAATTGCCTACAATATAAAAGGGTGCTTAAGATTTTTTTACTTTCATATTTTGAATATTGCCAAATTTGGCTAAATATACTTATGGATGATTGTCACTTGAGCAACACCACAAAATTGAATTAAAATTTTAATAAAATAGAATTAATTTAATTTAATTTAATAATTTAAATAAATAAATAAACAAACCTGCTGCTTTTTTATCAAATTTTGAGAACCATGTTTACACACCATCACCAGGTCTTTGATTTCTGAGACCCGCAGTAGTGACTCCTAATAACCTCCCTGATAACCGCAGGGGGTCTTCTCTTGCCTCTAATAACCACCTGCCGGGCAGGAAGTTTTGCACAAATGTGAAAAATAAAAACATTGTGGCATATTTCACTACATTTCAGTTGAGATTTTGATTTGGTCACATTTTTTTTCAAGCAGTGTTTTACTTTTTAGATATAAGGGTGCCCTACAAATCCCGTGATAGGCAAAGTGAAATGGATCCCCAAGAACTTTACTAAAATCGTGCTCATCGATAACTGGGAAAAACCATCGAGGAAAATAATTTTCAGAAACTCCAAAATTTAGCAACATAAGATTCAGCAACTCCAAGATGAATGCTTTAGCAAAAAAGCTCGGAAATTTGAGAGCATGGAGAAAAATTTCTGAGGAGAAATACATTACATTATGTCATTCTTCGCCAATTTGAAGAAGTACCAGAAATCAATTAAACCCCGTGCAACCCAACAATTCAGAGACGAGGCTTCTGTGAGTTCGAGATCTATTGCATTACATTAGCCCACCTTGCCAGAAGTAATCTGTTCTCTGGTGAAACAGAAGCTGCAATGTACTCCACAAGCTTTGCTTGCATGCCACGCTCAGTTAGCCATTGCAGCCTCCCCGTATCAATCAAGCGTTTACACTTCCTTCCCAGCACAGCCCGAGCTGTTGCATCTATTGCATTCATGGCTTCTGACAATCTTGGCTTTGAAGAAACATATGCTACAGCATGCCTGCATAGACAGGTTCAAGGTTCAGCATCTGCACACCCTCATTGAATAATGACTATATCCTTCTATATGCAGAATGATTGTTGCATACAAAGGTGTTGGACAGCTTACACATGATCAACAGGCAAGTCAGAAGCCTCCACTAAAGCACCAGATTCTGTCAATCCATGTTCCTCAGTCCCAGATAACGCCCAACTTGTTAACCATGTAATGGCATGAAAATCTTCAATAGAGAAACCCAAGTTATGAAAGAATTGTTTGTCTGCACACTCAACAAACACTAGGGTGACAAGTTGTTCTCCACAAAGGACACAGCACACCCTAACACTGTACACCATACACCATAACATGTAACTCACATCTAATACACAACATTGGTCCACAATCATGGTAACAAAGTAGGAGAAAATGGTACCAAATAGCACCACTACCAATTTCCTGTTTGCTGACAAGGGTAATCTCCAATCTGGAGCCAGAACATATAAAATCCAATGTAGTCAAAGCTTCTCGCAGAGACTTACTAATGTATGAACTCCACTGACACAAATGATGACAGCAGGTGGCAATGCCCAGTCCATCAAGCATTGGGTTTCCTGGCCCTTCTCTACAACCTTCATTGTTGGGAGTGCCATTTCTCAATCCAGAATCAGCTCCATGAATACAGCACCGCAATGACAAATCTGTAGCAAAAACATTATCATGTCAGAATCAACTCCATTATTTGCAGCATGAACTACACTAGAAGATCTTTGCTGGGTCACATTTTAAGAGAAGGATGAAGTGGCAAGAAGGGTATGAAGATGTTGAGAAACTAGTATTTTATTAAAGGAGTTGGGGGGAAGAAATTACCTGTAGCTGGTCCACAAAGATGCTTGCTGACCGCTATAAAATTGCAGCCTTGCAAGCTTTGTACTTCCTGCAGATTTAGGTCGTTGACTGCAGCAAGAACAAATTCAGGATCAAGTGCAGAAAGGACACTGCTGTGAAGACAAAACACCCATCACAGACAACAGCAAGAATCATTCAACTCCAGTGGGCTTCAAGAATTAGGCTATGGTATAGACTTACTGTCTATTCTCAGACGCTCCAGGGCTATGCCTTTCAACTGTCGCAGAGTTCTGTCTGCCTGGAATTCAAATATAACAAATTATGAGAAGTGCAGTACACAGAGTCAAATCCATATACTAACTGGTCAATGGGATGTAAGAATCACCAAGGTATCTAGTCTACAAACAATAGACATGGATGCAATCAAGGCATAGGCTGAGCTATGCAAATTGGTGTCCACTACTGCAGAGACTAGCAAATGAAATCAACATTCAGATAGCTTCAGTATCCAGGGCAGGCTGCTTATAAATTCTCAACAACACTGAGAATCTCACTGCAGGAAATAAAAGGTCTAATGTGGAGGGGCTTACTTTGAACTTATATGAACGCCGCTCTATCATCACAACATTCTGAACATTATAGCAATCACAAAGCATGTGTGATAGATATCCTCTCCCAGCTCCCAATTCCACAACAGCAAAATTTGATTTGTTCTCTGTGTTTACAGACCCATTTCTGTCATCTGCAGTCTCCCCATTCTTCGTGTTGAGGAGGCCAAAGGATTCCAAATTGCCAAGTAATGATGCTTGTTGTAGTGCATGCTTTTCTTGATAAGGCAGTTTCCTGCAGAGCCATTCTGCAAATCACTTCATACTGTCCCCAGAGACACAGTAATTGACAAGACCACATGTACAAAACAAAATTGGGTCTAAACTTGACAAAAACTAAGAGTCATATGGTATGATGAACTGTGGTCTGACCAATTCAAATTACATCCTTGGCATCATGAAGCCCTTTTTGGGTCTGCAAAAAACAGAAGTGAGCAAAAGCCATAATCATAAAGATATGAGCAAAGTACCTATCCCTGTCAGGAGACAACCATTTACTGCATGCCTGAGGCTGCAATATGGATTCCTCAATCACCTCTCTACAGCTCTGCTCAAAGGCTTTCTCAATCCTTCTGAGAAGATCTTGGAAATCAGCTGCTGACATTGCACTCACTGCTGCACGCTTTGAACCTGGACTCAGAAATTTATTTTGGCTCTGTACAGACTCACTTGCACCAAACTCCTTAATGGTCCCTGCTCGATCCTCAAATTGTTGAACCTGCACCAGTCTGATGGGTTTCAGTGGACACAAGGATGAACCAAATGAGATCTGGACAAGGGACAAATCTCAAGAGAAGAGATAACCATGATTGCTCAACTATACAATCTCATCCACACCTGTCTTTCAAGTGTGATATGTTCACAGTAAATCCAGGAAGTTGTGTAGCCTAATTTATTTTGAGCACTGACTCCAGGACCAAGGTGATTCATACCAGACTAGAAAAAGTCACAAACCCCGTGAATCATTTGGGCGATGGTAGGAAGACTGTGCTGACATTATCATTCTACACACACTTCACTAAATTGCAGTGTGAAAATTCATCAACTCTCCTTAGGACCCAATCTAAGCTTACCTTGGCTAAATTGGCTAATCTGCTTGAATCCATTGATAAATGTCCAGACCAAGTGGTTCTCTCCACATCATCACCTCCGGCATTTATGCCTTTGGCAAAATAGGTCTGCTTCTCAAAGCGTTCCAGCTGCTTGACTGCAGGGCATTTCCGAGAATGGATGGCCACTTCCTCCTGTAGAATTGTGCTGAGATTATTTGCATACAGTTAGAGAAGGTTCTCTCCACAAGAAAATTGCTGATAACATGGCCTCCTAATACAAGTGTGATGAAAGGAAAATCAACCTTGGGTGAACTTTTGAAATGAAGAGATGAGGGAACGTAAGATCTACTGATCTGGAAGACAGTTTCCAAATCTTTTCACACTGGAATACCACAATGAAAACTTGAGTGAACTGGTGAAGGAGCATTACTGAGAGGGGTCAATAGGGCAGCACACTCTGGTCTGTGCTGCTGATGGCTTGTGATTCCCACAATACCTGAGACACAATCTCCCAAGGAAGCACGCCACAGAGTGCACACACAAATCATGAGCAATTCCAAAACAACAATGATAATGGTCTTCTCAGATCTACAAGGCTGGGATTCTGCTGAGTTTCTGATTGCAGCCAATTCACCAAGGTATGGGCTTTGCCACAAACATCCCTGAAAATGAAACTTGGCAGATGTCACAAAATGCTACTGGAAACTGAGAACTCTGCACACCGGGCAGTTGTTTTAACATGTCCTCAAGTCACCACTTGGCAAGTGAGGTGACTATCTCCTAGATGAAGCAAACTTTTTGTATAGCATCCAACACACTTTCAAGCCTATATTTGCAGGATTCCCATCAAATGATTGTCAGCTGGCCAGAACATACCTACCTGCAGTTATACACAATTTTCCAATGTACACACAGCAGGTGACACAAAACAGCAGTCTTTATGAACACATGATTATGCCTTCTCCTGTTTCAGACAACTAGAGCTGCCTGTGTCAAACATTGTGCGCAGACCATACACTAAACAATAACAGCAAAGCCCTAGAGGAGGGGAAATACCTGCTGCTCAGAAAAAATGCTTCATAGGTAGAGAAGATCATTTCTTTCTTCATTGTATACTGGACCCAAGCCTAAACCCTAAAACCTACATTGTTGTTCCTCTTAGATGAAGCCTCATCCCTATTGTCCAACAGAAGTAGAAGAAAAGGCCTCATCGATCTTAGTGGTATTTATGTCTAATCAGCTGGTGATTAATACACCATCAAGAGTAGCAAATAACTGTTTAATCATCGGCCATACTCTTCTCACTTTCACTAGAAAGTTCTTATAAAAGAGGGATTCAAAACCCTGATGTGCAAATTATGATCTCAATGTTCTATACAATTACAACTATTCTCACATGGCAATTAAGATTTCTCCACTCTCAAATGATCTCTCATTTCCTGGCTGTTATGTTAGGTAACAATTTGCTTCACAGTCTGCTGCAGCCTCATCTCCCAAAAAGAGAATATGGACTTCATGGTAGCATACTGAGAAAATCAAGTGTATTCACATGGCCTGAATAAAATGCTCTCGACAACTGCATGCTGGTATTTAATGAAGTACATCATTGGATACTCATAGAGTCTGAGTTTCCAGCAAAACTTACCAAAACACATTGTACAAACTGACAATATCATTTCTCCATAAGACTTTGAGAAATTCTCAACACTTAGTATTAAGTCCAACTGAAGATGTCCTGAATAGGAATTTCTAATCAATGGCTAAAGATTTTGTTGCAGCAAAACTGCAGGAGGGCAAAAAAACCCTCCCTAGCTAGAAAACACAATCAAGAAGATGCATCATCAATTTAGGGTTGTGACTGCAATCAAGAAGATGCAACATCGACCAGGGTTGTAACCACAATCAAGAAAGATTTGGAATGAGGATAAGCATTGAAAAAAGAATGTTTGGAGATGGAATTGCAAGGAGGAGTAGTACGCAACTGTGAGCCTGGCATAGCAGGACTGGAGCACAAACGCCGCTTGGATTGCAACCATGATTGACACCGCTGCTGCTGCAGGCCCTTCTTCTCTGCCTCCTTCTCCACCACCCCCTTCATTGAACAACCCTCCGAAGCTGGAAAAAACACACCATGACTAAAAATTCACTTACTGCATTCCTCCCACCGTTCATTGCTTCTTCCCTCTTGGTGTGATTTTGACAAAAAGATAAAAGAGAAGAAGGCTCAATGGTACAGATTCCGACTCGAGAAAAAAAAAAAAAAACAATAATCTATTGAACATCAAAGAAGAACCTGGGAGAACATATGTATATATACGCGCACGGCACACATACACATCGAGAATAGACGAGAGATTACAGCGAGGAGTAGTAGCAGGGACCGCAAGACTGTCTGCCATCGCCAATCCTCTAGTGCAAAACTCGAATTCAGAGTTTCTCATACAAAACAACAATGAGCCCCCCAAACCCTAACGCTAAACCCTAACCCTAATGCCCTCACAAAACCATCCGTGGATGATGCGGTTCATTCAACCATCCAAACGGACCACATTCAACGGATAAAGACAAGTCTTGCGCGGTTACTTGAATTTATGAAGAACCGCCGGTTCCATATCTAGAATGCGAGAGAGAGAGAGAGTGTGTCGTCGGTTCCAGTTCTTTGTCCCAGTTATTTCAAAAAGCCTAAAGTTCACAAAGAACCGGCAGTGAACTAACCGGCGGTTCTTATGTCCGGTTATTTGACTTTCCGAATCCTTGAGAACCATAGTTATATACAGGTTTTTTTTTGTTATTTGTATTTTTTTTAAATAAATTTGGGCGTTAATAGCATTTAGTTGTTGTTATTTTTTTAATACTATATTTTTTCATCGAATAACGCTTATGAGGATTCTAATTAACATCCATCCTAGAAAATTGAACACTCCCATATGAAAAAAAAAAAAAAAAAAAAAAGGTTTTATTAAGACCGCTATGAGGAAGCATGCAAAAGTGGGTAAATAAAAAAGACCCTCGACATTATAGTCCTTTATTTTTTTATATATAAATGTACAAAAGTAATTTCAAAACCTTTTCAAATATCATTATGAAACCATTTTTTTATATTAATATTTATATTATGGCTACTTTCACTCAAAAAAAAAAAAAAAAAAAAGGGATCACATATTGGCTTTACTTTAATATGCTTGCACCCCACCTTAAATAATCCTTTTTATTTAAAATTTTCATTGTTTCATTTCTCCTTTTTTTTAATATGCTTTGTAGGGTTTTTAGCAAAATAATCATGTTTCAACAAGCATTTTGTGGGTGTTGGTTTAGGGTTTGAAATATTGGACAATGATCCTAGGGTTATTACAAAGTTATTATTACTTATATCCTACATTAAAAATAAATTAAAAGTGTGTGATGTATTGGATTTTTTCCTTACATTTTTAAATAAACATGAAAAAAAGAAAAACCCATAAATGGCTTAATAATCCTAAAATTGGTTGTATTTCTCCATCTAACTTGGTGGAGTTGATTTAAACTTATAATGATTTAGAAAAATAATTTGAAGACTTTGAAAGTACCTTTGAACAAGATGAAGTTTTGGAAATATGAAGAAAAGAAAAATTCTAAGTTTTCATCAATTTTCATTAAATCCTTTCGATTTTTTAAAAACATTTGGTCTGACATTTAGTTTATATAAAATTTGATAACAAGTTTGATAAGAACATTAAAGTAATTGCTTGATATTAAATTTGTGAACACTGAAAACCCAACTTAAGAATTTTAAAAAATCAAAAGTTGAAACCTTGATCAAATTTCAAAAATATGACAAAAATAAAATAAAAAATGGGTCAATTATTTAAATTGCCTTAAGTATTTGACTCGACGATTTTTCAAAAAATGGGAAAACCACCCAACAATGTTAAAACTACCTATTATATTAATCAATAACATTGATGAAATTCTTATTTTAATCCTATTGTTGATCAAACTAATATCATAAACCTTGTTTATAATCATAAATTTCAAATGCATAATTGATTTTTTGGATGTTGCTTAATGACATGTCAATTTTCTATTCACCTATAACAGACCAATCCAAACCCAATAGCTTGCAATTAATACCCTTTTCATACTTATTTTATCGACTATCATGTTGGTTATTATGATTCATTAACAAGAATAAAGGCTACAACAAATGACTATGAGAAAAAAATGTTTGCATGGATGAAACAATAAACATCTTCAATTACAATTTTGGCACCATGTTACAACTCATGACATCCAATGATAGTATAGATAACATCTTGTAGGTTTAATCATTAATTACTAGCATGTACCCGTTTGCTGCCAGGATAGGCATTGATGTGAAGGATAATATGAACATTTTTTTTTTTCTTTTAGCTACCGAAGTGGGAAATGTGAAGGACCGGGCGGGGGGGGGGGGGGGACCAACGGTTGTTTGAAAAGAAAAGTTTTTTTAAAAAACCAAAAACATGAACCAAACATTGTTGAAATAACACACCTGTGCATTATGCACCAACAGCGAACGCAATGGGTACATGCTAGTCTATATATGAAGCGTTTTGGGGATGAGAAATAAAACAACCCCTGATTCCGTTTGGGGATGTTAAATGAAGCAACCCCTAATTCCATCTTTGCTATAAAAGCATTTTCTATGTTTTAACATTATGGCAGAACCGGACTCTAATCTGGGTAACTTCCCTATATGTAACTGATTCTAGAGAAAAAAAAAATCAAGGGCAGTTTGATTTTTTGAAGCAAAACATTTGGTAGATTGTTTGTCCCGATTAAGGGGATGGAGGAAATGTCCGTCAGGCTGGATGACGGGACAGATTTAGGGGAAGACCAGGGGAAGTTGCCACTATCCGTCCGGCTTCAGGGGTTGCTTCATTTTTCATCCCCAAAACGCTTCATATATAGACTAGTGTGTACCCGTTACGTTCGCTGCCGGGATAGGCATTGATGTGAAGGATAATGTAATCATTTTATTACACCACATATATATCCATTACATATACATGCACACACTATAATCTACCAAATACTTCCTTGTAAACTACATTGCAAGTGCAGCCTTCCAAATGTTCGTGTCTAGCTACGGGTAAGATCTTGAGACCGTCTTTGGAAGTAACCCATGACACAGCTACATACAATTGCCCATGAGTAAACACCGGGTTCGGTAGATACACTCCCACTCGTTCCAAGCTTTGGCCTTGACTCTTGTTGATAGTCATCGCAAAAGCTACGCGGACGGGAAACTGACATCAACGGATTATAAATGGAAGAGGTATGCCTGACAGTGTCATGAAGATGCGAGGTATGAACACTCGATCGCCAACGTGAGTTCTGGTTATGATTTCGGCTTCCAAAACACGTTGTCCAAGCTCTTTAACAATGAGTCTGGTTCCATTGCATAAGCATGCGAACACATTTAGATTGCGCAACAGCATGATCGGTGTTCCTTTCAACACCAACCAATGATCTGCGATGCTTCCCATTTTGAGCGAATTTAGAAATTTGATAGGAAATAGAACATTGGCATCCACATTTGTTTCATGAATATTGACAATGGAATCTGCACTCAAATATTCTTTTGTTGGACCCGGCATCACTTCCAAAATCGCATCGTTGATTTCATCAACATCTTCATTCTTTGGTGCCAAGATCGCTCGCTGCTTGGGATAGATGGGATTTGAGAAGTTGTTCATGAGATCCGGATATACAAATTCAATGAGATTTTCTTTTGTGCGCATATGAGCAGGCATAAGCAACGGTTCAGGAAATCAGATCCAATCTTCTTCCAAATCATGTTGTGGTGGCAACATGGGCACTATTCCATTTCCGATTTGCAGAATCCAATTGGCAAACTTGGCAGCCTCAAGATTGTAATGACCCATACTCAAGCGCATATTGATGTTCAATCTATACACATGCGCATACCTCCACAATAGCGACCGCAACAAACATGCACCGACGATGTCTTCTCGACCGCCTTTGAGAATCACCGGAAGGATTTGTCGAAAATCTCCACCAAATACAACAACCTTTCCACCAAATGGCAATTGTTCAGCTTCAGGATTCATCGGTCGCATGAAATCTCTCAACGATCTATCCACAGCTTCAAATGCATGTCAATGCACCATTGGTGTTTCATCCCAGATGATCAAATCTGCTTGTTGAATCAACAATGCTAGAATCATTCATGGTGCGATCATACACATCGATTGCTCATGAAGGTCGATGGGGATTTTGAATCTTGAATGTGCCGTGCGTCCACCTTCCAAAAGCAAAGCTGCAATTCCAGAAGAAGTGACCGCCAATGCAATTCTTCTTTGACTCTTGACTTTTGCGAGCAGAAGACCATATACATGTGTTTTTCCTCTCCCTCCCGACCCATCCAGGAAAAACACGGCCGACCGCTTTTCATGAATTGCGCCAATGACAGCTTGATAGAATGCAGCTTGATCTTGGTTCAAATGGGGCTCTGCATCATGGACAACGTGTAGCAAGGCATCGTTGTCATAACTCATTTCTTCACGAATCAGCCGGTTGGACTGATAGTGTTCCACATCTGTCGTCGGAAGAGGCATTTTAGGGAAATTTCTCAAGCTCCTTCCGTTCCGTTGTAGGATGATCTCTAGCTTGTGCAGGGCGATGTTATGAAGTTGTTCTGTTGTCAGCATCAAATCACAATCTCCAGATTCACGTCGAGCTCTTGCTTGAAGATTATTAGAAAGATCATCCGCAAAACGGTGCCAAAGCTCCCCTGGATTGATCACTTCGTTGAAGAGGAGCACCGATGCAAATAGATCACGCAATCAGCGTCCCATGGCCCAATGATTGGCTTCTTCCAAGGCCTGTGCCCATTCTTGATCGTTTTCAAGCAGACCTTTGGCTTGGCAAGCTTCTTTGAACGTCGCATATACACGTCCATCGACTATATGCAAATCTTCAAAAGATGTTGTTCCGCAAACCACATTCAACAACATCCGCAAATAATATCTTTCTCCAGAAGCTGGATGTACATAGTAAACACAACCGATCTTGCTTCCTCTTTGACGTGGTGTCCATTTCTTCGATGTTTTGTTCCACACCCATCTTTCTGGAAATTTGGCATAGGGAATATCTCGAACGCTTGCATAGTTTCTGTTTGTTGTAAACCACTCCGTCAATGTGGTTTTCTGTATGTTGGATTTTCCTACCACCTCTTGCAAATCTGCATCTTCTGATAACACAATAGTTTGTTGGTTGGGAAGATGGACTTGCAATCTCTGAACGGTCGGAAAACGTCCATGCAATTTCATCTTGAAAATACGCCACACAGCTTCTGATGTAGAGACATAATGGGCGTCAATGTATTCTTGGATTTCATCTCATTCAACCTGCTGTCCATCAATGGGATTCTCGACCCGTTCTATGACCATCGTCGTTCGATCGTGACCTTTGTAGATGTACTTGAACAGATATTTGACGCCATAGATGGATATCGATGCTTCAGTGTTGATGTGCCCATTGAACTTCTTGCATAGATAAGGATTGTACGGCACAACCCAACGGTTGTCTAGTTCAACTCCCTTTACCAAGACTTTGAGGCCGTTGTCTCGATGACGATACAAAGGATATCCGTTTTCGTCCAAACTTGTTTCATTTCAAAATAGTCGAGGATAGCCTTTCGAACACCGACCATCTTGCATGCATGGAGCATTGGGGAATGCCGGTCCACACGGCCCATGCATCATGCATTTGGAAACTATTTCAAACATCCATTCTGGATCCATCTCAAGATCAGAAAGCTCTACCAAAATTGCCATATCAATTTGGGCAAGAGTGGTCGGTTGGAACTCTGGTTTCAAGATGATCAAGATGTGCACGTGCGACAATCCCTGTTTCTGAAACTCTATGACGTGAATTTGTGCCACGGTCAGTCCAAATACTTCATCTTTCATCAGATCTTTCATGAGCATCGACAATTTCATACGAAACACTCGGGTCACCAAATCTGGACAATCTGTAGCTATTTGTCCAGGAAGCAGCTCCACTTGGATCTCTGGCCAATTTGGGTTGCATGTGAACGTGATGAAATATGACAGCAATCCGAATTATTTGCAAATTGCCATGGCATCCTGATAAAGTTGAACCATGAATCTTGGTCCACCCGTAAACGATGAAGGCAACACAATCCTTGTGCCCGCCCCCCCCCCCCCCCCCGCGTGTTGGCCCCTCACTAGCTTATGCCTTTGCCGTCGCCTACTTTACGACCTGTATGAACTTTACACTCATCGCTCATGCATGTAGTTAGTTTTGTTTGTTGTAATAGATGTGAACATCGTTAGTTTATGATTTGCAACTGACATACACACACACACACACATTTGTTTAGCCATTTTGAGAAAAAGAGAAAAACCAACTGGTTAAATTTTAGCTAGCAAAAAATTTTGGCACCGACCAGCTAAAGGATGGATGGTAAAAGGTTAAGAAAGAGTTTTTCATTGGGCTCAAGTTCCACCAAATATTAACTCAGTTTAAGGTTCATCCACAACTGAGTCATAATAACTGGCATCCAATGGATGATGGATGTGCTGGTGGGCAAAAAGGCTACAAACATTCCAAAATACTTTCAAGTTCAAATATATTTCTTGAGTTACAAACCATATAACTTAATTTGAGGTTCATGTGAATACCCATATAGATCAAAACAATTTGTAATTTTAAATTGCAAACCATAGGATTAAGATTTTTGTTCAAATCAGAACCCATACAAACCATAATGCAACCTAATTGTTCAATTTCTCTAGTTGTAAATTGTACAACTTGGTTTCACATTCATGTGAATGCCCCTACACATCAAAACCAACCTATTTGGATATATTCATGAGCCTTAAACCATAGGGTTAAAATTTTGGTTCAACTAATAACATATATAAATCAAAATTTGTAAGCTCATTTTGAAGCTTTAGGAGTTTTGTATACCATACAACTTGGTTTTAGACTCATGTGAGTTCTTTCAAAGATGAAAGCCAACCTAATTTTATGATTTTAGAAGTTACAAATCATAGGGTTATGACTCTAGTTCAAATAAAAACCCATACAAACCATAATGCAACCTAATTTCAAAGTTTTATGAATTTTAGACCATACAAATCGAATACTCACATCAAACCAAAATGTACGTATCTTTCTTGAAGGTGGAATGCATAATAATCGTTCATAGTTATCATTCTGTGACCACGTTTTCTTCTTGTCGAATTTGGTTCGCCACCTTTTGAATCATTGTCTCCATCAGATTCATCTGCAAGCTCTTCACCATTCGTTGGTTCTAAATCAACCACATGGCATACTGGGATAAATGGATGCCAACCATCTTCTCCATAGGGAAACATGAATGCATACGACATTCGCATGTAAGCTGGATGCAGCTCCAAGATTGTTCGGAACCCCCCTTGTCGGTCTTGCACAACGACATCTCGATGATCAACATCTTCAAACCCATCACCAACCATGATCACGGCAACTTCATTGCCAGTTGGGATATTATATTTACGTGCATCCTTTGAGTGTTTTGCCAGAATCCGTAAATGTAATGCTTGCGTTGGATTGTTCGATACCAAGTCTCGAATGCTCCTAAACGTTTGTGCATATGGATTGACCTCTGAAAGCATGGTCTGCAGTTCATGTAAAATGTTGGGATCTAATGTCGGCATGATGTTCTGGCGATGTTGTAGTTAATTGGCTATATCGTAGATGTATAGCTGACAAAACCGTGGTTGAGCATCGTGTTGCGGCAATAGCGAACCAATTTGATGATACATTTCTCCCTGAATACGAAAAGCATAAACACCTTTCGTGCATGTTACGCTTTCGTGGATTCTGGCTCCCATTGATGTGAATGACAATATCGAACTGTACATTCTGATCTTTTCACGGAATGCACGACTTCGAGGATCCGATCCACTAAGTAACCCTCGCAAGACCTCAGGCGGTTGTTGAAGCAATGGCAGCTGCGCTGCTTCGTTGTTACAACACATGGTGAATCATATGTTTGTCATCGTACTTTGCGAAACTCTTTCTTACAGCCACATCTTTGTTCCACAAGCAGAACATACAACACTTATGCTTCCACAATCATGTCTTGCAACCAATGTCTGCGCATGTATGCTACGCAATGTTATCGGCATCTGCATGACAACCGCATGTTCTTGCTATTCCAATCTTTGTTGTTCACGTTCTTGTTGTCGTTGTTCACTTTGATGTCGTCGTTGTTCATTTTGCAAGCGTATCTTCTATTGATGAGGGGTTTTGGTTTCATTGGGAGGTGCGTTCGACATCGGTCGTTCGTAAGGATGGTATCGACTTGGACCTGCTAACGAAATCTGAGTTTGTGGTCTTCTTTGCCAACTGGTTGTTCAAACCAATACTCCCGTTCACCCATGTCAACCATGAGATAGAGGTTGTATCTGCCATCAAGCCAGTGGGGTTATGTATATAATAGACATGGTTTTAAATTTTTTTTATCATAAAGCATTTTCTATGTTTCTAACACATCTAACCCACATTTTAACCCACATTTTAACCCATTACCATTTTGTTCAATGTTTTTTTTCTTCTTCCCATAACGTTGTCGTCATTCATTTTGCAAGCGTATCTTCCGTTGATGAGGAGTTTCGGTTTCATTGGGAGTTGTGTTCGACATCGGTCGTTCGTAAGGATGGTATCAACTTGGCTTCAAAGAATATAATTCTTCACATAGATACAATAATGTGTCTCTCTTGGAGTCTGGACATTGGGTGGTGGTGAACACTATGTTGTTGTTGCTGCTGTTGCCACCCTACTTATTTGCAGAAATGGGATGTGCACAAACAATGTGCAAACCTGACAAATTTTTCACAAACAATTATATGTTGAAGCTATGGAAAATCCCACTTTATCACTCACCATCAATCACTGAAAGAATTCCTCCAACCCAGTTTGTTTTTTCTTCCCAGTATGATTTGAAAGGAGTCATTGTCATTAGTACAATTTGATTTTGCATCAAAATTATTTTGAAACTGATGATGATTTCTTCCCTAATATTATTCTATTTGTTCTAGCAGATGTACATGGCATTTTCGTTCTTCATGTACAGAATAGCCATGTACATCAGATGCCATGACTTGTGAATGAGTTTTACAATCGATGGCTGGAGTTTTTGAGGAACTTCCCAGTCCAAATCATCATCATCATCTTCTTATTCTTATTCTTACTTGGAGTTTTGGGTCTGTTTTTGCTTGGAACCACATCGAGAATACATTGCAGCAGCATCCAACTCTTGCTGGTAGCCACTGTGTAGTAATTGAACCCCTCGTAGCTTCTTCATCAATTTTCAAACCCTAACTCATTGTAAGCATTTAGGGTTTCGACAAATGCGTTGAAATCCGCACTCTGCACAGTCAGCGCTGGAAGCGCAAGCATTCCAAAGCATGAAACGGACACGCAAACTTGTTTGCAACATGTTGAAAAATGTTGGACACGCCGTGAAAAGGAGATTGCTGCGTTAATGAACAATGAACTTGCAAGCACAAAACAATGATTTAGCTGATCAAGTGATTTCTTTCCAAGACTAACCTCTTGCTGCATCCGTTGCAGGTCCTCAAAAAAATTCACATTGTGACAGCAATCACACTCCCTGGAAGTAAACTAAATTTCGGAGACATTTTTTGTCATATCCATTGATGCTAAAATTCTCAATCATGGTTGAATTGAACATAAATCCAAGCCAAGAAATGCATTCCATAAAATTTCGGTTGATTTCTAAACACAAAGTAGGCAAATACAAAGTTGCATGTTGTCTAGGCTCCAAGTACCTCAACAGGCTCAGCATCCATTTATGCATCATCTCCTACAGGACACTTAGTCGTTGCACCAATTTCCTCACTACAGTCCCCATGTACCTGTAATAATCCAACATCCAATATCACTTGGAAGAAACAAATATATCGAAGAAATAGCTGAGAAATCTCTACAACAATGCTTTGAAGGTAAACATGACAATGAGTGCAACCGTAACATTACAAAAGCTACTCACAAAGTGTCAGACCATCACCAAACATCGTCAATTGCCAAGAATAGAATACCTTAAGCAAAACTTGAATACACATTTGTGTAGAAAGAAGCACAGTAAGATAGCATGTCAAACAAAACCCGGTTGTCACCCACTGACCTCCATAAGCTTCGTGAGATCAAATTTGCACACGTTTAAAATCTTCACTTTGTGGATATAAGTGTTCTGGAAGGGATATATATTAGATGTTGCCTTCTTTATTTCCTTTCCAATCACCTCTGGGATAAACTTGGCAACCAACTCCTTCAAATCACAACTCTGGGCTTCATGCACCATGATTTCCCTCATCTTTCACCGGATCTGGCATAACAAAACACATACATTGATATCTTCTATGAGATGATAGTGGGGAAAACTACAAACAACACTTTGAAGAAGGCAACACAACAATGAGTGCAGTCATGCCCTTGCAAGAGTCACTCACAAAGTGTCAGACCATCACCTACATCATGAATAGCAGAGCCAAGCTGCCGTGACTACCCACCATCTTCATCAAGTCCCGTTGCCAATGACATTTTTGTTCTTGTGGGTCATGCTGGATGGATGACGGGACGGAATCAGGGGTTGCTTCATTTCTCATCCCCAAAACGCTTCATATATAGATCAGAGGTTGCTTCATTTCTCATCCCCAAAACGCTCCATATATAGATGTTGGGTAACGTTTATACAAATAGTGGTTATGGAATGGGTAACTTGTTACCAATATAATGTTTTGTCAATGTTACAACTTAACAAGTGCCGATAATAGGCTAGCTATTAGTAGCTACCTTTTGCACAAACACTATTTTATTCATTTCATTGTGAACAAATAACTTAATCATCTTTAGTTGTAAACCTTGAATCCTCTCTTATTTACATAATCAATTGTACATTTTCTTAATGTACGTCTAATGACTTAAAGTTGGTAGTTGAGTTTCATCAAAATTGCAAGCAACTAAATTTGAACATTATATTTGAAAATCCAAAAACATAACATTATCCAATTTCAAATTTCATTTATTGGATAGTTAGAAGCATAATTCAAAACATGAAAATCCTTTTACAATGTGGTGATTTTCCAACCTTAAAATTTGTACAATAAATTGTGTTTGTTTGTTGAAGTCATTTATATGATTTTAGATTTATCATTTCTCCTTGTATATCCACTTTCAAACCTATTGTCTTTTCATTGGTTACCTCTTTTCCCATTGCTTGGAAAACTAGGATCAAAGTCAACAAATTTTGCCCCTCTTGTATTTGTGATGTTTTCCATATTTTTGTTTCTTTGCCACAATTGAAACAAATCTCTTCATTATCATGAGTGATGAGAAAATCTCAGACAAGTAGAAAAATCACATTTTCTATTTACATGGGATATGTTTATTGATTAACTTCTAGTATTGATGTGCATTGAAAAAGTCTATGTATAAATACTACAAAAACCATGCATCAAATTCAATATGAAGAATATATATAAAATATTCTTTTGAATGCTTCATAAAAAATAGCATGGGTGAATTTGCTAGAAGGAAAAAGGTCCATGTATTCACATTTTGATACCAATGTACAATCTAGGTGGATTTTATTTGGTGGTTATTACATATGCACCTTCTTAAAAATGAATGACTATTAAGTTTAATTGGTCTTATAAACCTTCCATTTCATAGTGCCCAAATCTCCAATTTCAAACTCCAACTTGTTTATCAATCTACACATTTAGACTTCTTGAAATTAACTAGTGATGAAATCAAGTTCAAACATATTATCACTTCTTTGATGCATGAGTCTACCATGGAAGATCAATTGATAGCTTTAATATGGCTTAAATTTAATCAAGAACCCATATTTGTTAAGATGCAATGAATCTTTATTGTTAGCATGAAAACTAGAAATGCCACATGCATTATGACAACATACTACTTTTTTCCCCTTCTTCTTTTGCCCTTCATGCATAGTGCCATTGTCTCTTGCATTTTCATCAATTTGTTGTCACATGGTTCTTTTCCTTCTTTATTCAAATATTGAGGTTCTTTCATTTATTTTGTTCAAAGATTCCCAACATTGTGTGAATCACTTCAATTTAACATGATTCACCTTTTCAAATCCTACTTTCAATGATTGAATCACATTCGATCATTCTTCATGTTTCAAAAGTTTGCATGTTTCTTGTGTCAAAACTTTGAAAGCTCTTCAATGAACTTGGAAACATGTTTGATTTAAACATTCAACAACATTTTTTATATGTCTTGTGAAATCATATTTAACATTAATCAATTACTTGAATTAAACTTAATTTCCTTTCTAAAATTATCTTTTAAATCTGGGGATCACATTTGTCACAATTTCCATGCTTTGAGAATTCATGTGCTAGAATTTGGACGCATCATAATTCCTAAAAAACATATTTAATTCAAACTTGTGTCAACATAATTTCATAGCCTTTGTAAAAACATTTCCAACATCAACTGAATTATATCAATCAAAGTTCATTAATGTTTTGATTTTGTATTCCAAATGTGTAAGACAAATTAAAACACATTCCACATTGTCCAAGATTTGCCATGATTTTGTAATTTCATTATTAAAAAAAATGGGTGTTTTGCAATTGGCCTTGCAACTCAATTTTTGAGTTATAAAGGACATTTGCAATTCACTGTATTTATACACCGTGAATGCTAACAAACAAGTTGCATGAGTTTTATAGTTGCAACTCAATTACAACCCAGTCAAAACAACTCATTTTCAACTCCATTATAACTACACCCATGATGTCATATTGACATCAATGATTATCATCCATATATTAAATTTTAACATGTGGCATTATAAAGATTTTTCAACAAAAATGTTTTTTCTAAAAGATTGATTTGCATCATCCATTATGATTGTTAATGACGATCCGAGATTGTGACACATGGCACAATAATTTTTTTTGCCACATGGCATATTAATTATATTTTGGAAAAATAAATAAATATACATTTATTTTAGTAATTAGACAGATCATACATAACCATAAGTAGGTAAGTTGGTAGGTCTTAAAACCGACATACCTACGTATTTACTTAGGACCTCACTATTTATCTTCTTATTTACCTAGGTAGGTAAGTAAGTAGGAAAGCACAAGACTAAGCACACTAAAAAATTACCATGATTTTTTTTTTAAAAATTATGTTTTACCTTTAAGTTAAGTTTTTTTAAGTGCATCCCAAAATGGCACATGTATTTTAATGTGAGAACATAAGAAAACAAACCTTCTTCATATAGTTTGTGAAATGGGATTCAAAAACAAAACATATGGGGTAAATCTTCTAGTTGTTCATTAGTTATAATTGAGTTGCAACTATAACATGTAAACATTCAAAGCAAGTTAGATCCAAGGGGAGGGTTCCATTGTTTTTTGTGTCTAAAATAAACTTGAATCCCTCCTATTGATGCATCTAGTCGCTAAAAATCGTCCAAAAAAAAGAATTAAAAAAGTTATGGACCCTCAAAGTGAAGGGGGTCAAGAATTTTTTATAAAAAAAACCACCAAATGCTACAAAAGCTGGTTCCCAAACACCCACAAAATTCCTTGTTATGTTGTTAGTAAAAGTCAAAGATAATTTGTAAAACTTGAGGTGGCGTTACTATAACATTTTAAATTGTTTAAAACAAATAAAAAATAAGAAAGTTATGAGGTTTGAAAGTAGAAGGGGTCCAAAGAAAAATAGAATGTTTTGTAAGTTAGAAAGCTTATTTATCTTTTTGTTATTTTTTCATTATTCACTTTCCTTTGCTCTTCAAATGTGATTTCTAAAACTTAAAATAGTGCTCCCATAACATTTTAAATCACTCAAAATGAAACACTTATGATGAACATATAAATAATTAATGAATATATATCCTTATTAAGTTATAAATAATTGTATTATAATCATAACATAGTTGAACAATATACTTCACACGTGTGTTCATATTAATTGTATCAATGGGAATGATACTCAAAAATTAGTTGTAAATGTATCCCATAATGGGCGGTGGAAATGTGGACGCATGGCAAGATTGCATGTATGTACATTGGACATTATTGTACATTATTGTTACTTTATTGACACATTTACAATAGTTTTAAAGTAGTTACCACATGCAACTATAATGCAACTCCTAAAAAAATCCAACATGGTTGACTACATATGTATGTACGATGTGTATAAGTTACCATATATAAAACCCATTTTCAACTCATTTGCAACTATAATATAATTAACTAATTTCTTGACATGGCCATTTATTTATTAATACACCATATTAGTTGTAATACCTAAAGGATAATTGCATAACAATTGTATATGAGGTTTTTTTGGAGTTTTAATTACAAGGTAATGTGGTTTTGGTGGACATGATTTTTCATAATGTTTGCACATGTTTCAACTTTGAAACCTAAAACAAAAAACATTGAATTATTTGATTATTGGGTAAAAATGGGATAATATGAATATTAAAATGCATCAACATCATACTATTGATGGGATGTTGTAATAGATTGAAAGTGATTACATATTTCACTTTTCATTGATTATAATGTTTCAACTATGTTTTTAAAATTTGATTACAAAATTTTAAATGTGTTTTTGATGTTTTATATTTAGTAGAATCAGTTCAAACTTATCCAAAAACATTCATAATATATTATACACTTAATTATATATATAAATGACACATTTTCAACATTAACTCAAGTTACCAAGGTCCAAGCATGATAAAGTATGCGAAAAAATAGTTCTAAGAAAATTTATTTCAAAAATTGTCTATTTTTAACTTTCACATTCAAAAACATATTTAAAACCTATTTAAGTTGCATTTTGAAATCATAAAGCACTTCATTGAGTTTATTGTAAGTTAAACATAAAGTTTCAAGAATTTTTATATAAGAAAAGTGGATGGAAAATATGTTATAAATTGGTTGATTGTTATAAATTTTCCAAAAAAAATTACATTAAAAATTTGATAAATTATTATTATAATATGAAAAGTTGAAATTATATCCCTACACATTATGCCTTTATCAACTTGAAAATATAATAATTTTAATTGATGTCTTACTTTCATGTACTTATACTTAATGATATTTTGCAAAATTATGACACGTACTTTTCAATATTTGCATTTCAAATAATATACTTAAATGCATATTAAAACATATGATTCTTCAATATTTTGTAATGAAATCAAAAAACTTCTTAGTGTTGATCATTGATTTAAATAATATTTGAATTCAATATATTAAGGTACATTTTATGAATAATTTTCAAAAAAACATCTAGTGTTTCCAGATAACATAGTTTATCATGTTATGCCCACGACTAAAAACCATCTAAAATAAAAACTATTTATAGTTTTGTGATGTGATATATTGTGAATGTACCCTATTTTCAAATCTATGTTTATAAAGCTTGATGATTAAAGAAAATATATAGAAAATATGCATTGAGATTTTTGATAAACCTCAAAAAATCTTGAAATAATTTTAAAAAGAAAAAAAAGAAACGAATTAAATGAATAAAATTGTTGATGATCTACCAAAGACTTGAATCTTGTTGTTTGCCCATCTTGCAAAATGATCCTCAACTAATTTTTTAGCAAATGAAAAAACAACAAATTTATAATTAAAAAAATCTATGAAAACCATTGATGCAACAAGTTAATAAAAGAATAAAAAACCAAGAAAAAGCTAACAACTAAACAACAACCAACAAAGAACAAACAATCAACAACAAGCAAAGCAAATAATGTGAGCACAATTAACAATATTTGGTAATAATTTGAAAAGTAAATACACCCTTCTTGCAAATTTTTAAAGGAAAAAAAAATTGCATTCCAATAACCCAAAACATGAATTGAGCCCACAAGCACTAATAAGCTGGTGATGTTTGTGAGTTGGCCAAATAAATTATTTTGTATTTGATGTGTGATAAAGAGTTGCATGATCTTTGAAACATTAAATCTCCTTGAAAGAAATTCAATTAATTTAAATATGAATTTTTATTGGACCATGATCTGAAAGCTTTGTCAAAATATTATTTTTTGTGCCTCTAGCATGGTTGCATTTTTGTGCTACTTGTTCACCCAAATTTTGGCAATGTTATCTACTTATATACATTAATGAATTTTAAGTAAAAATAAATAAAATGTGTAGAACTAAATGATTATCCTTTGAATATAAGAAATGATTACATTTTCAAGTTAAACTACACATCCCAAAATTGTATATTGAATTGCACTTTACATTATTATTTGGAAGAAGTTTATGACATAAAATCATTTAAAAAACATACAAAAGTTGCGATGATCTGCATTCATTGGGCAAAGGACTATATTATTATACATCAGATTTTATTGTTTACTAGTG
This sequence comes from Sphagnum contortum, assembly GCA_963920785.1. Taxonomy (NCBI): domain Eukaryota; kingdom Viridiplantae; phylum Streptophyta; class Sphagnopsida; order Sphagnales; family Sphagnaceae; genus Sphagnum; species Sphagnum contortum. The sequence goes on along the minus strand of OY987294.1, from coordinate 7,802,716 downwards.
AAATTTTGTCAAAAATTGAGATTAAAATTGAAGAATGCAAAAATGGAATGATTTTGAGTTCTTTTTCAATTGCCGAAATTTGAATAAAATAATAGTAATTAATCACCAGATTTCTATATTTGGTTTGAGTAGGTAACCAAAGTCATAGAAGGATGCTTTAATATTTTTGCTTTCATATCCCATTTATAACCAAATTTGACTAAATCTTCCTATGGATGAATGCAAACTTTGGTTCCATCACAATTAAAATTGACACCCAAAAAAAGTACTATAGAGTGGTTTGAATTAGGGCATTCTGCGTACTATTGAAAATATTGTTGAAAAGAATTTTTATTGTTTCCAAATTACTGCTTCCAAATTAAGATACAAGTCAACATGTTGTGAAAAAAATTCAATTTTTATGTTGGAAATTTGGTGATTTTTGCCCCCAAAAAACAGGGACTATTCAATTTTATTTTTAAAAATTCACATTTGTGCAACATTCCACATCAACCAAATTTTTTTGGCAAAGATTTGAACCACTACTTGTGTGACAATTGAGAAATCTGCAAAGTCACCCTGTCTTCAACCTGTCTTTGGGCCTCCTTTCACCCCCCTAACCCCTCTTTTCAGAGGTATCTGTAAAGTAATGAAATTTTATTAAATCTCAGTATGAAATGCTGAAACTCAGTACCAAAATGCTGAATCTCATAATTTAATGCACAATGTTCCCAGAGGAATTATAGTAGCTGTGAAAATATATGTTGCAGCAGCAGAGGCGTTCAGGAAAAAAACAAAAGACAGGATGAAACTGAGGAAACCATCAAAATTGATTGTTTTCTGAGTTTCACCCCAGGTTGAATGCTAATGTACTTTTTTTTTGCTGTTTTTTTCGGAATCTCACCCCGTGTATGACCAAACTCAGGGTACTGGTGCTGTCTTTTCCTGACTTTACGGATATCTCTAATATCACAAATAGAATTGTATAGATCATGAAAACAAAAAAAATCGGAAAATTTAAAACTAATTCACTTCATTTGTGTATTGCAACCTTATTTGCAGCTACCTCAAGCTGTAACTGGTTCATGATTTAAAGTGATAAAAAACCCTCTCCTAGATTTATGGTCCTCTATCTCTACTACATATTCTGCATCACAGTAAGCTGTAATAAGAGCATCTCCACCGGTGCTCTGTATGTCACTCTGGATAATAAAATTAAATGTTTAAGTTTAGCTGCTTTTTTTTATAGCAACCCCATAAATAAAAGTGGAACTGCAGATACGTGGGAACTACTAGAAACAAACCACCTGGACCAATCATTATGATCAACCAATCAGAAATACTGAGCTGCAGTCAGGTCCAAGTTATTACACTTTTTTTTTGGAGGTGCACAATTGTGTTGAGCCTTTTACCAGCCGGGGCAAGCTGCACGAATTTGGTGCAGAAAAACCAATTTCCTGAGCTAAATCGGCACATTTTGACTTTTTCACTATAAATTTTACTGTCTAGAGTCACATACTGGGCACCGGTGGATATGCTCTAAGAACATTTTGAGCATTGGAAGCATAGTGACTTAGAGCCAAGTCTCTTGTACCTTTGATGTACTTCAAGATTCGCTTGACGACATTGCAGTGAACAAGCTTGGGCTTACTACAATATTTAGCAACAGTTGTGATGGCATATGAAATGTCTGGACAAAATCAGATCCAAACAAAACATTAAGTTTCCAACAATCTCCCAAGAAAATATGTGACAATGGTGACATTGGCTTCATGACCGAATTGAAAATGTTAGGATCAGTTGGAACTACATGATGAGTATCCAAAAATTGGTAGTTCTCAAGAATGCCACAACATAACAAAAGATACCATCATCCGTCCACAAAAAGAGTTGTGAGGATGGGAGGTGAACCTGCACTGTAGTAAATGCATGGATCTGCTACATTAGGAATAAGCTTATAGGTTAAAAGAAATGCATTGAATGTAGCATTCCATACTTGAGAAGCTTTTTTGATCTCATAAATGGATTTGTGAAGTTGACAAACAAGGGTTTAGATCTGTAGAAAAACCTTCCAGCTGATCCATGAATATTTCTTCTTGTAAATTTACCATAAAGAAAAGCAGTCTTTATGTCGAATTAAAGAATATGCATGTCTTCTGCAGCAACAATAGAGAGAATCGTGCAAATAGATTATGGTGAAACTTTGCCACATGGGCATAAGTTTCATCATAATCTAAGCCAAGACATTGTGAAAAACCTTTCATTACGAGTCGTGCTTGTACTACTCAATGCTGCCATCAAATTTGATTTTGAGTTTAAACACCCATTTGTATTGAACAGAGTTCTGCCCAGGAGGTAGTGGAACTAAGCTCAACGTCTAATTTCTCAAAAGAGACTAGTATTCCGATTGCATAGCCAATTTCCAATTAGATGATTGAGGTGAGGAGATAGTAGTTGCTTGGTTCATTGATAATGATATTATCGGCAGTAACCGTAAGCAAAAAGATTTTCATGGCCATTGGTAAGACCATCCTCTAAAACAATATTGAACTCATATCTGATACCAAGTAAGCAATGATGGTTGTAGCTCTTGAGCAGTAGTAGCTTGATCACTTGTTGCAGGAAGATCATAGTTATGGGTGAAATGAATAGTTTTATGAAGAGTATGAATCATGGTAGAAGGTGGAATAGGTAAATCTTGGGAAGTTTTCATGCAATGGAGACTGAGGCTGAGAAGGTGGAGAAGAAAAATCAATGAGGAGTGGTGTTTTGAGAAGATGGAATCAAAACAGGTTGTGTGACTCTTGGAAAAACAGATTTGCAAAAGGTAGTGGCATAGATGATGAGGAAATGAGAGGAATATCAACTACTAACATAGATGCATGATCAGTTGGTGGATGACCATTTTAGAAAAATTGCTCTTCATCGAAAATCATGTCTTTGCTAATGTTGAGAGTTTCTGACCCTCAGCATCCCAGAGACAATAAGCTTTGGATTCATCATCCTATCCAAGAAAATAACACTTATGGTTCTTCGAATCAAGCTTCGCACAAAGATCCTTCACGATGGTTCAAGACTTCATATCAGTTTTGCCATTGCCCATGATGTGGTAATGCTCTGGGTTTAGGGTTTAAGGGGTTTAGGGGTTTAAGCTAAGCCCAACCAATATGATGAACTGAATCTCTTGCAACACTAGGCTGTGCAACCACATCATTGCAAATTTCAATGCACACTAGAACCAACCTTTTTCTTTGCTGGTTGCATCTAGCCAACAAAGCGATATTAAAAATTAAAGAGTGTTAAAAATTCAAGTCATTTATAAAATTTGAAAAGAATTGCCAAATTCTATACATGGTTCAAGTAGGGTTCAAGGTTCATATTTATCTTGTACCCAAATCTGGCTAAATCTTCCTATCGATAATTTCCACTTTTGGCTACATCACAAAATTGACAAAGAAAACATTGACTAGAATTTGTTCTTAATCTTCTACATGAATGTAACTAATTTGTACTGCAATTTCCAAGTTACTGCAATTTGTATAGGAATTTTGGTTTGTAGCCAAAGTGGCTATCATCCGTAGGAGATGTACAAAATGTTGGGATTGTCCATCCTTAGGAAGATTTAGCCCAAATCTGGCTATAAACCAAATTTTCATGAAGTTAAAAATTCTTTAATCATCCTTCTACGTTCTGGCTACACACTGAAAACCAAAGTATAGATAGATAAGTGGTGATTTTTACTTCTTGTTTTTTCCTCACTTCTGGAGGTTGAAAGCCTCCAAAATCACTTAATTTTTGAGATTTGAATTTCTGAATTCCATCCTTGGCCCCAGTTACTGTTTCTATCTCAATGATCTAGATCAGAGTATAACTTCCCACTCTCGCCACGGTTGGCATCTGATCTCCTTGCATCCAAAGCCATTGCCTGAGGCAACTGGTATGCATCTCTTGCAAGTTCGGCACCAGTTACATTCATCTCTTGCAAGTTGGGCGCGTACCAGTTACATTCATCTCTTGCAAGTTGGGCGCATACCAGTTACATTCACACGAAGGTTTTTTTGGAATTGACATAGGGGGTAATTAATGTGGAGCAAAGCAAGCAAGAAGCAAGCTTGCTTCCCACTACCAAGGTTTGTTTCCATCCCATGGCAACCCATCCAGATGTGCAACTGCCTACTGGTAGGTTTAAGAGCCCTTCCTGAGTCCTACCTAAGCAGTAGGTGTAAGAACCCTTCCCTGCGTACTCTGATAGGTGTAAGAGCCAGTCCTGAGTCCCACCTAAGAAGAAGTAGGCGTAAGAACCATTCCCTTCCACTCCTTGTGAATCTCAATGGTTTTTTGAAATTTTGCCAATCTCAATGTTTTTTGAAATTTTTGGCAAAATTTCCCAAGTGTACAGTTCAGGTTTTTCTTTTGGAAAAAAAGTGGCAAATGCAAATATGAGCATGATTCAGATGCAACCTCGACAGTACAACCAGTCTCCATCTGTTACCTACAGATTAGCTTCTAGTTGAAGCCAGAAAATTGTCCCGAACATGTTGAGGCTTTTGGGTATGCTCAAAACCTCCTGCATGCTACCCTGGATAAAATACATATAGAATTGAACTACCTTTCAGACACCAGTTTACTTGACTTGATTGCAACTGGAAAAAAATTTTATACTGTTATTGTGGAGAAAGATTTAGAGTGTATTCTTCGTAATTTGTGGAATCACACTAAAAGACACTCTGGATTTGGATATCAAGATTCAAGATTGAATCTTATGGTCCAGTGGTAGAAATACCGACATCATAGCCATAGACTATTCTCGAGTCATGAGATCCGGAAGCACTTCAAAACTATTTTTTTAGACAACATCAGCACACATCAAAAGAACAGCAGGACCTTTCCTCCAAATAGAGAGGATCTATTTGGATCCTTTCACACAATTGTGTCCTGATTTACTGAGCAATACAGACATTTGTCCAAAACCGCGCACTCAAAACACCCACTAAACCCAACTGTCCCTACTATCATTTCAATAGTAACAGAGAGGTTTTATCACCCAATTTGTGTCTACTGCATTACATTGTATTTTCACAATGCACATTAAAAGTCCTTAACTTCAAGTTATTGTTTTCACATAGGAACAAGATCTTCACATGTTTGCCTTTCCACCCACATGTGCTGCAATCTTCTGTCCCAGAGTCTTGTCGCACTGCACAAAACATACCACGCCCCAATAGTCAGAACAATAATAACCTGCAATCATTACTCTCAGTTCCAGTTGCAGATCTAAATTGCTTGTGAATTTGACATTGTCAAAAGACAAAACAAAAGTTTGCATCACCATGTGATTTCTAAAACCATACAGCCGAAGAGAACTCTTCTTTACTCACCTGTGACCAGTAAGACAACCAAATGCTTCGAACCTCAGGAATCACACGGGGGTCTTGCAGTGCCTCTATCCACATCTTGACGAAGCGCTCTTGTCTACTCATGGACACACCTCCCAGTAGTTATTGCAACAGGAAACAGTGGGAAAACTCAACTTGGGAAGTAGGAAAAGAACTCAACAACTGCAATAACTAGCAGCATAAAAGCTTCCAACGAAACTTTCAAAACTCTCATCTGACCTTTGACCCATTTTGAAAAACAATCAGGTGATACACACATCCAGTTAATGGTATATTTCAACAACACATGAAGCAAAGACAAACCCCTTGTTATCTCACTTCAAACACATCTAAACCTGAACGCAAAGATGCAATTGGACACAGCAAAAAAGTATTGTTAGAAAGAAAAAGTTTCATATTATACCTGTCAGGTGCCCATGACCTGTACCTTGCTCCAGGTTGTGCAAAGTTGTTCTCCTTCTCGATCATTACCTGCACAATCCAGATGAAAATGCTTGGATTACTTGCACATAATGATCCTGAGCAGGCATTTGCTGCTTCCTCAAAAAAGCAGCAACCAATTCCAGCCTCAATATCAACTTTTGTGATGGATGGATGATGCATCATCAAGTCACTGCAAGTACAAACAAGGCAAGGTCAACTGCAACTCTAAATCAATTGGTATAGAATTCTCTTACCTTCTCACGCTTGCCAGTTAGGACATGTGATGGAATTGGAACTTTCTCCGAGTGACGCACAGGGTCAAAGCGGGATGGGAAGTAGTTCACCTGTAAGAACAATTAGCAAGCACACTCTTCACATATTAGTGTTCAGTCCTTTCTACTATACTTCACGGTAGCTCAAGCAAGGATCACAGTTATGGCAGTCCAGTAACTGTGCACTGACCTCCTCATCTCTGTGCATGAAATTCATGAAGCCTTCATGATGATTGTTGTGGTGAGCACACTTGGGAGCATTCACAGGCAGCATCAGATAATTGGGACCCAGGCGGTGTCGCTGGGTATCAGCATAGGAGAAGATACGGGTTTGCAGAAGCTTGTCGTCTGTGTAGTACACCCCAGGGACAACAAGTGCTGGGCAGAAAGCAAGTTGCTCATTTTCAGCAAAGAAGTTATCAATGTTCCTGTTTAGAACCATGCGCCCCACTGGTTGCAGGGGGAAAAGCTCCTCGGGCCAGGTTTTCGTCACATCTAGTGGGTCAAAATCAAACTTGTTCTCATCAGCAGGATCCATGACCTGGATGCAGAGCTTCCACTCAGGGAAATTCCCAGCAGCGATGGAATCATAGAGATCCTTGGTGGCATGACTATGATTTGAGCCCCCGACTACAACGGCATCTTCATTGGACAGGCATCTCTCCCCAGCTGCAGGAAGCCAGTGGAATTTCACAAAGGTTGCCTTCCCAGCCTTATTAATCAGTGTAAAGGTGTGCACTCCAAACCCTGGCATGGTCCGGTAGTTTTCTGGGATACCAACATCATCGAAAAGGAAAGTGAACATGTGAAGGCTCTCAGGATGGTGAGAGAAAAAATCCAAAATGCGCCAAATTTCTTGGATGTGGGTCTTGGGGTTGGGCTTCAGGGCATGAACCATATCTGGAAACTTCATCCCATCACGCACAAAGAAGACAGGGAAGTTGTTGCCCACCATATCAAAGTTCCCCTGTTTTCAAACACAGACTCTCAGAGTATGTGAGACTTGATATGAATTGAGCAAAAAAACTGAGAAAAATTAGGTATCAAATCCCAGCACACGAAGTTTAGCTACATCATCATGGACATGAAATGGAAATCATACCTCACGAGTGTAAAACTTCACAGCAAATCCACGGGGGTCTCGAAGAGTCTCAGGACTGCCCCGCTCATGGATTACAGTGGAGAATCGAACAATCAACGGGGTCTGCACACCGGGTGCCCGCAGAAAGTCGGCACATGTTAGATGTGAAATGTCATGGGTGACTTCAAAGAAACCCTTTGCACTTGCTCCCCGAGCATGGACTACACGCTCTGGTATACGCTCCCTGTCAAACTGTGCAATCTTCTCAAGGAGATGGTAATCCTCAAGCAAGATTGGACCTGCATATTATATGACATTACATACAGATCAGAAAATCCACTGTCAATGCTTCCAAATAATGCAATAACTGAAGGCCCATCATTCTTCAGCATTCTTCACTTCATATATGATGATTTGGGTGTTTTTTTTTCAAGAGACAAACTACAGCCAAAACACAGCTAGCAAACTGCACACTCTAAGCTTCTGAGTGGTCAACTATGCATTCTTCTAATGTGGTTAATTAGTTTCAGAAGGCTCTTGAAGTACCTCGCTCGCCAACTGTCAGGGAGGCATTGTTGTTCCACACAGGAGCACCTGAATTGGTGGTCCAGAAGTTTGAGTTGTGTGCACTTGATGGCCGAAACTGCAAAACATGCAGATATGTTCTCAGCTTTCACAAAATGAAATTTGGTACCAAAAAAATCCTCAGATCTTCGTTTCCAAAATGAAGAGTTCCAAGCCATCCAGCAACAAAGACTTGAGGGTTGAGACTTCAAAGCAAAGAAAAGTCATCTTCATGACACCCCCAAAAAAAAGACCACCACCAAATCCAAAAAGACCCTAAATCAGTGATCCAAAATACAAAAGAATTGCTCAAATAACTTCAAAGGAAATGTGGGAGCAACAAAGTTCTCATCACAAAAAGATGCTACAGAAAGAATGAGGGATCCTTCTCCCCCCACAAAATCCCAGCACTAAATTGGTCGAAACTTTGGTTGCATGTCGAACCAGGGAAGATAATCCATGGTGATGGTATCAAATCTACAAAAAGGTACCAAAATAGCAGAACAGTTGCAAAACTCAACCAGACTCAAAATTGGGGGGGAAAAAAATCGAAAAACGCTTCAAGAAAACCACCCCAAAACCGACTGACACCCAAAACTTGTAAACCTCAAATTGCAGGAAAAAAAATTGGATGGGAAGGAAACGGAAGACAGAAAAACCCACCACAGCAACAAACCCTTTCAAAACCCTTCCAAGAACAAAATCCACCAGAAATTTTAAAAACCACCACTCACTGCATGAAACGTTCAGCTTCACAGACATACCTTGTAAGGATCCATGTTGCAAGAGCGCCAAGAATTTTCCAAGCAACGATTTGCTCTCTCTCTCTCTCTCTCTCTCTCTCTCTCTGTGTGTCTCTTGATCGGATCGCTCTCTAGACCGCGCGGTCGCTGCGGAAGACTGTCGCGGCAGAACAACGGCAACGAAAAACGACTGCGGAGAGTAAAGAAGAAGCGAAAGGGGGGGGTGGGGGCTAACTCATTTAGTGCCGTCGATTTTGGACCATTGGATTAATATCCGACGGTAAAAGAACATGCCACGTATGTTCCGTGGCGTATTGCTCGGACGGTGGGAGCGTGGCCAGTAACACACCGGGTATGGTTTTTCAGCGCTTATCTGCTACGTGGCTATTTATCATTCGTCAATGGTCCGAATGATTGGGGTTTGTCCATGTGAATGAATGGTGGAGCGGGCAGTCTGGTTCATTTTATTTTCCTGGCCACAAGCCTCTTAATACATGGCCCACGGGCAGATACATGATAAAAATAATCATCCCCAGGTACATGACTCTAAGTGCTGGTGGTCCTTTTTTCAAACTTTATTACTATTTTTTATTTTTTATTCTCGAAATAAGACGATTTTTTTCACTTCACAAACACGTTTTACGTCTAGGAATAACAAGGTTTTTTATAAAAAAATTTAATTCCAATTTTTTTTTCGACTTTTTTTTTCAATTCTTTTTCAGGATATTCAAAATATTCAAATTAAGTACTTGACTTTCGGGTTGTGGTCCTTGTTTTTTTTGGGTTATATTTGAGGGGGGGGGCGGGGGGGGAAAGCAAAAAAGTGGCTACTTTCTTTTTGCTTTAAAAGCACGTTTTTTTGCCAATTTTTTCTCAATTTTTTTTTTTCCAAAATATGGAAGATTTTCCCAAAAATGAACTGGAACTTTTTGGCGAAAAAAAGCCCCAATGCTTTTGGTTTTTGGATGAATAAGGTAGTGATAACTTTTCACAATCACTTTACGGACTAGAAAATGCATCGTAAGAGAATGTTCTATGGCATAAAAAGATCATATATAATGTGGAGTGGAATAGCTAGTTGAGGTAGGTTACAAAACAAAGAGCATTGGAAATGGCATAATTTTTTGAAATAGTGGCAAAATCATTTTCCTTTTTAAAAACACGGTTTTTTGCAATGGAAAAGCCAAAAAAAGAAAACTGGCATTTTTTTTTCCCCCCAAATAGTATCAAAATTTCACAATCACTTTACGTACAAGAGTATGCACCTGTAAGGGCATGTTCCACGGCATAAAAAGATCATAGCATAGGTATGAAATAGCAGTTGCGGTAGATTACGGAACAAGAGGGAGAGAGAGAGATGACAAATGGCATAAGTTTGGGGAAATGACTGAATCAGGCTACTACCACTGCTAATTCTGTCATTTAAAGTATAGCTGAAATCTTGCAGAATAGCTAGCGACGTAAAAATAATCCTTTTCCGAACTACAGAATGGGTCACCCAGTCTCATACTATGGTAGGTCCAGTTCCACTCAGGAACACAGTGAGCCTGTCTAGGGCATGTAACACTCAAATGGGCAAGCGTTCCACGTCGCAGAACGCCTGGTTGATGATGGGTTCCGCCGTCATATGGCCAATATGGCTGGAATTACCAAAAAGGGGATTACAGGCAAACTGCAATTCTGACCCAATTACAGTAACTAATAAGAACTCACACTAATGCTTGTGTTTTTTTTGTTTTCTTTTTTTTTGGGAATTTTTGAGAAATATAATAATAATAATAATCCTTCATATGTTTTCATTGCTAGCAGGACATGACTCCAGCAAAGCAAGTGTGCAAGTGTGCAAGTGTTCATAGATAATTATGCATTACGGAATCGTCAAGTCCCTGCCCATTATGCTGTGTAAGGTACCAGGTGCACCACTGACATTAGAGTTTTAGGGTTTAGTAGTGCTTTGCATTAGAGTTTTAGGGTTTAGTGCTTTGGAATAAGGTTTTAAGGTTTAGATTTAAGGTTTGGATTGAGTTTTTGTTTTAACATCGGAGATTAGGGTTTTAATTTTAGGGCTTTCGATTTAAGGTTTAGATTAGGGTTTAGGGTGACTTTAAACGAGGTCCAAGGTCTAGGGACTAATGAATTCAAGTAATCTTATTGGTCGAAAGATTTAAATTGGTCCCAAGGCCTTTAGATGAGGGTCCAAAACCAAAAAGTGGCAAATTGAAGTTAAACTTACATGGCACATGTTTTGGAGGGAAAATCAATTGGTTCAAACCAAAAATGAATGTTAAAAGTAAAGCTCTTGGTTTGGAAACCCAAGAATCTAGGGACCAAGTATAATCCAACTCAAGGATTCAACTTGCTTCAAATCAGTCCAAATTGGTTCCTAGGAAATTGGACCCTGGATTTTCATCTAAAGTGGGCCTTAGTTTTATACTTAAAAGTTGGGATTTACAAGTGATCACCACATTTGGACTGGGCATCCTTCAAAATTGACCCCAAATCAACACTTTCTACAATTCATTTTGTATATGAAACATGATAAGGTTTCCATGTATGATGCATTTGTATGGAATTGGTCAAAGAATGCAATTTGTGATGATGCCATTTTCACTACATCTTGCATTATTGATGCAATTGGAGATGAAATTTATTGGCCCACAACACATGAGTGAGTTTTGTTGAGCACAAATATGGTGGAATTCTAGGATTGCATTGGGTTCATTGATGGCACGCTCATCAAGATTCGCAAACCTTGGAATGATGGGGCCCACAAGGTTTGGTTCAATGGGTGAAAGCAGATTTATTCAATAAACAACATTGTGGTTGTTGATCATAGATGTTTGTTCATTTACCTAGATTTTGGGTATCCATGTCTTTATCATGACATCACCATTTTGCACCAATCTAAACTACATAAGAATTGGCATCAATCATTTTTGCATGGTGATGAATATTTTGAGTACTTGTTGGGAGATAATGGCTAGCTAGGTGAAGAGATGTTCATCATGAAGAGGATTAGGAGGTGTGAGATAGGTCCTAATGTTGACCAAGATGCTATCAAAGCCTACAACAAAATGCATGTTGGGTATAGAATGCGGCTAGAATGGGGGATTGAAAAGGAAATGGAGATGGTTAATGAAAAGGTTTGATTCCACAAAGCCAAAGTACACAATTTTGTTAAGAGCTACAATTACATTGACAAAAAATTTGCACAAACGCCGAATGGATTTCACATTTGAAGTCACAAGTGAACAATTACCCAACCTTGTTGACCATGGGTGGGATGAATACTTCTAATTCTATAGGTCTAAAATTTGTTTAACTCTTGTTTTAAACTCCTTTTCACTAATAACCCTTAACTTCCTAGTAATTTTTAGGTAGTTGATTTTAACCTTGTTTGTTTTGCGAACAATAATTTGCATGTGTGCTTACATTAGAACTAGGTGTTGTTCTAAATCCACTTTCATGATGGATGCCATTTTGTGATTATTGCTACAAATATTCACCATTCATCTGCCCATTATTTGTTGGAGTTGGAGTGGAAGTAGATGAAAGGCCTGAATTTACAACATGCCCAATTAATGGAGGATTTGAGTGCCTAGAAATGGATGTAGGAGCATATGGAGGAATAGATCCAAAAATATAGTTTGAAATAGATGGTGTTGTTGGATTATTAGTACCATTAATCAAATGTTGTCAACATTTCAAAACATTACGCATGGTATCCCATCTATTGATTTCAAGTGTACCAACACTTCTTCGTTCTACAAAACCATTCTATCTAATCCCTCCTCATTTGATGTCCCTATTTTCAACTCCCACAATGTTTCTCACAACCTTTCTTTCAAGGTTTCTTCCTGGAACTATGATTCTAGATAATCCGATTTATATGAAACATAAACAACCTTCCACACTGCATTAGAATTGAGTTGTGTATTCTTTGATTTGTCTTTGTTATAGATAACAAAGTGATGGTTATAGGTGCTGCTCAAGTGAATGGATTCCAAAATGGCATGATTTTTTTTCTTCTCATCTTGGTGCTTTTGACACATGCATATTTAGGAAGTTCTTTTGTGTTGAGAACCTTCCACCCCAACAAAAATAGACCCATGCACACCTAAAAAACCTTCAAACCTCCACATCATTTTATTTCAATTTCTTTTTCTTTGTGCCTCTTTGTCTTTTTATCTATATTTCTCAATCTCTCTATGTCTCTTTCTGTCTCTCATTTTTAATTATTTTATTTATCTCCATATATATATATATATATTTGTCTCTACTTATGTGCCTCTCTGAGTCTCCATCTTTTTTTTCTTTCTATCTCTTTTTATCTCTCTATGCGCCTTTGAGACTTTCCATTTCTCTTTTTGCTTTTGTTTTTTTCTATCTTTCTCTATTTTAAACAATGGCCAAGGGTTGATGTTATGAAGGTTCAATGGGTCTTTCTTCCAATCACTTTTCAAGTGTTTTTCTTCTCCTCATTACATTTTCTTGACCAATGGCTTGTCTTTCCACAATTCCAACAGTGTGTGGCTTTCTTTCATTCAACAATCTCCTTTTGTTGTTCATGTTGTTCCCTAGTAAACACCAAATTTTTAGATTGGTGTACCACTTTTGGATCAAAAAGTGGTAGTGTATGTTGTGGTTCTTCCACCCATGTTAGTAGTTCGATTCTTAACATCCTTCATCTTGAGGTTTGGATTTACATGTTGAACAACCAACTCCCTTAACTCATTGGGTTCAAGTGAACAAGATGAAACAATTAGTTCATTCAATTGAAGTGAACAATGTTATCAATCTTTTGGACATTGATCAAATAAAACTCTAATCCCCACATCCATAAATACAAAACCATCAATACATATCCATTTGCCCATAGGTCCTGTTCCATTTAGGTAATCATCATTCCATCCTCATGGAAATATGAATTTTATTAAGGTCGATTCTAAACAGTAATTCAAGCCTAACCAATGCTCATTATTTGGCTATAATTGGCACTCAAGAAATAATATGCCACTTTGTTAGCAACTTCAATGTTTATTGGACCTCATGATGTCTTTTGTGACAGTTGAAATCATGGTTGATCCTAACATCCTTAGGGTGGGTGAAAGACATAATCATACTTAAGCAAATTATAGGTAGGGGAATGATTTGTCTGAGACTATTTCTCTTGCACACAAAAAAACCATTCAAACTTTGAAATAGAATGGGTTTTATAAAAACTTTGATTATAAAAATACCTAGCAAATTTTACCTATCATATGTTTTGGAGCTATTGGAAACCCACATGTTGAGCAAGAATTTCCACCTATTCTAGAGCTAATAAGAATGCCTTATATATTCAAATGTAGAAACTTACATTTGATCAAGTTGAAAAATTGGCAATTTAAGCTAGAAGAAGATGCATTGAGTTTTGATACCCTAAACCATAAATATGTGGCATTCTTGTGCATGCACCTTACTTGTATATTCAACTCTCTCTAGATTGTCAGAACATTTGATGAATGTCCAAGATATATGTTGAGCAAGCCAGCTCCTTGGGTTCAAGTCAATAATTAGATGACCTGTTGACTTCAAAAGGTTCAAGTGAATAACCAACTAGATTTCATGGACCTTGATCAAACAAAACCTTATACCTTCCATTAGTCAACAAAATAACATCAATGCAAACACATAAAATGGCTTCCAAGTTGAATTTATGAACAACAATTAATTCATTGGATGCATTATGTTCAAGTGAATAGGTAGATGAAATGATGACTTGATTGGATGGAAATGAACATTCAATTGGATATCCTAGACCTTGATTAAATAGAACCCTAAACCCCACCTTGATCAGTAAAATAACATTTTTGGATTGTTTAGGTTTATATGTTGATCAACCAGTTATTTGGGCTCATTGAGTTGAAACAAAACAACCATAATAAATGAACATGACCTCATTAGGAAAGCAAGCTCCAACAAGTCATAAAAGTAGAAAACCTCATAAATTCCAATTTAAATCAAATTACAAAATGTGCATAACACAAGTTAAATTGACAACCCTAATGAAGAAGAATAATAATCTGTATTTTCATCTAATTCCACATTTTCAAAGGATTCAAATGTATCATACCATCCCACAAAATATTGTTCGTTTCAATTTGAAGTCGTTCATGAAGAGAACATCTCTCGAGACCATGCATGGCTACAAATTTATGGTAAGCCTTATTATTGATTTTGACAAATTCCAAAGCATTCCATGCAATTGTTTCTCTCACTACTTTACACCACCCCTTGTTTACTTGGTAAAGATGCCAAAGCATGGATGGGGTCATGGGTAAGCATGGAAGAATGTATGCAACCACAATATTGTTTATGATAGGTGGTAGAAAATGGCGAGCATCATCAACAATTGATGTGATGAAAAGTTGCTAGAAATTCTAAAAACCAAGAGTGGAAGAATATGGAAACATAGGATGGAAACCAAACTTCAAAGATTTCAACAAAAGGGATGCAATTACGAATGTGATTAATTCACAAAACTTGTGGTAGAATACAGAAAGAAACTAGCAAGACACGAGGAATGCTTCCCATAGAATTGGGTCATAGTCTAAAGCGCTAAAAAAATCTTCGCCTTCCCACACTAGTAGAAAAACCCTATTTTTTGACTTGTCTCAAGTGACTAAAATTGTTTTTTGTGACTATTTCGCAAGAAACATTTTTAGTCACCTAAGACAAGTTGAAAAATGGGGTTTTTCTTCTAGTGCCAATTTTTTAAAATGAGGACCATTTGGTTGAGATCAAGAGGAAAGAAGTTTAGGTATAGAAACCTTACGCAAAGCTCCACATTATAGTTCTAAGGGTCATCATTAAAATTCCTTGTTATTGAAGTTGTAGTTGTTGTTGAAGCTCCTTGTTGACAGAGTTGCAACTCACCGTAAAAAATCACAAACCACAATGTTGAAAGCTCACTGTCAAGACCACAACACCCATGAAACTTAAAGCTCACAAATTGCTCAAAGCAAGCCTTTTTTCACAAACTACTAAACTTTAAGACCTTCACAAACTACTTCCACTCTAAACCTTCCTCACAAATTAGTTGGGCTCCAAAGCTTCTTTGTAAAAAACACTCACTTTAATCACACTCACATTATAAAAAAGTAACATAGGTTATAGGAAGAAACTCCTTTGATCTTGAGTTAAAGAGAAATTTTTAGTTTGTTCGTTTTACCTTCAGGATATGCCCATCGTGCCTTTTTGTGTTCGTCATTTCTTTTCCCTAAACCTAGTACCAAAACCCTACATTTTCTAATTTTATGGATAACTTTAATATGTAAAAATCTGTGTCACCCATGGAACAATTAAAATTATCATCCCATAGTAGGCATTGACATCATTTAAGCATGATTTAATTCACGTGTAATTAACATTATTTTGATTTGACCAAATTTTTAGTTAACTTAATCAAATGAGACATGTTTATTTATT
This sequence comes from Sphagnum contortum, assembly GCA_963920785.1. Lineage (NCBI taxonomy): Eukaryota > Viridiplantae > Streptophyta > Sphagnopsida > Sphagnales > Sphagnaceae > Sphagnum > Sphagnum contortum. The sequence continues at coordinate 7,786,788 of OY987294.1, read as the reverse complement.
TTTAAATGGCAAAAAAACAAACAAACAAGTAAATTTAATCACAATGATAGAGGCATAAAAGATATGATTTTGTAATAGTGGTAGCCTTTTGCCTTAAGGATCTTACATTATAGTATGCACAAATGTGAAAAATGATTGATCACAAGTTGTACACCTTATTGGATTGTTGAACAAGCCATTCATTTCCTTGCATTCCTTTCCTTACTACAATTTATGAATAATATTTCAACAATAAGAATCAATCACAGGCACAACCCCAAACAACACAACATGTGAATGAACTTTTCATGTAACATGAATTCTCACTTTTGTAATTCCCATTCCAAAAGTATAATAGAAGTTCAAAAGGTGGACAATGTAACATTCCATAGGATTGATGGCATGACATTCCACCATTTGTGGGTTATAAGAATGGGTGTTTATTAGCACAAACACTAAGATGTTGAAATCCAACAAAAAATGGGTCCATGCACACCACTTCCCCACATTTATGAAAAGTTTTTCAAATTTTTGTTTTCAATTAGGTTGAAATTTCCCATACATGTAAACTTCCTTCTTAGGAACTCGATGGTGCAATTGGCACCCTAATTCGATGAATGTTGTACATAAAAAAATGACTTTTTGAAGTACATTCCCAATTAATTCCAAAATTAACTTTGAAATTATTTAAATTTTCATCTCATTGTTGCCAATGCTCCTAAGCACATTCTTGTTGATGTTAGATAAATAGAAAAAAAGAAAGGTAGAAACGAAAGAATAGAAAAAATGAGAAAGATGACACTACTACAAATCATGATTTTTCAAAAGGTTCAACTTGACTAAGGTGTCCACATTGACCAAAAAATGTTTGTTTTGACTAAAGGCATGGCGCATGAAAGACACATGATTTTTTTGGTTGGTTATTTTGACTAAAATGACCATTTTGACCAAATGTTAAGTTGTACATCTAATCAAGAGGGTCAATTTTTTTAAATGGTTCATTAAGATGCCCATGGCTTAGTCAAATTAACCATATTGAATGGCCATGTTTAGTCAAATTGGTCATATTAATTTGGTCAACTACCTAACCTACTTACTATGTTTATTTAGTTACCTAGTTACCTATTTACCTAACATATACCTACCCATGTATTACCTATGGCCTCTACCTACCCAACATTTATAGATCTACTTATTTATCTACTTACTCACCTACTTAATATTTATTTATTTACCTACTTACCTACTTAACATCTACATATCTACCACCTACCTAACATTTACCTATCTACTTACCTACCTACTTAGCATCTACATATTTACCTACCTACCTACCTACCTACCTAACATCTACATATCTAACTACTTATTTACCTACTTATTACCTACTTACCTATTATTCACTCATCTGGCATTTACCTGTCTACCTACCTACTAACCTACCTAACATCTACATATTTAATTACCTATCTACCTACCTACCTATTATTTATTTATTTATTTATGTATTATCTACCTATTTATTTACTAATCAATTAATCTATTTGTATTTACTTACCTGCCTATTTATTTACCTACATACTTATATTTACCCACCTACTCACCTGCATATTTACTTACATATCTATTTATATTTTACATAATTAAGTAAGTACATTTAAAAACATAGGTAGGTAGGCATGTGTACCAACTTATCTACCTAGTTAGGTACTTATTTACTGACTTATTGATGTTGATAAAAAAATTCATTGAAATTCAAGGAAACATGTTAAATGCATTTGGTATCATATTGTTTTACAAAGTGGTGTGATGATTGATGGTCAAGACATTAGTTAGGAGCAAAGGAAACCAAGGTTTAATCCTCCTTACCAACATATATTATGTGGAGTATGCATATTTGTATATATACTTTGTACATGTGTGTAAATGTATAATACTTGGGTGGGTTGTGAATAGGTAGGTAGGAGGTCATGGGTGGATGGGTGGTAGGCACATATTCATTCATTCATTTATTTCATTTTTTATTATTTAAAAATTGGGTTTCTTTTAATTAAGTTTTTTGGTTGCCTAATTTTTTTGTCTAATTTGACCAATCAAAAAAATCATCTTATGGTCAGTCAAGTTGGATGTGACCAAGTCAACTTGATCAGTATGACCAAGTGGTGAAATGTGACCAAATGTCAAAAAAATGGATTTTGGTCTAGTTTTCTAATCAAATAATACCATGTTTTCTAGTAGTGTAGAAAGAAGGATAAGCCTTTGTGGCAAATGAAAGGGCTCCTCCTCCTCACAATGCGATGTTTTTTCACACTTTTTCCAATTCATAAGATTCCCATTCTCTATGTACCCAAGCCCCACTAGGCTTCAAATATCTAGGGAGTGATACAAAATATAAGCAAAATGAAACAACCCACAGGCTATAAGTGTCCAAGCAAAGCTCCCCAAAACCCAAAAATAGTTTCCCATGCAAAAATATGGTGTTCAAAAATCAAATTTAATTTTAGCACAAACAAATTAGACTCATTTTTAACAATTCAAAAAATTTACTCACTTGTAACAAAGACGAATCCAAACCCAAAGCACAACTTACATAACAATATGTAAACATGAAATATTTCAAAACACAAAAAAAAGATTACATAACAAACTTGTGTGTTTTAGAATTTCAAATGATAAAAAATAAAAATAAAACTAATTAAGCTAACCCAACTTATCACCAATATTTAAAATTTTAACTAGAAAGCTAAATCAAAACACTTGACCTACCCAACAATGGTTCGATCCAAGATTGGGTAGTTTTTTTAATTTTGATTTTCCCTAAAAATTTCAAAATGAAAAAACCTTTAATTTTGGGTTTTCACTTCAAAGACTCAACAATTTTCAAGAAAAATTAAGAAAAATACTTAATTAATGTGCACAAAAGCTCAAACAACTTCTAATAAAAATACAATAAAATTGAAGTGCAACTACACACAAATGAAAATATAAATCAAACCCACAAATTATGCACAAAAATACTCCAACAAAATGTTGTTCATAACATGGAAATGTTGGAAAAATAAAAACCAAATACACAAAGCTACATGATAAAGTCATAGCTTAGGTTGGTGTTAAATGAATTGAAAGTATTATGGGAGAGAGGGGCTTTTTTTATAATTGTTATGGGATTTAGCTCGATTTTTTTTCCATAAATTATTTCAAATGGTTTTATCATCCAAGAAACCTTCTTAAATGCATTTCTAAACACATGTGATGAATGAAAATGTATAATTGGATGCATTGCCTATAAACTCATCCTAAGAAGCCCACATTACACCTTACCCAACATAATGGGTGGCAACTTGACCATTCCATGGTGTGTAATGTGCTCTAGTATATCATTTTTTTGGCCAACAATAAATATATAGCCAAAAAGTGAAATTAGATAATAGAAGCTTTGAAATCAAGTGTTTTCGAGGAATCTTGATCAAATCGAAATTCTAGCCAAATTCGGCTAAATCTTCCTAATGGATGGGATGATCACCACTTTGGCTACTTCACAACATTGAGAAAGAAAAACATTGCTTGGTTAGGGTGTACGATTATGATCACTAGAAGAACATTACGCCAAATAATGTTGTCAAGAACATGTCATCAATCTGTCATTCCAGATCTTACTGATAGATTCCATTCAGGATTCCATCTGGCGACCGGTGGTCGGAGGTCCTTCCGGAAATCGGGTATGACCGGTAAAATCTGCCACCCCTCTCCCCAGACCTTAATGATTTCGTTTTAGAATTCCATCTGGTGACCGGTGGTCGGAGGTCCTTCCGAAAATAGGACCGGCGATGACCGGTAGTCGTCTCTCTCGTTTTCCCTTCCGATCCGTGAAGTGCGTGTGTTTGCCGGGAAGAGAGCGAGTCTGTCGCTTTGTGGTTGCGGGAGACTGAAAATTTCGCGTGTTTTTTTTCTTCTTTTCACTTTGCGTTTGCGAGGAGTCCACACTTTCTTGTCGCTGTTTCCTACTTCTCATTTTCGATTGATTGCAGAAATATTTTTTTTATAACCGAAAAATAACCAGAAGAATCGATGATGGGAGAAGCTAATGGACACGGGGATAATAATCTGGCGTGCGTAGATATGAGCTCGCCCGACTTGGCCACAACAGCAGCTCGGCTTCGCCAGGCAAGTTTCCTCCCCTCATCAAACTATCTGCTTTCCTTTAAGGAAAAAAAGAATTGGATACTAGTCTTTTTGTGGTTGTGAATTTTTGGGGTTTGAGCTGCTCAATCCCCCAGAAGCCTGTCCTGATTGTGCCTTTCCTCCCTTATTGAAGTCAATGCATCCAAAATTTTCTTTCTTGGAAGGTGTGTGTGTGTGGAACTGGTATATGCTGTGTTTGTGCCTCTCTGCGTAAAAGGAGAATATGCTTTTTTTGCCCATGTGTGTATCTGGGAAGTAAGTCTCCCTCCTGTCCTTAAACATCATGGTTTTCACAGAGTTCCGGTGTCAAAAGGTATTTTGAGGTTTCTAGCTTTCATCAACTGAAGGAGCTATTTTCTGAAATTGGAGATTTGAGTTTTGGTCGAAATAAAAATGAATGGAGAAGTGACTGGCCGAGAAAACCTGAATTTGGATGCACAGTAACAAAACATGCGTCTGCCAACCTTATGGTCCTTTGAAGCCAAAAGACTTGTCATGATTTCTCCTGCAATTTGATTCTGGAAGTTCTGGGAGAATTTTGATACACTTTCAGGAGCTAATAGTTGATAGACATCCATTCCAATTGCATGATTTGACCTATTTCTTGAACTCTGCAGGTGCCTGTACAACCATCTTCATTACCAAATTTGTTCACTTTGTTAGCTAAGGTGGCTATGAGAACCAGGTTCTAGGCAGGAGTAACAAGATGAATTTCTCAAGCATGTTTCAAAGACAATTCTTAGGGTCGGAAAATGTGAAAATTTGAGCTGAAGACAATTGTGTGATGTGGGCAGGCTTGTATGGATGTTGGATTTTTCTATCTCATCAACCATGGTTTGGATTTAGAGCTTCTTGATCAAGTGTTTGAACAGAGCAAAAATTTCTTTGCTCTCCCAATGGAGCAAAAGATGAAGGTGTTGCATGACAAGAACCACCGTGGCTACACACCCTTTGAGGAGGAAATACTTGATCCAGCAAAGCAGTCCAAAGGTGATTCGAAGGAGGGATATTACATAGGGAGGGAAGTGCCAGACAGTGATCCTCGATCAAAAAAGCCATTGCATGGACCAAACCAGTACCCTTCTTCAGGTCAATTGTCCAAGGCTTTTTTTTAGTCAAAGATGTCCATCTGCATGCATTTCAAGAGTGCTGCCAATGGTTGTCACCCAGATGATGCTAGTGGTTTTCAGTACACGTCACACTGTTTTTTGCCATCTAACGTGTGAGGAAGAGTAATGAGAAGTGGTTGAACAGTGTTGTGCAGAGGTTTTACCAGGATGGCAGGAGACCATGGAGCAATACTTTGATGAGGCAATGTATGTAGTCTAAATCTGATCCTGCAAAATACTTACAAGATCAGCAAAGTAAGGGCTTACTTTGTGGGCATGTCTCAATGACTGAATGAATTCTTGGTTGTTCTTCTTTTCAACTGATGAAATTGATAGTGGGAAGGGTCTGCACTGCAATTTTTGCTTGAGAAGGTTTTTGATTTGTGGGGATGAAGGCCATCTGGAGAATCAAGGAGGCTCCCCTGTTGAAGAAGCTACTGGCTAATAGATTGATACTTTGCTGATGATTTATTTTGCAGGAAGCTTTCTAGAAGGGTTGCAGGACTGATAGCATTAGCACTCAACTTGGATCAAACCTATTTTGATAAGCCAGGCTTGCTTGATGATCCTATGGCTGCTCTCCGCCTCCTTCACTATTCTGGTTAGTTCAACAGCTCTGCAAGCAGAATGGAGATACAGATTCTGGGGTAGAAGGTCATCAGCTCTACTATATGTATTGTGTTTGGTAAGGAAGTAATGCAACTAAGTTGGTTTTCACAGCAGAGGAGTCTCATCCTGGACTAGGAATATATGGAGCAGGTGCACACTCCGACTATGGCATGATAACTCTGCTAGCCACCGATGATGTTCCAGGCCTTCAGGTTCTTCCTCATGCCTTTTATGTGTTGGTCAGAGTTTACAAAGCTCAATGTTAAAATTCGAAGGCTTTGCTAATTCTAAAGTTGTCACATGATGCCAGATATGCAGAAACAAGGATGCAGTTCCACAGATCTGGGAGGATGTACAACCACGAAAAGGGTAAATAACTTCTTTGTCACATGGAATAACATCCCTTGTGTATGTTGAAGCTGTTGAATATTGAATTCACATAGAAGATGTAAAGAAGAGAACCACTGACTTACAAATGTTTCCTGTTGAGCATGACAGGGCCTACATAGTGAATTTGGGTGACATGCTTGAACGCTGGAGCAATGGCCTATTTCGGTAAGATGCTCACAGTTTCTGATCCTTCTTTCTGCAAGTAGACTTGTCTCTAGAGGCAACCAAAGTCCTGAAATGAATTGACAAACCTCCTTTGTGTTTGCAGGTCTACACTACACCGAGTCGTGAACCCAGGCATGGAGCGGTACTCTGTGAGTGGCCTCCTTTCTGTGGTCTTATTATCTGCCCCAGCATCACAACATGATTCACCAATATAACACTCCTGGCCTAGAATAAAATTTGGATTAAAATGGTGATTGGGATCAATGTTTCTCATCTTTACTCATAGGATTTGTTTTATTTGGTGGAGATTATATGTGTTCCTCACAAACTCGTTTTGCATGGATGTGCAGATACCATTTTTCTTTGAACCTAACTATGACTGTGTGGTAGAGTGCCTTCCTACATGTTGCTCAGAAGACAACCCGCCCAAGTATGATTTGATTATCTGCCTAAACTTCATGTACCCTACTTCCTGATGTCGTGCTGAAATCCAGACACTATGAAGCACAATGGGACAATCTCTAACAAGGGGAGGGATAGAGTAGCTCAGATTCTTAGCAGGTGTGTTAAATTACAACAACACTAATTTGGTGTTTTCCCTTTTGTTACAGGTATCCTCCTATCACTAGTGGCAATCACCTTCTTGGCAAGTATAAAATCACTCATCAGGGGTTCAAATCGGACAAGGTTTGAATTCAGTTCAGACCCAATTTTGGGTCATGGAACAACTACTTAGCAGAGAGCTATTGACCAAGAACTTTCCTTTTTCAAGAACACTTGGAAAATCCATGTGTAACTTGTTCAAAACTAAATGCATCCATGTGCTCAACCACAGTGAAACCCACAGGATCATGCAGTCTAGTGTCAGAATATTGTGGAATGAAATTTTTCTGCTGAATTTAAATAATAACTTTGATGGGTTAATTCAACTTACCAAATCCTACCTTTGGGTTAGATCTCAATGCTCTCAATTCTGAGGTTTGGCAAAGAAGATAAGTCTCACCTATGTGTTTGTCAAGAGGAGCTTTCTGCAACAAATGATCCACACAAATAAGCACTGGTATTTGGGCAGATCAACTTGCTGGAATAAAAAGTTTTACTTTGTATTTATCCTGTTGGATTTTTGATGGGTCAAGGAGTTCAACCAGAGTCATCAATGCAGAAGAAAGAATTTCATGCTGCCACATTACTTTCAGGTACTACTGTATGAGTACAAATTGTAGAGACTGAATGGCCCTTGTATCCAAATGGCTACTGTTAGTTAAAAATGTTCAGCACTCCACCAATGCACATTAGAGCTCAAGAGGCCAAATGTTTTATTGTGTGATGCACAATGGGCAGTCACCAAACACACATGTCATGCATGGAAAATGAATCAACCCAACAGCAAGGGAGGTATAGCTTGGAACCACTTCAACAGAAGAGAGAAAGGCAGGCAAATTTGGGTGCAAAGAAGTGTGGAATCATGCCTTCTCATTCATTGCATTCAGTGGAAACAGCCATTTTCATCCTGCAGGGTCCTTGTAGTAGTAATAGTCTGTGAGAGTAATGGCCGATTTGTACAGTCTCCACTCATGGCACTGCAGCCAGCTCTACATAGTGCTTGAGATATATGGTCAAGCTGGTAGCTTCTCCCTGCATCATCTTCTCATCAACATGTGCAGCGAAATTTTACATTCTCATCAAATGGTTGTCACCTGTGCCCATTCTCCATCAACAGCTTCTTTCCATAGTGTTACATTGTTGTTAGCATCTGAAACCGCAAGTATATTCCCTGTCAAAGACCAGCTCACTCGCCACACAGGTGTCTTGAAGTCATGCATTGTCAAGCCATCCCATTGATCACCTTCTTTACCCTGAACACAGTTGACAACACACTTTTACTATTAAAAGAAGATCACCCTGTCTTCCTCAGGACTGCTGGGGAAAGGGGAAGAAAAAAACCATTCTGGGAAAGCAATAAAAAATCAAAACAGACTGCCTGCTGGGAAAAGCAATAAAGAAACCAAAGCTCATAGTAGGAACTGTGTGACAGCACTAGGATTCATTACCTGTGTCCAGATAACCACAGTTCCATCTTGTGATGCACTGGCAATTGTGCATTTAGGGAGACCAAGATTTGGTGCCCAAGCTACATCCCGAACCCAATCAGTGTGTTTGGAAAGTGGAGGGAAGCAATCAAGCCTCCAGTTCCCACCTGTGTACTTCCACACCTTCACTGTGTTATCACATCCGCCAGAGGCTAGCTTCTGCACAGGCATTGCACTCTCCCCAACTAAAGAACCTGGGGCAGCTGAAGGTGCCCAAGTGACAGATGTAACTCCCACTGGATGGGCTGGATCAATCTTCGCCTTCTCCCATGCTCCATCCGCCTTTTGTGTCAAAACAGAAATGGTACCATCTGACGATCCACATGCCAGGCACAACCCGAACTCATGTGGAGCCCAACATATGCTGTTCACAGAAGAGTCATGCTCCTGGAAAACCTGTGTTCATCATGTAAAGGCATATAACAAACACAATGAATTGATGTACTTCTCAGTGTCAGATGGAACTGAATTGAAATCCAAACTGGCAGAAGAACTTGCAAGGTGGATAATGAAACCCTAAGAACTTGCAAGATGAATGATGAAACCCTAATCACAGGGCACAACCAGCTTGATGCCTAAGTACTTGATGTTGCACAATGCTCTCGATTCTAAAGAAGGGGGGATCTGCAAGCTTACCTGTGCCTGCGTCCACTCGTTGTCAGCTCCCTGTTTCCAGATAATGACTTTCCTGTCATAGGAGCATGAAGCAAGGATGGATCCGAACTTAGGGTGCGCCCACGCCACCTGCCACACCGGACCTTCATGGCCAATGAGAGTAGCCAGCGCTACTGTCTGCTCCGGGGCACCTACGGCAAACAGCTTGATGGTCCGATCCGAGGAACAAGTGGCCAGACGCTTCCCGTAATAGTCCATCGCCAGATCGTGCACCACATCTTGGTGCCCCGATTCCAGAGACTGTGTCCCTGTTTGCGTTGCTGCCGCCGGCGACATCTTGCTCTATAGTTTCTTTTGCTCTAAGACACCCACTCTCCCTTCCCTCTATTCCTCTCGTCTGCAAATCCTCCCGCGGTGTCTCTCGCGCTCTCTCGACTCTCTTTTCTGTTTCACACACGCTACATTCTAGACTCTCCGAAACTCGCACGCAATGCAGTGTGACACACTCTTGTTCCCGTGTTTGAATTAGGGCAACGCGTAAGCACGATTCCACAGTCTTGTAGAGTCCCTTATGGATTTCGTAAGGTCCCCTGAACGGCCTTTATATAGTCCCCTAAAAACCTCCCAAATTTTTCTTGGAGGGACGCTTGCAGAGTGGAAAATCCCTGGGGGGCATTTCGGAAAATGAAACGCCTTTGCAGGCATGAGCATCCGTTTTTCAAAATGCTCAAAGTCATTTTCCCCCCATGATAACCTGACGAGGAAAAACTCACATCAATTTTTATCCTTGTTAAGGGCCTCAAAGTGGGGGAGTTTCTTTATCCTTGGTAACGGCCTTGGAGGTCAAAAGTAAGCGGCCCTTGGCTTTGCCTTAGGCAATCTCTTACGTTTGGAACTCCCGACTCCTCAGCCATTACCCTACACTTATGGTGATTTTATAAGGTCCATGTCCTAGAGAACTTCAAAATCTGTCAGATTTGCTTCGTGTACATGACCAATTGTAGGGAGCAACTCCTTCACATGGAAGCATGCCATTGGATGAGAGATCCCTAGTTATATGGTGACATTTTCATACCTCCCGGACTCCTTTTTGCACATTTTCCGTTGACTGATTGATTGAACCTCATAACTCACACTCTTCTTATTTCCTGTAACCCATAAGCTCAACAATTGGCTATGTCTGGGGAACTTGTGTGGTCGTCCTGATCACCTAGTCCATAAAAGAGAGGTATCTCTTCGGAGACATCTGATAAAATTGGAACGATACAGAGAAGATTAGCATGGCCCTTGCGCAAGGATGACACGCACAAATCAAGAAATGATCCGTAAAAGAGAGGTGTAATGGCTTTACATATTTTGTAACTTCTTGACGTCATCAAAATCTGTCATAATTTTAAGAACAAACTTTTACATATTTTGTAAAGTATCCCAGCGAGGCTGTCATCAAATTCTTTGGAGTTTTAAGGACTTTACATATTTTGTAAGACCCCAGCCAGGTTGTCAGTTTTAAGGACTTGACATCTTTGGCAAGGTCCCCACTGGGCTGTCATCAAAATACATGCATCTTTATATGCCACCCACAACGATGACCAACTTAGCTACTCATACAAAACAATCGGTCCCAAAAGGTGGTAAAATTCAAGGCTTGCAACTTTGGGACTTTGAAAAGAGGTGACAAGTTCAAATGGGATGATGGATAAGCTGATCCAGGTCATGTGCTGCAACTCTTCAATTAGCTAAACATTTCTCGGCCAATATTGGGTTGGTCCTAGTGTTAGAAGCCTGGAACTCTTGGATCAGCTCATAGATGAGTTTCCAAAGTTAACCTTCTTGCTACCCATTATGATCCCATAGTGTTGGAGCTCTTGGATTAGCTAATATGTAATTTCAAAGAGTGTGTAGATGACCCTGTGTTGGAAGCTTGGAACTCTTGGATAAGCTCATAAATGAGTTTACGAGGTTAACCAGATGGCTTTAGCAATGGGAGTGATGAAGATCATGAGTCTAAGGGGGTTTAGGGGTTTATAAATCAGTTCATAAATGAATTCACAATGATCAAGGATCACTTCTTCAACTATCTTCCATTGCATTTTGCCACCTTATGCAAGAGCTTGATTCAAAACTTCGCCACCCCTTACACTCTTATGAATCTATACATAGTTGGCTACAAGGTCTATTGATTTTTAGAATGTGACAATTAGATTTGAAAACTTTTCTAAACTTTGGAATCTATACATATTGTTTTGAAGCATTCGCTTCTATGTGGTTTTGTCTTCAAAGCTTTGTTCAAGGTGTTCGTTGCTTGCAAACTTGGTGTGTGATTCAAGGTGGGTACAAGATCCAAGCTACCACCCATGGATTTTAAAATGCAACATAAATTTTTGTGAAGATCTTATCAAGGAATCAAGCTTAGGATGCTACTAAATAATGTAATAAGGCTCAAATTCCATGTTGTTTGCACATGCCCAAATATGTTGATGGTTGTCCTTATCAAGTACAAATTGGGTATTGAATTGTTGATTAACTCTATCATCATTTATGAATCAAGTGTTGTTGTTTAATGTTGTAAGTTCAAGAAGTTGTAAGCATATGACTATTAATAGTTCATTGTCAAACTATTTGTAAGTCTTTCTTTGCATCCTACCTTTTGCACAAGGTGAGGCCCAACGTACTATTATGTTGTGCCTTCGATTTGAGGTATGGATATTGTGCAGGTCATTGGAAGGCTTTTGGAGCTAAACTAGGGGTAACAACAGGTCAATATTTTGTTAGTTCGACCAACCAACATGCCAAGAGTAAATGATCATAGTTTGTAACATTGCATGGTAAAAGTAGTTTCCAAGTTGGATTGAATTCTAAACATAAATGCAAATTTGTGTAGTTTGTGACAAATTTATCATCTCTTGAAACATGGGTGCTCAATTATAAAATATGAAAGCATGACAGAAATATTTGATTTTCTACAAGTTCCAAAGAGCCTTTGACATCATTGGAAAGACACAAATGCTTCGACAATGGCCGAATGCATGCAAGGATGTTATTTCATGAACATGTGAGTGTGAATGGCAAGTAGGTGAACATGAGCAAGTGAGCATGACCGAATCCTTTTTGGAATATTATTTGACACATGGGATAAAATCTTGTGTGATGTGGAGGAATATTTTGTCATGTGTTTTGGTATTTGTTTGTTGATATGTCTTTGTTAGTTTTATTGAATTAATAATATATTTTTTTCTTTTGTTTGGCAAGCCCATCATTTGCTACAACGAGCAAGATCCATTTTGATCAAGGTTCAATTCCCTCAAGAGATTATGCTTCTAGGTATAGATGAGATAATTTTCATTTTAATATTTTGGATGCCAATGTTTTACCCAATATTCAAAGTTTTCACCATGTTTTTACTTGTAAGATCATTCCAAAATGAAGAACGCCAACAACCTTTTACATAAAAAAACACAAAGTAGCCCCATTTTTGCTCACAAAATGGTGAGATTAAAAAAAATCCACTAATTTTTTAATATGTTGCCACATGTTAGCCTTGAACTAAAATGCTTTAGCCACCTTGGCTACCATTGAAAATCATTTAAAAAAAGATGCATTATGCCTATCATGACCATTTGAAAGGTATCAAAAATCACACACAATCAATGATTTTATTTTAAATTTTTGATGTTACAACATTGGTTAACATCCCGCCAAGGATTTCACATTAAATGTTAGCAAGACAAGTAAGATAGCAAAAAATGTATAATCATGTCATTGTTTGGGTAATTTACAACAGCAAGTGTTTTAAATTTAAAAATCATAATCCAAAACCCCAATTTTCAAAAATAGTTTTTTTTCACAGTTTTCCAAACAAAGTCAAAAAATTTAGATTTCAATTACTCATATGCAATAGTTTAATTTCTAGCAAATTTTTGTATCATGACAAAAACCAAACAACCAATGTAATAAATACATAATATTTTGTGGGGAAAAAAGGTCCAAAGTAAGAATGATATATAAGGGAAAAAATTGAAAATTGCCGTATTTAAAATTATAGTTTCTAGCATATCACAAAAAATATAGCATGATACCTAAACATTTTCACTTTCCTATTTAACCTATAGCCAAATTTGGCTATGTCCTCGTGGGTGATTTCCAACCAAAAGCCAACTGACTTACCTCATAAATTTGGGGGGAAAAACCACTCATAGCCTTATACGTTTTTTATTAAAAAAAAAGACATTTTTGGCATATTTAACATTTAGGAAATTTTATGAAATTTTATGCAAATGAGGGAACTATGTTTTCTCTCCTTTTGAGTAGTTTTCAAAGCTTGGATTTCACCACAATTTTTTCAAATAACCCAAAGGAAAACAATTATAAAATATATCATCAACAGAAGAAAAGGTTTCACACAAACACAAAGACTTCATCTGGCTATTTCTTCACATAATCAATCCCCTTCCTCAACCTTTCATCCCTTTTTGAGCCAGCACGTTCAGGGCAGCAGATATCATCATCATCAACAGAGAGATTTCCACAAATGATCAACAACAGATTTCATCCTAATGCATCTACTTCTTTTTTTTTCTTCACATAATCCCATCCAACACCTCGGACCTCTTTCTTTCGTCCTCTTTGATAATATAACAGCGTTCAGGACAACAGAATGAAATATTTTTCATCCTAGTGCATCTGTTTTTCTTCACATAATCAGAGTGTCCTCGACCGACGGCTTTCGTCCTCTTGTGCGCGCGCGCGCGGGCTGCTTTAGAGCAACCAGTGGAAGAAGAGGAAGTAGAGCGGGTACAAGAAGAGGAAGACGATGCCGACGGTGTGAGCTCCGCCCTTGGCTTCGCCGAAGGCTTGCCTCCAGCCGCCGGAGTTGTTGAGATGTTGTACGAATAAATAGATGCCGATGACGAGAGAGATCCCGACGCCGATGATGCTGTCCTTAACGGCCAGAACAAATGCCGGGGCAGTCACGATAAGAAGGATTGTCGCTGCTGGTAATTCCAAATCTCCTGAAAAGAATTTACACCAACAACAACAACAACAATAAAAGACTTGTCGACTTGTTTAGAAATCAAATGGCGACGGTACTATCATCATATGTGAAAAACGAATTCCTTATTTCTGTCTGTCTATTTATCTATGCGCGATCTTCCTTCTTCTTTCTAGATCCTGAACAAGCAAAGTTTGTTTCCATGTACCGTGAATAATGTTCGGGAAGACAGGGGCAAAGAAGAGGCGGATAACAACGGCGATGAACGCAACCCAGCGGCCAATGTCACTTCTCAATACATTGAAGAGAAACTCAGGCAAGTTCAGAGCGACGTAAGGGACCAACAGAGCCGTGAGCAAGTTTGTCCTCCAGTTTGTCCTGTCCAATATCAATAGATATCTGTACAGCGAAAGATCTCACTTCATTAAACTCTCTCTCTCTCTCTCTGGTTCATTTCCAGAAACTCTATTTCCAGTCGCGATTGTCGAGCCAGTGAAAGCATTGCTGGTTACAATATGCACCTGCACAACACACAGAACTGCAGCCAAACAGGACTACTACGACTACTACTACATACTACTATCCAATCGATCCTCCAAACAGAAAATACGCACCGCGCACATTTCACTGCTCGAGCCTCTTCCACTTCTCCGCAAAACCATCTATCTACACAGAGCCAAAAGGCATTACAACATATATAGATGATACGAAGAATGAGGGAGGGAGGGCTAGCTTACACAGCGGTAATGAGGGCGATCCACTGAAATATTTCAGTGAGACCGACGTGTGCGTTCTCGAAGGCCAAGGTAGTATGTGCCGCCATGCTGCGCAACAGTTCCCCCAACATCTGGAAATCGGCTTCCAGTCCATTGTTGACGGGATCTGCGGCCACCTGGGAGACATCCAACGCAAATGCTCTCTGAGCCACCATGGCTACTTGCTTACTTGTGCTTTACTTGACTGCCTGATGTGAGTCACTGCTCGCTCGCTCGCTCGCTTCAGCACGTCCTTGCGCGGAACGCTGCTGTCGACGGAGGAAGTGAAGAGGAGAGAAGAAGATGAACTGCGCGCTGTCAACGTGAGGAAGGGAAGAGGAGCGAAGAAGACGAACTGCAGAGTGTCTCAAGAGACGCGCTCTCTCTCTCTCTCTCTCTCTCTTCTCTGTCTCTTTGAAGAAGAAGCCTTCGGATGCCGTTACTCCGTTCACACTTACTGGCTACTGGGCTGCTGGAACTGACACTTGGATTTATTTCCACAAAAAGGGACGGACGTTTAGTGTGAATGCTGCACTGCCTCTTGTCGGTGGGAAAAGGGCATTTGCTATATCCAATTTACGACATTCTCGGAATATGATAGTCACGGTATGTGAAAATAAGTTACTATAGTGACTCGTGAGAGAAGCGTTGATTTCACTTACCGGCCTAGAGTTAGTCAAACCCTAAGTTTCTAACCTACTAAAGTTACGTGCAGTAAAATTGTGACCGGCTTTGGTTTCAAGGCCAGTGATATGCATTTACAAACTAGTACCAATTTTCGAATCCAAGTGTTGCAACTCCTACTCATTTCGCCAAAAAGCGATATTAAGACTTAATAATTCTAAAATTAAGTGACTTAATTGGAGGTTTTCAATCGCCAGAAGTGAGAAAAGAAATCATTAGATTTTAGTACTTGGCGTTTAGTGTGTAGCCAAATTATAGAAAGATGAATAAATATTATTTTAAATTTTCATATTTGGTTTATAGCAGATCTGGCTAAATCTTCCTAACGAGGATTGTCACTTTTTCTACATTTTCACATGGATGATAGCCACTTTGGCTACAAATAAAAATTCCTAAAAAAGCCATTAGCTCATACATTGAATTTTCAGACTTAACCTCCTGCAACTGTTATTCACCTGCCATTCCCACCACCCTCATTTAGTATATACTCTTCAATATAGGCAACTGAGTTGACCACTTAAAAAGCTCAATTGCCTATACTCAAAAGAGTGTAAAAGCCCCCAATTCGTTTAAATTGCTTCTAAATTATTGCAATTTTTTTCATCATTTCAATTCAATTTGCGTGCAATATGTCATTCAATATTTTCATTCAAATGGGACTTAATTTTTCACAAAAATCGATTCATTTTTTTCATCAATCAGTTGATTAATACCTTAAGGCAAAAGGAAAATTAAGAAAATTGAAAATATTTCACTATGCTTCAAAAAATCCTTCAAGATATTATTATAACTCTAGACCTAATCTCTCAAGTTTCAACACAACCCAAAATATCATCTTTCAAAAATCCTCCTCATACAAGAATAGACCTATTTATTATTATTACACTAGGGGCCAAAATCCATTAAGCTACTATTATACTCTAGAATGAATCTGAACACACAATAATATCCTTGCCATGGTTGGCAAGGCCATCAAAAAAGCTGGATGAAACTCAAATGTGACCAAATTTGGTGCTCCCCTCCCACATCTTCAGTAGGAACATGGAAGGCTGAGTGTGGGCCATGTTTATCTTCTACTGCCACTTTTGTCTGTCTAGATATAAATATAGGGCCCATTATTTGAGGGGTGTTTGCTTCAAAGAGAAACCAAAACAGGTTGTCTTTCAGGATATGCTTTATCTTCTTTGTCAGACTACTCCATAAATTTGCACTTGATAGATAGGCCTAAGGTTTTTTGTTTTCGCAGAATATTGGAAAAAGATTTTTGTTTTCGCCAGAATATTGGAAAAGGATTTTTCTTTTCGCCAGAATATGTTTTTTTTCTGTGATGTAGTAGTCATCCACATCCACAAAGAGGAATTAGCCAAATTTGGTTTGGCTACATGTCAGAGAGGAAAGTAAAAAGAAATATAAGAATCCTGCCCAATATTCTGGCGACTTAATGGGAAAAGCTATTGTTCTAAATATGTTGATTTTAGAAGGAAAATAAATAAATTCCTGAAGTCGAAGTTGGTGCCCTTTTTTTCCACAAAAATCCTTAGTATGAGTCACACTGAATTTTTATTTTTTATTTTTTTAAAAATCCACCAATTGGCGAAATTTTAAATTTTAAAATCAAAACAACTGCTAAAATTTGGTGAGCAAAAGACAACCAAGGCATATCATCTTCACATAAGAGTACACATGTTTCAATTATTTAGGCGAGCATCCCAGACAGATTGCAATGTAATTGGTCCAGCGCCATTAAACCAATAAATGATACACAGGCCTACGTGGACACTCTCTGGCGTTATAGCTCAGCGCTATGACTGAGATTTTCGAAAAAGAGGTTCTGGGTTCAAACCCACTGGTGTGCATTTTTTTTTCAATTTTTTTTCCAATCTACTGTATCCGAGGGTTTGTTTAAATCTTACACGTTTCTCTATACTAGATAATTATTTTATAGATTAAGAAATTTATATCAAATTAAAATCAAATTTTATATAAATTATGGAGTTTAACAACTAACAAAAATTATATATATTTAATTTTGAAGTTGAACTTACTTGTCAATTTTTCAAGAAAAAATATCAACTTGCCTATTTAAAGAACGAACCCGTCCCTCTTCTCAATCTCCAACATAATAATATCCGTGGTGTCCGTCTGTCCGGTGGTGTTGGTCCTCCTTTCCATCCATCCGTCCCGTCATCCGTCCATCCAAGTTCCTCATCCCGGAAGAAGAAGATGATGGAAGAGTCTACTACTATAAAGAAATTGGTGTCGGTGTCTTGATGCAGTTATTCCTGATTGGCTGGAGCCCCCCCTCCCCCACATCCATTGAGGGCCCCAGCCAAAGTGAGCGGATGGTGGGATGGTCAACATAGTGGGAACAAGGGAAAACTGAAAAATATCCTCCTCTAAATCCCCCACCCCCCAAATTTAAAAGGAAAAAATGCAAGGCACATTGAGTGTGTGTTTGGGCCTTCCCATTGGCTGCATGAAATTTCTCCTCCCAAAAACGTTTATCACCATTTTTGGCCTGACCTTTATCCCTCACAAGTCCAACTTTTTTTTATTGAATTTGATTGGCCCCGGCATAAAATAATTGAAACTATGAAGGCTCACAAAAATGGAAGATTCTATGGATAGATGGAGTGCCTCCCCCTTTGGCCCACCAATAAATGTGAGAAGGGGAGGACTTTGGGCAAAACATATGGGTTTGAAATCAGGTGCGATTGGGAATACCCATGGGGAACACATTGGGAACTTGGGGAACAACTTGGAGAAATGGTAGGAACACATCAGCAACTCAGGGGAAAAATAAATAAATTAAAAAAAAAATCATCCAGCCAATTAGGAAGTGCAATCATGTTCTCAGGGTGCCTTGGTTTATTTCCTTTTAAGTTTTGGGTTTAGGGTTGGGAGGTTGGAGGGGAGGTATTTTTTTTTCAAGCTGTATTTGGTGTGGAGAGAGTGGACTATTGATTGTGGATTTCAGTTATTTCAAAGGATTGAAGTTTTGAATAGGTGATGGCCAGAATCTCTTTGTATTGATTGCTAATACATTAAAATAATTTTAAAAGAAAAAAATTACCAAAATGAAGAAACCAAATAAAAAATAAAAAGTAAGAAAAAATAAAACTTATAATAATAAAGTAAAACCTATTTCTCAAAATGTGGCGATTTCAAAACTCTTTTTTTTCCCCTCCTGGAAATGTGGCGATTTAGTTTTTTTTTTACCTATTTCTCAAAATGTGGTGATTTTAAAACTCTTTTTTTTCCCCTCTTGGAAATGTGGCGATTTAGTTTTTTTTTTACCTATTTCTCAAAATGTGGCGATTTCAAAACTCTTTTTTTTCCCCTCCTGGAAATGTGGCGATTTAGTTTTTTTTTTACCTATTTCTCAAAATGTGGCGATTTCAAAACTCTTTTTTTTCCCCTCCTGGAAATGTGGTGATTTAGTTTTTTTTTTTGGAAATTTTTCAAAATGCTCACTTCACCATGTATGTTTTCATGGGGGACTTTCAACAGATTTTCGTCACAAAAAATTAAAAAAATAAAAATAAAATTATCTGCTTTGCGCCTTTGTGTGTGTCTCTCTTGGTTTAAAGAAACCGGGGGACTTCACAGTGTCCGAAGGTCACGGGTACCCACTAGTCTCAAGAATGTTTTCCATAGTTCCAATTTCAAGCCTAGAGCTAGCAAAAGATTAGTTATTTTTATTCATTTATTTATTTATTTATTTGTTAGTTCCAATGTTCAGTTCTTGTGTTGATTCCAACTAAAAAAATAAAATAAAATGTGAGCTCAAATCTGAGGCATCAAAAGCTGACCCCAAACCCTTGGTTTCACACTACAAACTGGATACCCTCACAACACTAGTCTGTACTTTCCTTGTGTGTTTGCCAAAAAATTAAAAAAATTATAAAAAATTAAAAAATATATATAAAGGATGAAATTTGGCTACTTTGTTTTAAAGGGAGATTTTGCCAAAAATGTGACTCAGTGTTGATTTTTGATAATTCTTCGCCAAAAAAAGAAAGCACTGACCCATTGTGTGACCCAACACCCATCAATGTATCATCCATTTGGAAAGCCCAATATGACTCAGTTATGGATGAACCACTTCATCCATAAGATGGTTTAGACAGGTTTTTGGTTACATATTAGAAATGAAAGTAAACAAGAAACCATAATCTTTCTATATTCTTGGCTACCTACCAACTTACTGGAAATTATCATAAAAATTTGAGAATTTGGATTTTCTTTCTCCAGAAATTTAGTGTATTTGGGCCACTTTTTTTCCATGAAAAATCCTTCATATATGTCAAAATCCTATTTTTCAGGTAAAAATTTGGCCAAATTTTTGCCACCAACAAGAAAAATAAATAAATAAAAATAAAAATAAATCACTACTTGGTAACCTATCTTGTAAAACCTCCTAATTCCACCTCGCATTACATAAAGTCACTAGTCACTACTCTAAAGGGATCATAGGTAAATAGCTACAAAATTAAGTGGTCCTACATAGGTAGGTAGGTAGGTAAGGAGGTAAGGCACTTGAAATCTACTAGGTACGTAGATACAAGTAGATGGTTATTAGTTGGTACATCGCTTACCACCATGGTTAACCATGTCCCTTTTTACTGGCTCGTCTTTGCAGCTGGGCTTGGTCAAACCAGACCTAGGTTGGTACTTGGTACCATGATAGAAATTTTGAAATTCATTTAAATAATTTCTAAGTATTAGAAATATTTCATGCTTTAGAATATTTAGTTTTAGTTTTTCCAATTTTCTGAAGTGGGAGTACATGGCAAGCATCCCAAAAGTAGCTTTAGCATTTATTTATGATAATTTTGAGAAAATTGCTCAATTTTTTTTTTCTAAATAATTTTTTTGGAAAATTGAACATTTTCTCTCATTTATTATTCTGGCAATTTTTATTTTTATTTTTAAAAAATCTGCAACAGATTATTTCAATTTTTGTTAATTCTTTGTCATTGAAGGTGCCAAATTCACCCAAAAACACTTTCACCTGAGATGTTAATGTGAATGATGATTTCATATTTTGGGAACTTCATGGAACATTTCTTATTTTAACTCTTGTTACTGATTTGAACCACCCACAAGGGTTTAGCCTAGGCCTTGGCCTTGGGTGGGTTTAGGGTTTAGGGTTCACACTTGCTCTATCTCTATCCTATCACACATTGAGTTTGCTTGTGGGACCTTCTTGTCAAATTCATGTGTTAAGTGTGTGTCCTGATCCACTCCTCCTTTTATCTCTCTCTCTCTCTCTCTACATTATATATATATATATACATATCATGACAAAATGAACATGTTGGGGGCCCTCACTTCATTGTCTCTTACCTTTTAATGGACTACTAGTGATGATGTATGGATAAGTTTTCATGTGCTTGCAATGAATAAAATTAGGTGGTGGAGTTAAGTATTTTACCCACATTGAAATTAAATATCTGACACTCTATTCTTTTTTTTTTTTAACCATAAGGTCAGTTTTTGTCATTAAATAATCCTTAAAATAGGGGAACAAATTTTCATGAAAATATGAAGCCAAGGCGTGAAAAATCGTCATAATTATTGCAAACTACAATCCAAATAATTTAAATCCTCGTATAACAACTTGGGCTTCGTGTTGTTGTGCATTACAACCATGAATTGATGAATAGGATGAGTTAATTTTGTAAAAATTAACTTCCATTTGAATTGTTTAATATTGAATGAATTTGCATCATTTAACTTGAATTGGATGTAATTCAATTGAATTTGAGTTGAATTCAAATTTCTAAATTGAAGTGAATTGAACTAAATACAATATTCTTTTCTTTTGGATTCAACATGGTGAGTGAAATTTCAATTGAATTGAATTTGGTTTAATTCAATTAAATTGAATTGAATTGAATACACATTCATAGAATTCAACCAAATTATGAAAATTCAATTATGAGAAGGCACATATTAATTGACCTTTTCATATCCATGTAGGTTGATTGGTGAAAAGAGTGCAATAGTTAAGTAGTTATGGAATGTTTTCATAATTGTCAAATTGAATTGGTGAAATTAGTGAATTAATTAAGTAGTTATGAAATGTTTTCATAATTGTCAAATGGACAATGTCCAAAATTGTCACGGTGACAATCACTAATGGATGGCCTCCATCCATCTTTAAGTTTTTAATTGTATCTAACCTTACACTCTATAAGGTTATTGTCCATCCACACTTAGTGTTTGGGTTAACTATTATGTTAGGCCTAACATCACTCACACCAAACTACTAAATTAATTATCAACATTAATTTACTAACTATTCACTAGCCTTAGGTCCCTATATGCACATGTGTCTATAGGTAGTGGTAGGTGGGTAGTTTTAAGTTTTTAAAATACCAATCAGCCATTTATGTTTTCCTCCTCTATTCACACCTAGAGTTAGTGTTAGCTTGCCATCATTATGACAATGTTGCATTATTTTGTGTAACCTTTGTGATTTCATCATCTTCTGAAGTTTTGTAACCCGACATCATAAGAAATTAATAAAATAGGATAGAATGTTGTTGCAAATTGAGGTCATGCACAATGGAGAGAAAGAAAGAAAAAGAAAAATGGAACAAGAACAAATTTTGATGCATATTGAAATCATATGTATACCTAGGATACATTTTTTTCATTGTTGCTATTGTTTAGTCACAAAAGTTTTGCCACTCACCAACTCTTGGGCCATATTTGCAAATATCATCATCATCTTTAACTATTAACCATCAAACATTTAATTACTTAGTACTCACCTATTATACTACCTATCTACTTGTAAACCTCTTTTTCTATAGAATAAGTTACAAAGGTGAACCTAATGGCAACTTAAAGCAACTCCATTGGTGTTTTATAAAGCAAATTTTGGATGAAAAAATCAAAACATGTTGATTTAACTTAATAAAATGGTTTGGGCTCAACAAGGGTTTAGCACAGATGTTGAGGTTGGAAAAAGGCACAACATAATTTAACACCTATTGTTGATAGGCTAAATGCTTGATTTGTCCAAGTGGGTTCCTACAAGTAGTCTCCCACCTTTCACAATCCTCCTTTTAGTTTTACTAATGGGTACCTGTGACCTTCGGACATTGTGAAGTCGCCTGGTTCCCCATCCATGTCCTGAAAATCATGTGCCAAAAAAATTCCAGGTCCTAGATCATGTGAAGCCCCCTGTGTGAAATCCATGTCCCAAAATTGAGATCTCACATCCTAAAAATCACGTCCTAAAAGTTTTCAGGTTTCGGTCTTAGAAACCGCAAGTGTGAAAATCCAGGCCCTAAAGTTGAGATCCCAAGTCTTGAAAACCATGTCCTGAAAACCATATCCTAAAATTTCCCAGGTCGTTTTGGGTCTTGGAAACCCAGAGTGCAAACTCTAGGTCTCCAAAAAAGCTCACAGTGCTAAAACAAATTGCTTTAACCGTCGCCAGCAGGTCCAGTGGGCGGGTGTCTGTGACGAAAATCATCCAAAAAGGTCATTCGTTCGTTCGTTTGTTCATTCATCAAAGACAGACACACACACACACAGACACCATGTTTGCTTTTATATATACTAGTGGGTACCCGTGACCTTCGGACACTGTGAAGTCCCCCGGTTTCTTTAAACCAAGATAGACACACACAAAGGCGCAAAACAACTAATTTTATTTTTATTTTATTTATTTTTTGTGACGAAAATCTGTTGAAAAGTCCTCCATGAAAACATACATGGTGAAGCGAGCATTTTGGAAAATTTCCAAAAAAAAAAACTGAATTGCCACATTTCCAGGAGGGGAAAAAAAGAGTTTTGAAATCACCACATTTTGAGGAGAAAAAAAACAGGTTTTGAAATTGCTGAAATTTGTGAGGATTTGGGCAGATTCCAAGCTTTCTTCTTTCGAAGCGCGTTTATGAAGGGCATGCTAACCCTAACCCCCTTACCCCCAAGGAGGACAACCGGACAGATAGACACCTAAAATATTATATACGAGTGTTGGTAACCCGTGGCTACGCCACTCCAGCCACCCCCAAGAAAAGGAGGGAGGACCCCAAAAAAATGAAAAAAAAAAGAAAAAAAACACCTCCCTTCACTCCCCCGCCCCGTCCTTCCCCGCCAGTCCCCCCCCCCCGCCCGGTCCTTTCCCGCCCGTGCCCCCTGTTGTAAAAGGAACTTGGAAGGCGATTCCCAACTGCCGCCTAATCCCAATTCCTAACTGCCGCCGGTTCTGCCATAATGTTAAAACGCAGAACATCGTGTGACACACACACACAGACAGACACCATGTTTGCTTTTATATATATGATGGGCAAGGTTGGGAAAAAAAAATCTTAATTGAAAGAAATGTTGTTTCTAATGAAAATTTTAAAGATAAGTTGATTTGTGTGAACAAAAATTGGCCAAATGATTGTAGGGTTGGTTATAATTTCCCCTCAAACTTAGTATAATTGATTAAAACTACTTTTGACATAAATGAAAATTTAAAGGGGTTTGAAGGTGCATTTGAATGAAATGAACATTCAATGTACTATGCAAATGATGTGGTTTTTGGTTTTTTGTATTTTTCAAGCACATTTTTTCTCATAAAATAGTTTAATTGAAAATTTAATGATTTTATAATTTTCTTTTCTTTTAAAAGTTAGAATGTTGATTTTGAAACTAGTGTATGATAACCAATATGAAAATTGTGAAAATTGGCCTACTTGAAAATTGGCTTTTATATTGGAGTGGTTGTCAACTTTGACAATAATTAAATAATTGTAAATTCCTGATTTTTTGAGAAATTCACTACATGAATTCCAAAATTCCAAGAGTTGCCCATGTCAACAATTTTGAAAACATGAATGTTAATAAGCCTTGTTCATTAGTATATAATTCATGTTTTCCTTCATTGCCATAGTTGCAATTCCACTTGGTCAATAATATGGCCCAAGCTTTGGTGAAGAATGGTATATTATGGGTACAAATGTTTGATATATATATCTCTTTAGATGTTATAACATGGCACAATGTTGTTTCAAAGACACTTTCCATTGAAAAATCATTGCTTAAAGTTTTCATGATTCATCCATTGTCAATGGCATGAATTCTCCATGCATCCTATTATAATCCATTGTAATATAAAGTTTGTAAAAGTGAATTGAAAAGTGACAAACAAAAATCAAGAAATGTTATGGATGGATGTTATATATTTAGATAGATAAAAAATAGTTAATGTCTTCATTCATGCCAAAAAAAATTATATTTCTATAATGCAAGTCAAAATTTTGGAAAATATCATATTTTATATCAAAATGCACTTCAATGAATTAGCTAATTATTTGGCACCCCATTGCTGAATCTAACCATGTTTATAATAACAATTCCACAAGGTTGAAACTTGCCAACAATAAACTACTAAAAAGTAAATAATGCAATTCACTTGGGCTAAAAGTTCATACATGGGCCACAACTTTTCAAGGGTGTGCTCTCGTAACATTCCAAACCAAAAAAAACCTAATGCTATAAGGTGTATATGTCATCATTCAGTTCGGAATCGTAGATGTAAAGTAGAACTTATGATCAAACATAAATAATGAACCATTATGAATCTTGAAATAACTTAAATAGGGTTAGCTAATCATTAATTACTATCCACCATTTTCATTGGAATATTTGTCATGCATTCCTATGTTGGCATCTATTACTATGTTGTTATCGAACATACAAAAGATAACATGAAAATAACTTGAATGGTACACTATGTCCAAACTTTCAGTGATTGAAAACAATCACTCACTTACAATAGAAACATGAATCAAGCCCAACACTTCCACAACCAAAAAATGCAAACATTTAACACTATGCACAAAACACATAAAAACTTGCATATAACAGTAAACTATGTTGGAATATCAAATAACCAAAAGTGATTTGAAATCACACAAATTGAAATAATATCTCATCCACAAAATATCACAAACCTTATTTACACTTGAATTGATTCAAAATAAAAACCGAAAAAATGAAAATTTTAACCCAATTTATTTTTAATTAACTAGGACCTAATCCAACAACTAAACTAACACTTTTAATAAATTACAAAACATAAGTGAAAATGAACCTATTTATAAAAAAGGTACTTTGTCTATTTGTTTGTTTTGTTTGCCACATTAACGTTTCCCAAATCATAGCAACTATTGTCACATTCTTGGTACCATTGGAAAGTTCTCAATGAGAAGGGGTGCATTGAATTTGTTTCATAATGTTTTGACCTATAGTGGAAAAAATATTGAGTATGAAATTAGTTTCATTGAAAATTCATTTGAATAAAAAATTCGAAATATAAGAAGTTTGGGTGCCCCCTTGGTGTTGTAAGAAAAGAGTTTTCGAAATTATTAGACCTAAAATGTGAGAGATATTGAATTTTGAATAGTTTTTGTCATTGGAAATTCAATCAACAAGACATGATTTTGCAAGGAAACATTAGTTGCAGAGGGTCTAAAGATGTTAATAGGAGCTATAATCACTTACTTAGATGATTATTTATCTTGAAATATTTGAAGAATATCTTTAAAATATTTTATTTAAAATTTGAAAAAAATG
Source organism: Sphagnum contortum (assembly GCA_963920785.1). NCBI lineage: Eukaryota > Viridiplantae > Streptophyta > Sphagnopsida > Sphagnales > Sphagnaceae > Sphagnum > Sphagnum contortum. Next base: position 7,760,633 of record OY987294.1, on the reverse strand, counting down.
AAATCTAACCCAAAAATAGGTTGCAATATATATTTTAAGGACCTCCCCCAAAATATGGCACGTTTAAAAAACCTTTTTTTAAATAAAATTCCTTTCAGTGATTGATGAATTATTTTGAATATTTTATCCTCATTGAATTCATTTAAAATCATATACCAAATGTTTCCATAATATATTAAAAATAATGTTTACTTTTGAACGATTTACAACATTGGTACAAATTTTGACATTAAAACATGAAAAATTGAACATAGTTTACACTTGCTTTGGCTCCAATTTAAGTGATTACATCCATTAATGAGTTCACATTGAACCAATGACACATTTTACATTAATCATTATTAGTTTATAACAAGTTGCATTGTAAATTGTAATATGTTGTCAATGCACATGTGCTTGCTCCTCTTTTAATTAAGGTTTCTTCCTTTCCACCTTCACCATTGCATTCATATATTCATTGCTTGAATTTGAGGTCCCTGAGGCTAATAGGCTGAAAGAGGCCAAAAATTTGAAAAGCCCCCATAGCAAGACCTCCCTTACGTAAAACAAAAAATTATATATATATAATCACAAAACTCTTTTTTAATATGACTAATCATAAAACTAAATCTTTTGAAATTTGGAGTGCCAATACAAATTGTATTGGGCCTTTCAAATTTTGAAAAATTTAGTAAAACAAAGGTCAATTCTAAATAAATCTAAGGTAAATGAAAGAAAGTTAAACACGATATTGGGGAGCAATTTGAAAATACATGGGAAAAATTTATCAGTGCTTTACGAAAGAGAAAACAAAAAAATGAACAAATAACAATAAACATGTGAAAAAGTGGCTAAACATGTTTATGAATGTATAATTAAGCAATTTATGTGTGAGTGAATAGTTGAATGAACACATTCTACATGCAAAACATTCAATAATAGATTAGAACAAAATTTAATACATAATAAAAGGGATTTTTAATGTGTAACAGAAAGTCAAAGGTATAAAACTTTTTAGGCCACTTTTTGTTTGTGTTACCATGACCATTGTCCCATTGTGATTTTTTTGAATTGGATTCATGTTTCATTTATATGTTGTACATAAGTCACAACAAACTAACACTAAATAAACCTAGACATAATTAAGCACACACATTGAATTTGAATTTAATTTACTCACAAAATGGAAAATATACAACATGGATTTTAAGTTTTAAAAGGTGCGAGGCAAAAATTTATCTTGGACTAGGTGCCTTTAAATTTTATTTAGGTGTTTAAGCCCTAAAACCTTTCATAAAACCAAATTTGATAAGGTCCATTTTCCAAGGGATGTACAATTGATGGATAATCTTAACATGTCTTATTGAAATCATGAAAAGGTAACCATGACACCTTGAGTTTGTAAATATAATGGGACAAAAGTGTAATTTATATTCTAAAGTGGAAGAAAACAAAGAAAGAAAGTTTTTGCAACAATGTCTAGTTGCACTTGTCAACTTCTTGTTTCGCTACTAAAATTGTGCGATGTGTGTCATTGGCCCAAGTGTGAATTGGTTACCCAATTAATTGCATTTTAATTTTGAATTTTTATTGAACTTTCACGACAAAGATTACTCAAAGTTCAATATCTCTTGCACCTTAGGTCTAAACCTAATAAAATCATCTCTATAAAAATCTATTCATCGAAAACGTTCCAATAGTACCAAAAGTGAACCCCAATTTCACAAGATGAAAATTCAGTTTTGATTTAATTGATTTTTGGATGAAAATTTCATTCAATATTCAATAACTCTTGCACCATATGCCTAAACATTGTGAAACCACCTTGGTGCATCCCTACTCAAGAAGGGCTTTCCAATGGTAACAAGAACTTAGAAAGAGGTTGTAGGGTTTGGGAGATTTTGATTGACAAACAAACAAAATAAACTACCCTCCTTAATAGATAGATGTGTCGTGTTACGTGACTGGCATGCATGTAATGGTGTAACACATTACATAACCCTAAGTCGTCATATAGAAAATTTATTTAACATGATGGCTAGGCCCATATTTGTCAATGTAGCATGCATCACAATATATCAACAAATGATCAACTTACACACATGGCATCATAGGCATGAAAAATATCCACAATCACAAAATTTTGAACGCATGATGCATCAAGGTTTAGTCTCATGATCCCTATTAAGATTGGACATCTTTGTTTCCCTTCTTTTCTATCCTTGGCTAGTGGTAAAAGTTGTGGCGCATGCTACATTTTGAACATGTTTTTTTGGACAAACATCAATTTTGTGGCCTGGTTCCCCTTAGTACAAATAGAGAGTGTTTACACATTGATGTTGTTTCTTTTATTTGTGAGTGATTTGAATCGTGTCTTGTTGATTTACATAGGGTCATCATTGGGTGTGGACACCATATGTTTGGGTTGTAACATAGGTGGCGTGAATTGCTTCAATGTTGGTATCAATTTTCAATTTTTGTCCTATTGACATTTGAAAAAGTCAATTATCACAATGCATAGCTCACATGATTGCTTAACTCAAGGTCATGGGATCATGCCCTCACCTTGACTTCACCCAAGGTGCCACCCAAAGCTACTACATTAACTTGTGCATTGGTTGATGTTGACCTCTTCAATGACCATAACAACATCATGACCAAGATTGTGATGAACCTTGAGCACAAGGAAGATGAAAACACAAAACTTGCTCAGCAATTTGATGATAAGGAAAACCATCCCATAGAGCTTCAAAGATTGCAAACATTCTTTAAGAGCATTTGATCAATTGAAAATCATTGAAGGATGTTCCTTTCAAAGGTGCAAAAAATTGTGCAAGTTTACCACACACTTGTTGCTCTAAGTTTTACATGTTTATGAACTTTATTTGATATGATTTCCACCATACTAGGAAGAACTCGAAAAGCATCTCTCTTCATTAGGTTTTTTGGGCAAGTGATAACGCGCTATACTTAAAACACGCGGACAATCTACACTTCGATCTCCAGAAATTTCCTTGCAAATTAGGTCCATTAGTCGTTGGTCTTCTTAGTTTAAACGCAATACCTCAAAACCTGTAAACCAGATTTTGTGGCATTTGCAAAACACTTTATTTTTGTGCTGCTGTTATCATTCTATCGATCTTTGTGAAAGCCGCCAATGATTAGCGATGACGCATTAGCGAGGCACTTGTAATTAAGACCATGCCTTTCTTTGCTCTCTCTCTCTCTCTCTACAAAAAGCTCGCTGCCTTTCAGTTTTACTGCTCTTTTTCTTTCTGCAAGTTGTTTGCCAGGATCTCTCCTTGGCAAGCTTTCTTGTAGGCTTCACAAGTCCCGTGTTGTCAAAGTTGAGGGTTCTACATTGGCTGCTGTTGCTGCAAGAAGCCAACTTTTCTTGCATGATCGTTAAAAACAGATTTTACAAGCTACAATGGTGTTTGTTGTTATATGAATGTTGGGTCTACAATAGCAACAGTAGTTTAGTAGCAGGTTAGTCTGTTTAATCCAATGTTCGATTTCTTTCCCATTGCCTCATGATGGTTGAGTTGCTTGCTTTGATTTGCTTTCTTTTTTCTCTGTCTGGTTAAATTGTTTGTAGATGACATTGGAAAAGAATGCACGAACACCAGCTCAGGTTTTTGTTTTTTTTCTTGGGGGTGTGTTTTTTTTGGCTCTGTGGTTTGTTTGCAGATGACATTGGGAAAAGAATGCATGACAAATGGTTTTTTTATTGGGCAGGTTCTGAAATGAAACTGTAGAGACTAGACTTTGCTTCTGAAGTTTTCCAACTCTTTGGGCTCTTGAAAAAGCTCGGATCATCCATGCACAGAGGGAATTATAACTCCCTGCATGAACTGCTCGTATAGTCTCTGGTTGATTATCATCTATCTGTACATGGGTTGTGCTTGTCTTTTGGGGATCATAGCTGGCTACTCTTGTTCTTGGCAGTTATAGTATGGTGCCAAGCTTCTAGCTGGCTATTTCTTCAAGAAAACAGGAAGAAGAAGAAGAAGGAAAAAAAAGAACCCAATAAAAAAACAAAAACAAAAATCGGATGCAAGAAAGAACATGGGCATCGTCTTTTAGACCCACAATTCAATGCATCTACGAAATCATGGGATTATAACTATGATTTTGTGTTTATTACATGATCTTTTCTTGCAAGAACCTTGAACTTGCAATTTGCATGTATAGACAAAGAATCATACTCTCAACCCGCTGATCTCCTTTTTCCCCATTTTTATAGCTCTCATATAATTTCCAGGACAACCCTTTTTTCCTTTCTCTTCAGCATGAGGTTTTGAATTAAAATTACATGAAGAAGAAGAAGAAGAAGAAGAAGAAAAAGATGGTTCTAATGAGGATGCTGAGGACTTTGAAATTTTCAAAGAGCTTCAGAATATTTAAGCCCTAGATCTGTGAGGTTTTCTGGCACTTGAGGATGTAAAACTATAAATTCAGATACTCTAGATTCAATTTTCCCTTTGGGGATGATGATGATCAACCACAGCATGTTACTGATCTCCTTTCTCTTGCAATTGAAGTGGTTGTTACAGTGGCAAAAGCTCCAGGAGAAGGAAACTCAGTTCTAACCCAATTGCTGACTTTTGGAGTCGAGTAAGTGAACATTTAACTCTTGATGTTTTTTGCATGTTTTCATGTCCCTGTCTGGGAACAACACAGAGATGGAACTACAAACAAAAAAGATGCAATTTGGTTTTCTTTTTGCTGTTAGATTGATTGCTGGCCATGGTTTCATACTGAAGTGATTTTCACAAAGTGCTTGTATTTTGCATGCTTCCCTTGGATCCTCATTTTGTTGGGTTACAGATCTGTTATAGCAACAGTTGCAAGCATGGAGGAAGGTGTGGGAGGTGGAAATGATCTGGCTGCATCATGCAAATGGTGCAAACATAGCTACAGCTGGCTGGGTCATGTGGAGCACAGAGAGCTGATGAGCACAGGAGAGTTGCAAACATACCCAGCTTGGTCTCCTAGCTTTGTCAAAGTGCTGGTCGACAGTAACCTAGCTGCCATCGCCACATGCTGGATGGTCAGTAACACTCCTGGCACTGCCCTCTCTTGCCTCCTGGATTTGGCACAATGTTAATGAGCTCCAGTCTTTTGTTGGACTGAGTATGCTGCAAGAAGCTTGCAAGAAAATTGAACTTGAAATTATGCCACAACAGCTCCTTGAAATTCCCATCTTCAGAAGTACCTGTGATGTCTTTTCTTGATCGATTACATGAAGGCCATGTTAGGTGCCATTTCCCATTCCTGTATTCAGTTGGATTTCTGGGTTATAAAACTACCAGCATCTTTATGTCTTTTAAAGGTTCATTGGGCAAGAAGACAATAAAAGTTTTCCACAATCTGGTTCTATGAGAATAGTGTACATAGGTAGCTTCAAAGTCTTCTCAACTCTCCTTCTCTTGGACAGTGATAGCTGATTGATTCCATGTTTCATTGCCTCCTGTTCTTGCACACAAATCACATCCTTAACCAGCCAAGGATTCACTAAACAGTGCAAGAGTCAAATCCTTGATTAATTGAACTCTACATGAGAAGACTAATTTTGTGCTAGGACTCAGGCAGCTTCTTGAAGATCCAGAGTAGTACTTGAACTCTGTTCCTTGCATAGTACAAGTCCTCCTTTGATTCAATGTCAATTCATTTGAAACTTTTCTTTTGTTTCCAAAAGGGTCCGGAATCTGAACTTGTTTTACAATTAGGTTCCTTTATATAGATGGCTCCTTCGTGATGCTACATTTATCACAAACCCAAAGAACGAATTCTGTGCTTTTATGAGCTAGAATGTCTCAAGCAGCTGTTTGCTGAATTTACTTTGTCCCAGGTTATACCTGCAGCATTTATCAAACTCTATGGGAATGATGTCGGTAAGACAGCAATACTCCAGGGACCTGGTGGCCAAGTATGGCAAGTAGGCATTGGGAGACCCAAATGGGTAGCCTTCAGAGTTGGGTGGCAGACATTTGCTGCCGACCATGATTTGGAGAAGGGTGATATTCTTGTGTTCACTCTCACTGGCAAGTAACAATTCTCTGTGAAGATTTTCGATAACAAGACTGGTACAGACAAATTGAGTGCCCTGGAAGCAAGGAATACAGGTATATTTGACAGTCGAACATCCCCGGTGCTCGGTGAAAAGCGCAAGGAAAGAGATGAGGAAGAGATGGAATTACAGCTACACATGAAGAAGCTGTGTTTTGACATTGCTGAAGGTGGCATAATGGATGAGAGCCCTCCACTGCAAGCTTTAGAGTCTGTATGCAGCAGTGAAAGCAAACATGTGCAGGATTCATCTCGTGGAAAGGCTGAGGCACTTGATTCTCCTGGAGCTCAATGGAACCTGAATGAACCGTATCTTCATGAACCATCTGATCATTTGTGTCCAGCAAATGATGAATATGGAGAAACCATCACCACCACCCAGGAGATTCAACTGCTAGCGCATGATCAACTGTTGCAGGTCAAAGAAACTGATTCAGATGATGTGCTTCAATGTCAAACACTGTTGGGTAAGCTTCCTCATGATGCTGCTGGGGAAGATTTGAACACAAACAAGGAGCATCTTAAAGCTTCCAACTCAAATGCGAATGAAGTAAAACAGGACTACTCTGGGGTGGGGCCAGCTACCCGGTTTGTGTCGCAAAGGAGACCCGTGGTGGAGACTTTAAGAGACATCATGCACACTGATATTGCTTATCGTCAAAGTTTTCAAGCTCATTCCACATTCAACACACAAAATGTTCAGCCGATGATCAATCAAGCAGGGGAGCTACACAGGGAGCATGACAATGTGGCAAGACCTTTGATACCGTAAGTAAACTTTGAAATTATTTGCACAGCTTTTTTTTTCTCTAAGTTGTGTACCTGTGTACGTCAGCCAGCATGCAAGCTTGGTACACCATTGAACCCACATATGGTGTGGTCTTACAGGTATCCAGGTCTAGTAATGGAGAGGGAGAAGGCCATGGAGCTTGGCAGGTTTACTGTACTAAAATCAGACAAACCTTGCCATTTGGTTGTCTTAAGATCATTTCATGTCCATGGGCGTGCTTTCCTTGTGAGTTTTCCCACATGCACTGCCTGCCATGAACTCTACTTGATGAGCTGTCATAGCTTAAATCATTCTTGGTCTTCTGGAGATCCAGGATGAATGTGGATTATCTCTGACCCCTTTTGCCTTCTTCTGTACTGACTCTGTTGGCAGAGATTCCCAGTCACTTTTGGGAAGCATTTTATGCCAACAAAGACTGTGCCTATGCGTCTGATTGATGCATCTGGAAATCAATGGCCAATGGTGTGGCTTCGAGACAATGAGACTTACATGGGTTTCACACGGGGATGGAGAGAGTTTTCCCTTGCAGAGGACCTCTCTGATGGGGATGTGTGTGTATTCGAGCTCCTTGATACAACAGACTTGATGTTCCGTGTCCATGTCTTTCGCACAGAGAGAAAAAGTCCCAGTTCTCAAAAAAAGGACAGCAACCAGCATGATCACCACCACAGGGCCAATGCAAGTGCAAAGAGATTGCAGTTGCAAGATGACAACCACTGCAACAATCTCCTTTATTCCTCTGGGAAGAAGCGGGAGTTGTCTGGAAGAATAAACATGCACGTGGGTGCAGAGCAGGACAAAGAGACCGCTGTTTCGCAATTGTCGCACACCTTCTCTCCTTCTTTAAAAGCTTTGTATAATGCATTTCTAAGACTACCACCACCAACAGATGCAAGCAAAAAGGATGCCATGAATAGTAGAGAGAGAGAGGGCAATCTGCCAGAAGAAATGACATGCGAAAAAGCTTCAACTACATCATTGGTGTTGGTGATGGAAGACAAGGTGAAAACTTCCGAGTCATTGCAGGTTCATATTAGTGACAGCGAGAGGTGTTGCAAATGTAGCAAGAGGCACAAGTTGGAGCCTGGAACTGAGTGTGAGACATACATGGAGCCAGGCATTCCTCAGGACGACACCACCCGAAACCTTGAATGTGATGGTGAGCTCCTCTTCACTGCTTGCAACACAGGGATAGCAAAGCAGCATGACAGGCCGGGGAAAGAACCACTGGGGAGCCACAAATGTTGACCCTGTTTTCCAAGAAGAACAGAAATTGCAAGAGTGCCACCAGAGTATAACCATGCAGCGAGCCAAGCCAGCATCCAATGGAAGTACAGCAGAAGTCAAGAAGGATTCTGAGATTTCTGCACAATGGTGGACCAGAACCTGCAAACCAGGCAAGCAATGTTTGACGTGGCAGTCGGAGATGTCATCGTTGAGGTGTAGGAAGAAGCCTGGGACCAGTTGGAGAAGGCTCACTGGCAGCAATACAAGCTTGTCAAGGAATAGGCAAGCTTCCTCATTGTTGCAAGCGAGAGTGAGAAAGCAACTCCTTTTTGTGGGTTCCAAATGACTCCCCGTCACACAGCTCCAGAGGGAGGCAGCCAGGGATGCCGCATGTGCATTGAAGACTATGAACCCTTCTGTTGTGGTGGTCATGAAGAAATCAAATGTGTACCGAAACTTTATTGTGGTGAGCCATCTCTAACCCACCCTTGCAACACTTATTGCTGAAGGAAGTAGAAATAGAAAACAAGAGAGATTTGGGTAGCGATGTGGCAAGAAATCTTAGTTCGCTGAACCAGCACATGAGTACAGTGATAAGATGCAATGGGGTTTGGGTACAGAAAATTCCTCCTGCTTTCAGGCAGGCACATATCCCTTGTGAAGTGACAGATCTCAAGCTTCAAGATGCAGAAGGGCAGCAAACACATGCTTTTCTTTCTGGAGAAGTGCTCACCACAGGGTGGCAGCAATTCTCCCTTCATCACTTGCTTGAGGAAGGTGACACCTGTGTGTTTGAACTGATCACAAACAAGACAGAAGACAATCTGACATTCGTGATTCACATTTTCCGTGTAGTGGAAGTTGATCACAGCAAGGTGCAATGGCTGGACCATTACATGATCCTTTCCAAAGGTCAATGCTGGAACAATGAGATGCATCTCATAAAATGTGATAAAAAAACAGAGCAGGATTCTTCTCTTGCTTTCTCAGAGAAGAAGAATCTCGAAGATGAAGATGCAACAGGTTGTCTGTTTCCTGGACTTGGTTCAACCAATGCCTTGTGCATTGCGGTTCAGAAATGCATGGTCAGGCATAACAAACCTCAGACGGCAAAAAGTTTTGCTTTGAGGGAAAGGTTGGCATACAGACTGTTGTGCTCATCCTCTCATCCACAACACACTGCAAAAACCAATGATGCTTCTTCTCCTGCAAAGGAGACGACAACAACAACAACAACCATTTGTGATTCTAGAGTGAGAGGGACATTGGAAGAACTTGCAAAGGTGAATCAAGCTGCAAGATCAAACCATCTTCTGACAATGATTACAATTCCATCATACAGCCGCAGAATTCATGAGCAGAAGAAGAAGACGAAGAAAATCATCCTGCCTGAGCAGAAGAAGAAGAAGAAGAAGAAGAAGACTAGTAATCAAATCTCCAAACAATCCAGAGAAGGTAACAACACAAACCTGCGAGCTGCAGAAAGGATGGTTCTGCCACTCCCTGCAGATGATGATGATGATGATGATGATGATGGGAAGGGAGAGGGAATTTACTACCGAGTGGTGCATATCATCAAGAAGCGTTTCTTTGAGAATGAGAAACACTACCTCACTGAGCTTGACGGGCCTGTCTTACAAAGTAACGAAGATGGGGTTTTGACAGAGTACAATGGCATACTTTGGTGGGTTCCTGAGAGAGCTTTCTCTGCAGGATTTAGACAGGAGGTTTTGCAGCATTGCAATCCATGGTTGATCAATCGAATCTTGGCATCTCTCTCTCTCTCTCTCTCTCTCTCTCTCTCTCTCTCTCTCCTTTTTCTGCCTCGAATCTGCGCTTTTGCCCTCTGTTTCTTTCTGTTTCTTTGTGCCGTGTCTATGACCTTCTTGAGCTCTTTCTTTTCCTTTTGCGGTACAAGCTCGTCATCATCAGCGCAGAGCGCCTTTGAATGACTATAGATCTATTTGTGGATTTGATGTTCAGCATGACATCCTGGAATACTATTTCTCTTGTGTGAAATTCAAGCTTGAGAAATTGAAAGACATGCCTAGAAAGTAGTAATGCACTTGCTAGCGAGAGAGAGCGAGAGAGAGAGAGAATTGTCGTTTGCCGCGAGGGTATAGTCTTCCGCAGACAGGTCTCCACTGGCCTTGGGCTGCAGAAACCATGGTCGAGCAAGATAATCAAGGAAACTTCAAAACATGAACGATTCATTGTCAAATGCGACATATAGATCGTCATCATTTTGTATAGATCATAGTCGTCCCAAAGCATTTCGTGTGGTTTTGATATGTGGAGTTTTGTGCTGTTTCCGAAAGCCTGCATGAACCAAGTTCTTCTTCGTGACATTGGACAAGCATTGCTTCTCATCTTTAGGCGATGAATCTGAACAAAGAACGCCTTTGGTCAAGCCGTGCTGAGGGGAGGAGACAGTTCTTTGGGGGCGTGAGGGCAGATGAGGCGCTCAAGGAAGGTTTGGAGAGCAGAGGAGTTCTGAACTGACTGAAAGCCAAAGTCAGAGCTGAGATCTATAAGCTTGTTGATCATCCTTATCGGGTATCAACCTCTTTCGATTTTGTCACTAGTGGTTTTTCTTTCTTTCTTTCTTTCTTTCTGAATCACGCACCAGTTTAGGAGTTTCATAACCTGCATTGAGCTGCTGCTTTGGAACACAAACAACTCTCACACTTAGGTCTACAACGGAGGAAATGCATGACATCAGGATGCAGATATGAATTCAACCCTCATTTCCCTGTCTGATGCAGTGACTAAAATTGTGTGATGATGATCATCATAACAGGGTCCACACACGAAACTGTTATCTAATCAGAAGCTTATCATGAATGAACTTATCCGGGAGTATCTCCTCTTCAATGATTGTGGAGACACTGCCTCTGTCTTCATCCCTGGTATGATGCTAGCTTTGCTTCATAACACCTGCTGGATGCCCAGATAGGGGTTGTTGATCCAGAAATGCAATTTTCTTTGCCACAACCCCTGAACAATATCTGTCACTAATTGTGTGGGAATCTATCAATCTATCTATCTATTCAGCTTGGAAGTGTCAAAAAGGCTTTGATCAGTTCTTACTCAGTCTAATGAACAATTCTCGAGGAATGGTTGAGAGGATTGCTTAAAAAATTGGGGTTTTTGCTTTATGAAGTCCTGAGATTGATGGTGCATGCCATTTTGGTTGGTGAACAGAAGCAGGGCAGCCTGAGATTCCATTTGACAGAGCATTTCTTGCCAGTTGGTTGGGTATTCAAGAGGATGCAATCACAAGGCAAAAGTAAGCCTTGCTCTCTCTCCTTGTTTCATTGTGATATCCTTCACCATTCCACTTTGATCCACAATCCTTTGAACTCATGAACTAGTTATTGCCTAGAGTCTCAACAGACAATCATCAATTGTGTTGTACTTTCAAATTGAATACTCCATGTGTGAAATTGGTGCGAAAAGTCCACACATCTTTCTTGGCATCAGAAGTTTGTTATCTAAAGACTGATGAAAGTCATTCTTTCCGAGGCATATCATGAGTTTGTTCAAGTTGTGAAGCATTCATTCATAGCAATGTAGTGTTGTGATGTTTGAGTCATCAAGCTGTACTAAGAGCATAAGAAATCTCCAATCCTAACTGATGATATTGTGCTGTGGCATTGTGTTTTCTGGGTGTGGTGTGACAGCCCACTTCTTCATGCACTGGTTTCTAAAGCATGTCGAGTTGGTTGGGATGCTGACAATGTCGGAAAGAGTTGCTGCGTCTTTTCACCACTTAAGACAGGTGTTGTTCCAATTTGCAGAGACACCAAGTGATGAATTTCCTTTGTGGAATCTGAACCAACCTCAGATGCATGCTCACTTATGACTTATTCTATTAATCATGTGTCTTACAAAACATGTATATTTTCCAATTAACATAAAACAAGAATGCTTCCCACTATGACACACAATCTAATGTGTTAGTGCTAAATGTGGAAGACACCCTCAGTTCACTTTATCAGTAGGTTGAACATTTACTAGCAATATCCTTTCAACAAGATGTTGATTCAAGGATTGTCACAGGTATAAAAACCTGCCCTAACTTTTGTATTGTATTTAGACAACCAGTCTGAGGCACAAGAACTCAGCTATGGTCTTCCAGGATCCCATGAAATGGAAGAGATCTTCCACAGTGGAAGTGCACATCCTTTGAAAATTAGGGTAGGTTTTTGCACTGGAGATGGTTAGTGCCCTTGCCCTTGCTCTTTGGTGCCTGTCATTCAGGCTACTACACTCATGCCTAGGCACCTCAAAACAAGGAAGGGCCTCTGGCCCCATTCTTACAATCAATCTTGCTTTCCTCTTGTGATGATTCTTGTCACTTTCAAGCTTTTTTATACTTGAATTCAAGAGGGGTGCTTTCTTCTTCCTTGTAGTTGGAATGCGAGGGGATGTTGAAAAACTTACCATCCTCTTCTTGAGGTACCTAGGTTATTTACTTGTTTTGATAGTGTTCATGCTGAGTAGGGTTCTTCTCTCTCTTTGTGCTTACCCCTCTTTGGATTGTAGATTAGGTTTTGTGTTTGCTACTCAACTTCCCGTTTCAGGTGCATTCACACATAATGTTAAGTTAGTGTTAAGTAAAAATCTAGGTGGCATCTTAGGTGGCACCCAATGTTAAATGAGTGATTATTTAATATTAAGTGAATGCTAACTTAACATAAAGTCTTCGGTTCTAAATGACTAGCTTGGTGTTAGGAGACTTAATACTAGAGTCCTTAACACCAAGTGTGAATGCACCTTTAGTGCTATTTTTTAACAAAGAGTTAGTTTTGTAGCACCTAAATTGATTGTTGGAGATAAAATTTATAAATAATAGTAGCTACAACAGAGGATAAAAAGGTGGGTAATAAAGTATGAAAAATAAAGATTGATCTTAATGGCCTTATGCATAAGGACCTTTTGATTAGGGAGCTACTTTAGACTCATATAGGGGTTAGTTAACTATTCGAAGTTAGAAATAAAGTCAATTAATTTGTCCTCACATAGGACAAAACAACTACATTATAGGGAAAGAAATGCTAAATAACATGCAAGCTCATCCATGGAAAGGATCAGTGTTTTAGACAATTATTAGGTGACACAATATTGTTTGCCTACAACCGATGAATGATAACATTTATTGAATCTAGATGGAAGATGTGAAGAAGTCATCATTCTTCTTTCATGTATTTAAAGGGTTGTGCGAGAAGATTTGGGCTAATTTTCCATTCCCATACTTTCATAATGTTAAACTTTGTAATGAGACTTTCTTGTGTAAAAAACCTATGATACAAAAAATTCATATTGTTTTGATTATGAAATGTTCAAAGGGAAGACTTATGTGTATTTGATGAATGATCTCAAAATAAGGCGAGATCTTTAGACATGTGTGATGAGTGCCCAATTGAATGTAGTCAACATAAAAATAGAGTTTTAATTATGTGTGGAATTGCAAGCAAATGAAAATTATTCAAAGTATATTAATTAGGACAATGCAAAAGTAGTTTTAAACTCAATTTAAGTACCTTATATTTTGATTCCTATCAATTTTAATAAATGAAAAATTGTCAAATATTTTTAAATATGATAACTTATATCTTCATATATTTAGAACCTTCAAACCATTGCAATTGAATGTACATTGTGAAATAATAAGATTCAAATTAATTTATAAAAATACAAAAAGGTAATGATATGACACCATTTTGGGTACAACATAAAAAAATTTGACCCATCCAAAAGCAATATAATTTTAATTTATCTTTTAAAATTAGAATTGGAGGTCCTTCATAAAAAGCAAAAAACTACCCAACATTAATTACAACCCATTTCAGCTTATAGTTATATTGTACTATAGTTCAATGTCTATTTAAGTATTTTAATTATGAAACATAAAAGTAATGGAGCTTGCACTGGGGTTAGAATAGGCCACCATGGGGTGAAAGCACATTAAAACATTCCCTTCAAAATCCATACCACAATGTATTTGAAATTGGCTTAATATATGAATATTTAAGTATTATTAAATTAATGTTTTTTTTTTTTCCTCCATTTCCAATTTTGACAAAAAAAAATGTGACATCCATGTAAAACCAAAGTTGTAGTTTTTTTCCACCCCATGGTGATACAAATATCTAGACTGTGCAAAAAGGCAAATTATTTCATAATGGACTATAACATTTTCGGTGTCATTTAATGGTCATGTAAGACAACCAACCCGATATTTGAATTCACTTAAGAATTTTAAACATGATTTTCTATGTTGAAAAAATTAAAAATCATTCACACATCATTTTAAAAATTGACATGGAAATAATTTAAACCTTCAACATAATCTTGTTTTATTTGCAATCATGTTAATATGTATTAAAATAGTTGAAACTACTATTTAATATTTAATATTTTAAAATGATATGTCAATATTATTTTTTCAAGGCCCATCAAGTATCAACAATAAAAGAGAAGACCTATTTGTTGGGAAAAATAATAATAATAATGAAAGAACAAACAATAAACAAAAGGGAATTAAAAATCCCAACATAAAAAATATAAATAACAAAACTACGGTTAATTTGAATTTTTGAAAAAGTAATGTGCTTCAATTGTCATCACAAAATACTTTAAAAACACCATAGAAGGTTATGTTGGCTCTATCATCACTTTTATTACTGTAAAACACCATCCCTTTTTTCAAGATTTGTATAATTTGGTCTTTATCATCATTTTTATTATCGTAAAACATCATTGTTTTTTAAAAAACGATTTGTATAATATGGTCTTTATCATCACTTTTATTATCGTAAAACACCATTGCCTTTTTAAAAAAGATTTGTATAATTTAGTCTTTATCATCATTCTTGTTATCATAAAACACCATTGCCTTTTTTTTTTTTAATTGTATAATTTGGTCTTTATCATCATTTTTACTATTGTAAAACACCATTGCCTTTCTTTCAAGATTTGTATAATTTAGTCTTTCATTGGGCTGAAGAAATCTTGTTTGTTGACGTTATAGTGATGTGGCATAATCAATAATCTACACAACTTAAAAGGTACTTTTTAACCTATTAGAATAACTTCCATTAGGTGGAAGTTCCTCATTAGCTTGTCCTTCTTCACTATCCTTATCTTGCAATGCTATTAAGCAACTTTCAAAGCATGTCATATAAAAAATCTATTACTTCAATGAAGCAAAATTTTGGACCTACCCTAAATTGTGATTGGAAATGATTCAGATTTTGGGCCTAACATTCCAAATGTTTATCAACCCAATAATTACCTATAACAAGTCAATTTTCAAATCATTAAACTTAGAAAAACAAATTAGAGGAAATGGATGCCCATCAAACCACATGCAAATACAGGATTGAACGAAATATTATACATGATAATTATTCACATTTGACTCTTACTAGAATGTTATCCTCAAGTATGTCAAGGAGACAAAGACCATCATAATCATTAGTTGACCAAGTGTGAATGATCCTATTTCTTTTAGAAGATGGAGGACTATGATAAGGATTATGTTGGGTTGCTCAATATCAAATCAACAAGAAATTTGAAGACCATAGGTTCTTACACCTCAAATGACCATTATTCTTAATGAACCAATTCTATCGTACCTAGGCTATACATGTAACACCTTGTATGACACAATTTGAACTCAAAATTTAGTTGTAATATGGCATGTCATTTGATACACATTGGATTATTACATGGTGAATCAATTTTGGATATGTAATATTAAATGCAATTGGAATATAAACCCATATGTACAACTCTCCTCCTAGCTATAATTCACAACATTATATGTTGGTATATACATTTGAAACCCTAAAGAATGTGTCTAACTTGAGCATTTAATCAAATGCAGTTTGAAGACATATTGCGGTCCACATTAGCAAGACTGAAACAAATATCACCCCATATTTATTATCAAATCACAACAACATTGTCATGAAATTTCTTAAATTCCATATTCAAGTGAAAATGTCCAATGAATGAATTATTAAAAAAATTCTCCAAACCACATCCAAGAATGTATCATTCAAGATTAGCAATAACAATGTACGAGATGTTGACCCTCTTCACAACTGACAAAAAATTATCATTTGAGTTTATTGACATTCATAGTCCTAGACCAATGCCTAATCTCTTTCCTATGGACAAAGTTGATAAACACCCAAGTTTTTCTATTGGCTAAAGAAATTTGATATGGCTAAAAATGAGGCCATGGTAAATTGGCACAAAGAAAAAAAAACATATATAACAATGAGGGGTGGGTTGGGGAGTCGAGGAAAAAAATAAAAAATCTTTGCATCTTTTATTGAATCAACATGCGCCCCCTAGAGCCTACCATCCCCTCCCTCCTTATGATGTGTAAGAAAAAACCATCCACTGTCAATTGTCAACCTTCCTTGTGTTTCACTAACCTCTTGAACACAATTTGATGCGTTGTCTTCTTACACACATGGCTACTATCCTCCCCTCCTCTGTTTAATTCATTAACCCCAATGTAACCCCCCATGCCCCTCCTCTTCTTGATCCATTAACCCCAGCCCTTGACCTCCTTTGAACTCTTAAATTCTCGTCACCAATGCCTGAGCACGCAATGGTAGCTCTTCATCGCAACTTTTGACTCATTGACCTCCCCAAACCTCTTGAGCCCCTAAGCTTGTCATTGATGCATGAACATGTGACATCCTTCCTTGCTCCCTTTTCTTAATTCATTAACCCTTAACCTCTTAACTTGTCATCATCGACACGTGAACATGCGACACCCTTCCTCCTTTTGATTCACTGACCTTGTGATTAAGACATAAACATGTGAACGATGATGACCACTCCTATTCTTAATTCACTAATCTCCCTTGATCTCTTAAGTTTTTCACTAATGTGGCATGCTTGAACATGTGATGCCTTTCTTCCCTTTCTTTTCCTCACTCACTAACCCTTGACCTCCTAATTTTTCATCATTCACATGTGAGCACATGATGCCCTCCTCCTCCTAATTCATTGACCTATTGACCTACCTTTGAACACACACCTCCCCTCCTCCTCCTTATTCACAGACCTCTTGCAACGTCTTCCTAATCAACCCCTAAGCATCAATGAATGTTTTCATCTTAATGAGCACCCACCTCCCA
This sequence comes from Sphagnum contortum, assembly GCA_963920785.1. NCBI lineage: Eukaryota > Viridiplantae > Streptophyta > Sphagnopsida > Sphagnales > Sphagnaceae > Sphagnum > Sphagnum contortum. The sequence continues at coordinate 7,743,398 of OY987294.1, read as the reverse complement.
TCCTCCTTGTGAGTCTTGTAAACCTTCCTCCTCCTAAACATACTTTTGAAAGAGATGTTTTATTTTGCATTCAACCAAAATGGAGGTGAAGAGAAACAATTAAACAAACCTTTGATATTAACTAAACAATCAAAAATCTTGAAATACAAAAATGCCCCCATTGCCCTAAACCCAAACTAGAATCTTGTCATTTTTTTCCTTCCTTAAAAAAAAAGTAATTAATTGCATTTACATTAAAAAATAAAAGCTCCATAGCTAAATCTCATTTTCTTTCTCACTACATGATGATTTTTTGCCAAAATCCAATATATATTAATGCCATTTTTGGATTAAATATTACCAAATAATAATATTAGAATCAAACCATTTTTTTATTGCATATACCCCAAAATTTTTATTAAAATAAAAAATGTTGTTTTTTTATCATTTTCAATAGCCATAATTCAATCAAAATTTAAGACCGTCTCCAAGTTTTTATACATGGTTCAAACATGTAGCCAAGAATATTTTTAAAACATTTTAAAATTTGTATTTTATATTTAGCTTGTAATAAAATCTGACTAAGTTTTCCTATTATTATTATGTACCATTGTCGCTTTGACCAGAATTCAAATTTTACAAAATAAATCATTGCATGATCATGGTCACATACACATCCTCACCCTATGCCATATTAGGCATTCGTATCATGCTACAAGACATATTGAAAATGTTATGCCATCATGAATCAATGTAATTCATGATATAGTCCTCATCTTTAAGAATTACCCCCTAAACCATCAAAGTAAGAAAAATATTCACCACTTCCGAACTTGTTTTTTTAGGGAATTTGTATAGCGCAAGGCACCATTGTGAGCACTAAGCACCTACCATCAAAGCCTCAGAATCATCTTATGCTTGGGATTTTATGCTTTTCTGCAAGCTGTTAAATGTAGAAAATATCAAACTTATTAGATATCAGTTGTCAAGGCAGGTGTAATAATGTTGCAAATGGAACTTGAGATTTGAGGGAGATTAAGTCTGAGTGATGCCTACCACATTGCACGCCAGTAATTGTACAAGGCTCAGGGTTTGAAATCCATTCATAATAGCCTGCCAAAAAAAAGCTCTAGCTATTGGAACTGAATTCCACAGTAGAACAACAATAGATTGTGTTTAAATTCCACAGAAGAAATCTACAGCCAAGTTCTAATCTGTGAAGAATATAACTCTCTCTAATCTATGAAGAAATTGCAAGATACTTTTGTTGTTTACCCTGTAGATCAGTTAAGTTACAAAAACCCAAGATATTCATTGTGTCTATCACATTACATACCCAAACTGACTAACAAAACTTTCAGTAATGTGATCAGAGCTTTGCTACTGTTTCTTGACAACTGCAAAGTCTCACAAAGTGTCCTTCTGGGCTTTCTGTTAGCAGGTGTGTTTGGGATGTGCTGCCATCTCTGACTCAATACTTTCCCTTCAAATATTTGATTACACTGTTCACATCTTTGTCACCACGCCCACTGCAATTGAGCACCACCCGTGTGCCATGTTCAAGGGTTGGGCATAACTTCTCCAGAAATGCAAGGGCATGTGATGTCTCAAGAGCAGGAATAATACCCTCCAGCTTTGATAGCTGTTGAAAAGCTGCAGACATTTCAATAGTGCACTTGTGAGAGAAGGTGCATTTTCTTTTTCTTTTGATTTTGCAGCGGGTGTATGTGTCTAATTTCCTCTGGGCACCAGTTCTGCATAGACATTGTCTTTATATATCACAAAAACCCAAGACACCATGATGTTTTGTTATGAAGTTTGCAAAGTTCACAAAACACTTTACCTTCAAGCGCCTCATCATCAGTAACGCTGAAGTACTCTGCACGACCGATGTCCTTCAGGAAACTGTGCTCTGGACCAACGCCTGGATAGTCCAGCCTGCACCACATTGCAACCCTCAAAACAGTAAAAACCTTCACAAGTTTCACCAGACAAAATCAGCGTCATATTTCAGGGTTCAGTTCACAAAATAAACTGAGAGAAAAATCTATAAGAGAAAAGTCAGCATTTGATCAACTGTCACCGCCTTTGTGAATTCAAATCTGGAAGCATTGATAGTTTAAACCTAAATGTGTAAGGGCCATACCCAGCACTTATAGAATGAGGCTCAATGATTTGCCCATCATCATCCTGCAGCAAATAGCTCATTGCACCATGCAATACACCAACTTGTCCCATGGTTAGAGTGGCTGCATGTTTATTGGTGCCAATTCCAAAGCCAGCTGCCTCCACACCAATCAATCGCACATCCTCATCGTCCACAAATTCATGGAAAAGGCCCATTGCGTTTGATCCTCCACCTACGCAGGCGACAAGAACATCAGGTTTGCCACCCCATTTCTCCAGGGCCTGTCGCCTAGTCTCCTTCCCAATTACTGCATGGAAATCCCGCACCAGCATTGGGTAAGGATGCGGTCCTGCCACTGAGCCAAGAATATAATGTGTTGTCTCAACATTTGTGACCCAGTCTCGAATAGCTTCAGAAGTTGCATCCTTGAGAGTTGCTGTGCCAGAATGAACTGGACGCACCTGAAAACACAAACCAAATGCCTTCAGTGCAAAAAAATCATGTATGGAGGAGTTTCAATCAAACACATGTTTTGCGAAGTAATTGCCGCTTCATCTTCTGTCTCCATTCCCGCATGCAAAAAAGGATGACATGAACAACAAGAGACATGCTGCACCTCAGCTCCAAGAAGGCGCATGCGGAAGACATTGAGGGCTTGTCGCTCCATATCTTGTGCACCCATGTAAACAACACAGTCTAGACCAAATCGGGCACAAACTGTGGCGGTAGCCACACCATGCTGACCAGCACCTGTCTCTGCGATGATCCGCCTCTTGCCAAGACGCTTTGCAAGCAGGGCTTGTGCAACAGCGTTGTTGATTTTGTGAGCCCCTGTATGGTTCAAGTCTTCTCGCTTGAGATAGATCAGAGGACCTGTTCCATCAGGTCGACGGTAGTACTCTGAGAGACGCTCAGCAAAATAGAGTGGAGTCTCCCTGCCTACATAATCCTTGAGAATTCCATTCAACTCTGCCTGAGAAAAAAAAATCCAAAGAGGGGAGTTTAAAGAAAAAGTATCACCAATCTGTACAAGGAAACATACAATTCAAGAGACCAAAACACATAGATTCAAGTACAATATGAACTTCTGATACATTTTAGGGTTGGAAACAAAAGATTCAAGGAAAATCTCTCTACAGAAGCCACGGTCAAGAAAAATCTAAAGAAAGAAGCTGAAGCTTACCAACAAGCTACAAAACCAGATACACAGGGAAGAAGATGGGAGATGTCAGAAGCTAATGAACCAAGCAGAGACTGGGAAGATGGACGTGAAGAAGCTCATGAGTCTTACCTGAAACTCAACATTGTTAACCATGGATCGATATGCTTCCTCCAGATTAGCAAGAGCAGCCATGAGGGTTTCAGGCACATATTTTCCTCCAAAGATACCAAACCTTCCAAACGAGTCGGGTCTCTCATAATCTTTCAGCTTGGGAGTCCTCAGTGTCTCAGGCTCTGCTGCCAATGTGCAACGCACCTGACCACTGCCGCCCCGAGAACCCCTTGTCCTTTCCTCTTCCCTTGTTACCTTGAGCAGAAGAAACTGGCTAGCATTACCGCTGATGGAAGAAGAAGAAGACGATCTTAAAGCATTCATTCTCACACAAGAAGAAGCAGAAGAGACGCTCATTCTCTGGTTCCTTATTTCGACCGCCGCCGTCGGCGATGCAAGAGAACCCAAGACTCCAGTCTGCACCTTAATTGCCATCGCCGTAGCTACTGCTCCTCCTGCCGCTTCACAAACCCAAGTAACCAAGAGCAAAAAGGAAAAAAAAACAAGAAAATGGAAAAAATTCCGACCACCTCCGAGAAGATCAAAGAGATACCTTCCGAGATATTTCGGACTTGGAAGCAATTCGCGAACTTCGAATCAGGACAGAAACAGAAGGAGTGTTTCTGCAAGAACAGGAAGAGAGCGAGAGAGAGAGAGAGAGAGGTGATGAAACCCTACCAATCAGAAGGGACTGTGGAGTACAGTAATGTAGCAATGTGGATATAAAGTAGCCTTTTTTTGTTACTGGCTAAGTTTCGCCAAAAATAGGAACTCAAATTTTTCTAAAAAATCGGAAATGAAGTGATTTTGGAGGGTTTCGATCGCCAAGGGGGAAAGAAAAAATAAAGTAGAAAACTCGCCATATTTTTAAAATGTATACTTAGTTTTCAGTTTGTAGCCATGAATTTATAGAAGGTTGATTAAAGATTTGTAGTACCAGTGATTTTACTTTCTTTTCTTTTTTTAAAAATTTCCTTGTCACACATGTGATCATTACAAGGAGATTTAGCCATGTTTGGCTATAGACAAGCTATCAAAGTATAAATTATTAAAATCCTTTTATATCCTGGCGACTTGCTTGAACAATGTGCAGAAACATGGCGATTAGAAAAGAATTACCAATTTTTGGCTTTGGGGGGGTTGATGGAACATTTGGCAGAATATTAGTTTTTTGAAAAAAAAATTCGCCAAATGGGGAGGATTAGTCACAAAAAATAAAGACGTTGATTTTGTACTCCACATCTGGTTTATAGCCAAATTTGGCTAAATCTTCATCGGGATGATCGCCATTTTTCCTAGATCCTCTTGATGATCGCCATTTAGGCTATATAAAGGAATTCCTTTTTAAAAAACACTGATATAAAAACACGACAGAACAGCGAGAGATATTTCCAGCCTCCACGCCGCGCCGCCCTTCCTTGATGGATGAGAAATTGGCACCCGAAATGCCACGTGTTTTTTTTTTTTTTCCTCTGTTCTCGTGGGTTTGTTTGCACGGGATGAATAAGTCCAAGCGATGAAATTATTTTACGCCAATCGATGAATTAATTTTTGTACTTTGCCTTCTGTTTGGTAATGTTGTTGGCCTTGGCACACGCACATCTCAGCCCACACTTTGCCCTCAAAACATTTTTTTTCTTTAAAAGAAGCAAAACAACACTTTTTTTTGGGACCGCATTTCCGCAGTTTTAGTTGTTGTCAATTTAGGCCAATAAATATGAAACCCCCCCCTTTTTTTTTTAATCACATTAGGGTTTAACCAATATTCAAACTTGAGGTTTTGTTTGTTACTTCGGTTTTTTCATTTTGAACTTCTGATTTTCTGGGCTTCTAATATTTTGTGGTCTTTAGTTTTGTGAGTGTAAAGTTTGCAACTAATTTTTATTATTCATATTTGAGTATTAAAAATGGTATTTCCAATGAATTCAATGACTATTGTCATTGTATTATTTGCATTATTTTTTTTGTTGTGTTAAGATTTGAGAGTTAATTGTCACACAAGGAAAATAGTGGTTCAAATAAGGAATTTATTCTTAGATTTTGATGTATATTCATATTTCATGTAATGTCAATTTTTTATAATTTTTTTTGTTTATTAAAAGACTAAATCACATAGGATTTAGTGCAAAAAGCCTAGACAATCTACACATTGGGATTTGATACAAGGAATTATTTGGCACACCAATTTGGAAATGAGGGATAAAAAATATTTATCCACATATTGGATAACTTGTGGAACATTTGTATATTTGGTTAGAAAATTGAAACCTTTTGTCAAATTTAGAATTATTATGTTTGTTAGAACACCATTAGAACCTAAAAAAATTATTGGGTTGATGTTATATTAATTTGGACATGGGGTTAATGCAAACATTATTGTCAATAGATTCAATGTTGGAACCCTAACAATGCATAAATATGTTATATTTTGGTTGATGCTTTAATTTTTACTAAGGATATATTGTTTAATCAATATATTTCTCTCCTTCATGATTTGCATTTACTTAAAATTACAAATGGATTCTTTTATGCACGTGACCTATTCAATGTTTGTGGTGTTATTGATGGGTCATATATTCCATATTTTCAAAAGTTGGATAAACATGTTATTACAATATTTACATATTATTATTATAAACGAAAAAGCTATAAATTAGTTGTTTTGCAAACAATTTGTGACATGGACAAGTTGTTTCAGATTGTATGTGTTCAGTTCCTAATGGACCGATAGATGAGGGCTAATTAATTTTTTTTTTAATTTATCAACAACTTTGAACATGATCAATTTTATGAGAGTCAGATGTGATGGTTTAGGGTTTGGAAATAATCCCTTATTTACTTACAGATGCAATTATGCATATCAATATTATCTTTTGCATAATTCTAAGTTAATTGATGAAAAATTGGATAAAATCATGTTCAATCGACAAATGAATGTTGAATTAGCATTGAAAATGCTTTTGGAATTTTTAAAAAGTAAGTGGAAGATCTTGCATTGCATTAATGAATATGTTGATTGAGTTCTTGGAATGGTGATGACTTGTTGTGTACTTCATAACTAATGTTAATTGATGGGAATACCCTTACACCTAAGAAATCGTCAAATAAATCCTCTTTGTAATGCAAAGGGGCAAGCATCTTTTTGCTTCTTAAAGTCAAGTAACCTCAGAATGTGAAAAAATAATGTGTTTTACACTTTTCACAAATTAGATGAATATCTGCCCAACCCCATTTAATGTTTTTATGAACACTTTGGAAATATAGGTGTATCATATTAAAAAATTTGTTCAATTGGTTTGAAATTTGGACCAAAAATTCATAATGAGTTTTATTAATTAATGCAATTTGCAAATCTTTTCTTTTATTATTCAATTGTGTTCTTAAATGAAAAAATGATTCTTTTTTTGCATAAATCCTAATTTGAATATATAAGTGCATCAAATATGAAATTTCGTTCAATTGGTTTAAAATTTAGACCACACATTCATAAGGAGTTTTATTAACTGATGCAATTTGCAAATTTAAAAAAATGCCAAAATGAAGGAAATTATTTTGTATTAATGTATTATATTTTTATACAAAATTACACGCTTACAAATATTTGAATCATTTCAAAAAATGTAAAATATTTCTAAGCATTTTTGCAATTATTAATTGAATTGCTTGAACTTGTGCAAGAGATTTTTAATTCAAGTTTTCAACTTTCAAACACAACTTATATTTTTCTAATAGCCAATTTCCTATTGGATTTTATAAGCAAAGTTACTTCTTTAAATTTTAATTTGTGCTTTTCAACAATAATAAAACCTTCCACAAATTTGTTCATAGCTTTTATAATGTAATTGACAATTTTGATCAATGGTCATTTATGAAATGTTATTTTGTTGGGCACCTTTGACAACTTGTAAAAGGAAATTGTGGGATAATCATTTCAAAATCAACCATAACATATACACATACACAAAGATTATAAATCAAAAGAAAAAAAAATCAAAAAATTGATTAAGAACCATAACCGTAATACATATTTTAAATTTAGGGATACATTTATATATTACATTGTACATTGTACAAAGACAAATTCAAGAAACCCAAAGCAAAGAATCACTTCGAAAACAAACGTAATGTATACATACACACAAAGCTTATAAATTTAAAAAAATGAGATCCAAAATATGAAAATAACTTAAATATCAAACACATACCAATGTAAAAAATCCTACTAGAATTTCAAGTGTTGTTAAAAAAAAGAATGTCTAGACTTTCTTACACGGTCAGTAATTTTTTTATTATTATAAAATTTTGTAATAAAAAATTCTTTTTTTACTCTTGTTATTATACTTTTCTTATTGCAGCCTAGGCAATCAATTGTAGCCATGAGACACCAACCCCATGCCCAAGGGCTTCAACAATGGGCGAAAGGGAGTGTTACCACCAAAGCTTCCCCATTTGCGTGCTTAAGTTGAGCATGTGCTTAACCTTTGGTACACACATGATCTTGTTGTTTGTGGTTTAGTTTATTTTTCAATGTTGCCAATCTCAACTCTCTTCATCTCTACTTCAAAAATACACTTATTTGTTCCACCATGCCCAAACCTTACTTATTATAAAGGAGAAGAAAGCAAAGGACTGTGATAGAGAATTTCTGTGCCATGAACTCCAAGTTCCCAAAATTTCAACAACTAAAGTAATAATTTCCTGAAAACTTTGACATTTCAATCAAATAATATAAAGGACAATTTGACATTTTCAAAAATAATTTAATTATTGCCAAACCTAAAAAGGTTCTACAATAATCATCCCATTGCATCTACCAGTAAAAGTGCTATCTTTTTAACATCATCAGGATAGTAGATGAGACTATAGCCATTGATATGCAAAATCCCATAGACTTCATCCTCCCAAAAGCAGGTGCAGATAGTATTTAATAATCAGCCCAAATTTTGGAACTAAACTTATTAGTAGTACACAGAAAGGAACTATTCCAACAGAGGATCCATGGCAGGATAAATCGATGGCCCCCCATATCTATGAAATTGCACAGAAATTTCCAAATCAACAATTTGAAGGTAACATGATAACAATTGCAGTCTTGAAACTTACAAAAGTCACTTCACAAAGTGTCAGAAAACCACCACTGTCATAAATAGCAGCGACGAGTTGCCATGACTACCCACTGACTTCATTCACTCCTGAAAAAGGAGTACTTCAAAATTGCTACTCAACCAGGGCATCCATTGCGTAAAGTCATACCCAATGCACCTAGGCAAAAAGACAAGAAGAAGATAATCACAGAGGTAGGAAATATATCTTTGAGATTGCTGAGGAAACTCCACAACACTTTGAAAAGAGCAGTAAAAGAATGAGTGCGGTCATAATCTTATGATGCCACTCACAAAGTGTTAAACCATCATTGTGAACAGCAGTGATTAACTGCCATGATTCCCCAGTGATTTCACCAGCAGTAGGTGGAAGGTGTACATAACTATACAAGAATCAGTCAAAACATTTCTTGGACAAACCATTATATACCATCTGTGTCCTGAGTTTCTGTGGCATTTCTTTTGAAGCAAACCCAAGACTCAGTCATGATGTTGGATAGCAGTTGAGAAATAGATAATTTTAAAAAATCAATAATAATGTCATTCTAGCTGCAAAAAGCTTGTGAGGGTAAGCTTCATTCCATTTTAGCTTGTCCCTGTACAAGCAGCATCTAAAACTAAAAAGTAGAAAAGCCTACATACAGAGAATAGATAGAAAACTCCCACACTCAGACCAATAAAAAAACACAACTAAAAGAGAACTGACAAGAATAATCAACAAAACCTGTGTCCATGCCGGAGAGGAGTCCAGAAAGTGAAAAGAAAGAGAACAAAATGTAAAAAAAGTTGTGACAGATAAGTCTCTTTTACCTCAAGGCTCTTAGCTCCTTATCAAAGGTGTACAGACACTTTCTTGAGATACTGTGGTCAATCAAATCCTCCCCAAGATCCTGAAGGCTGCTAATACTCCCATCCTTTAAATAATTCCTCAATCCAACAAGGCCCCACTATAATGGGTTAACATCGACCATGATCAAGTGCCACATCCTATTTGCAAGGTAGCCCCAGACATGATGGTCTTGGCTCAGGGCTGCTGGCAAATGCCAATACAACAGCCACAAGAGCCAAGTACAGAGCCAAATGCTCTTTCTTCATGAGCCACAAGAGAAGTACTTTGTTGAACTAACATGCATACACCATAAGCATCAAATCTGCCCAAAACCCCCTGAATCATGAATACAATATATTGCATTCTAGCCCTGGAAATCAGGTCATTGTCCATCCTTGTCAAAAGCGGAAAGTAAGGAAATCAAGCCCTAAATCTAGGGTTGTTTTATTGCTTTGCCCTTACCATCAACAACAAATTAGGTTTCCTGGAATTTGCAACAGATGCAAAAAGGATGATGGCACAACAAACAAAGAAAAGTGGGGAACGAACTCTGAAGATTCTATAGAGCAAATTCTGTTGGTTTTTTTCAAAGGCAAGGAAAACAACCTCACTCAGTCCCCCCAGTTGCAATATGCTTCCTTATGCCGTTGTCTGCAATGAGCAAAATAGTTAGGTTAAAGAACTGGTGGCAGAGTTTACAAAGCAGAGAGAGCTGCAGAGAAGGAGACTAATAAGAGTGTAATGAAGAGCACAAAGCACATCGGATGAATTCACTACAAGTAACAATGGCACGGGAGCTGAAAACCAGAAACATCAGGAAGGCAGTCCTCATGTTGTGGTCTCATTCTCTGACCATAAACGCATGGTTAGGCGCAAACTGATACCTTGGCAGAGCTGGAAAAGCAGATAGTGGGAAAAAGAACAAGCAGGACAAAGCAACCAAGAACACAACAACCTAACAAACAATCCTTATAAGGAGAAAAAGCACCGATTCTTTGGAGGATGAAGAACTTCTTACCTTGTAACCCCAGTTATGATTCCTGATTTCGTCATCAATCTTCTCCTTCACCTCCGGGTGCTTTGCAAAGTACTCATCTACGGTCATTGTCTTTAACGCGGCTTTCTGCTCCCGAACGTTCTCGATCTCCTTTTCTAGCAGCACAATCTTCCTCTTGGAATCCTCCTCCTCCGCCAACGCCTTTTTCAACAACTCCTGATGCTTGGCCTCGTACACTGGCGTCAGATCATCCTGGTACTCCGGCACCTGCTTGTCTAAGGACTCATAAGACTGGTGGAAGATGTTCACCACCGATGGCCCCAGTTTCTGCTTGTAAAAATCCCAGTTGATGCTGGTCGGCTTTACGTTGAACTTCTCATTCAGAGTCGCGGCAACGTCGTCATATGCTCGCCGCAGCGACGCCAGTTCCCGTTTCCCCGCATCCGATACAACTACCTTGCTCAGGTGATCCCAGTCTATGGATTTGCCCGCTCGGGCAACCGCCTTTCCACTCATCGCCGCTTTTCCGGAACCCTCACCAAAAGCTTTCCCACAAGCACAGCAGAAACGCGGACTGCAACAGCAACAACAACAAAAATGCTCCGCGTACGCACAAGACGAAACACAAACCCTTGCACTTTGCACTCGAGCTCAAATTACTATGTCCAAAGCAACGTCCTCGTGGATGAAAAATTAGGCAGGAAATATTTCATCCACTGACAGTCTCTCCTCATCCATGATACATACTTAGCGGACAATCGAACTGCTACCTATTGGCCTTCCACTTCGCACTCGAACTCAAATTACTAGACCCGAAGCTACGTACTCGTGGATGAAAACATCAGGCAGGAAACATTTCATCCGTAAAGTAGTATCTTCTCATCCATGATACATACCAAGCGGAGAGAGAGCGCCGTAGTTATTGCTACCTAGACATTTGCCTAGTACTTTGCCAAATTACTATAGCTCAAGTTCGCCGTCGTGGATGAAAAAAGTCAACCGTGGCGAAGTCTTTCATCTATGCTACAGGCAGAGAAACCCCGCACACTCAACGAAAATCAGTCTCGGCATTTTTTCATCCATCTTTCATCCATAAAAACTGAAGAGAGGAGAGAGAGAGAGGCACTGAATGAAAAACCAGAGTCTCGAAATCTTTTCATCTGTAACGAAGTTCCGTCTCTCATCCATCAGAGAATCGGATGAGAGAACCGGGCTCGATAAAAATTCCAGACTCTGGAAGATCTTTTCATCCATGACACAGGCTAAGAAAAGAATGAAAAGGGAGGCGCATTCCACAGCATAAAAGTCCTATAGGGTGGTCTAAAATAGCACAAGTAGGTAAGAGATATGAGTGATTCTGCCATTTCAGTCTACCTGAAAACCTGCAAGAATCTGCAGTTACAGACCTTTTCACCAAGCTCTTTGCTCTCCCTTTTTTTCTCTTCCCTCTCACACAAGCACAGAGTCTCATGAAAGACAATTTTATGGGCTTTTTTGTGCGGCATGTTCAAAACATGCTCCTCTAACTCTAGCTCTCTGCTTGCATGCCTTCCATTCTCAAAGCCGCTCATTTTACAGTTTCTGACATGCAATTTTCTATCATCTGTATCTGTATCTCTGTCACCTTCATGTGTGGATGATCTGTGTGAAGCATGATTCCTGTCTTCCCAATGGTTTCTCCAGTGCTTCCCAACCCATCTCCATTTTTTCGTCCTCAATCACTATAAAATAAGAAAGGGTAAGTGGAAGTTGCAGAAATAATTCCAGAGAATTGAGCACCTTTTAGGCAATTTCAAACTGGGCCTCTTGCTCACCCATTTGTGAAGGGAGGTACTTGTTGAAAAATGGCCCCACTAGATCACAGCTTCATCCTTAAGATTTGCAAAATTGTTCAATTCTCCATCAAGGCTTTGCTTGGTAGAATGCTTGATACTAGGACTTTTTCGGGTACAAAATCTGCAAAAGTAATGCACAGTAATCCTTGATTAGTGACTCTAACTGGGGTTTTTAATGGCGCTTACTAGCAGCCTGTTGCTAAGAAGCTTATGATCAACACAACATGCCCAAAGCTACAGACCATGAACTAAATGTATACTAAAGAACACCAGACATTTGATGTATTCGCAAACAATTGAAAGTATACAAAAAGCTAAAAAAACAGAAAAAATCTGGGAATTTGTAGACTGCTGGATAAGAGAAGCTATGTGCAATAGAGATGAAAAAACCTGCATAAACAGAACACTTAACTGAAGAACAAAACTGTTGAGCATAGCCCATAAGACAAGTATATGATAATTTCACTTGTGTATCTCTGGTCAATATATATGAGAGACTCTGTTGAGCAAGTGACACTACAAATGAAAAACCAAAAATGAGGTCCATGCACCATAATGAGGGTGGGGAAATGGGTTCTGCAATGGGTTCCAGAAGGAGCTCAATGGAACGGTACCACTGACCTGAAAGAAACTCAAGTCTCTCGGTGCTCACCACATGTGATGCTGTTCACCACAACCACCCAATCAATCTTATTAGTTTGTTTCAGAAACTCAAGTCTCTCAGTGCTCACCACATATGATGCCTTTCACCACAACCACCCAATTGATTGTTTAGTTTGTTTCTTCCTCCAATACCTGATTTGGAGCAGCTCAAGTTTCTGCAATATGCAAGGGTCCAGAAGTCTTTAAGGAAAGACAAAATTTACAATGGAGTTACAACTGGTTTGGATGTTTATAAACCAGAACTAGGGTGTTGTTGATGGTCATGAATCTGTTAAAGTGCACTCTGTCGAAACCCTACCCTTCCTCTATTTCTAATCCAATTGTACAATTTCCATGTCTACATCATCTAGCCATTCTCTGCATCAAGAACCAGGACAACCTGGACAAAACATTTTGATTTTGAATGGTGAATCCGAAAAGTTTCAATAGGGTTGGCACACATCCCTGCCAAGTCTAACGGCAGAACAAGCAATATAGGCAATAGCTAGCAAAAGCATTTGAGAACAAAAAGTTTCTGTGTGAGAGAGACAGAGTAGTAGTAGCAAAAATGATATGGCAAAAGAGTAGTCAAGAATAAAGCTTGAGTAAGATAGAAGCTTACATAAGTCAGAGTAGGTGATCGAGTTGCGATGGCTTTCTTGCATCCTATCAAAAGCATCTTCCACAAATTTCTCCAGGAAGAGCTCCTGTTCTCCACAAGCACACATGCACACACACACACACACAGAGCTCTCAAATAAATCAAGCTTCTTCTTCCCCTTGAAGAAATTCCAAACAACAAGGGTAAAGGATTTTGATTGTGTTTCTTTCTCCTGATGATAAGTCTTGAGGTCCTTTACATCCTGCAAAACAATCCCATCACCTAAACACAAAGAAATTGGATCCCTCCATCATCTAGAAACTCAGGGGCTGCTTACATCCATGTGAAAATCTTGAGAAACTTCACATTTCCCACTACCCCCTCTTCTCTGCTGCAAAAATTGTGAAGTTGGTCATTGTGAAGTGTTTCTCAAGCTTCACAGACCTAGGGTTGATGGAGGATTGGATTTCACTGTGTTACAAAAGAGATTCAAAGCTGCTGCAAATTGCAAAGAGATTCAACCACTGCTACTGTTGAAGGTGGGGTAGAAGATAGCAAGCACAAAATGGGTGACAAGACGATCCTAAAACAGAAAAAAGAACAAACTGCTCAAAGGAAGGAAGGAAGGAAGAAAGAAAGATCCTTCCTTAGATGGATGCATGCAAGAGGTCTAGAAATGCTAACATGTTCTTGAGATCTCTGCCAAGAATTTGCAAAACATTGCAGGATCATCATCCCCCAGTGCAAACAACATGCAAGCATTAGATCCAGAAAATTCTAGGGTTCTGAAGAAATTATAGAAGAAGAAGAGGAACAAGCAGTAGCAGGAGCCGGGGTTTGGTTGGTTGCTTACAGCAGCCTTGGCGATGAGGAAGCCCGCCTCCACTCCTACCCATTGGATATCACCATCGCTCTTCACAAGTTTGCGAACTCTGGAGATCGGGAAGGCTAGGGAGAACACGGATGCGGATTTCGATGTCCTGCCGCCGCCGACGACGAAGCTGCGTGACATAGTAGTAGTGCCATCATCGCCATCGCCGTCGTCGTCGTTGGAGTTTGAGTTTCCATTCTCTTCGTGCGAGTAGCCGCCGTTTTCCGTTTTTTCTTCTTCTTCTTCCTCTTCTTCTGCTGCTGCTGAACTCGGAAGCTCTCTACCAGACTCTTCAGAATCGGACTCCGTGAAGCTCGTCTCCATTAAAGGGTCTTGTGTTTCGCTCTAGACTCGCACACTAGGATGTTGCAGCGCAGCGACGGAGCAAGATGCAAGCGATCCGAGAGAGAGAGAGAGAGAGAGAGAGAGAGAGAGCTGTAGGGTTAGGGATCTGTTCTTCTCTTCCCTCCTCCTCCTGCTGCTCCCTTCTTTTGTTGAAGGCGCCTTCGGGGTTTCTTCCTTCTACTGCACATGAGATGGAGGGATCACTCTGGAAAATCCAATTTCCGAAGGACATGGCATGGCTTGTGCTGAAGATGCTGCTGCTACTCCGGTTGTTGCTGCTGTTGTGGCTGTGCTACAGAATTTTTTCTATCTTGGAGCAATTGCACTTCTGGAGGAACAGGAGGAAACACATCTCACAAGAACTGCTGCCTGATCAACAACCACCAGGGCAGCAGTCTAGGTACCTGCCTGCCACCATCACCACTTGCCATGGCAAAATCCTCTGTAAAGATTTTGTGAGATTGCGTAACCCTATTCTCTCTCCTTTCTACCTGTAACATGCATACACATGAGGCTATGAAGAAGAAGACATCTGCTAGCTATGCAGCATATGTATATTCTGAAGCTTGAAATAGTAGCTAATGTAGTTTGTCATGTCCTGCTCGAGAGATGACCTCACTTTGCTTGGACTCCTTCCATCTGCCACCAAAATGATTGGTGCATTGCCAGAACATCCACATGGTATGCAGAACTATGTCTTTCAAAGGTTTTTCAGCCAAAACAGTTTTCTGTTCAATTCGTGGGTGCTTTGTTCAGGTTGATTTAACTCACCAACAGTTCTCATATGTTGTGAAACCTGGGATATTCTCTTCTATAGCTTACTGTTGGGTCATCTCTCAATCCTATTCAGGTTTACTGAATTCATTCACAAGTATGCAGAAAGTTCTACATATGTATGAGGCTCGAGTAGTGCTGGGTTCAAGGGGGACATCATGATGGAGTTTGCACAAATGGGGGAGTTTGTTTTCACTGCCGATGTGATGAAGGAGATTGTAGCAGAGTTGTGAAATCAGCAGTTTTGCTGTTTTCTTTGATGCTTCTTTTCCCTTTGTCCCTCCCCTGGAAGTTTTTTTTTTTCCTGTTCTGGGTAGTAGCCAACACATAAGTTGAATCTCTTCTTCCCCCAAATTCTTAGTTCATGCTAGAAACTTTGATATGCATGGAATTGTGCCTTGGATCAACCTCAGCCTGCTGTGGGGAGTTCATGAAGCTAAAGGAAGACTCATGGTCATTAGTCATAATCAGGTACTGTGATGTTGATGTTCCTTAGGATAGTGAGGGATTGGTCATAAGGAACAATTTGCAATCTTTTCTACCTGCTTCTCTTCTATCTTCTTCATGGTAGTCATTTCAATCTTTATAGCCTATCCCATCTTCTGATTGTTTTTTCCAAAGTAGGTATTGTGTCTTGGGAATCATGGGAGTGCCTCTCTGTAACATAAAGCACTCAACAGCTTTTTCAACTGTAATTGCAGGTTGCATAAATTGGCAGAACTCTTTTCCCTGCACAATGTGGCACTGTAGAGAGACGGCTTGCACATTATAAGGTGCCTCCATATGCTTGTAAGGTGTCTTCATGTGTGGCTGCTTCATTTCTATGTTGGGTAATGCCTTGTTGTCAGGACATTGGCGGAACTTGCCCTGCACACAGTGACCATGTATGGAGACAGCTTACACATCATAAAGTGCCTCCATATGCTCGTAAGGCAATTTGTACAGGGCTACCTCATTCTCTACTTTGGGCATTGTGCTATTGCCAAGGCATTATAGTACATAGTCACACTTTGCCCTTCTTCATAGGTGAATTAATCACTGGCTTCCCTTTTGTCAAATCTTCAATTTGCATGTCTGAGTTTGATCATTTGCCAAAAAGTTTGTTTTCCAACAATGCCTTGACAATAGTGCATAACCTCAAGTAGCTGATGGTAAATAATGAAAAGAACCCTTGGGTCGGGAAACAAACCATGTTCATGTTGGCACATGT
Organism: Sphagnum contortum; assembly: GCA_963920785.1. Lineage (NCBI taxonomy): Eukaryota > Viridiplantae > Streptophyta > Sphagnopsida > Sphagnales > Sphagnaceae > Sphagnum > Sphagnum contortum. Next base: position 7,726,812 of record OY987294.1, on the reverse strand, counting down.
CAATCAAGCCTGGAGATCGTAGATCTCCTAGACAACATTTGTGGTAGATGAGATAGGTTGAAAACTACAAGGACGATTGATTAAGAGACTGTGGAATCTGCTCAAGGATGGTTGGAAAACTTACCACAAAAGGAGTGTTGAGGAATGTAATCCTAGCTCTCTTGGCCAAGTCAACCAAAAAATATAAAATTCCAGTGGTGATATATTTGAAGCTGGTATAGGTGAGATGGATATGGGCACGCATTCGTATTCCTCTTCTTTCTTGGTCCGTTTTGGACGGCTCCCTTCTCCTGAAACCTGCCACTTTTAGGGTGCATCTCACACCATCATTGACTCAACAGTTTCCAACAGTTCAACACTGGAAATTGCCTTCAAAGGCAGTTCAGCTGATTCCCAGCAAGGGGCAGTGTGCAGAAGGAAGAGGTGCCCTTTTCTTGAAGTGAAGCATTGATGGCAGTGTCTTCCAGCATTCTTCTGACTTGATTCTTCTTCTTCCTTTCATGTAAGTCCTGGCATTTTGTTCTGAGTTTCCATTGCAGCACTTACCATGGCTTCTATTTTCCAGGGTGAAAAATGCAACCAGGACGTTGCTGTCTCCACCTTCCACATGCATGACTGCACATTGCAGACAAAAACAAAGGCCATTACAAGTGAGTTGTCTTCTCTGATGTCTTCTAAAATTCAGCACATTCAAGCCATTGTTGCAATTTTTGAATAGTTCCTTGTTCCTTGAACTGTGCATTCATTGCTTATCCTTCTTCCTTAAGTTTTTGTGTTGCATGCAGGTCCTTAGATTGTTTTGGGTTTATGTGTTGCATGCAGTAATAGAATCGGATTTGTGAGTCTTGGAGATTCTATGATCTCAGGTTTGATTGGCAATGGTGGGCAACTTGTGCTTCATTTGTTTTGAAAATGTTTATCCTGTACAAAAACATTTAAGCCTGATGTGCCAGCAAGGCTCAAAAGCTGGTGACTGAGGCATTTCAGAGAATCTGTGGATTATTGATTTGCAGGGACTATCCAAGAACCAACTGAGGCTGCTGCCTTTGTCAAAGTCTTGTCAAACTACCATAGGTTCTGTAATCTTTACAGATGTCAATTCTCTGTGGCATTGTTAGCTGCAAAATACTGGACAGACCCTTCATTTGTTCTGGTGAAGAGGACTGTGATTTTGTTGACCTTTAGAGAGGAATGACAATTTGTAATGAATTTCAGAAGATCACAATGTCTTGAGAGCCACAACTGGGTAACTTCATTTCTGTGGCCCATGCAGAGGAAACTGAAAAGACCAGTGCTCAAGACACACTGTTCCAGTTGGAGCTGGACAAAATCATTGAAGAGACTCCTAGAGAATTGGAATACTGTAAGGTGAAAAATGTTGCCAAGAGCATGGCACCCTGGTACCTGAATCATCATTGTTGAGTGCCGTGCCCTGCAGCCTTCTTCAGATCATAGCACCAGTGTTGTCAACAAAGATAAGGATACATTCTTCCTGAATTTTGCTTGCATGTACAAGCTTCCCTTTAAAGAACTGAGATCTAGAGGGACTGCAAAGGACTGCAAGTTGGTCATTTTGTTCCTGCAGTGGGTTGACCATAATCTTTGTATCGAAAATGCTTCTCTTTATGGACTACTTCCATGCTCACTCTTTGGAGTGAGTTCATGCCATGTCCAAAAGCCTATCTGTTGCAGGTGTTCTGGATGATAATCCATTAACCATAAAATCTCAGAGGACTTCACATGCAGAAGAGCATCCCCATTGGCTTTCATTTTGAATAAGGTAAAGCAGTCAAGTCCACTGGATCCATCTGAAGACTTCTGTGAGCCTGGAAAACTGCACAGGTTGAGGAGCCCTAGAGGAGCCCCTAATGATGAAAGCTTGCCAATCATGAATAAAACAAAGCACCCAAAAAAAGGGGAAGAAAAGGTACAAATAGGAAGGACCCAAGTCCTAGCAAAAAAAAGAAACCACCAATGACGGTGGACCATTAGGGGCACAAGAACAAATCAAGTGACCAAACCCCCCCAATTGTGAGGAGCATATGAGATAAGGAGAATGGAGGAACACTCGGGGAAAACACTTAACCTAGAAGAATCTTCACCTATAATAAGAACATGTTTCAAAATGAAGGCCCTTTGTGTTCATTGCAAGGCCATTGACACCCTTTGCTTACAGAATGAACACAAAATCAAAAGAAGAAAGCGTTTAAAGGCTTCCATGTTCCATGCCATGTTGGCACATCAATGAAAAAAACTTTTAGCTTCTTGATGCAAACACATAAAGACCTCTATGGTTAGAAGAGGAAACAAGTCCGTTAGGTATGGATTCTGATTAAGGCCAATTTAGCCTAGAAAAAGTTTCACCTGTAATAACTTGGTCTCACTTCTCCCCAATGGAATCTTCAAATTTAAAAAATGACATTTGACCTATTTTTATCATTGGAACTTGCAAAAAAATCAACACCCAACATTGTTACAAGCAATTAGTAATTTAGTTGTACCCACTAAATATCATGGCTCTTATAATGAGGGTTGTCAGAAAAAATCATAACATAAACATGAACTACCAAACTAAGAAGAGAATGAGGACATAGTAAGACATTTTTTCTCTTTTTGTTGTTTCTTGGATTTCAAAGCAAGGACACAAGGGTCTATCAACAATTACAATCCTTTGTTGTTCACACTGCACATTGCACGCAATGCTCCTCTACAACATTTACAACATCACCACCATGAACAAAAACTTAGGAAATGTTCAAGCATATCTAACAATGGATAACCGACAACATACGTGCATATTCACAAGAAGTTCACACCCAAGGAGATGTTGTAATGTTGCACATTTGATCATTGAAGGAGCCACAAAGTGTTGAAGCGTGAACTTGCACCTAATGGGAGTCTCATATTCATGCCTAGGTCCATTCTCACTTTGCAGCGCAGTCTTGCAAAACGAAGACTCAGACTGGTCTCGTATGGAAGCTCTAAACTCTAAAACCCTACCCACCCTGGTATGAGAATCACCTGGGTATCTGGAAGAATTGATACCCTTCCTGGTATGTTCTTCAACACCAGATTTATACCCGTACGGTGTACCCAGGTTCCACCCTATGTATCGGTAGAACACTGGTTTGCACTTTGAACCTGTGACGGATGGGGAGGATCTATTTTAGGGTTAGGGTTTAGGGTTAAGAACGCGACGGCTCCTTTGTATGTTTCTTTTTCTCTGTGTCTTTCCGGGATCTTCAATTGGATCGATTGTTGCGGTTTTGTCTTGGGAGCTCGCCTCCTATCTGCCGTTCTGCCCATCATGGTACGTCTCTCTTCTCTCCCTCGTTACTTGCTACATCGTGTATCATTCTCTAATTCATGTTTTCCTTTGACGACAAGGAGGTCTTTTATTAGTTTTTCCGTGTCTTTCTTGTTCACTATCACCCCCGTCTCGGTACTTTGTGCATGTGTTCCTTGTTTGCCTCTATTTTGCTTCGTCACCGAAACAGATTTATTTTTTCTCCAATGCATTTTGACATGTTTTACCCTGACTATCTCATTGTATCTCATTCCGCTGCATTCTGCAACCACTATGCCTTTGCCGATTTGTGTTCGTGGATAGGGCTGGGTTTTGTGTTCAGTGCTGATGAGGACATGGGGTGTGTACCTGGTTTGGTTGGGTGATGCAGGCACCGAAGAAGGAGAAAGCAGCGCCTGCCTCGAAACCCGCCAAGAGTAGTGGTGGTGGTGGCAAACAGAAGAAGAAGGTTTGTGTTGTTGCTGGGCCTTCTTTGGAGGCGATGCATTCCCTAACCTGGTGTTGAAATGTCCTAGAATGGCGTGATTAGAAACTTTCACGGCTGTGTTCAACAGACTAGTGACGGATAGTTCGTCTTTAGGACAACGCAACCAAGTTGATGGTGTGGCGAGAGGAAACAAACAGCTTTATAGCTCTACTGGACGACCTATCTCTGTGAAGTAGCGAATGACTACAGGGATTATAGCTTTGCCTTCCAATCGTTGAGTCTTGAGTGTGTCAGGTTTGCCTGTTTTTACATGGAGGACAATTTATTGCTTAAGAGTAATTGATGTTTGTGGTTGTGGCTGAAATTTGCAGAAATGGAGCAAAGGTAAACAAAAGGAGAAGGTCAACAATATGGTGCTCTTTGATCAAGCCACCTATGACAAGCTCCTTGTCGAAGTACCTAAGTACAAGCTGATCACCCCTTCAGTTTTGTCTGACCGCCTCCGGGTAAGGTCCTCTCATAAGATGCTGATATATTGGATTATGTTGGTACTGCCAAATTGTTTATGTTCCTGCATCAGGGACAGTAGGAAAAATTGTATAAAATGAACTTATTGTCAACCAAATGCTTTCTCTTGTAGCATAGATCCCTTTTTCTGTTCTAGGTGGTGTTGTAATTTGTGTTGAGTTGGAAACACTATGTCTCTGAAAACAAGACATCGAGAAGTGGTAAATGGGGTGTTCCGTATGTATGTGTGTTGTACTTTGTTTGGTTACTTGCCAAGAACTTGTTTTGAAGAATAGAAAAAGGGCTCTGTTGTCTGTGACTTAAAAGAATAGCTGATCCACGTTCTTGAAATGCCATTGCTTCACACTTCTTCTATGTGGTGCAAGCAATTGGCTATGTCTTGACCAAGAGGTTACAGCTTTATTACATAGGCTTAATTATTACAGGTTCATTATGTTTACTGTCCAAGAACTCAAATTTGGGCAATCCAAGTGTAGGCTTTTAATCTCAAGCTATGGGAGTGCACATTTCAAACATGTTTTGGCCTTTAGTCACAACTGCAGCCTCCTCCCTTGTTTATCTGCTATTAGTTTGATCACACTTTTCTGAAATGTTTAATGAAGGTCTTGTTCATGTCACACTGAAAGGTGTTCAGGCAGCATCTTAGAGTCATTCTGGGCCAGAGCCTGCAAATCCAGCTGGTTTGCCGAACAAGCCTTCTCTTGATTTGGTTGCTTTTCTGAATTTTTTTCCTATTTTGATTTTTTGTCTGTGTAACTCACCTGATGATATGAGATCTGGTTATCCATTAGGATGCTGGAATTCCTCAATTCTGCCATGAGGTAGTGAAGCAATTACATTTTACAATTGTGATGCAATGGGCCTGGAAACATGTATTGTGAACCGTGAGGACTATATGCTAGATGAGTTTGGTAAGGATGAGCTTCCTTTCAGCATATCTTGTTGCAGTGGGGGTGAAGGAATCATATCTTTTCTAATGTGCTCGATATCTTTCTTTTTCTGGTAAATCCTGTATGAGGTCCAAAGTAGCAGTTGTGGTACAACTTGCTTTCCTTTGGTTGGTCGCACAGTTCATGTCCCTTTGTGAACTTTTTGTCTCAACTGCTTGTCTTTTGCATGCAGATAAATGGTTCATTGGCACGGAGGGCCATCAAGGAGCTGATGGCAAAAGGCACAATCAGGTTGGTTGCTGCTCATTCTAACCAGCAGATTTATACCAGGGCCACTAACACTTAGCTGAATGTGATGAGGTTATTCCATGTTGAAACATCAAGCCTAGGGGAGGGATTCACCTAGGGACAGGGATTATCATTAGAGCTACAGTCGTGGGTATACTTGGCAATGTTATTCCAGAGTTCCATGGAAGTAGTACTATGTAGCTCCATTATAAGGTGTCCACCATTGAGAAGGTGTTGTATTGTTGATATTTGGTGGGATAACCTTATACCATAATTTTCTCATGGTTTCTCATGGAAGCAATATGACATACTGCATCCTATGTTTTGGCTATTATGACTATTGCGTGTGTGCAGTGTTCATAGTGACACTAGCTTTTGAATAACCAGGGTAATGATCTTCTATCGATGTGTAAAATGTGTTAATGAAGTCAACCCAGCAGTAATGAAATGGCTCAGTGATATGAGAAATGGTTCGTTGAGTTTCCTGAAAAATTCAGTTTTGCTGTGTGACTGGCTGACCAACTTTGGAGTTCCAATGTAACCTGCTGCTTTTTCACCTCATGTGGCAAGAGCTGTGAATTATGTGCAATGAAATATGGGTTGATGTTTAGTGAAGTTTCATCCTTCATCATTCCATCAATTCACTCACATTCATGCAGTTCAGATGTGGTCCTATGCGCCCCATATTGTACATAGGTATACAGCCCTACCATGCCTTTGTACAATGGAGTATAGAGCTTTTGAGGAAGGGATGTTGGGTGACTTTCAAAATTAAAATGATTTTCTGTAATTCGTGATCCCCTTTTAGATAAGCCTTGCATCATTGAATTGTTTCTGGAAACAATTCTTTTGTGGCATACTTTGGTTGTTTCCTTTAAAACATTGTTACAACATAAAACTTTGTTCAGGATACAAGGAATAAGGTCAGTGGAGTATGAGCAAGACCTGAACCTTTTGAACTTTTCCTAAATGGAAATTGCTCCTCCAAGATGTGAGTAAGCACAGAGTCTGCTTTATTTGAGGCAAGTAGACTTTTGCATAACCCAGTATTGGGAATAATAGTTTTTGGACAAGAGACTCAAAGTGTAGGATTTTGTCATGACTGGAGGTCTTTGGTGCTAAATTTCTTGCATAGGAGAAGAGTTGGTCTTGAGGCCGTTCTGAATTTCCAGGTGCTGGGAATGAGGGTGGGAGCCTGAGTTACTGAGAAACACAGAGTAGCCATAAGATTGGCCCTTTCTCCTTTCGGAACAGGGGTTTTTTTTTATGAAAGGGCATAAATAGAAGCAATAATTTTCTATAATAGTTTTCTGATTTTTTATGAAGATGTAATGAAATCTAATGTATGGTTTAGGGTGTAGGGTTTTGGTTTTTTTTTGATGATTCGGTATCAAAATTAGCAACAAATTTTGCTAAAGAAATATGGCTTAATGTTCATTTTGTGTTTTATGTTTTTAAATTAATGATTTACATTGGATGTGTGTTGAATTTGGAGATGATTTTTCTTTTTTGTAATAAAAAAATGTTCTATCAGTTATTTCAAAAGTCTTTTTGAATTGAAATGATCTTGTTGATTGATATAGTGAGATGGATAAAGATATGTGCTTGTTAAATTGACATTTGTTGTGCATTTAAAAATCCATTTCCTAGTTTTTTAAATCATTCAACTGTTTCAATTTGTTGACATTTACATTTGTATAATATGATTTGCATTTCTAGTGTGACAGATTTATTTATTTTTATTAGATATGAATTGCAATAAGCTATTGTTGCATATGGATTTAAAATGAATTGTGCATTTATATTTGTTTCTCACAAAGGTTTTGCATGTATATTAAAAGCATTTGTTTGTATATCATTTGGTTTACATTTCAAAAACAATGTTGGTTTTCGTATTATACATTGTAAAGAAAGGAAATGAGTTTGTTCATTTAAATGTAAATCTAATAAAAGTGATCAAATGAAATTTCTAGACCTAATATTATATCAACAAGTTTTTTGAAAAGCTATTTCATGAAGATTTGAATTAATATTCTTTTCATCTATAAGTTATAATGTTTTTGTACATCTCATTGGTGGTTTCGAATATTGGAATCGACAAATTGGTTTTTTTTTGACATGTTCATTTGTGTTGATGTATTTGACAATTACAATTTTTCATTTTCAAAATAGTTTGATCAATTTTTAAATATTTATCAAACAAAATTTTCAATTTTTTTGTTTGTAAAAATCCAAATCTAGAAACATTTTAAAACCATAACAATCCATGATCATGGGATAAAGTTGTGGATTGGAACTTTGTTATTGAACAAAATCATTTATTTCACCAAATAGAAAAATATTATTTTAAAAAAAAATTTGAAAGTTATTCATCCTATGTTCATAATAATGCACATAAATGAAAAGGTCATTTTTAATAAGATTTTTCATGTTTGGTAAATATTTATTTTTTAGGTTAAGATTTTGAACATGTATGTAATATTTTAACATTTTTACAAAAATAGGCCAATTATTTACACATGTTGTAAATGTTACAAAAAACGATGGAGGTCCAAGTTGTTTAATCAGTATAAAAACGTCTTTTTGAAGCCAATTTAAAAAAATTTGGAGATGTTTTCCTACAACTTAATTATTTATAACCTAAATCCGATATTTTGGCTAAATTTACATCTTTTGAAACACCATTAGTTGTGAAAATTTGACTAGATAATTTTGCTTTTCATATATGAATCCATACATAAAACAATATAAAATGTATTAAAATTTTGATTGTTTTGAAAAACATATTCCTTATATGATATGCAATTTTTTAATTACATTTGTTAATTCATCTTGTACTATCTTTTGATATGAACATGTAAAAGATAATTTTGGATTCCCATGGAACAACATTGGGAAATTGTATGCTTCAAAATATGGATCACATAATAATCAAATTGGTAAAAATCTTATCTTGGAACAATTGTTAAAGTTTTTGAATCATTATCAATAAATTGTTCATGATTCAATAGGTTTTGTATTAATATTTTTCCAATTTTTTCTTCAATATTTTTTTTGAATTTGTTTAAATTATGGAAATCAAAAGTTCATCCAAAATTATCATTTTTAGAATCATTATTTTCATTTGCATTTGTAAGTTCTGTTAAACTTTGACAATTTGGTTTTATTGCAACATTTGTAGTTGCATACAAAGGTGTTTTATAAATTTCTTGTAATGCTTTTATGATTATGTTAGGTCGAACATAACAAAACATTCTTTTATTTTATTTAACATTAAAAGAAATTTCATATATGGTTTATTAATAATAATATGATTTTGTAAAATTAAATCAAAAGGTTTTTCAATGTCAATTTTTTTTTAATAAGATTTACATATTAATACATCTTTTATATTGTTTCCATTTTTTAATTCCTCAAAGAATTTTTCAATATATGGTTTTGATACAATAAAATTTGATATTTAAAATTTAACCTTTGACAACAATAACATACATGTTTAGCAATATCTTTGATATTTTTTCATATTTAAAAATATTTTTATGAAAATTATTTAGTTTTCAATTCATAGATGGAAAAAAAAAAGATTTTTTTTTCTTTTTTGAATTGCAAATTAGACTTTTAATGAATTATATTATATTATATTATGTTTCTTGAAATATTGTTGACATTTTCTATTGAAATATTTTCAATTATATTATCACAATAATGTGCATTATTTTGGAAAAAATACTTATATTCATGTGATTTTATTTTTCTTTTGATTGAAGATATTTCAAATGTTGTTTAATTTGTAATGAGTTGAAACACTTATGTGGATATTTTAAAATAAATATCAAACCAATTTCTTGTGGCATCCAATCAAAAATGGGTTTTTTGAATCTGCAACAAAATTTATTTAATCTAAATTCCAACTAATGTTTTTTGTGTTTTTATTATAATTGTTTTTATTATTTATATTTGTATAATGAAAATTAGTTTTTTGGGGCGTCATCATTATGAATGTGAATAGGAATATTTGTAATTTCCAAATAATTTCAGTAGGTTCAAAATGATTGTTCCCATATACAAGGTTTAAAGGTGTTGACATTTTATTTTTTTTCAATCTTAACCATTTTTTGACCATTTCTTTTATTCCAAACATGAATTGAATGATTCAAATATTCAAATACCGAATAAATAACAATAAAATCATTCCATAATCCACCATTTATTGTTGAAATGGAATTTTTTTAAAATATAATTTTCTTCATCGGTTACATTCACATGGTGGAAATCATGCAAAAATTCAAATTTTAATTTTCGCTTACAACATTCTAAGGCTTTAGGTGTCTAAGCCTTAACAAATTTTTAAAATGTGACATACTATTTTTTAGTATCTTTTTAAAACCAATTGAATATTTTAATAAATGTGCTATTGCATCATATAAACAATCACCCACATTATACTGAATAAATAAATAAAAAACAAATAGTTTATTTCAATTGCAGAGTTGTTCCTTTATGTGTAAAAAAATAACCATGCATTTAAAACTCCAAAAAGGAAAGCTATAATCTCTAGTAATTGTTACATGTTTAAGAAAATTTTCAAAAGGCAGTGAAGTAGAATAAAAAGAATTCTTTTGTTTATCACCACCACCACTACTTTTGGTTGGTTTTAAGGCAAGCGTGATGTTCTTCTTCAGCGCTTACATTCAACATCAAATTAAGTACACATGTTTTTTACCTCAAGCACTGAGAACAAACACAACTATATTAAACCACATACACAAATTATCGAAAAGACATTGAACATCAAGGAAAAAACAACCAAAGGGTAAAGACCCGGATCCTCAAGATGAATGCAAAAGAAGGTAAGGAATAACATTATGACATAGAATAAATGAGCTCCATGATATAAAAGGCAATTGATATGTAAAATGAAACAAAAAACTCGTGAAAAAAAAAAAGCAAATCATGATGATAAGAAAAATCCATGAAATGCAAATGAATGTACCTATTGCCATCTAATTCAATAGTTTCCAAAGAACTTAACCATAATTTCTCTATTATTTCCCTAAACCCCAAACCACATATGACATTTTATTTTTTTCGTATCATTCTAGAACTAATTGAATATTTTAATAAATATGTTATTGCATTAAATTAAAAAATCACCCACCTTATGTTGAAAATCAAAATTTTCCAATTTAATATCTAGATCCATTTTCTATTTAATCTTTGAATCAATTATGTATTTTCCTTCACATATAATTATGATTAGTTTTTGTACTTGTAAATGTCAATGTTTATTATTTATTATTTTTTAATTTTATTTCTATTATCAAATACAAGGATGGTAAAGTCCAATTTAAATAATTTATTTGTTTTTGAAGTTCTTTGAATTGTCACAATAGTTTATAATATTTACAAAAAAAATTGATATTTTGAATAATATATTATTCCAATTTATTTTATTATTTTATTAAAAATTATTAAAAATTTTAATTTAAATGTTTAAGATTCAAAATATTTTATTAATTTTACATAAACAAAGAACATGTATTATTTTGTGAACTTATGTATATATGTACTTGACTTTAGAGTTTATCAATTTAATAAGATTTCTTATTTTTTCTTATCATTATTAATATATTAAAAAATTGATACAAATATTTTGTATTATGTAAAAGGTGATTAAAGAAAAAAAATCCAATAAACAAGTCAATTCATAATTAGCCAAGAAAGAAATCCAAGAAATATGGAGCTAGCTTTCAATTCCAACTATGTTCTTGCAATTATAATAGTAATGACCATCAGTTCAAATTGTCACAGATGGAAGGTGATAATGTGCACAAACATTCTCAAAACAATTAGTTCTAACTAGAACAACCTATTTGTCACTACTAATAACTATTAGTTGTTATTCTATTCATGGTTAATGATGGATATTCTATTGGTGGGTATTGGTGGTTATTAATGACTATTATATTAGTGGCTATTGGTGGCTATTTTATTGGTGACTATTCTATTGGTAGATATTGGTGGTTATTAATGGCTATTGGTGGTTATTCTATTGGTAGATATTGGTGGTTATTAATGGTTATTGGTGACTATTATATTAATGGATATTGGTGGTTATTAATGGTTATTATATTAATGGTTATTGTATTAACGGTTATTAATGACTATTGGTGGTTATTAATGGTTATTATATTAATGGTTATTGTATTAACGGTTATTAATGACTATTGGTGGTTATTAATGGTTATTATATTAATGGTTATTGTATTAACGGTTATTAATGACTATTGGTGGTTATTAATGGTTATTATATTAATGGTTATTGTATTAACGGTTATTAATGACTATTGGTGGTTATTTTATTAATGGATATTGGTGGATATTCTATTGGTGGTTATTGGTGGTTATTAATGGTTATTATATTAGTGGTTATTGGTTGATATTTTATTGGTGAATACTAGTGGTTCTTAATGGTTATTATATTAATGGTTATTGGTTGATATTTTATTGGTGAATACTGGTGGTTGTTAATGGCTATTATATTAGTGGTTATTTGTTGATATTTTATTGGTGGATACCGATGGTTGTTAATGGTTATTATATTAGTGGTTATTTGTTGATATTTTATTGGTGGATACCGATGGTTGTTAATGGCTATTATATTAGTGGTTATTTGTTGATATTTTATTGGTGGATACCGATGGTTGTTAATGGTTATTATATTAGTGGTTATTTGTTGATATTTTATTGGTGGATACCGATGGTTGTTAATGGCTATTATATTAGTGGTTATTTGTTGATATTTTATTGGTGGATACCGATGGTTGTTAATGGTTATTATATTAGTGGTTATTTGTTGATATTTTATTGGTGGATACCGATGGTTGTTAATGGTTATTATATTAGTGGTTATTTGTTGATATTTTATTGGTGGATACCGGTGGTTATTCCATTGTAAACCATTGGCGATTATTTTATTACTGACTATTGATGGCTATTTTATTGGTAGTTACTATTTTGTAAGGTATTTTAAATTATTATATTTAGGATAAAATAGTTTAGAATAACATATAATAGAATGATCTTGAATAACTTTAAATATAACTTTAAATAACATATATAATAAAATAACTAAGATATAGCCTAAGGTTAATTGAATAATTTAATTTAAAATAATTATAAATTTTATAATAAGCTAATTAAGATACTTTAAGGTAAAATAACGTATAATAGTTTAAGATACAATAATTTATAATAACATATATTAACTTATAATAACATAAGGTATAAGTTAAAATCATTAAAATAATTTAAAATAATATAGGGTATATCATAAAATAGCATATATATAATATTTTAAAATTATAAATAAACCTATTTATTATAGTAAATTATAATAATGAATTATGTGAATTAGTAAAGAAATATGATGTTTACATAATGATATTATAGTGAAATGAGTAAAATGCAATGAATTTATTTCATTTTTAAAGTCCTAGTGATTTAGGCTAATGAATTTCACCCCACTTTTGTAGTAGTGTTTCCAAAAGTATCTTTAGCAAATGTAAATAATCCATTAATCATGTGATTTGATGCACAAATATCACCAAAGGAACTAACTATTAAAAAAAACACCTATAAGTGAATACATAGATAATCGATTCCCCTTTCCTTTTTTCACCAAAAAATGGAATTCAAGAAATCATAGTAAGCTTATCTTTCATGGCTCTCTATCTATTTGTTTTTCAAGCAACAAATCCAAATTCAGAGGGTGTGCGGGAAAAAAAGGAAAAAAACACATTAGGAAGTAGCAAATGAATGAAAAAACCATTCGCATATCCATTAATTATCCTCAATAATTTTCCTGCATTTGTAATTTCCAAAGTTTAAAATGAAATTAAAATTGAATAAGAGCACACAACAAAAGACATACAATAAGGTAGATTGATACATATGCTCATTATGAGATGCACATCAAAACATACATATAATCATAGAATAATAAAACTGAAGGAAGAAACCACAATGCGAAGGCGGCAACTCAAGATCATCAAGTACACATGAACCGGTCTAGAAATTAGTTAGTTTTTGTATGAGAAAACACTTCTACTTGCATGCAAGCATCCCATGCTAAGAGGTCTTTGTTTTATGAGAAATTGTCCTTTATAACAATTCCATCGTTATCCTTTCAACTTTTTCCTACAACATTGTAGGAGAGGAACAAAAAGTTTTAGACTTTTCCAAAAACAAAGGTGTAATGCTAATGCACAAAAGACTTCCAGGAGTAGTTTTCAATGGTTGATTTACAAGGCTACAAACATATAATCCTGGATTTACTTTTTGTCCTTGTAGCCTTGATTTTCCAAATCAATATGTTCAAAACTAATTTACTCATCTATTAGATGGATACTTGTTTATGCATTGCTAAAAATGATGTTTTCCAATTAACTTTCCTCTTCTTTCATCATGTCTATTGCCAAAACATATTGAGGCTTTAAGATTTTAGTTGCATGGAAAAATCAAAACACAAAACCAAAAATAAAAGTGTGTCCTCCTCCATCAAGACATCAAAAAAGGGAAAAAACAAACCTAGAAGGAAGATATATGCATTCACAATTATAACCTTCATGTATCTAACTTTTTCTTCACAACAAACCTCTTGTTATAATTGTTGTAAACCCAATAGCAACTCAAAAAAATAGCAATGTGCTAAGCGAGAAAGAAGGGACATGGGGAGGGGTAATGGCATGCGGGTTGGTGGGCACTAGCACTGGGGGGACAAGAAGCCAAAATATAACCATCCTTGGCATCATTTGGTCAATCTTGTAAATCATCACAAGAACATGTAGTTTAATGGTTCCAAGTTGACAATGCATAAGCTTTTGAAAAGTCTTACAACTACTTGAAGATTTTTCTTAATTTCAATTTGGGAATTAGTTATCATTATGAGAAAATTGTGTCCGTTGCAATTTGTTTGATGCAACTTGAAAATGTTTGATAGAACTATATTACAATTAAAAATATCTAATATAATTAGATTACAATTATATAAACTAGTTGCAATGGACATGATTTTCTCATAGTGTATTCAAACAATTTGTCTAGCCAAAAAAATGATAATTGAGAATCTATCCACATGGTCTTTCCACCATGTCAAAAGCTTAGCAAAATCCTCTTCTAAAATAATAACATGATGAAATATTGACAACCCACACATAAACAAAGTTTCATTAACCTCTTTAGTTGATGTTGGAGCATTAAATAAATAATTTATGGAAAAAGTTACAATTTTTTGTGGTCTTGTTACCACCAATAAGATTCAAAAATTTGTTGACCTTCATGAATAATGGAATCATGACCTTATCACATTCAATGACAACATTCTTGGTTGTTTCGTTGCATAAATGTTCCATGATGCATTGTTATACTTTTATGAAAAAGGTCAAACATGAAGGCAAAACATGTTATATGCCTTGCCATTTTGAAATTCACATGCAAAAGAGAGAAATGGTTATAGTACATTCACATCTTTTATTACCACATGCACATACAAAATCTCCAACATTGAATGAATCAAATTCCTTAAATTATAGAAGGGCAAAAATATCCTTGGGTGGTACCACTAGGAACCACCTTGCCAAAATCATAGGAAAGTTGAACCCAATTTTAAAATTAAAGTTCCATCTACTTATACATTGGTTTATTTGATTGGACTAGTGGGCTATGTTTTCCCCACCTATGCACACATTCATGAAAAATAATGAACACCTTAAAACCTATAATATGCATTAACATTTTTATTCTTGAACCATTTTTGACCCATTTAAAAACCAATTATTGATTTTATTTTTTAAAAGTGTCCTTACACTTCAACATTAGATTAATATTATTTGTTTATTTAGTACATGCACAAGGAAATGATGCAAACTACTTATTAAAATAACAAAAAATTACAATTTAGTTATCATTTGTGTTTATGACATCAATGGCCTTTTAAGACTTCACGTTTTGGTTTCAAAAATTCATAACTAAAAAAATTTGATTCAATCAATTATTCATAAAAGACATCAACTAGGTTGGCATTTAAAGTATTTAAAAAAATCCTTTTGTGTTCCCAATAAAAAGAATCCCTCGTGTTACATTCTTGAAACATTTTCCTTATGCATTCATTTTTCACATCAAAACACTTTTTTTTTGTAAATTTAATTAGAATTTTGAATTTTACATGACTTGGGTAACCTTTTGATAAATAATTTGGAATGAATTCATTTTTTATGTGAGTACTATGTTGTCCTAAAGTTGATGGGTCTTAGAAATTTGGAATCTAACGTTCCTAGTTGTACCACCCAAGGTTTCTATGATAACATGTGTTATAACCCATGATAAACTAGATAGAACCTTAGCTTGTAAGTGGAGAGATTGCATGTAACAATAGATGTTAATATCATTAGCATATTTAAGAGTTTTTTGGAAGAGGATAACTCTACTAGCAAATTAGGTTTTCATAAACATCATGAGCTTTCAAGATTTTTGCCTTGCTTCTATGCATATTTTGCCCATTTTTGTCTACCTTTATTAGATTTTTTAGTTGAAAGCATGGTCTTTTGTAAGGTTGAGTGCACATCTTTCAATAACACCTCTTTCATGCTAACACAAAATTTAGTGTGAATTGTTGTGTATTGGCATGCTTTTGACATCACATGGCCAAAGCAAAAACTTGCCAAAGGGCTTTTCAAGTTGTAAAGGGGCATATGTAACTATTGAAGACGAAGTTGTAGCTAAAGTGTTAAAGTTAGAGCTTTCATCTTTGACATAGGCTATGACCTTATCCATTAATTGAAATTTTGCTAATAAAGATTTCATGATTTTTGCTAGAGTTGCCCCAATTGTGTTTGGTGCTTCAAATAGTCCCATTGTGACATGTTGTGGCACCCAACCTCATAATAAAATTGACCACCATGGCAAATGTATCAAACCTTGACCTCAACATGCATAAATTGAAAGTTATAGTGATAGTTGCACAACTATCTAATGTCAAAAGAATGTTGGTTTCCAAAGTGAAAGTATGGTAAAAATAGATAGATTGCCATAGTGAAAGACCTTTTCCAAGGATTGCACATGATGCATATCATTTTTGTGTTGGTTTATAACTTTAAATTTTGTAGTTTGGATACCCAATTTAACATTACATGTTAGATGTAAATACATTTGGGTGTAGCTATGGTAACACATACCATAGCAAGTGTAACTAAAGCTTGATGTTCCATGTTATTGAAAATGTAATTTAATTTCGTGTTGAAATTGTAGGATTTATTTATACAATAACATTCATAATATATCATGGGAACTTGTGAATAAATTTGAAATTAATCAAATGAATAAAAAATATGAAAAACACTAATAAAACATTACAATTGGTGCTTTTAAAGAATAAAAAGACATGTTTAATAATTTTGATTTTTTTTCTAAGTGACATATTTTGACAAATTTTTCATGGAAGGTTTATCAAAGTATTATAAAAGAATTATCATGAGTTGAAAAGATTTTTTGAATACTTTTTTCAAAAATATTCCAAAAATATTCTAAGAATATTCCCCAAAAGAATAGTAAAAAAGCAGGTGGGTGTGGTTCATGTTATTTTGTTTGCACCCATTTTGATTAAAAATTGATATTATATCGTGTGTATTATGCATTCATGCCCTTTATCAAATAAATATGAACAAATTTTATTAAAGCCATAATTTCAAAATTCATATTTTTAGGATCAAAAGTATTTGAACCAAATGTGTTCAAATGGGTTATAGAATCAAATTTTGTCGGTTCAAATCCTTTTGCCTTTCTAATCATCAATGTTAAAATCCTTTTCAATTTTCAAAAGGATTGGTGCACATTTGGTCGAAAAAAATATATTTGAAAAAAAATAGGGACTATCCATTTTTGAGGATCGAGTGTTTTGAACATGCAAAAACATTTTTTATTTGTGTCAAGCTTAGAACATGTAAACTTTGGAATTACTGAAAAATATTCTAAAAAAATTATGACAATCCAAATTATGATGTTTACCTTGTGATTTTTCAAGCATACAAAAATGCAATTTGAAGGAGTGTCCATTCATTTGGGTGGCTCCTTTGACTATTTGTTACCCTCCATGGTTTTTGTAAGGATGGTTAGGATGTTTTTGTGTGGGGAGATGAAATTTCAAATCCTTACAAATTGCTTATGGACGAACCCAAGGTGATTTCACAATGGACAAAGCTTCATACAGTTTTGCAATGATGGAAATTGATGAATTGTAGTTATAGAGGTTCATATGTTTTGTAACTCCCATGACCTTAGGATCATTGTATGATAAGTCGATGGTTGCACCTTTTGTTGTTTGTTGTTTTTTTCTCGTACCTTCACCAACCCCACCTTTGGTAGATTTTAATTCAATTTTATATTCTACAAAATCATTTTGATGTTTGTTCAACAACTATTTCTTCATTAATGTGCATCCATGGTTAGGATTGTATTACACATGGCCTTTTTGGGATTTTGTTGTGGTTTGGCAATTTTGCATCAATTCAACTTGGGGAAAGGAACTTTGACAAATGATGCATTTCATCATTTTTATTGCTTGCAAATTAATTATAAGAACCAAGTTGTTTAGAACAAAAAATGTTTAAATAGTGTTGGAATGATGCCATGGCACCTAGAAATGTTGGGTTTGCACAAGATATGCATATTGAACCTTCAAAACAACTAATTTTTTGCTGCTTGCATTTCATTTCAATTTCCAATAAACTTATCCTACACTCATTGCACCATCAATTTGACATAATGTAAATGGTCTTTTTTGGTTTAGCTATGAGTCCTATGTCACCTGTTTTGGCCCCAATGATGAAAACTTGCCAATTGTCAATAAAACAAAGCACCCAAAAAAGGAAGAGAAAAAAATATAAGAAGGAAAGACCCAAGTCCTACCAAAAGGAAGAAATCACCAATGAAGGTGGACCATTATGGGCACAAGAACAAATCAAGTATCGATACCCCCCCCAATTACAAAAAACATATTAGATAAGGAGAGGGGAGGTACATTTGGAAAACAATTTAATTTCGAAAAATCTTCACTTATAATACAAACATAATAAAGGTCGTTTGTGTTTCTTGCAATGCTATTGACACCCTTTGTTTATAAAATGAACACAAAATAAAAAGAAGAGCCCTTCACATTCCATGCCATGTTGACACATCAATGAAGAAAACTTTTAGCTTGTTGATGCAAACACCCAAAGACTTCTATATGAATAGAAGGAGAAACAAATTTGATGAATATGGATTGTGATGAAAGCCAATTTAACCTAGAAAAACCCTCACACATAGTAATGTGGTCTGACCTACCCCCAATGGAATCTTCAAATTTAAAGAATGATGTTCCACTTGTTTTTATCATTGTAACTTCCAAAAAAAAATGAACACCCAACATTGTTACAAACAAATAGTAGTTTAGTTGTACCCACTGAATATCATGGCTCCTAAAATGAGGATTTTTAGAAAAAGTCACAACATAAAAATAAACCACCAAACTAAGAGGAGAATGAGCACATAGTAAGACATTTTTTCTCTTTTTGTTGTTTCTTGGATTTCAAAGCAAGAACACAAGGGTCTACCAACAATTACAATCCTTTGTTTTTCACACTACACATTGCACACAATGCTCCTCTGCAACATTTACAACATTAGCACCATGAAAAAAAACCTAGGAAATGTTCAACGATATCTAACAATGTATAATCGATAACATACTTGCATATTCACAAGAAGTTCATGCCCAAGGAGATTGTTGTAATGTTGCACATTTGATCGTCGAAGGAGCCACAAAGCGTTGACGTGTGAACTTGCACCTAATGCAAGTCTCATATTCATGCCTAGCTCCATTCTCACTTTGCAGCCTAAGTAATGGTATCAAGCGCAGCCTTGCAGAACTAAGACCCAGACTGGTCTGGTATGAACTCTCGAAACTCTAAAACCCTACCCACTCTGGTATCAGAATCACCTGGGTATCTGGAAGAATTGATACCCTGACTGGTATGTTCTTCAACACCAGATATATACCCGTACGACGTTCCCAAGTTCCACCCTACGTATCGGTAGAACACTGGTTTGCACTTTGAACCTGTGATGGCTGTGGAGGACCTATTTTAGGGTTAGGGCTTAGGATTAAGAACGCGACGGCTCCATTGTACATTTCTTTTTCTCTCTGTGTTTCCGTGATCTTCATTTGGATCGGTTGTTGCGGTTTCGTCTTGGGAGCTCACTTACTACTTGCTGTTTTGCCCATCATGGTATGTCTCTCGTCACTCCCTCGTTACTTGCTACATGCGTATTATTTCTGTAATTCGTGTTTTTTCCTTTGACGATAAGGAGGCCGTTTTTCCCCCTTTTCTGGGTCTCCTTGTTCACTATCACTCGCCCTTGCTTGGTACTTTGTGCATGTGTTCCTTGTATGCCTCTATTTTTCTTCGTCACCGAAGCAGGTTTAACTTTTCTCCAAACATGTTTTCTCCCTGAGTATCTCATTGTATCTCATTCCGGTGCATTCTGCAACCACTACGCCTGTGCCGATTTGTGGCCGTGGATAGGGCTGGGTTTTGTGTTCAGTGCTGATGAGGAGATGGGGTGTGTACTTGGTTTGGTTGGGTGATGCAGGCACCGAAGAAGGAGAAAGCAGCGCCTGCCTCGAAACCCGCCAAGAGTAGTGGTGGTGGTGGCAAACAGAAGAAGAAGGTTTGTTTTGTTGCTAGGCCTTCTCTGGAGGCGATGCATTGTCAAAGCCGCTGTTGATGTTTCCTAAAATGACGTGATTAGAAACTTTGACAGTTGTGTTTAGCCGACCGGTGACGGATAGTTCATCTTTAGGACAAGTCAACCAACCTGATTGTATGACGAGAGGAAACAGACAGCTTTATAACTCCACTGGATGACCTATCTCTGTGAAGTAGAGAATGACTATCAGAGAGTAAAGCTTTACCTCCCATTTGTTGAGTCTTGAGTGTGTCAGGTTTGCCTGTTTTTACATGGAGGACATTTTTTTGCTAAAGTGTAATTGATGTTTGTGGTTGTGGCTGAAATTTGCAGAAATGGAGCAAAGGTAAACAAAAGGAGAAGGTCAACAATATGGTGCTCTTTGATCAAGCCACCTATGACAAGCTCCTTGTTGAAGTACCTAAGTACAAGCTGATCACCCCTTCAGTTTTGTCTGATCGCCTCCGGGTAAGTTCCTCTCATAAGATGCTGATATATTGGATTCTGCTGGTACTTCCAAATTGTTTATTTTCTGCATCTGGGGCAGTAGAAAAACATTGTATAAAATGAACTTATTCTGGATCAAATGTTTTCTCTTGTAGCATAGATGTCTTTTCCTATACTAGGTGGTGTTGTAATTTGTGTTGAGTTGTAAACACTATGTCTCTGAAAACAAGTACATTTTTTCTAACAAGACATCGAGAAGTGGTAAACGGGGTGTTCCTTATGTATTTGTGTCATACTTTGTTTGGTTACCTACCAAGAAATTATTTTGAAGAATAGAGAAAGGGCTCTGTTGTCTGAGACTTAAAAAGAATAGCTGATCCACTTTCTTTAAATGCCATTGCTTCACACTTCTTCTATGTGGTGCTAGCACATGGCTATGTCCTGACCAAAAGGTGACTGCTTTATTACATAGGCTTAGCTATTTCAGGTTTCTTAATTATGTTTAGTGTCCAAGAACTGAAAGTTTGGCAATCCAAGCATAGGCTTTTAATCTCAAACTATGGGAGTGCACATTTCAAATATGTGTTTTTCCCTTTAGTCACAACTGCACCCTCCTGTCTTGTCTATCTGCTTTGAACTTGCACACACGTTTCTGAAATCTGTAACAAAGGTTTTGTTCATGACACTAAAAGGTGTTCCAGCAGCACCTTAGAGTCATTCTGGGCAATATTTGACGGCCAGATCCTGCAAGTACAGTTGGTTTGCTGAACAAGGCTTCTTTTGATTTGGTTACTTTTCTCAATGTTTTTTATATTTAGATTTTTTGTCTGCGTAACTCATCTTATCATATGAGATGTGGTTCTCCATAAGGATGCTGGAATTCCTCGATTCTGCCATGAGGTAGTGAGGCAATTAAATTCTACAATTGTGATGCAATGGGCCTGGAAACATGTTTTGTCAAGTGTGAGGACTATATGCTAGATGAGGTTGGCAAGGATGTGCTTCCTTTCAACATATCTTGCAGCAGTGGGGGTGAAGGAATCATATATTCATGTGCTTGCTATCTTTCTTTTCTGGTATCCTGTAGGAGGTCTAAAGCAGCAGTTGTCGTAAGACTTGCTTTCCCTTGGTCAGTTGCACGGTTTATGTCCTTTCGTGATCTTTTTGTCTCAACTGCTTGTCTTTTGCATGCAGATAAATGGTTCATTGGCACGGAGGGCCATCAAGGAGTTGATGGCTAAAGGCACTATCAGGTTGGTTGCTGCTCATGCTAACCAGCAGATCTACACCAGGGCCACGAACACTTAGCTCAATGGGATCAGGTTATTCCATGCGGGAACATCGAGCCTAGGGACATGAATTCAGCTAGGGACAGGGATTCTTATTAGAGCTATGGTTGTGGGTATACTTGGCAATGTGATTCCAGAGTTCCATGGAAATGGTAGTATGTGGCTGCATTATAAGGTGTCCACCATTGAGAAGGTGTTCTATTGTTGACAATTGGTGGGATAACCTTACACCACAATGTTCTCTTGGTTTCTTTTTGAAGCAATGTGAGATACTGCATCCTATTTGTTGGCTATTATGATTGTTGCACGTGTGCAGTGTTCAGGGTCACACTAGCTCTCAAATAACCAGGGTAATGATCTTCTACTGATGTGTAAAATGTGTTAATGAAGTCAAACCAGCAGTGTTGAAATGGCTCAGTGATATGTGAAATTGCTCTTTGAACTTCCTGAAAAATTCAGTTTTGCTGTGTGACTGGCTGACCAACTTTGGAGTTCCTATCTAACCTAGTCTGCTTTTTCACCTCATGTGCGGAGAGCTGTGAATGATGTGCAATGAAATATAGGTTGATGGTTCAGTGAAGTTTCATCCTTCATCATTCCTTTAATTCAGTCACATTAATTGAGTCATGCGGTTGAGATGTGGTTGTCCCTGCCCCAAGTTGACCACAGGTATACGTCCCTACCATGGATAGGGAATAATTGTTGTTGGACAAGACGCCCGCACAGTAGGAACGAAGCAGTATTTTTTCATGATTGCAGGTCTTTGCTGCTGAATTTCTTGTATAGGAGAAGGGTGGGTCTTGAGGCTTTTCTGCATTTCCAGTTACAGGGAACTAGGGTGGCAGCCTGAGTTACTACCATGCACTTAGAAACACAGAAGAGCCAAAAGACTGGTTCGTTGTCCTTTACGAACCAAAGGGGTTTTTGAAAGCATGACTGATTCTGAAACACAAGATTTTTCATACAAAATGGAAGGTTTGTGAAGATATTATCTGTGAAATAAACAGCAAATAACAAAGGGAAATAAGTCTCAGGTGAAGAGTGAAGCATTGTGATACTGCTGGGTGTCATAGGGAAAAGTGAAAATAATTGGTTTGGCTGTGGCGTTTATAATGCTATCTAAAGGACTACCCTCTGATATATCTATCTATGAAGCAAGGTAGTTTGTTTGTTTTGTTTTGTACTTATGAGATCCACCAAACTGGGATGCTTCAGATTGTGTTCTTGGTCTCTTCGGAGAGCTCTCTAGGAGGAGGGGTGCATCAGCTTGGTTCCATGCCGTTTGGACTTGTGGTTTGCAAAAGGTCTTGAATGTTGAATGATTTTTTCAATGAAAATTAAATTAAATCATATCTGAAAATTTGGAGGAATTGGAATGTGCCTGTGGTGTTCTTGGAAAGATCTTGATGAGCAGAATGTAATGGAATTTATTTGGTAAGATTGGATTCAGAATGTGGGAGATATTATTTTTTAAGTGATTTTTGCAGCTGAAAATTCAAATAAATTCCAAAAAATCAGGTTTTGGAAGGAAAAATCAGTTGAGAAAGTGCTAACACTTGAAGGCTTACCATTTAATTCAAGCATGATTTCCTTTCATATTTGGCTGTTCAAAAACAATGTTCACATGTTGAGTTTCCTTATTTTGTAATGGGTGCACACTTGGGCCAACATCACAAACCACACTAGTCTAAATGGCTTAATGGCCACTTGCAGACTTGGTTTTTGGCAGACATGAATATTTCAAAATAGGTCCAAGGTGGCTTTCAATTAAAAAAAGAAGTAAATCCAATTGGCACCTACAAAATAATCCAGTGTAGAATATGTCTTGAGGACCTTCCATTATCCATAGTACATCTAATGATGTGTTGAACTTATTTCCCAAGTACTTAACATTTTGAATGGAGAGCTACAATAACTTTCATCCAGAGATAGATGTGAAGTTATTTTAAAGATTTTTTTAGTTAAATTTTTTTGGTGCATGTTCCATTTGTTTGAAGGTGTTTTATCAACTATGATTTTCAAGCATTTTCAAGATTCTTTTGATCCGAAGGATTTAACTAGTGCTTTCATTTAGCTTCATCAATTAAGTTGTCATGTGAGCCTTGATCACATCGTATAATTTGTGACTTGCATATTTTCATGCTACTAAAGTTTGGTTTTAATAAGCCTTTAGGTGGTATTTGGTTAATTGTAGTGTGCGAGGTGTTCTATTGATTGGTGAACAATGCTTTATATCTATAATTTTGCAGCATGTTCTTTTTTTCTTTGTTGTCACCATAGTTTAATGTGTTGTTTGAACTTGGGGGTGGTTTCAACGTAGTGGTTTATGATATTCAAGTTGCTCTAGATGTCCATGTTGATTGTGTGGTGCCTCAGATGAATTTAATGAACATTTTCAACACCATTTTGTGTACGGCCATATTCCAAAAGCTTCGAGTGTTGAAAGGCTGGTTGTATTTGTTTTTCCCCTTTTGTTCATTCTTTTTATGCCCTTTTAACTTCTTTGGTTATTGAGTCATTAGCTTGCATGGGGAGAATTTTTTTGTCATCCTTTCATTTGTGAGCATGTGTCAAGGTGATTCACTTACTAAACCTTTTTTTTCTGCTCATTCATTTTTAATTTTTGCATTGTTTTTTTTTAAAAAATTGCTTCATGTCTCTTCATTTCCTCAGTTGCTCACACCCATATGCTTGTGTTGTTCCCCTTGCTTTTGATCATTTTGCCTATTAGTTGGTTGTGTAGCTTCACAAGTGCTTAGCTTGGCCCCTTTTAGCCTACCTCTTGGATTCGCCCTCTTAGTTGGTTTTTTTGATGAGTTGCCAACATTAGGATCATGGGTACTTGTTCCTTATTTTCATCCCTTTTATAAAAGGTTTTGAGTGAAGATGTTCACCATGATGGTGTGCTTTTGAGGTGAAAGGATATCCAAGTAATGTTTGGATCTTCTTTCATTTAGAGGTGTTTCTATTAGTTAGGTTATTTTCCCCCCTTATCGAATTTTTGGTGCTAGCTTGGTGCTTTTAATTTAGTTTTATTGGGAGTTTTTTAAAAGCTTCTAAGCTTGGGTTTTTTTAGTGCTTTAAAACTCCACTAATTCATTAGCAAGTTTGTCTCCCCATGGCATTGTTTTAGTAGTTTATTTAAGGAGTTGGGCTCTAGTTGCCCCTATCATAGCCTTTGGGTTTTTGTTGGACTTGCATTTGTCCTTGTTGGAAGTGATAAAAGCAATCAATTCATATTTACTATCCTTGTAAGCCCATTTGAGGTTGGTGTGAAAGCTTCTTCCCTTAATGGTAGTGGTGTGCATACCCCTATTCGAGTAGTTGGGAAAAAGAGAATTAGATTTGTTTGAAGAAAATATTTTAGAAAGTTTGCATGACCATTTTTTTTTTTCCATCTCTAATTTTCCTACTGATTCACATTATGTGCACTTCAGATCTTGTGTGGAGCTAAGTGCAAATGCATGGTTGTTTGCCTTCTTACTGATTCTTTTCCTGGTTAGTTTCAAACATTTTTTCTGTTATGATGCACATTAAATTGGGCCTCCCCCATCCCTTAACCTTTGGTTTGTCACATTGCATTTGTGGCCAACCTTTGGACCTTATGGGATTCACTTTCTTTGTTGTGCCCATGGTGAGGCAAAGACAATTTCCCATCACATTGTGTGGGATGCCTTTGAGTCTATTGTGAAAGATATTGGATTTCACATTTTATGAACTAACAAACCCACGTTCTTTCATTGCGTGCCTTTTAGTCTTCACATGAATGGGTTGACATTGTGATTTCAACGGAGGGTGTTTAGATGTTAGTTGACATTGTCATCATTGACCCAATTTGAATCGATTTGGTTTCACGAGTAACTTTAATTTGCAGGGTTGTTATTCAATAGTCTCAACTTAAACTAAAGATGACCTTTATTGTGATTGATACCCAATAAACATGTTCCCCCTTCTAGCCATTAAGGTTTTTGAATGTTTGCATTAATAGGTCAACATTTTTTTTCATCAATGTGTTAACATAGCGTGGAGAGTAAAAGGCATTGGAAGCCTTTTTCTTTTGGTTTTGCATTTATTTTACAATGAAAAAATGTAAGTGGTTTTACACTAAACACATTTGGGTAAACCCATCCCTAAGTGGTACCATTAGGAACCACCTTATGGAATGGTTAAGGAACCAAAAACAACCAAATCATTTTTTTGGGCCCTTTTTGTAAATGTTTTCACAATTATAAATTATTATTTTTCATGTTTATCAATTACATGCTCTAATATATGGCTTGAAGTTTATTTGGGAATTTCTTATAAATGGAAAATTTTATAATTTTTAATTAAAATGGCCCTTTCAAAAATTGATAACCTCAATTTTGGAAATTCATAACTAAATCATATTTAATCAATTAACTTCCAAATAATTTTTTTTTAAAAAAATGACTTCCAAATTACCCTTAAGAAAAAAATGCATTAAAAAATCATAAATCATGTTCCAAAAAATTCAAAGAAATAACATGCGCTACATTCTTGAAACTTTTTCTAAATGAAATGATCAGGAACATCAAAATACACAATATATTTTATATATTTTTGAGATTTCAAATCTATGGAACTTAATTTTTTTATAAAAAATTATGAAAATGTTCATTTAAGTGTTTCTTATGATTTTTCAAAGTTTGATGGGTCCAAGAAAATCAAGGTGTGACATTCCTAATGGTACCACCCAAGGACATGATTGCCCATTTGATTTTTATTTTGAAACATGTTGGTTATAGTAGGTGAAATTTTTTTTAGGCTAAGCATTTTTTCAAATGTTCTTCCCCTTCCTTTATCTAATATGTTTTTTTGCAATTGGGAGGAAGGGATTTTAGTACTTGATTTGTTCCTATTCCCTTAGTGGTTTATCTTCTTTGGAGGATTCTCCATTTGTGAGGACAAGGTCCTTCCATCTTGTTTTACCCCCTCCTTTTTGGGTGTTTTTTTATATAATGATTGGTAGGTTTTAAAATTTCTAAATGAGTTATTGTGGAGGCTAAACTATTGTCACATACCATATTAGTTTACTGGATTCCCACTGATTAATTTATTTTTTAAATTACCAAATTGATTTATTGCATGAAATACCAAAATTTTAAATTTTAGTAATGGCGAACAAGTCCAAATCTTGCTCCCATTCAAATTAAACATGTTCTACAATGCACAAGAATCAAGAATTTTGTAAATGCACATGCAAACAAGAACTAATAAATGTAACAAATGAATATTGTGCATGAAAATGAATGAAAATAATTATTTCTTCCATTTATGTCAAAAATCTAAATAAGTTTATAATGTATGTTGAAGATATTGAAAAAGAATATTTATTGTGTCAAAATGCAATTTTGAAAATTTTAAAAATTATTTAACTTGTTGAATCCATTTGGGACTATGATAACTATTAGTTAATCTCAACCCATAATAAATGTATTTATTAGTATTAACTATTCCCAAATTCCATTGTGAATTAAAAAGATTTAGCTTTCTCCTCCATCTCTAACCAAGAAATCTAAGATGGAATATTATTTGCAACCACATATCAATGGTTGGGAAGGATTAGGTGAATGGACCCATTTATTTCAAAAAAAATCCTTGTTTGTAGTTCACAACCCCATTCTTTTGTTTGCCATTTCACAAAAAATTACAATAGAAAATGTTGATGCCTTAGAGGTTTCACTTTTTGAAGATTTTAGACATTATAATTTATTGCATTTTGGGGCTAGTTACTAGGTACTTGGACATTTGGTTCTAAAATTTGAAAAAAATCTAAAATTAAACTTGGGACTAGAATTGGATTTAAAATTGGAATTGATTAATTGATTTCTAGTTAAAACTGGACTTAGAATTGGAGATGGAACTCATCACAAGACTTGTGTTATACAATTTTTGGTTTTTCATTTTTGAAATATTGGAATATAAAATTTTATGTTTTAAATTAATTTTTTTTGGGTTATAGTTAGAAATATTGTTAATTTGAAAGAATAATTCAAATGTTGTAGCACCTTGGTAGTTCTAAATACATGTTTGTTGAATAATTAATTATATCATGTCAATGATGTATGAATACATTTCAAATGAACACAAAATCTATTAATGAAACATTAGAAAAAACAAGGAAGTAAAATTATGGCTACTAACAAAACAATAAAAATTAAACAAGTCCCAAATGTATCAATGTAACTTAAATTAACAATTTGATAATAAAAAGTTTCATCTTACGTAAACCCTGTAGTCAACAACATTTGAGTTCACCATTTCCAACACCCATTCATGGCAATTGAAAAAAAATTTGTAATTAAACACCTAAATTCTTATAATTAACAATTCATAACATCTAAATTCATGTATTCCCAAAACATATCCCAACAACTAATTTTATTTTTTTTTAATGCACAAAATAACATTTGTGATGTACTTTACTCCTTTTGCGAAAATCCCACATCCCGATATTCATCCTTATAATCATCCACAAATTTAGTTTCTATACAACAAAATTTTCCAAATCAATACTAGTTGTTACAATTGAATAATTATTTGAAGTGAAAATATAACCATCCTTGGCATCATTTGGCCAATTCTTGTAAATCATCAAAAGAACATTTAGTTTAATGATTCTAAAATGACAATGCCACAAGCTTTTGAATAATCTTACAAGTAAGAACATTCTCTTCATTTCAATTTAGGAGCTAGTTAGTCAAACAATTTGTCTAGCAAAAAAGGTAACATTCAAGAATCTATTGACATGGTCTTTTCATCATGTCAAAGGTTTAGCAAATTCTTCTTTGAAAATAATAACATGATGAAATATTGACAACTAAAACACAAACAAAGCTTCATTAGCCTCTTTAGTTGATGTTGGAACATCAATGGAATAATTTATAGAAGAATTAAAAATTTTCATGGTTTTACTGCCATTGGTAGGATTTAAGAATTTGTTGACCTTCATGAACAATGTAATCATGACCTTGTAATATTCGGTGACAACATTTTTGGTTGCCTCGTTGTGTAAATGTTCAATGATATAGTGTTATACTTTTATGACAAGGTCAAATACTAGGGTAAACATGTTATGTGCCTTGTCATTTGAAATTCACATGCAAAAGAGAGAAATGGTTACTGTACATTCACATCCTTGCTACCATATGCACATACAAGATCTCCAACTTTGAATCAAATTCCTCACATTATAAAGGTGGTTGAACCGTTCTTTGGTGATTGTAATATCATTGTAGTTAAATCCTAATCACAAAGGCAACATGCAATGCATTAAAAATAAGCCAATAGCCCCTGATTCATTCAAAACACATTGTTCAACAATTAGTGTTAGGGTTTCTATGATAACATGTGTTATAACCCAACTTTGGAATTTTAGCTTGCAAGTGGAGAGACTACATGTAGTAATAGATGTCGATATCGTTAGCATATTCAAAAGTTTCTTGGAAGAGGATAACATTATTGGGAAATCAAGTTTTCATAGACATCATGAACTTTCAAAATGGAAACCTTGCTTCTATGCATGTTTTGTCACATTTTTTCTATCTATTCTAGATTTTTTAGTCCAAAGCATGGTCTTTTGTAAGGTTGATTACACATATTTCAATAACACCTCTTCCATGCCAACACAAAATTTAGTGTCATTTGTTGTGTATTGGCATGCTTTTGACATCATATATGGCCAAAGTAAAAACTTGCAAAGGGCTCTACAAGTTGCCAAGGGGCATATGCACTATTGAAGACAAAGTTGCAACTAAAGTGTCAAGGTTAAAGCTTTCATCTTTGAAATAGGCTAGCTATGACCTTGTCTATCAATCAAATTTTTGTTAATAAAGGTTTCATGATTTTGCTAAGGTTGCTCCAATTGTGTTTGGTGTTTCAAATAGTTTGATTATGGCATGTTGTGGCACTCAACCTCATCAATAAAATTGACCATCATGGGAATGTATCAAACGTCAACTTCAACATGCACAAATTGAAAGTTATAGTGATAGTTGCACAATTATTGAATGTCAATGGAACTTTGGTTTCTAAGGTGAAAACATGTTAAAAAGACTGAGGGGAACTAAAGTAAAAGTATTTTTTCAAGGATTGCACATGACATGTGTCATTTTGTGTTGGTTTATAATTTTATAATTTGTATTTTGGATACCTATTTTAACATTGCATGTTAGATATAAATACATTTTGACTATAACTTGATTTTATATCATGTATATTATGCATTCATGTCTTATATCAGATAAATATGAACAACTTTTGGTAAAAGCACATTTTCAAAATCCATAATTTTCAGGGCCATTGTTTTTGAGCCAAATGTGCTGAGATGGTTTATCACAAAAAAAAATCAGTTCGAGTCCTTTTGCCGTTTTAATCATCAATGTTAAATCCTTTTCAATTTTCAAAAGGAATGGTGCACATTTGGTAGAAAAAAAAATGATTGAAAAAAACAAGGATTGTCCATTTTTGAGGTTTGAGTGCTTCAAACATGGAAAAACATTTTTGATTTGTATCAAGTTTTGAGCATGTAAACTTTGCAATTAATGAAAAATATTCCAAAAAAATTATGACAATCTAAATATTATGTTTCCATTGCAATCCTTCAAACATATAAAAATTATTTTTAAAAAATGTCCATTCACTTAGATGACTCCTTTGATTGTGTTTTTATCCTCCACGATTTTTGCAAGGATAGGTAGGATGTTTTTGTGTGGGGAAATGAAGTTTGGAATCTCTACACATCTATACTATTAATTGCGTTGGTCCGTCTGTCTGTCCGTGACGTGACAGTTCTGTAAGTGTTTTCTGTGGCGGAACCCGCCACAAAGATTTTCTATGGCGAAAACGGCGCTAGTTTTTTTTTTTTTTCGCCGTTTTCCGGTGGGCTATTTGTCCATGACGTTTTTTTTTTCGTCGTTTTTCGGCGGGCTGTCTGTCTGTGACGTTTTTTTTTTGTTTTTTTTGTTTTTCGCCCTTTTCCGACGGGCTGGCCTTTTCCGGCGTAGTTTCAACAGAAACGAGGTCTAGTGTCCGTCCATGATGTTTTTTTTTTGTTTTTTTTGTTTTTCGCCTTTTTCCGATGGGCTGGCCTTTTCCGGCATAGTTTTGACAAAAACGAAGTCCACTGTCCGTCCGTGATGTTTTTTTTTGTTTTTTTAATTTTTCGCCCTTTTTCGGCGTCGTTTCAATAGAAACGAGGTCCAGCCATCGATCGTGTCGTCGTGTGTGGGGTCTGACATAGAGGTAAACATTCCATAGCCATTTTCTCACGGGCCATTGATCGCGTCGTCGTGTGTGTCATAGTGTCCAAAGGTCACGGGTACCCACTAGTCACTAATTAATGAAACCAAGGTGATTCCACAATGGACAAGGCTTCATACCCTTCTACAATGGTGAGGACCAAACTTCGTTAAATTGTAGTTAAAGAGGTTCATCTTTTTTATGACTCCCATGAAATTAGAAAATTGTATGGTTAGTTGATGGTTGCACCTTTTGTTGTTTTTTTGTTTTTTTTTCCTACCCTTTTAAATCCCACCTTTAGCAATTTTGATTCAAATTTATACTTCATAAAATCATTTCAATGTTCATTCAATGAATGTTTTTTCATTGATGTGTATCTGTGGTTAGGATTATATTGCACATGGCCTTTCCGAGAGCTTGTTGTGCTCTTGGAGTTTTACATTAGTTTAACTTGGGGAGAGGAACTTATGTGAAAAATGATGTATTTCATCATTTGCATTGCTTGCATTTTAATATAGAAGCCAAGTTGTTAAGGACAAAAAATGCCCAAATAATTTTGGAACAATGCCATGGCACCTAGAAATGTTGAGTTTACATTAGATAAGCATATCAAACCTTCCATACAACTCATTTTTCTACTATTAACATTTCATTCCAACTTTCAATAAACTTATCTCACACTTGTTGCACCTAATTGGTCCTTTTGGGTTTAGCTATGAATCCTATGTCACCTACTTTGCCCCCAATAATGAAAAGTTTCCACTTGTCGTTAATGAAACAAAACACCCAATAAAGGGGGAGAAAAAGGTATAAGAAGGAAGGACCTAAGAAAAAACCACCAATGGAGGTAGATTGTTAGGGGAAAAAGAACAAATCCTCCCCCCCAAGTCACAAGGAGCATATTAGATAAAGAGAGGCGACAAACATTTGAAAAAACATTTAGCCTAAAAGAACCTTCACCTACAATAATAACATGCATCAAAATAGAGACCATTAATACCTTCTACTTATAAAATGAATGCAAAATTGAAAAAGAAAGGCCTATAAAACCCTTTGCATTCCATGTTATGTTGGTACATCAATGAAAAAAACATTCATTGAACAACTCACTGTTAGCCTACTAATGTAAACACCTAAAAGCCTCTATGGGTAGAGGGATAAATAAGTTTGTTGGGTATTGATCATGATAAAGGCCAATTTAGCCTATAAGAACCCTCACCTACATTAACAAGGTCTCACCTACCCGAATGGAATCTTCAAACTTAAATAATGACATTCCACCTATTTTAACATAATAACTTGCAAAAGAAATCAACATTCAACATTGTTACAAACAACTAGTAGTTTAGTTGTACCCATTGAATATCATGGCTCCTACAATGAGGGTAAAAAAAAAAAAAGGCACAACATAAAACTCAACAACCAAATTAAGAAGAGAATGAACACATAGTAAAACATTTTTTCTCTTTGTGCTTTCTCTTGGGTTTCAAAGCAAGAACACAAGGATCTATCAATAATCACAATTCTTTGTTGTTCCTAGTGCACGTTCACACAATGCTCCTTTGCAACGTTTACAACATCACCACCATGAACAAAACTTAGGAAATATTCAAGCATATGTAACAACTTATAACCCATAACATACCTGCATAGTCACAAGAAATACACACCCACGGAGATTGTTGTAATGTTGCACAATTTGATTATTGAAGGAGTCACAAAGTGATGAAGTGTGAACTTGCACCTAATGTGAGTCTCATATTCATGCCTAGCTCCATTCTCACTTGCTGCCTAAGTAATAGTATCAAGCGCAGTCTTGCAAAACTCAAGGCCCAGACTGGTCTGGTATGAAAGCTCTAAACTCTAAAACCCTACCCACCCTCACATGAGAGTCACCTGGGTATCTGGAAGAATTGATACCCTGACTGGTATGTTCTTCAACACCAGATATATACCCGTACGACGTATCCAGTTTCCACCCTACATACCGGTAGAACACTGGTTTGAGCTTTGAACCTATGTTAGGGTTAGGGTTTAGGGTTAAGAACGCGACGGCTCCACTGCAGCTTTCTTTTTCTCTCTCTCTTTCAGTGATACTCAGATTGGATTGATTCTTGTGGTTTCGTCTTGGGAGCTCACTTCCTGCCTTCTGTTCTGCCCATCATGGTATGTCTCTCGTCTCTCCCTCGTTACTTGCTACATGTGGTATTATCTCTCTAATTCGTGTTTTCCCTTTGACGATAGGGAGGTCGTGTTTTCCGTGTGTTCTTGCTCACTATCACTCGCCCTTGCTTGGTACTTTGTGCATGTGTTCCTTGTATGCCTCTATTTTTCTTCGTCACCGAAGCAGGTTTAACTTTTCTCCAAACATGTTTGCTCCCTGAGTATCTCATTGTATCTCATTCCGTTGCATTCTCCAAGCACTATGCCTGTACCGATTTGTGGCCGTGGATAGGGCTGGGTTTTGTGTTCAGTGCTGATGAGGAGATGGGTTGTGTAATTGGTTTGGTTGGGTGATGCAGGCACCGAAGAAGGAGAAAGCAGCGCCTGCCTCGAAACCCGCCAAGAGTAGTGGTGGTGGTGGCAAACAGAAGAAAAAGGTTTGTTTTGTTGCCGGGTCTTCTCTGGAGGCGATGCATTTCCTATGCTGGTGTTGAAATGTCCTAGAATGACGAGATTAGAAACTTTCACTGCTGTGTTTAGCCGACCGGTGACGGATAATTCATCTTTAGGAAAAGTCAACCAACCTGATTGTATGACGAGAGAAAACAGACAGTTTTATAACTCCACTGGATGACCTATCTCTGTGAAGTAGAGAATGACTACAGAGATTATAGCTTTGCCTCCCATTTGTTGAGTCTTGAGTGTTTCAGGTTTGCCTGTTTTTACATGGAGGATAATTTTTCGCTAAAGAGTAATTGATGTTTGTGGTTGGTGCTGAAATTTGCAGAAATGGAGCAAAGGTAAACAAAAGGAGAAGGTCAACAATATGGTGCTCTTTGATCAGGCCACCTATGACAAGCTCCTTGTCGAAGTACCTAAGTACAAGCTGATCACCCCTTCAGTTTTGTCTGACCGCCTCCGAGTAAGTTCTTCACATAAGATGCTGATATATTGGATTATGTTGGTACTTCCAAATTGTTTATGTTCCTGCATCAGGGACGGTAGGAAAACATTGTATAAAATGAACTTATTGTGGGCCCAATGCTTTCTCTTGTAGCATAGATCCCTTTCTCTATGCAAGGTGGTGTTGTAATTTGTGTTGAGTTGTAAACACTATGTCTCTGAAAACAAGTACATTTTCTAACAAGACATTGAGAAGTGGTAAATGGGTTGTTCCTTATGTATTTGTGTCATACTTTGTTTGGTTACCTGCGAGGAAATTGTTTTGAAGAATAGAGAGAGGGCTCTGTTGTCTGAGACTTAAAAAAGAATAGCTGATCCACTTTCTTTAAATGCCATTACTTTACAGTTCTTCTATATGGTGCAAGAAATTGGCTATGTCCTTACCAAAAGGCAACAGCTTTATTACATAGGTTTAGATATTACAGGTTCCTTCTTTACGTTTACTGTCCAAGAACTGAAAGTTTGGCAATCCAAGCATAGGCTTTTAATCTCAAACTATGGGATGGTGATGGTCTGTCACTTTGTGAGCGACTCTCATGAGGGTATAACTGCACTCATTGTCGTGTTACCTTTAATTGTTGTTGTGGAGATTTCTCTGCAACTTCATCGATCTTTTAATCTCAAACTATGGGAGTGCACATTTCAAAATTCAAAGCAGCTAGACAAGGGAGGAGGCTGCAGTTGTGACTAAAGGAAAGAACTGCACAGGTTTCTGAAATCTGTAACAAAGGTCTTGTTTATGTCTCACTGAAAGGTGTTCTGGCAGCATCTTAGAGTCATTCTGGGCAATATTTGATGGCCAGATCCTGCAAATCGAGTTGTGTAACTCACCTGATCATATGAGATCTGGTTATCCATTAGGATGCTGGAGTTCCTCAATTCTGCCATGAGGTAGTGAAGCCATTACATTTTACAATTATGATGTAATGGGCCTGGAAACATGTAGTGTGAAACAGAAGGACTATATGCTAGATGAGTTTGGTTAGGATGAGGTTCCTTTCAGCAGGTCTTGCAGCAGTTGGGGTGAAGGAATCATATCTTTTTTAATGTGCTTTCTATCTTCCTTTTTCTGGTAATCCTGTATGATGTCTAAAGAAGTAGTTGTGGTAAGACTTGCCTTCCCTTGGTCGGTCGCACAGTTCATGTCCCTTTGCGATATTTTTGTCTCAACTGCTTGTCTTTTGCATGCAGATAAATGGTTCATTGGCACGGAGAGCCATCAAGGAGCTGATGGCTAAAGGCACCATCAGGTTGGTTGCTGCTCATGCTAACCAGCAGATTTACACCAGGGCCACTAACACTTAGCTCAATGGGATGATGTTACTGGATGCGGGAACATCAAGCCTAGGGGAGGTATTCACCTAAGGACAGGGATTGTCGTTAGATCTATGGTTGTGGGTATACTTGCCAATGTTATTTCAGAGTTCCGTGGAACTAGTACTATGTGGCTCCATTATAAGGTTTCTACCATTGAGAAGGTGTTGTATTGTTGAGAATTGGTGGGATAACCTTATGCCACAATGTTCTCATGGTCTCTCTTTGAAGCAATGTGAGATACTACATCCTATGTGTTGGTTATTGTGATTGTTGCATGTGTGCAGTGTTCAGGGTCACACTAGCTTTCAAATAACCAGGGTAATGCTTTTCTATTGATGTGTAAAATGTGTTAATGAAGTCAAACCAACAGTATTGAAACGGCTCAGTGATATGAGAAATTGCTCTTTGAGTTTCCTGAAAAATTCAGTTTTGCTGTGCGACTGGCTGACCAACTTTGGAGTTCCAATCTAACCTAGTCTGCTTTTTCACCTCATGTGCAGAGAGATGTGAATGATGTGCAATGAAATATAGGTTGATGGTTCAGTGAAGTTTCATCCTTCATCATTCCTTTAATTCACTCACATTAATTGAGTTATGCAGCTGAGATGTGGTTGTCCCTGCTGCAAGTTGACCAGAGGTATACATCCCTACGATGCTTTAGTACAATGGAGCATAGAGCTTTTGACGTCGAAGCAATCAGGTAGTTGGAAGGGATGTTGGATGATGTTGAAAATAAAAATGTGTTTCTGTAATTTGTGATCCGCTTTTGATAAGTCTTGCATCATTGATTTGTTTCTCAAAACAATTCATCTGTGGCATATGTTTTGGTTATTTACTGAAAAACATTGTTTTAACATAAAACGTTGTTCAATATACAAGCAATAAGGTCATTGTAGTATGATCAAGACCTGAACCTTTTGAACTGTTTCTGAATTGGAATTCTATCTGAGTAATTAGGAAGCCTGCTTTATTTTCTAATCATGCATTTTTAAAGGGAAGAAGTAGGCTTTTGCATAAACCCAACATAGGGAATAATTGTTTTTGGACAAGACACTCATACAGTAGGAACAAAGAATACATTCTCGTGATTGCAGGTCTTTGCTGCTGAATTTCTTGTGTAGGAGAAGGGTTGGTCTTGAGGCTATTCTGCATCTACAGGTACTGGGAACGAGGGTGGCAGCCTGAGTTACTACCATGCACTGAGAAACACAGAATAGCCAAAAGACTGGCCCGTTCTCCTTTTTGGAACATGGGTTTTTTCAAAGCATGGCTGATTTTGAAACAGGAGATTCTTACAAAATGGAAGTTTCTGAAAATATTATCTGTGAAAATAAATAGTAAATAACAAGGGAAAAAAATCTTTAGTCTTTACACACTTGAAGATTGTCCTTCAAATTTAGGGAAGTGTACTCAAACTTTTCACAGCGAGCAATCCAGATACCCATCATAGAAGCATAATGTGGTCAATGGATGGGTGTAAAGTTTTGAACACAAAGTGGCCACATCAGGCAGATGAATATTTTGGTAAAAACTGGAAAGCTGTTTCCATTTTCTTTAAAGAACTTTCTTTCTGTGAGCTTTTGGTCAATTATTGATGCATCTAGAGGTCATGGCTACCTTTGTGCTTTATATCCTAAGTAGTGGATTTTCTTTGTTCTGTTTTGTGTTACTCTGAGAACAGTTCCTCGTTCTTCAGGTCAGTGTTGCAGATGCTAAACATGTAAACACAGAAACACAGCACAAGAATGTAGGTAGGCTACATTGTTGCAGATGCTAAACACATAAACACAGAAACACACAGCACAAGAATGTAGATGGGCTACATTGTTTATTGCTGCAAAAACAGTAGTGCCAAATACAAAAACTAAAAGGAAGGGCCAAGTCCTTATAGTGTCAGGATGCTAATGGAAACTCAAAGTTGGACATGCAAATAGTATCACGAGGCATATAGTGTATATCTAATTGGCCCAACAATACTTTATGCAATGGAACTGAAAACTTGAGCTTGACTGGGGGGTGCCAATTGCTTGTCAGATTACGTGTGCCATTGTCCTTCTGAAAAAACAAACTCATGCTCAGCAGTATGCACATTAAGAGAAATGCATGAACAAGCCATTAACATTAAGGTGCTAGCCAAGTGGTATGGCTCTACAAGTTCAAAACCTCTTTGGGTGAATGAGTATTACATGTTTGAGTATGGTCAAACAAACCATCATATATAATGAGGGTAAATGGGTGAACTGGTTCTCAAGTGGGGGAACTGGTGGCACCAAGTACCTGACAGTGATTTTTGGTGGCAAGTTCTCACCATTTTGCTTGGAAGAATGTATTTCTTCAGTGCAAATTGTGTTTTTTGCAGCAAAACTTCACCACTTTGTGAAATAAAAAAACTGAAAGAAAAACACTGGTCCTGGAGCATTAGCTGGGAAATACTAAATTGATTAATATTGGCGGATCCCCAAGCCTAAACCCAAGAGAAAAGCCTACCAAGTTTATGGCCCCCTGTCATAATTCTATCCAAGCCACTCAAGTGGTCCAATTATTTTCCTGGGTCCTCCAAATTCATTTGTGTCCAATTGAACTATTGTGAGTTCCTGTGGTGCCTTTTTTAGAGGATAGCAATCATCATTTTTTTGCAAATTACCAACTACTCAGCACTATGCACACTATGGGTCCTTTAGAATGAGAAGAAATATGGAATTATTCAATTTTGAGCTGAGGAGGAATTCAGTTTTTACCCAATAGACCTAGTTAGTTTGTCACCGTACTCGAGGTACATAGTGTGATTGATAATAATTAGTTCATGGGTCCGCTCACAACTTTTTCTTTGAAGGAGCCATATTGATGATTGGCCTCCCCAATATGGAATAATGGACAATTTTTTTTGGAACATTTGGGCACTCCCCAATAGAAGCACCTCTTTGGACCCTAGTTGCAAAATAGAAACAAATGTGCTCCCCTATAACTCAGCTTGATAAATCTGAGGTGCTATTGGGAAAGTCTTGGGGGAACAACTTGAGACCTTGAAGAAGCCTTTGGGAACTTGATAGGAACACATTGGGAACATGGAAAAATGCAAAAGATCCCTCCCCTCCCTCCTCCCAAGAAGAAAACTAAACCCCTTGAATGTGCCAAGCCTTCTCATTGTTTCCAAATTTGTCTGTCTCCATTTTTGGCCTAGGCTAATTGTAAGAGTGTTGTACCAAGACATCTATGTTGGGGTGATGAAGGTGGAGGAATATTCACATCATCAATTGTATTTGATAATTTTTTACTTTCTAAAAAATCATTGGGTTGTAACTTGACGTAATTAGATTATTGCCTATGTAATTATTTAACAGTTAAGTTTGGTGATTTATTTGTTATTTGCATTTCATAGTTTAATTATGATTTGGTCATAGTTTCAATTAATGTGCTTGACTTTCACATGTTAATTTATGTGAAAACGTTTTGGCATACATTTGTGTGCATTGATTCATATATGATAATTTATGTGAAAAATCATGTAAAAAGTTTTTGACACATTGGTGTGCATTGATTCACACATGATAATTTATATAAAAAATCATCTAAATGCTTTTGACACATTAGTGTGCATTGATTCACACATGATAATTTATGTGAAATGTCATGTGAAAAGTCTTTGACACATTAGTGTGCATTGATTCACACATGATAAGTTATGTGAAGTGTTATGTGAAAAGTCTTTCACACATTAGTGTGCATTGATTCACACATGATAAGTTATGTGAAGTGTTATGTGAAAAGTCTTCAACACATTAGTGTGCATTGATTCACACATGATAATTTATGTGAAATCTCATGTGAAAAGTTTTTGGTGCATTACTGTGCATTGATTTACATATGATAATTTGTGTGAAATGTTTTTACCATTTTATTATGCATGTGAAATCACATGGGGAGCCATGTGATGTGTAGATTTAAAAAATTTCTTGTTTAATTTTTTTTTAGTTAATAATTTAATGGGTGTTTGTGATTTTTGGAAACACCTTATTTTGATAGAAATGAGTTGTTGTATAAGTGTAAAGTTTCATGGAATAGAATTGTGAAGGGAATTTAGTTTTACAAAGTTTTGGTATAATTTATGAGAATTCCATGGTAAGGGGATGGTGTGGCATGTTATTTACATAGACAATAGAAAGGTGAAAAAATATGTATGCAAACAAGAACATAAATTTCCATAGTTATGCAATAAACGTACATAGTTTCGATTCAAAACCCATTTGTGATTTAC
The DNA here is from genome assembly GCA_963920785.1 of Sphagnum contortum. Classification (NCBI taxonomy): domain Eukaryota; kingdom Viridiplantae; phylum Streptophyta; class Sphagnopsida; order Sphagnales; family Sphagnaceae; genus Sphagnum; species Sphagnum contortum. The sequence continues at coordinate 7,686,893 of OY987294.1, read as the reverse complement.
AAGCCCAAGTAGTGCCCATGTGCTATTATGAAAGAAGTAGGTTTGAAACTAACCATAAAATGAAATCTTTCTTAGATAAAACAATAGGCAAAAAAATTTAGTGTGTTCGCACACCATGTTACAGAACATAAAAATCCATAGGGCATTTCAGAAAACAAAATGCTTACAAGAGTAGGCATTCTGTTTTTTGAAATGTCGCATGTCATTTTTTTCATTTTTCTAAACTTGTGATACCTGGTGGGTATTATTATACTGCTAGGTATCATAGGAAAAAATGAAAATACTTTGTTTTGTTGTGGCACTTTATAATGCCATGGATGTAAGAGTGGTTATATGACTACCCTTTGTGATATACTTAAATTTTTTCTCATGTAATTTTGATCTAGGAAGATGTGGCTTAATGGCCATTTGTGGATTCAATTTTTAGTAGACATGAATATTTCAAAATAGGTCCAAGGTGGTTTTCAATTTAAAAAAAAAGTAAATCTGATTGGCATTTACAAAATAATCTAATGTAGGATATGGCTTGAGGATTTTCCATTATCCATAATACATAAAATAAAGTATTTAACATTTTGAATGGAGAGCTACAATAATTTTCAATTGGAGATACATGTGAAAATCTCCTTGGATTTTTTAACTAGTTTTTTTGCATGTTTCATTTATCAATAGGCATTTTGTCAACCATGGTTTTTGAACATTTTTGAAATTCTTTTGATCTCAAGGATTCAACCAATGGTTGCATTTAGTTTCATCAATTGAGTTCCATGCAAGTGTTGACCACATCCCATAGTCTTTGACTTGTATTTTTCATGGTATTAGGCTTTTGATTTTGGCAAGCCTTTAAGTGGTATTTGGTTAATTGCAATGTGCAAGGTGTTTTATTAATTGGTGAACAAAGCCTTATGTTTATAGTTTTGTAACATATTATTTTTTCACTTGTTGCCACATTAGTTTAATGTGGTGGTTGAAACTTGGGGTGGTTTCAAGGTAGTGGTTTATGATTTTTGAACTGCTTTAGGTGTCCATGTTGATTGGGTGGTGCATTAGGTGAATGTGATGAACACTTCCAACACCATTTTGCGTAAGGCCATATTCTAAGAATTTTGAATGCCAAAAGGCTAAATGTTTATGCTTTTCCCCCTTTGTTCATACCTTTTATGCCTTTTAATTTCTTTTGTTCTTGAATCATCCTCCCCATCAAAAGATTTTCTTTTGTCATCCTTTCATTTGTGGGCACATGTCAAGGTGATTCGCTTGCCAAACCTCTTTTTGCACTCATTCATTTTTGTGTTTTGCATTGTTTTTCAAACATTTTTTCCTCGTGTTTTTGACACCCATATGCTTGCACTTGCATGTGTTGTTCCCCTTGTTTTTGATTATTTTGCTTCCTACTTCACCTTTGTGGTGTTGGTTGTTCAAATTCATAAGTGTTTGGCTTGGCCCCTTCTAGTTTATCTCTTGGATTTGCCCCCTTAGTTGGTTTTTGTTGTTGTGTTGATAACATAAAGATCCTAGGTGTCCTTGTTGGCTTTGCTTCCTTCTACTCATCCTTTTTGCAAAAGGGTTTAGGTGAGGATGTTCACCATGTCGATGTGCGGGGATGCCTTTGAGTTTATTGTGAAAGATGGTGGATTTCATGTTTTATGTGAGCAAACCCATGTTCTGTCGCCACTTGCCCTCTAGTTTTCACATCAATAGGTTGACATTGTGGTTTCAATAGATGGTGTTGAGATGTTGGTTGACATTGTCATCACTAACCCCATTAGAATATATGTGGTTTTGCAAGTAGCTTCATTTTGTGGGGTTGCTTTGATAGTCTTGACTTAAGCTAAGGATGGCCTTTATTGCGATTGATACCTAGCAAACATGTTTCTCTTTTTAGTCATAGAAGTCTTTGAGAGTTTGCATTAGTAGGCCAACAATTTTTTGTCATCAATGTGCTAACATGGTGTGACGATTAAAAGGCATTGCAAGACCTCTTCTTTTGGTTTTGCATTTATTTTACAAGCAAAAGGTGTTAGTGGTGTTACTATGAACACATGCGACCTTTATTTTGAGATGTGTTGTTATTATAGGGGAAGGTTTTTCTAGGCTAGGCATTTTTTCAAATCTTTTTTCCCTTTCCTTATCTAATATGCTTCTTGTGATGGGGGGGGGGGGGGGTGAGGTTTGATACTTGATTTGTTCCTATTCCCCTAGCAGACACCTTCTTTGGAGGATTCTTCATTTGTGAGGACTTGGGTCTTTCCATCTTGTTCTCCCCCCCCCCACCTTCAGCCTTTGGGTGCTTTGTTTTTTTATGATCGGCATGTTTTAAGATTTCCATTGATTATGCTACGGAGGCTAACTATCCTCACATACCATAATAGCTTAATAGATTTGCCATTAGTTAATTAAATTATTTTCTAAATTGTCAAAATTTCTTATTGCATGAAATACCAAAATTCCTTGAACTTGAATAGGGGGTTCTTTCATTTAAAAAGAAAACAATTGAAACTGGGATGGCTGGTTCTCTTGGAAAGTAAGAACTGGGCAACAATGGTTTTCCTGTTTGGACTCCAGGGATAGGTTTAAATTACTGATATCGTAGTGGCATACCCTGTTCGCACTAAATTAATTATTTTCAGGCCACTGTGAAAAAATAATACAAATCCCTCCTGCGGTGTGAAAATGCGAAATATCCTCAATGTTATCGAATTCATCCAGATTATCCAATTCTTTGGCCTGCTTTGCATCCTCCATGTCTAGCCGGTCGAAAATTGCTAATGTCTCCTGATCCTCCAAGCAGGTGTTCACAACCTGAGCAACCGAAGGTGCAACCGGGAGTTCATCAATTTGCACATCACAGGCAGCTTGAATTGCCGCTTCTTCCTCACGATCCTCCAAAGGCTCGAAGTTTGCCAGCAGCCCCTTGGTCAAACACTCCAAGATTGCATGGCTCTGGAATGTCGAGTCGTGAATCTTCCCCAGTCTACATTTTTCCCAACCCCTCCTGATCATTTGTTCTTCCACCGCTAGCTCCTCCCACACCGTCATCAGCCAGCCCACAACCTTTCCCCGAAGCTCTTTCACCCCCAAATCCAACTTGATGTCCTTAGGTTCCACCTTGCCCAGGACCTGGAGAGCCACTTGTTATGCCTGCCAAGTGTTAAATTGCTGCCGAAAGCGATGCTTGAGAGGTCGTTGTAGTACAACGTCTGCCACCTGAAGCTTGCTGGTGCAATTTGTAGGGACGAACATCGTCTTGATGAGGGGAAACAGGTCGAGCATCCACTCCCTAAAGCCCACCGAAATGTGCACCTTCTAGCAATCTATAAGCCAGACCATCTTTTGCGAATCAGGAGCCAAGCCCAACTCCTCGCACTTTTTCACATGCCACGGATCCAACACCTTCTCAACAAAGCTTTTCATGGTCACAAAATTGGACCAATGGTTTTCCGACATGGTCAGATGCCAGCCCGCTGCGACCGCCCGTTTAGCATCTTCATCCTTTGGAACTACTGCTTCCGTCTTCCCCTGGAACACCAGCTGCAATGGCACAAGCTCCCCACTTGCAGTGGAGCTAATGACCGTCGTGATCTGCCTTTTGTCGTCCTTCCCCAGACACTTGACTTCCTTCACTCCCTTAACCTCGTACTTCTGTTCTATGGAGGGGCGGAGATGGACAACCGTATGATCTAAATTGCAGACGAATTCTGGTGGGATGCCCTCTGTCTTACAAAGCGCAGCCACTCTGAATGCCATTTCATCCCCTTGCTGCTCCTAATCTTTTGGCAGCTTGCTGGCAGCCATGGTGGCTCTTCTCCATGTCCACCCTAGGTAGCGGTTCAGAAACTTCCGAGATAACCTTTTGGAGACTTGAAACAACTTCCCCCCCCTTCCCGTACGCTTCAGAGCAGCTCAAGCGCCAATGCTTGCACAATCCCCAGAATCACCGTCTGAGCAACATTAACATCCATTAGCTGGCTTACATCCCGCATGCCTTTCAATGTTGAGAGGATCGTGTCAAAAGCCTGAGGGTGATCCTTAAAGATTCCCCGTTTCCCGCTTTTTCCCTTCTGCACTCTTGCCTTTTGAGCAACAACGCCCTCTTCGTACTTCTTGCACAACTTGAAATGGCCTGACTGAACATCTTTCTCAAACTAGCCCTTCATGGTGTTCATGGTTAGCTTGTCAAAAGGGTTGCCTATCCGACCATGCTTCCTAATGTGTTGTAAGGAGAAGAGAACATCATATAAGCTCTTTGGGTGCTGCCTCACTGCCGCCTCAATATGAGGCCACAAGTCTTGAACGAACTAGTTGGTGTAGCTTCCTCGCTGCTTTTTAGCCGGTGGGTTGACCTGCTCACTGTTGTGCGCAGATTGGCCTGCATTGCTTGCCCCAGCAGCATCGCCCTGCTTCTCAGCTCCCATGTTTGGAAGCACCAGGATAGCCTGAACCCTAACCCTCTTTGGTCTCCCCACCGGCCGTTTTGCTGCCAATCTAGCACTTTCTTTTGCTGCCTTAGCTGCTTCATTCCGAGCTACTCTATTTCTCTCCTCCTCCTGCCAGGCTGCCGAATCTTTCTTTATCTTTTCATGCACTTCCTCCTTGCTAAGAGGGCTAAAGAAGCGGGTGATGGTGGCAGCCTTGCTCCCTGACGCCATGGCGGTGAGGCAACCAGAAGGCCGCCAACCCCAGTACCCAGTCCCAAGCTCCCACAAATTGAATCAATAGAACACTCCTTCGTGCCAACAAAGGTCCAGTGACTGTGGCAGTGGCACGGATCATAGAAAAAATTGGGGGCAGAATCCTAAATTGAACGGTTAAGATGTCTTGAGTGCCCTATCAACCAACGGCCATGATCCTACAGGCAAACCCTGCAAAAACCTTCAAAACCCTTAACCAAGGGCTGTGTGTAAATCTTGAAAATCGGAATTTGTCCACTGCGAAAGGAAAAAACGAACGAAAATAATTATTCGCGACCTCGGGTCGCGAACAGGGTATGCCACTACGGTATGCAAGTATATTATTTTTCATATATCTTTGTGTAAAGGTGTATATATATTTTGATGTATTTAATCATCTATCAAATTATTATATACATCAGATTTTGGGGTAAAAAATGGGTGTGCATTTTTCTTTTATTTAATTACAAATTAAAGAAAATGTCCACATTTTGCAAAGGCCATATCCTATATCAAAATGCAAGAGCCACAATGTTTGATTCATCTTTGACTAGGATGAACATGTTTACAAGTGAACACTTGGTGTATCTTGAGACAATGATATCATGGTCAATACTTGAATGGTAATGTCTAGAAATAATCTGTAATTCAGCTTTGAGTGTTCCAGCAAGCTTTTGAATCATTCTTTTTATCCCCCCCTTTGTTGGGTGCTTTGTTTTATCCATGAATTGCAAGTTTTCATCAAGGTTTTCATCATTTAATTACATCAAGTAATGTGAAAGTTATGACGTTTCAAAATAAGGAAGGTCTTCCACATGTTTATCACACCTACCACTCCTAACATGCACTTTTATCACATGTTAACAATCTTGAATTTTATACCATATTGATTTGCCCAAAGTCCTCACCTTCTCATGTATGTACTTGAACCAAAGGGGAGGTAATACATCTTTGTACATCAAAACTTCCAAAGTAGTTTTCAGAATTTTTTTCTTTGATGGGCCAATCAAATTGGCTAATTGCAAAATAAAATAAAATAAACTTGTGATACATTCCATTTAATTAATAGAATAAACAAAGTTTAAAGTTTAAATCATATTTACCTTCATTTTTTAACCTAGATATCAAAACATATTGAACTTTGGGTATAAGTATTTTTTACATGTATCTAAGGTTATGAATAGGATATATCTTTTCAAATTTATATACCCTTGGATATGCCTTTTCATTAGGGTACAATTTGAAAGAAGTATCTGGGCAAACAAAACTAGTTTAAACTTATCCTCAAATTTGGTGACATTATCAACTTTGACTGAGTTATTCATTCATGAGCAAATTGCACGGGCCGCACACCAAATGACCATTACATTGAAATAAACCCAAAAAGTTGATCAGGCATGTAATGCATGCAAACCTGCCATCTCTCACACCCTCTTGGGTCTGTTGGGGATACTTATTGTGCATAATGGCATGGGTCTTCACTATAACACAACAAGCCTTTTAAGTTCTGAGACAATGCAAATGAGTGTGGAGAACAAGGTAGTATCTGTCCAGGTTGTGGGACTTCATTGTTTGTGGAAAGTCAAGGAATTCACAAATTTCACCTATATGCACATTGGCTAGGTTGGGGTCGGTCATGAGTGTGCTGTGGAGAGTGGGTGCTTGTGGTTGATACGTTAGGAACCTCATGATTGGGATCTTGTTGACAAGAACTAGCAAGTATATCATTATGACCAAATTCCCCAATCCCATCCCTCCCAAAAAGCTTCCTGCCACCTTTCTGCCCCCACCTCCTCTAGCTCCAAACCCCTCATCACCATTTACGTACACTGCACTTGAAACCAATCAAACATGAACACTGATCTAATTTGTTGTCACATGATTTTGTGCGAAGTAGTTCTCCACTGATAGAGTATGTTGTCACATGATTTTGTGTGAAGAAGTTCACCACTGATAGAGTCCAGAATGGAACTGCTGCTTATTGCTTGAAAGTTAGAGTAGACAAGAATTGAAGGTCCCACAAATTTTGTCCAACATTTGGTTTACATGTTCACTTCATTCTGTCTTCAACTTTCATGGATCAGCCAATCAGACTAGACTCCCAAAGCTGCACTTTTTAATATGTTGTAGCTTTTCTCTTTTCCATCATGCAAGGTTGTTCTGCATTTTGCTGCCTAGGTAATAATTTGATCTCCTTTTGTCTCTTGATCTACAGCACATCTTCATCCTGCCTTCCAAGTTGAAGTCCAGTGTTCTCCATTCATGTCTTTGCTTGTATTCCACCATGATTTTCTTCCGCTTTGTGCTCTCACTTTTTACCTTCAAATTCTTTCCCCTTAATTTCCCTACACCTACTTTTTGGGTTCAGATTGGGGTTCGTACATGTATTGATTGGGTCAGCAAAAATCCGTCAAATTTTGCTTAGACTACAATGAGGATTGATAGTGCCAGCAGGATTTCTTAAGGTTTAGGCTTGGCTTTCACTACAAAGAAAAGTGATGATGGATTACATACATTGTTTCATTAACTATACTAGTACATACTATGTATACTATGGAAAATTCTGGTACATAAGGTGCATTCACACCTACTGTTAAGTCAGTGTTAAGTGAAAATCTAGGTGGCATCTTAGGTGGCACCCGATGTTAAGTGGGTGATTGTTTAATAGTAAATGAATGTTAACATAAAATCTTTGTGGTAAATATGTTTAGGTTCTAAATGACTAGCTTGGTGTTTGGGGCCTTAATACTAGAGTCCTTAACACCAAGCGTGAATGCCCTTATAGTATACACCAGTGTCGGGTGGGAAATGACAAAAAATACCGGATGTTGGTGTATACTATGTACGAGAATTTTGAGGTTCCAATAACTAGGCTGGTAGATCCTTCTATTAGAGTTGAAGCCCTCCTGAAAAAGTTTTAGTGTATTTTGGAGACCTTGTTAAGACAAAAAAATTGCCTCTCCAAAAGGGGGGCACATTTCAAATCCCCTCCAGACCCAGAGTCTCATCTTTGAAGCATGCGCACCCCTTTTGGCTGTCATTTTTTCCCATTTTGCCTGAAGGGTACCATAGGAGGTTTTTTCATACATTTTTTTAAAAAAAATTCATATTTTTCAGGAGGTCTTTACACCGGGTAAGGCCCTCAGGGTTGGGTGTTACTAGCATTGGGCCCCACTGAGCGGCTCCGCATTGTGTGGTACCCTTATACTGGAATTGCTGGGATGGGTGGGTCATTTTGGGAAAGAACAAGAAAGCTATTTGAACAGAATCTGCCCTAAAAGAAAGACCTTTATGTCAGGGAATGTAACCACTAGGTCACATTCTTTTCACCTTTTATGGCTTGGCCTACTACCCTTGCCTTAAAGGGCTAATTAGGGTGCAGAATGCACCTAAGGGGTGCCATCTTAGGACATAAAAGAATTTCATTAGCCTTAGGTGCAAAGTTAGGACATAAAAGAATTTCGTTGGCCTTAGGTGCAAAGTTAGGACAGAAATTAATTTCGCTGGCCTTAGGTGTATTGTTAGGACATAAAAGAATTTCGTTGGCCTTAGGTGCAAAGTTAGGACAGAAATTGATTTCGCTGGCCTTAGGTGTATTGTTAGGACATAAAATAATTGCATTGGCATTAGGTGCATTATTGTTAGGACAATAAAATAATTTCGTTGGGTTTAGGTGCGTTGTTAGGACATAAAATCATTTGGTTGGCCTTAGGTGCATTGTTAGGACATAAAATAATTTCGTTGGCCGTTCTGCCTACTGAGAGGTAGTTTAGAGTTTAGATTCTAGAGTGCACAGAATATTTCAATTTCTTGCCAACTGCTGAATCTGCAGCTAGGAAAGGCAGCAAGGGCAGCTAAAGTACTTTTACGCTATTATGATATGTTCCTCTAGGGTCTGTTCTCTGGTACAAATGCCTGTTGGCTGCTTCACGTGCATGAATGGTGTGGTGTATCGAGAGCCGAAGACAGAGACAAAAAGCATGACAATGATCATCAGATACAAACCTGTAATTACAAAACAAGCGGTTCAATAGTTCCCCATTCTACTGCTTCAAGGCAATGATTGCACCGACGGGAGAAATACATGCACAAAACTGAAACCCTCAACTAGTGCAAATGCAACACTGGGATATCCTGATCCAGCAGCTAGCTACACTAATGGCGATAAACGCTATTTCAAAAGTTCCCTGTTTCACAACCCAATGTTGTAGACGCTTTCTCTTTTCATGTGTTATGATGGTGATGAGATTAGGAGTTCGGAGCTTTCCTCGCAGTGAGATTTACTAAGAAGAACTGGGATTGCAACATTGAATTCAAATTAAAGGGTCCACTCAGCAATTGTCTCTTCAGTATCTGAGATCTTGGGCGAAGGATCTGACAATTTGAGGCTAATTTGATGCCGGGAGAGTGTAATTAGGTCTTCTCTCTCACAATGAGCGTGTTTCTCGTCGCACTCATTGTTCCCCCCATTGACACCTGTTCATCACTTCCTGCATGTACTATCACTTCCTGTGGAATCATACCCATCTCCAAATTCCTTAGCTCTCTTCCACTCTCAAATTAGCAATGATTTATTGTACTATACATGTAGGAATCCTTGCTTTCTTTTACTAGAAAAACCAGGCGTTCATGTGAATTCATGTATATAGTACCAGCTTGTTGGGAGAGAGTTATTCTTGCAGGTCTAGTTCTTATTCTCACCCGTATCTCGCGAAACGTTTATATTGACTTCAATCCTGAGACATACTAATTTCTACATTTCTAATTGTTGAATTGTACGTCTAGCTCTAGATTTGATATATAGCTGCAGGTCGAGGAGTTCTCGTAGTCCTTCAGATCTAAGCAGTTCAACGCAATTACCCAAGCTTTCCTCCCTTGTTTGCTCCCCTTCGTTCCATTTTTGTGATGGTGCAATATCTCTATACAGGGATTTTTTTTCTCTTGGTTTGCGCTTATACAGGGATTATATCATGAGTTCATCCGTGGTACCGCATACTTCTGCATTCCTGATTTCAGAGTTTGTTCAAAGCTGGAGGTGAACGTGTGCTAAGGAAGAAGCTTGACCAACCAGTAGTTCTTCTCTAGAGCACCAGCTACCCCAGGTGTTATCCTTTCCAAAGTTGCTAGAGAAGTATGTGAAAACCTGTGACAAACGCGCTAGAGAGAGTAGAATCAAGACGCATAGACGTGGACTGGGGAGGTTTCTGATTCCAAGTGGTAAATCATGCTGGATGTTTCTATCGCATGACAAGTTTCAGTATGGATCAAGGTAGTTGCTTTCTATCTCGGATTCAAAACTCCAGAAAGACGCATCAGGACCCATCCTAATCAAGTCTTCCACTTACGAAAGTTTGGGGCAATGGGTAACAGTGCGTTGCAGTGTGCCTCGGATCAGGCAAGGGCGCCTAGAGTGGTGTATCCGGATGGACACGTTGAATCATTGGCCAAGTCCTGCACTGTTTTCGAGCTTCTCCAAAAACACTCGAACCACTTCGTATGCGACACGAGCCCCTTGATACTCAAGAACCGGATGCAATCCGATGCAAAGCTTGACCCGGGCCAAACTTACTTCTTGTGCGTCATCCCCCGTGCGCATCGATCAGTACCAGCATCCTCAGAAAGGCGGATTGAGATTCCAGATCGCAGAACTACGTCAACCATCAGTTTCGAATCGACGAAAGGCGAGAACCCGCGCACTAGCACTCCTGAAATAGTACCATCACGACCCGGCACAGTATGTCGCCAGAGACGAAACTCTGTTGCACTCGGATCCTCGCATTCGAGTCGACGAGTGTTCGACAGCAACGCAACTACCATGTGGATCGCTAGCCCTGCCGTGGAGCAGAAGACGCTTGCAAAACGGCGGTTGACGCAACTCGTGTTCTTCAGGCCATGCGTATCTGTCGTTCACCTGGGACTCTCGAATTTTTCGAGCAAAGCCAACATCAAGCTCTTCTCGAGCCCTCGCAGACCACTCAACCCACTGAACGTCGAATGCAAAATTCTGAACAGCTCAAATCCAAGCAAGAGTAACTACATCTCGATCCCTGGAGTGAGCTCAAACGTCCAGCTGGAGTCGTGCGGCAAGCTCTTCAACAGCTCGTACACGTCGAATGCCGGTGCACGATCTCGTTGCAAAACGAGACCGCGGAGTCAGTCAAGCTGGAAGCCGATGCTGCAGAGCATCTCGGAGGTGATGGTGACAGTAGATCCCGATGACGTGATGGTGACAGTAGATTCCGATGACGTGATGATGACAGTAGATTCCGAGGACGCAAACAGTGAGACGCTTCCCCATTCACGCAATATCTCTACTAGCGATGCGGATCTGTTCTCTTACTCTGCTGATCCTAAGCGACGCCTCGTACCTTCCAAACTCAGCAGCTCCAGTCTACTTTACATAGCTTGAGTCCAGCCCGTATGTAAAATTAACACAGAATCTCTCTCTCTCGTCTCTCATACTCAGCACGGCATCCTTGGTGCCGGAGCTACCGAGATTTTGAACCCCAGTTCTTTTAGGCTCCGAAAATTGGAAGACTTGATCAGCAAGTTCACAAATCATTGCAACTGGAAACCGAGGCAGTTCGCAAGTCCTACATCTCAGGGCCGGTCCGGGACATGTTCAGTATACTCTAGTGAATCTATGTCGATGGGTTTGTCGTCAACAGAGGCTTCAGAGTTTCTTCTTCCGACCTGAATTACATTTTCTAAATGGTTATAACATCAAGACGTCTGATTCTAGCATTCTCAGAGATCACCTCTGAGACCACTTGAGGTACTAGATTCGTGATAAAAATTGTGTTGTTTCCAAGGGAAAACAAGCTGCTCCTTGAGGGAAAGGAAAGTATGGTTTGCCTGCATAATATGCGGGCCAGATCTAAATTTTTTCAATGTGGTTATCCTCATGTGAAAGTACACAGGATTCAAAATGAAAATCCTCTTCTGTACAGCTTTTGGAAAGTCTTCGTCTAAGTCAAGTTTACTTTGGTACTAGTACCAAATTCTAAAGTTCAAGACTCTTTGAGAGCTTGTAGGAAATCAGGGGATGGCATACAAGAAACAATCTTGGCATGCTGGTAAGGATCTGAGTGACAAAAAATTTGATCGTAGGATCACATGTTGCAGTTCAATACAATCTCTTCAGCTGGTGCTTCAATACAATCACTTAAGGAGAACAAGAGCAAATCTGGTTGTCCACGGTCGGCTGAGATCAATTCTGGTCCTGATCAAATCCGGTCGTCAACAATCGGCGGAGATCAAATTTGGTTGCCTGCTGCTGCTCCCGAACAGATCCGGTCGTCCGTGGACAGCCGAGAACAACAACAATATGAGAAGTGAAGAAGGTTTGAAATCACAGACAGTTGAGAACATTTCAGATCTGCATTTAGAAAAGAGCATTAACATTAGGTTGATCCAAATGGAGGTCACATAGATTCTACTGACATGTTGGATCCGGCCATCATGTTCGTTCTTTTTTTCTTCTCTTTTTGGGAGAACTTGGACATTGCACCGGGCCCCCAATATGCATGTAGTGATTGTCCAACAATGAATCTTTTTGTTGTTGGAAACATACATGCTCCAAGGAGGGCAACCTGCTTAATAGTAGTGCAAATCGACACCTGATTATTCTTGTGGTTGTGAACACACAAGACATTGGTAGCGAACTGCACCCTTACCGCAATTTTCATACCTATGGTCTGAGACTTCATTGAGCCTGTGCATAACTTGCTTGATGTAACTTCTTAGGTTCTTCGACTGGGATATATGACTTTCCATTACTTGCAAATGTGGATGGAGTTACATCTGGATGTGCAGTTTGTTGCTCATCTGAAAGACCGTGAATGGCAATCTTTATCTTAACCGAGCCAATGCCTCAAGGACACAAATTTCACATAACACAATCAATCCATGTGGGTCTCAACAATGTAATGAAATTTTGCTCCATCTAAATTCCAGTGGGAACCAAAATTGGGATGCTTTCCACCATTTATCCCCTTACCTGTACAACCTTTTGATCAATCCGGCCGGCTGAACCAAAGAAGGATGCCAACAGTGAGCTCAAGCTGCCCCAGAAATCCATCCAAAATCTCATCAAAACCCATAAGACTCTAGAGCCATTTGATGGGATGGAGGACTTTCCAGAGGATTTAATGGGGGTGATGAGACTGGTGTCGGATATGTGATTCAGGTCATCCATGGGGGTAGATATCTTGGCCACGTTGAGGCACCCATACTTCTCCGTTACAAGGGCTTTGAATGTAATTGTTTATTGACCTCGTGATGGCATGTGATATGCATCATTTGATTAGCGTTTTTAGACAATCTATGTTATTTTTTCTACTTCCTCATTCTTTTGAGTTCCCTCTTCCTTTCACTCTCCTTTTGCCTCCATTTCTTTAACTCTCACTTTCCTCTCACATTACATTATGGTTGATTGTGTGTACCCTCTCCTTTTCGTAAATATTGATTTTGTGCTTATTTGTACATAAATTGATCCAATTTTTCATGAACTTTTTCACCTGTTTGCTTTGACATGCCACCATTCTTTGGCTTTGTTTGTTTTTCATTTACATTAGTATGCATCAAGGGGGTCATTATTTGATTTTGCTTTTTTTTGTTATGTGTGAAAGAGGGTATTGAACTTGCAGGTACTATGTGAGGGAGCTCTAATTCTTCTCACACTATTGATATGTAAAATGTAATATTCACACAAATTAATCACCCTAAATTTAGAATAAAATTTATGTTTGTACATTGAATTTTGACATTGTATGTTTGTTTGAATCTTTAGTTTGAGTTGAAAGTATGAAAAATGATGGAAGGAATAAAATGATTCTATGTGACGAAAGAAACATCATGCATGAAATGTTCAAATTTAGTTTTATTAACAAGCATAACCATGAATGAACCCACGAAAAGTGTGCATTGAATCCCACATAAATGGATTATCAAGTTGTTACATCCTTGTTTTGAAATGCATATGCATCATTTGGTCCAAGCTTTGTACATGACCTTGTTTCAATTGGAATGTCTTGCAATTTTTTTAAGGTTTTGTTTGAGGTCTATGTGTGCTTGTTTGTTGGGGAATGGTGGACATGCCAAGAGCAAATCCTTCTCATGGGTGCAAAATGTTTCTAGAGTGGGTGAAAAAGTGGATTTATTGTTACAATGATCAACAAAATAGCTAGTAAACCTAACAAACCATTGCGAGAAATTGAATACAAAATGTACATATAAGAATATTTCATCAAGGTGTAAGGTTTGATGGGTATAAGCTTGAATTCCAAGCTGAAATAATCACTGAACATGTTTGTGAAGCAAACATATAAAAAGTTTTTGGAAAAGTGGCAAAGTTCAAAACAACCAACAATCCATTGCATGTAGACATAATGAAAAACTTGTTGCATTGTGTTGCTAGATATATGGAACATCCATGTAATTACAAACAAAAAAATCATGTTGTAGGTGGTAAAGGGCTAATCACTACATTAAATAGATTAAAAGGTTTGACAATAACTAAGCAAAAATAGTCATTTCTTTTGGAAAATAGAAAGCTCGGAAAGTGGTGGTTGAAATATTGAAAGACAAACAATTGGAATGTGACCTTTTCTCCCAATATGCTTTTAATTAAAGATTTGGTCAATTTCACAATTATGTTGTTTTGATCTAAACTATGGAGCATCTTGGATGCAAAGTTTGACCCTTTGCAAATGCTTTAACATGGGCTGAAATTTGTGATCTTTTAAGAGTTAAGAAAGATTGGACTAAATAGTAATAACAAAAAAGATCAATTAAGATAACACCATGGCAAAGTTGTGATTTTGAAAATCATCCAATCTAAATAATGTGCCTTTCACATTTGAGGAATCAGGATTGTGGCCCTTGAAAACTTTATCTTGTATAGCCAGGGGAAACTTTTTACCCTATGCTGCAAAATAACTACAGTTTCAACTTCCTTGTGCATCATATCTTCTACCCTAATAAAGCCTCAAAACAGTTTGATTGGTTAAAACTGGGAATCTGGATACCTACCTTGATTTCTTTTCTTTTTTCTTATTTTTATTGGGGAAGCAGACCCTATTAACGAATTGTTGGCACTAGTGTTGGGCATGCATAAAAAAAATGTGAAAACCAGATAAGGTTTCAAGTTGGTTCTTAGTTAGAAACCTTTAGGGTATCACATTGAGTGACGCCTTTTATGAAATTTGACTATAGGGTTTTATGTAAGAATCAAGCCTTTGACTGTCACAATCTTTGACCATCATTAATAATCAAATGGACAATGGAGATCAAAAAAATGACTTTTGTGTCCAAAAAATTTCATAGTGCCATGTGTTAGATTTTAATAAACAGATGGCAATTAGTGACATCAACATGATATCATGGGTGCAACTATAATGGAGTTGCATAGTAGTTGAAAATGAGTTGTTTTAATTGAATTACAATTGAATTACAATGAATTACACCACATGTATATGGTGAATTGCAACTTCACAACTCATGTAACTTCTTTGTTATCATTCATGATGTATAAATACAGTGAGTTGCAAGGCTAGTTGCAAAACACCTTTTTTTAATCATAGTGATTATCAACCTTGAATTCAGAGGTTTGAACAGGGACATATTTATTGTAGCGGACATCACCGATTACTTTGGATGTGACTACATGACGTGTTTTTTTACGTGTGTAGAAGGTTTTACCTTCGGGAATGTTGTTGGTAGGCCGAGATGGTCAAATATGGAAGGACTATGTGTGCATTGTGCACCATGTCATCTGCCCAATGTGGATGGCCAAATTGACCCATCCTTAGATGTGGTTCATGTTGGTTTATGATGTATGTTGTGTGGGCAATTTTCAAGAGCCGCTACTATGTTGATTTGTGATCAATGTTCTTGATGTTGGCACATGGGATGTTTCATGCCACTAGTGGAAGAAATGTTAGTTAGCAAATTGTTTTGCCTTCAATGCATCTAATAGATCTAGGTTCCTAAGTTTGAATA
The DNA here is from genome assembly GCA_963920785.1 of Sphagnum contortum. Classification (NCBI taxonomy): domain Eukaryota; kingdom Viridiplantae; phylum Streptophyta; class Sphagnopsida; order Sphagnales; family Sphagnaceae; genus Sphagnum; species Sphagnum contortum. The sequence continues at coordinate 7,671,222 of OY987294.1, read as the reverse complement.
GTGAAATTAATTTAAAGTTTTTTTCCATGGTGATTGACTTTTGGTTGGGGATTCGAAAGACTACAAATAAATAAATAACAATGGGGTTCACATTTGCACCTGGCTTATTGGTCCTTTTGCATTGTAACCAAAGTGTTCATCCATGGTGGATCTCCATCAAATAGTTCTATAATGTTATCTGGCTTTGAGGGACCTTGGTCTTAGTTTGGATGTGGTACCATTTAGGGTATCTCTATGTTATGTGTTATATGTGTGATGACATTGATAATTATAGGTGTCGACATAAGAATGCACGATAGTTGTGAAATGTGTTAGCTACTTAATTAAGTCCCACTTAGTTAAGAATAAAATGGGTTAGCTAAGTTGATTAATTTTATTTTGAATCAATTCAGATGTGAACAAGGTTCAAGATTTTTTTATCATGGGATATAATCCCAAGTTGTGTGATGGGTGATTTTAGATTTCAAGGTATAGTGTTTTCATGTTTGTAAGTTTTTCTTGTGTTTTGTAGTTTTATTTTATTCACGGTTTTTGCTACTTCTATGTTTTGGGCTTGGATTCCTACTTGTTGGAGGTGAGTCATATTTTGGGTCTAGATGTGGTGTACCATTTAAGGTATCTCTATATTATGTGTTGTATGTATGACAACATCAATAATTGTAGTCATTGACATAGGAACACACAACACAACTCATACCACTACCATTAGCCTAGGCCACAAAATGGCAAAGAGCAAAGGTAGGCATAGAAATTCTTGGCATGCAATGTGGTGAGAGGCTGAGTTATTTTTCTTTTGGGAAGAGTGGGGTAAGGGTGGTGTTGGATTTTTTATGTTCTCAATGTGTTCTCAAGTTCCCAATGTGTTCCCCAACATAGAACAGCTCACTTTGTCTCATATATGCTTTGCTCAATATTGTCCTCCTGGGAACCTATATAGCTGGGCCAATATTGGCATTTCTGTGATTCTATGTTTGCTTGATGAATACTTCTATATTTGGGAGTCTCCAACTATTCAGATTTTGTTTAAATGATGCCAATTAAAGAGGCACATTTGGAAAAAAAAAAATCTGAGCTTGGAAGGCATCCCCCAACTGAATAATATGGATCTCACTATACTATATGAAATAAATACAATGAACTCCCTATCGCCTTTAAAACTATACAATGCTAAACATGATGGTGGTTCTGAGTGGTAGGCGCTACTGTCCCAGTATTGGTTGCAAGGAACCCATACCAGAGTTTCCAGATTGGGGAGGACTAGAACTGAAATGCGGAACCATTCTGCTGCCTGCTATATGCACTACTTATTGGTAATGATTGTGTTCAAAACTAAGAAATGAGAAAAATTGATGTTTGTGTGCAGTGTCACATTAGAGCAATTGAAATTTCTGAAGGGTTGAGGAGGCTATCTCTGTGAGGAGCATGGTTTTTGAGGAAATGAAATCTTTACACACTTCCCATGCTTTCACAATCTAGGCATAATCAGATCACTGCAAAGTGATGCATTTGCAACCCAAAATAAAACAGCATTAGAACTCAACAAAGTTGAATTTGCCCTTAACATACAAAGGAGACCAGTTAGTCTTGCAAATGCGAGAGCTATGCTGGGTTGGAAGCTGGAGATTGGGAGACTCTAAATACAAATCCAGAGCGATTCAATTGAGACATTCGAAATGCAATTTCAGAACAATTCATTTTCTTGAGATAAAACAAGATGATATCAACCCTGTTTAATGGTTACCATAACCAATGTTGAGAAATACCACTAACATTCTCATCAAACATAGATAGACAACTGAAGGAAGACACTTATCAAAAACGATTGTGTCAACACGATCTTTGCCCATCTCCAAATATGCAATTCCAGGATGTCAGCAAAAAGGACTCCGCATGAACCAATCATCTCTGTGCAAGCTGCGTCTATGAGGAATGCTTGCCATGAACAGTTCCAAGAGGAAATTCTCAAAAAACTGCAAGCTTGGATCATGAAACACCTGCCCTCTCAATTTGATACTTTCTCAGATTCTAGCAATGTTCTTTGAGTCTCTCTGTAGTCCCGGGAGGAGGAGGAGGAGCAGTACCCTCTTTTAGTACCCCAGTAAGCAAATCTATCTCGGAAATACATTCTAGGGCTGGCCTCCATCGGTTCCTGGAGCACTGAAATCCAGCACCCATGTTCACCTCTGGACCATCTCCTCCCTCCTCGACCCTGGTACTAAAAGGAATTAGACCTGACAGAACCTTCTTGGCCACTTGCACCAAGCATGTCATCAGCATGGGTGATAAGAAGCCTTGCTTTGCCTGTTGTTGAGCTCCGACGGTTTCAGAAGCAGCTTGGTTCGCTTCTCCTGCAACATTCTTGCTAAACCAAATTTCGCTGCTTCTGGCCCTCTTTGCTGCATTTGAGCTGGTGTTCTCGATACCAGTGTTTGGAGGATCCGAGGCAAGAATTACTCCTCTGGTCTTGGAAGGATTAAACACAGGAGGAGCGACGAAGCTGGAAGCAGGAGTGACATGGGCAGCTTGGCCGGAATGGGATTGGAAGCATGAGCAGGAAGGTGGATTCGAGAAGATGTTGGAGAGATGGGGCAGGAGACGGGGGAGAGGGAGGAGGAGGTAGATTCTTCCCTCTACTAGTTCCATGTCCAAAGGCAGCATGGCTGTGTGGTACAGGGGAGCTTCGGTGCTGGGCTCACACACAAAATGGTGGGGATGGCATTCAACTAATTCACCCACTGTCACAGGGTGGATTAAGCTCCGAACTCTGCCTTCTCCATCCACCACTCTCACTGGCTGCCATGCATACATACACTTGCAGAAGATCACTCCTCGACTCCTCATTGCTTTCCCACTTTGTTGCAGCTTCTCTAAGCTGGATATGGCGGCTGCATACTCTTGTCAACAAAGTCGACAAGACTTCCTTGCAGAAAAGAGTTTACGTCTCAGATCCTGATCCTCAGCTCACGTTCTTTAAAACCTGAAGTTCTCGGGTCAAATCTAACTGTACACTCTTGACACAATCTCTAACAAAGCATCTGACTTGAGCAGAAAATGTGGCCCTACCGATTAACCAGAAAGACATTGTCGATGCAAAGATTGAACAGAAGAGATCCACATAAGAAGGATGATGAGCGCACGGGCCGCAATGCACTCGACAGAGCAACTCGGTAGGTGGAAAGAAATAAGAAGCAATGCTCAGATGTTTTGAGGTCTTACATTGAAGAACAGCCCATTTTCAGAGCTTGAGCTGAAAGTTCGTGATCAAAAGATCCGAGAGTGCTGGAACTGGATCAAACTTTTTTGACCATCAGGAGGACGCTAATCTCCCACAAGCCCAACCAAGAAAGCATCTTCTTTTATTCACATTTTAACTCATCCCAGAGCTGTTAGATCAAACAAACAGCAGCCTGAATTGTATCTGAGTGAAAAACACAATCTTGTATTTCGGTGATGATAAAATCTCTAATTTACAACTTCTGAAGATGCTCATGTGAAGGTAGGTGATCAGAAAAAAGCCTCAAATTAGAAGCCTCTACCCTTTTGAAATCAAATATATATTCCACTTGCAAAACACAGCTCAATCCATCAATGGTCGCAAAGAAGATGTACATCAAGTGTGATTTGATATGGGGAACCAAAAGCCCATGGCATCAATAGCAACATCTGTGGAAACAAAACCACAGGAGGGAGACTAAGAGACAATGACCTAGGGCAGACAAAACTAGAAGAGGAGAAAATGAAGGCATTAACGGTGAAGCTGCCTAGTATAACAGTGGTCAGTATTGCATAAGTTACAGAACTAGCTGTATCTAAACTCTTTCTAAGCTCTACAAAAGTGCTTTTTTCTGATTCAGAAGAGGCCACAATCTGGAGGCTCATGAGCATAAGCAGAAAACTGTCACAACAATGAGAGCAAGAAGAGCCTACAAAATTTGTGGGAAGGATAAGCAGGAATTAGCAGAGAGGTTAAGAATAAATCAAGCCCATTTTGAAGCTGCAAGTGGGAAAGCAGTGTGAACTATGGTTGCAGAACTGGCATCTGCAGCATGAACTGGTGCTGGAGCATGGGTGTAGCCTAAGTTGCCACCCCATAGCAGTAGCAGCACTGGTACAATGCAGGGGCTGCAACTCCCATACCGCATTCTCCACTGTACAGTACCATTGCTCCCCTATTACCACCAAATATCACATTAGGATGTCATCCGTTATTGTCAGCCTTTTCCAGACTCAAGGTAACTTGGTGTACATAGTAAGTAACACACCACCAGATGCACATATTTGTGGAATGTAATTTAATAGATTGTCACTGAATCTGGATACAACATTGATGGACAATTTATACCAAATTCTGAATTTGCCTCACTAAACACTCTCCCAATCTCTGAGATTTTTGTCATAGTAACTCAATCAAATTGTCTTCAATGGGAAATTGATCCAATGGTTTCCAGACAGTTGTCTCTAAACTTGCCTCACTAATGTAATCACCCATTCTCTGAGAGTTTGATCCTCATAGCTCTCAATCAAGTAGCTTTCAATGCAATCAGAATGCAATATTCTCAGACAAAGTTGCCTTACTGAATACTCTCAAATTCTCTGGGGGTGTTCTAAGGGATTTATCAATTGGGCAATACTCAATGGAATCTGGATGCACTATTTGCAGACAACCTCTTGAAATTGCTTTGTTAAATGCTTCCCAATCTTGGAGGGGAAGTTGGAACACTAGTAATTCAATCAAGTAATGGTGGATTTTGTGAAGTATGTGTGATGACATAGTACTTACTCGACATGGGGACTGGGATGCCCACTCACTGGCTTGTCCACAAAGGCCTGAAGGCTGTGTCAATGCATGTTAAAAAAAAATAGTTCAAACCTGTTCAAATTTCAAAAATAAAAATTGGGCTCTTGCAAGGACATTACAAAAAACTGCTTTTTTAATCTATACTTGTCCCTTTCACAAAACAATGTGAAAAAACAATTGGCTCTTCAGGCATGAGGGAAGATGTTGTGAATAAGATGACAAACTTTGCCAATTGCAGAGACAAGTTGAGCACATGTTGGTATGTTAGAAGGACTAGGAGATGCTTTTGGTGTCAGACATTGCCTAAATGTGTGGTGGTCATTGCTACATCAATTGCAGTAGTTAGCAGAGCCCACACTAATCCCCAGACCCACACATGAATGACTTAGTGTCCACCACCATACTAGTAAATATGTGTGTGTGTGTACAAGTTTGTGGTCCACAGAAAATTTTAAATGATGTAGCCTATCACATTGGCAATGAACCAACACACATAGATTATTTGAGTGAAGACCAACACTAAAATGCATGTACATATGAGGGGGGGGGCCTCCATTTTGAACTAATTTTCAGCCTTTATTTTAAAGTTGCATACACACACATAATAGTGTGTAATGCATTAGTCTAAAACCCACACTAATTACCATAACTCAAGTGTAGTCTCCCTCTAAGAACCTAGAAGCCCCTCTGACTTTACCCTTTATGTAATAATGAGTTGGCTACCATGGGAAACATCTGGCATAGTAGTGAGGTGTAGGATTCTGTAATAGATCTCCCACAAGATAGATTGTGGTTATTCATTTTGTTATGGGGCTTGTATCATATCCAATAGTTCATCTTATGCCACTTCTGTAAAATGGACAATCCTAATTTTAGTGGACAATCATAAAGGATTTTCTTGACATTATGTAATTCCCCATGTTGAAGGTGGATGATTCTAATTGCAAGCTTGTGCAATGAACTTGTTTAAGATACTTATTTCAGTACTTCATCTTCAAGTTTAATTGGCTATGTGTTAAATGTATGTTCAAGCACATTTATATTAATTGGCATGCATAATGAATTAAGAAACCATATCCCCCCCCCTTTTGCATGAATGAGCAAATACTTTTTATGTTCAGATGCATTGTTACAACTTGGTAAATTCTTCTTTGTACATATTTATCATTAAGATATAATCAGCTATTGTGGTATTGCAATTCCAAATGACCTCACTACTTATATTGTGATTAAGTTTTAAATATCCGAGGTCACTCAATTCTCTAGAACAAATGGAAAATAATAATCCTGAAAATTGCATGAAACCGTATATAAGATAATAGGAAGACTAAAAGTATGTTTTGAGGCTTAGGACATGTTTGTTATTTACCAATGTTGCATTCTTTTATTGAGAACATAATATTTTGTAGTTTAGTTTTAACTAGTCATTACTGTGGTCCATGCATCATGCAAGAATAGTTAATTTTCAGCCAAGAAAGACATGTGGTCAATAAAGGCATTATTATATGTATAGTAATGGGTTTCAAACATAGTAAAACAGAACCAAGGGTGACAAGGTTAAAGACCTTTCCAAAGATCACATTTGACACATGGCATGATTGTGTTGGTTTTTTTTTTAATGCATTTTTCGTACTTGGTTTATAGTTGTGCATTGGATTTTTTTTTTAAAAATTACATCTTAGTCTATATCATTTAGATTATGCATCAATGCTTTGAATAACATAAAAATGATATTTTTTTGTTAAAGTCATATTCTCAATATTCATAATTTTCAAGGTCAAAAGCAAGTTTGAAGCAAATGTGTTCAAGTGTGTTTTTAATTATTTTATCAATTTCAAAATTTTCCTCTTTTTTAGCCATCAATATTAAGATTTTTCTCAAATTTGAAAAAGAATGGTGCACATTTTATAATAAAAAATGATGTTTGAAAAAAAAATAGTGTCTACAATTGTTTTGAACATGCAAAAAGACTCTTGAAACATCATCAATTCACATCAAGGTTTGAACTTTGAAACTTTGCAAATAATGGAACCTATAAAGAAAAAATATGACAATTCAATTTATTATACCCCCCTTGTGAGTTTTCAAAGATACAAAATGATGGTTTTAAGCATTATTCACACAACTTGTTGCTCCTTTTATGATGCTTGGACCCAATGTGATATATTTCCATAATCTAAGTTTGGTAAGCCTATCAAGCATATGATATAGCACCATTACATATAATGTTGAGAAAATACCATTTATCACATCTCATGATATGCATAATACAATAGTAGAATCCATGAATAAGGTCACTTCATGTCTTTAGGCTTTTGTTTTGTTCTTCTATGAAGCTTTATAGAAGTCAATTAAGCACACAATTTCATTATCAATAGGTTTGGCATTAGTGTTGCCCTTTCTTTTGGTGACACTTGTATATTCATGTCAAACAAATGCATTAGAAATAACTTTAAACTTTGAACTTATCCTTGTCAAAATGTTATATCTAATGCAATGGCTCAATTATGGTCATTCAAAAGTTTTTAGTTAAACTTTGGTTATGATTTTTGACAGAAGATAGAATCAAAATGTACCTATGAGATGATAAACAAGAAAGAAAAATACATGAGAACTTCCAACAAGATGAACAACAAGCAAGGACCAACCAAAAAGAAGCCAACAAAGTAGATCTCAATATGAAACTCAGTTGAAATAAGCAACCAAAGCAACATCAACATGTTAGCATGTCAATGTGGAACAAGCAAGTTGGTGTGAAACAAAGTATGTCTACAAGGAGCACAACATTGCATGGACCTTATAGGTCAATGGAAGAAACAACCTCACATGGAGGTGAAACATGTTAACTTGATTGTTGACATGATCACAAACAAATCAAATCTTGTTAGCTCACTATGAAAAGAGCTTATTAGAAAAAACAAATAGAACAAGTGAGTAGAGAGATGAGCAAGCAAGCAAAAATGGCGAAGTAAAATAGGGATCGAGAACGTGCAAAAGGAGGGGGAGGTGGAAAGATACAAAATAGAAAAAAGTCTAAAAAAAAAGACATTGCATTGGCAAAAAGACACAAAAATCCAAAAGCGAAAAAAAGGCAACCTACTGTGTTGTTAAAAACGATCGTCACAAATTTAGTAAAAGTTTAAACGATGTTTAAACGTTTAAACAATTTCTTTATGTTTAAACGCAATTTTTTCCATTTAATACGAGTCAAGAAGTCTACGCCTTGAAATAGGACCCCCAAAGGCACTTTCGTGCCACGCAAGCCAATGAGCTTGGCGGGGGCCGGGTTCCATGCTTGTTGGTGTTCGCACTCATCAACAAACGACACAAACAAATGACGCGTCGTTTGGCACGATGAACTGCAATGCTAAGTGCAACTGGCACTGTAACAAAGCACTCCACTGCTTTTTTATATGCGCGAATCTTTAGTATTGAATGAGAATGTTTAAACAACGTTTAAATGACAAAAAAACATTTTTTTGTTTAAACGTTTAATTGGTACCTAACAACATTGCAACCTATGCCATCTTCATATTTTACACATTCATATCAATGTCATGACTTAGTCAAAGATGAACCAAAACTAAGTTATCAAGGTTCCACATGTATAACCTATCCTGTAGACACTCCTACTTCCCCCTCACACTACCTATGTAGATGGTAGATGGGTAAGTATCATAGGTAAGTAGGTAGGGAATGTGAGTGGTAAGCAGTTAAGGCACGGGATAGCTACTGAGTAGGTAGATGCATGTGGATGGTTAGTACATAGCTAATCACCATGGTTATCTATGCTACAATAATACAACTTAAAATTGTTTCCTTTGACACACTACCTTAATTAGTACCCTTACCATTCAGGCATCTTCTTGACTATTTTACTTTTCTTTTTTCTTTTTTTTTTCACTTCAGCAGTAAAAATGAGAAATTCCTAAAACTCCTATGGTTTAGATAAGAAAAAAAATGCCAAATAATTTTGCACTTCAGCTATAAATTTCCTGAAATTCCTGCAGTTGAAGTGGGAAAAAACATGGCAAGTAATTTTGCAGTACTTAGCCACACCACAAAGCTTCAGGATAGGCAGTCAATAATAATGTTAAAACAATTTCCAGAACTTTCGCCTTTGTGAGCAGCTAATTTTGAGAGAAACTGACATTTTGTTGAAAATAATTTAACTCCCGCCAGAATGCTAAAGGTTTTATGTTATCTACCCTGCACCCTGTTGGGTACTGGTTCACTCTGGCCATTGTTTCATGGGTGTGACTTTTGTCACAGATATATGACATGGAGATGGCCGACCGTGAGCTGTGTCCTACAGGAACCTATCAGATTCTGCATTTTCATCATGTGGACAAAATGCCTGATGAATGTTTGGTCTATTTGTATAGGATACATGGACTGGCACAGACACCATCACTTGGTGCTTCCCACTCCTATTCACTTCCTTGATTTATGTGATCAGTAAACGGGTTTTCCATCCCTGTGTACAACTCATAGAACAATTGCAAGATTGGAAATCACTGAAAAAACAATTGATCCACATGCAAGAATGTGGATCCGTTTCATGGTCATGGTTAATTGAGTTGCCTCAACATTGAAATATTTGGAAGAAAAACATGCAGGTCTGAGTTTCATGATTCCAGAAGATTTGAGCATTTGAACTCTGGGCGCTAATGAAAAAGTTCAGGAATTTTAAGCTTCACCACACACTTCTAGACCACCACTAATTATTGTTTGATGACTGGCTAATGTTTAGTGATGCATGGTCTCAAATTGGCTGTGACTCCAGCTATCCAAACATCTATCTGTGGGATGGGTTGTTTAAGGGACCAAGTGGATGCACAGCTTTTGGTAGTTACAAATGTTGCATATGTTTAGGATATGAATGTTATATACATGTCAGCGTAATAGGGAACATATTTACACCTTGTGTATGTGTGTAAAATCCAGCCCAAACTCATGTAAGTTTAAGTGTATATAACATTGGGCATGTATGTGTAAGTGTAAAGCAACTGACATGCAATGTCATAGCTGTGTAACATTGTGTAAAGTTTGGTGAATAAGATCTGAATAATATGGAAACATGTAGACACTCTTTTTTTCATGTCAGACAGTTCACCAATCTTTCACCAAACCCACAGTTTAACAATGAAGTACAAATAGATTTCCAAAACCAAACATGCATTTATTATGTAAAATGAATGCATTGGATTGGGACATTACAAAGTGTCAATGTGAGTATGGGGTTGAATAAAATGCATTGATTATTTACGTGGTATATACACATGCAAAAATCATTTACAGTGGCTCATGTAAGTGTAATGAGAATTATTTACATTACTTTCGTGCAAGTGTAAATGGGACATATACAACAAAATATGTGTAAATATATGAATATGGTTGCGTAAGTATAAATCAACAGTTATATATGACTAATTTACATGGCATGTACACTTACACTCACAACAATGGGAGCCATCACTTCAATGTTTCAATACACAAAACCCTTTAATGAAGAAGAGAGGTTCAAACTGTCTAAAACCTGTGGACCAATATCTTTTCTTCATTCTAAAGGACTCCAAGGTTTTCCTCTTTGTATTTGAAAACATACAAAGGCCTGCACAGCACAGAAGATGCTTGGGTCACTTGAAGGGGACCTTCTGTCATTTGCATGCAAACCTTCCACCATTCAAAAAATAATTCTTCTGTCCTTGGAAAGGCCCGCTCCACTGGATCTCCCCTAATTTTGAGGTCTACATTGGCTTGTAGCTTATCATGAGAACACAGTGAGATTCCCAAAATTTTCATACTTATGGCTTGGACCTGTAGCCAAATTTGGCTAGGCCCTCTTGCAAATGATCACCAGCCCACCTACCTAACAAAATTGAAAAATAAAACCCCACTGTTTCTGTGGCTTCATTATTTAGGCACCTTAATCCCAATGAAGTCAGGCCTTCTGCAAACCTTTGGCAGCAAATCACTCCCAAAAAAGGTCGAAGAAAAATAACGGACGATCAGAACCATGATGCATTCGGATGGTCCGCCCACAGCCCAATGGCATCCATGCCCTACCTTGGTCTTCACCAGAATAAGACTCATCAATGTATTACCTCTTAGTCCTCACCACATTATCCATATTTGTCCATCAGCTTCTCATCCATCTATACCCATCAGCTTTGCATCTTGCGATTGAAGTATGTTCCTAGTCTTTTCTCATCCATCAAATGCAGCAAACCCAACTTCCCTTCCACAATTAGGAGCCTCTAGTCAAATATACTCTCTGAATATTTGTGGAAGAAATGCTCAAATTCAACCCAAATCTGACTGTTGAATTTGAACATTGTGCAATCAATGCTAAAATTCAACATTTGAAACCTAGTTTCAAAGAAATTCATTCATTAGTTGTAGAGCTTGGCAATGAGTAGAGAGGGTTGTGTGAGCATAGAAAGAAGCATAAGAGGGCTAGGGGAGACATCAATTGGCGGGGTGGGAGATTTGATCGCCTACAAAGAGAGAGACAAAAAGAGATAGGGAGAGCAAACATGAGTTTCTGGGTTTTGGACTAAAAGAGCTAATGTAGCTCACCTATAGTGCATGGACATCCCTAGAAGTGCACCAAAACCACTAAGGAGGCCAAGGGAAACAATTTGCAACCCCCCCCCTGAACCCTTGTTGCAGGATGTTTTGAATAGACCTTGTTGATCATTCTACAAATGCATATCAAAGTGGGAACCTTCTTTGAATCAACTTTTTAAGAACAATCTTTTTGCTTAGCTAGTTTTCCAAATTGCCTTGGCGATGCTTGAAAATTTTAGAATAAGCAACAAAGAGATAGTAACAAAGTAGCCCATCAATGTAGAACTGGTGAATTAGGAACTTAAAGGTTTTAGATAATTAGTTTTAGATTACTAGTTGGCGAGTCTTTTTGTTTGGTGATAAATTGTTACAATTATGATCAACAATCAAATGTTTGCCTTGCCTATATAGTTGGCCTTGTCTATACGGGAGACTATACAAAATGATGTAATTTTCAATTGGTCACACAATTTGAGGATTCAAATCACATTGAACGTCTTCGGCCATGATTTGGCAATAATAGTCATGATTTTATTTTATTTTATAAGTTCATAATGTCTAAACATGGATGTCATGCATTTAAAAACACATATGAAACATGTATAAGTAGGATGAAGCATTTTCATTGTGAATGTTAATCATAACATTCACAGTGAAAATCTTTTATGCTACTTATGCTTCATATGTGTTTGGACAATATGAACCTTTGAAAAAACAAATTTCACATGACTTTTATTATGAAATCATGGCCTAGGAAGTTTGTTATAAGTTGTTCACCATGTGTTGTTAAGGTGAAATATGAATTAATTTTTTTGCAAACTTCATGAAACATTTCATATTTTAACTATTGCTTTTGAAGTTTGAAATTTTAGTAAGTGGGCAAAACCATTATCAAATGATTTAAAGTGAATCCGCAATAAAACGACCAAAGGTAACCAATGTTTAATATTTCATATTTTAAAGTGTTAATTCAAGTTGGTGTTCAAAATTTTGGATTTGTTCATATAAACAATATGCATAATGTATAATGGGAACATGCGAATAAATTTGAATTTTATATAATGAAAAAAGATACTAATTTTTAAAAATTGAACAAATGTAGCCATTTTTTTTGTGGTTGATTAAAGGACATATAAAATGACTTGAAAGATTCAAAAATCAAATATTTTTGGCAAATTTTTAATAAATCTTAATGTAATAGTATTTCTAATTTAAAGATTTTGAATATTTTGATAATACCTCAAATTAAGCAATGAAGTGGGTGAATATAATTGATCATTTTATTATGGATTTACCCTTCATTTCCTTTTGGTAGTAAAATGAATTGATGTTAATGTGATTAGCCACCCATTTGTAGTAACATCATGATGGCTTCAATTCTACTATTGAGATGTTAGTTTGGTGAGTGGAATTAAATTATATACATGAATGTTTTTTAGAATAATATACATCAGTTGTTTCTAAACAATTAGCACCATATTTGGGCTTTGAAAATAAAAAGAGGGTCCACATTTTGACAACAAGAATTTGGAAGATTCTCCTTTCACAATATTAACTAACTTTATTGATGTAATTTGAATTGGAAGTTATAATGATGTGTAATTTTTTAATTTGGTTGTTGTGCCATACCAATATGCAACATGAGGTTTAAAACCTTCCCTCCTAATGGCCCTAGTCCCCAAAAGAAATGGCCCTAACACAATAAACATTAATTGAAAAAAAAGTTGATCGCATTAGGGTTAAATGTAACCCAATTTGCATCTACTAATGTTCATGGTGATCATGAAGAACTAAATGAAAATCACCATCATCATCATCAATCTTTGATTTGAATTGGTCTTCTCCACAAAGGTTGATTTATATTCACATTGAAAGATTGCAACTTTTGGGAGGTAGTTTTCATGTGATTGCCACCTAATTTATTAATCCAATACCAAGTTGAAGATTGCATCTTCTTGCAATCTTCTTCTTCTTCTCAATCCAATACCAAGTTGAAGCTTTGAAGGACAACCAATATTTTTGTTTACAAGTGTGAAAGTCATTTAGGCATTTGTAAGGGCCCTATATTTCTTCCTACAAATGAAGAAAAACACCTTTTCCATGACAATGACTCATGGACCTTGATGTTGTTACTTAACGTGGGTTACTAATTTTGCTAGAATTGTGCATGAAATATTAAGAGATATATTTTTCATGTTCACATTTTAACAACAAGAATGTGAAATATTCCTATAAGATATTAGGAGATGTTAGTTCAATGAATAAAATAGCAAGGAGATAACAAAGAAAACTCCACAACAATGACCAAATCTATCAATTTTGGCAAAAAAATTAAAATTAATTAGTAGCCCCTAGGTATCCCCTAACTTGGGAATTAATTCGAACTATATAGTCCTTACGCAACCCCTAAAGTAGCCCCTAAAGGTGCAAAATCAAACCCATCCTTGGGTGGTACCACTAAGAACCACCACACCAAAATTCAAGGAAGTTTAATTTAATTTTAAAAGTTTATTATTTAAATTTTTGAATTTTACTATTGACATGCATCACATAGGCTTTGTGTTCCCCATCTATGTATACCCTAATGACTATAGTTGATAAACCAAAAAAATAAGTTTTTTATAATGGTGCAACTTGACACTTAATGATAAGTAGTTAGGAATGTCAATAACACATGTCAAGAACATTTTAAGAACACAATTCTCTTATTGTTTACTGAAACAAAAAAATGGGAATTAATACAAATGTATAAACATGAATGCAATGACCCTTCAAGAACTCTTAATCTTGACCTTCAAAAATTGCTCAAATGTTTTTGGTTGCATCAATTCACTATCTATTAAACAAATTTTAAAAAGGATTATTTGAAGCCTTCTTTAAAATTAAAATCATTAAAAAATGTGGAAAAATACATTCATTTTGTGTTCTTATACAAAGGAACCCTAGTGTTACTTTCTTGAAACTTTTTCTTTGACCACTCATTTGGAATATTAACATTATTTTTTTTGTAAATCCAATTGAAGTTTCAAATTTTACATGACTTGGGTAATCTTTTGATATAAAATTTAAAATTTAAATCTTTCCTTAAGTGAATCATATGTTGTTTTAAAGTTGGGTGGGTCTCAAAATTTTGGGGTGTGACATTCCTAATGGTATCACCCCAGGATCATGGAAATGTTACATTGTCTCTTTTGGAAATGACCACGGCTATAACCACTACTTAGGTTTATAGGTTTTATGATATCAAAATTGATGCCTTGATAAAATCTTATAAAGTTTTTGCATGGAGCTCTTCATTATGTATTATGTTGTTAAAATCCAAAGTAAGAGATGATAACAAAAAAATGTTGGATGTAAACCAGTGTTGGGTGGTTCTCACTTTTTTTTTAAAAACTGTTAGTTTTGTTTTATGCTTCTGTGTGAAAACCTTTTTTTTTAATTAATTAATTTATTTATTTATTTTTAGTGTGTTGGAAAGAACCAACCTGATTCTTAATGTTTTAAGTATATGGTATAATCCATTTTTCAAGGTATTTGGTTTTCACTCATTTGAAAATAGTTAGTTTTCAAAACCGATTATCACAAATCCAATTCTGAATTTTATTTAAATAATAAAAAAATTAGGAATTTAAAAACATCCTACCTATTGGAGTTTTCCATAAAATGACCCTATTTTGATCCTACTTTGGGCCTTCTTTCATTATCCCCTAACCCACTTTCAAGTTCTAAAATCACTTAAGTGATGAAAATTTCTTAAATATGGGTGAAACTTCAAATTTAATGCACATGGTTGGAAAACATTTATAGCTGCAATATAATTAACATTGCCAATGAACAGTACTAGTTAATTGAAAGCAATCAAGAAAAGACAAACACGATGAAATTTAGAGTTTGAGTTCTTGTTGAAGTCCATATAAGTGGACATTGTATTTTTTTCACTAGGTTTTAGAAATCTCATGCTCTTTATGATTTTATGATTATTTTTTCTTTATTCTATGGAAAATTCTACTACCTATTGGGTTGAGAACCGAACCCAAGTTCAGCCCAATTGGGAACCTAGGTCTCAATTTTTACTCTTGGGAGAACTTAAGGGTCGATGTTCAACCCAATTTTCACCAAATGTGATACATGGCAATTTTCAATTTGAGAACTTGGACTGAAAAACAAAATGAAAACTAAATCCCCTTATGAGAACCACCCAGCACTGATGCAAATGCACAATAATGTGAATTACAACCAATGTTTTTGTTATTTAATGAACTCCTTAAAGGTCTTCACATATTTCTTTATGAAAAATTTAATAATGTTTTAAAATACAATAAAACTACCACTAAACTTAGAACATCAAAAAATGGAAATGGCATATTAGGGGCTTATCTTGTAAAAACATACTATAAAAGTAAACACAACATGTAATGAACACATATTATCTATAGGTGTTCATTCAGTGCCTATAAGAGTTTGCAAAAGACATGAGAGTTGAAAGGAAAAAAATACATAAATGTATGTCTTGGGGATTGAAGACAAAAGATAAATTACAACTATATTATCATCTTTGGTCAATGGAAGTTTCTTACCTTTATAGATTATTTTCATAAGATCAACAATAAGATGTTTCCCTCCAAAAACTACAAGAGCAATTTCATATCTAGTAAAAGGGTTTCATCTTACATACTTTGTTAATCATTATTGGTCCATCTTGAAACTTGCTCACAATTTGTTGAAAAGAAATTAGTTCCTTACCTAAAGGATCAAATGTAGGAATTGTAAAATTTGCCAAATTTAACCAAAAGATGATTTTGTCATCAATTGTTGGTTTTTTCACAAAAAAACATTAAATTCATATGTGTGTCACGGACGTGACAGTAGCAGTGATAGTGCGAAATTTTCCTTAATTGGGGAGTGGAGCCAACTTTCCAACATTGGAGTTTCCAATAGTATCTTAGCATTAGAGTTTCCAATAATATCTTAGCAATATAAATAGAGGACCTCGAGACTTTGTCCCTCACTCTCGTCAACACCAGTTGTATTTGCTCTTACAATATCAATACTACTTCCAGCTTTCTTTCTTTGAGTGTTATTGATTCTAGTTCTGAAGCTTCAAGTGTTATTTTCAGTTTTTGTGTGAGTTGTTGTGTTATTGGTTCTAGTTCCAAAGCTTCCACTTCAAGTGTTATTTTCAGTTTTGTGTGAGTTGTTGTGTTATTGGTTCTAGTTCCGAAGCTTCCACTTCAAGTGTTATTTTCAGTTTTTGTGTGAGTTGTTGTGTTATTGGTTCTAGTTCCGAAGCTTCCACTTCAAATGTTATTTTCAGTTTTTGTGTGAGTTGTTGTGTTATTGGTTCTAGTTCCGAAGCTTCCACTTCAAGTGTTATTTTCAGTTTTGTGTGAGTTGTTGTGTTATTGGTTCTAGTTCCGAAGCTTCCACTTCAAGTGTTATTTTCAGTTTTGTGTGAGTTGTTGTGTTATTGGTTCTAGTTCCGAAGCTTCCACTTCAAGTGTTATTTTCAGTTTTGTGTGAGTTGTTGTGTTATTGGTTCTAGTTCCGAAGCTTCCACTTCAAGTGTTATTTTCAGTTTTGTGTGAGTTGTTGTGTTATTGGTTCTAGTTCCGAAGCTTACAGTGTTATTTCCAGTTTTTGTGTGAGTTGATGTCCGCAACAATGTGAAATGAAATTAATATGCCCACAAGTAATGTCCATAGGTCTTCAAATTGTACATGGAAGTTGTAGCCTTCCTAGATGTAATCTCCAATGAGCATTCAAACATTTCTTTCAAGAAACAATTCCATATATGGGTCCATCCTCAAGTATGAAGGAATAAATGTTGAATTAATTAGATCCATAAGCACTATGAAAAATCATATTTGTGGAAACCCGATTACCATACAACTAGATGTCCTTTACAACTAATGTGCAATTATATCATAACTTTTGCCAAAAAATATGGTACATTTATAAATTAAAAACCACATCTAAAATACCACATCAATCCCTAGGCTTATGTATCAATGGTTACCATGCATTTGTGCTTAGTTCAAATAATGAAAATGGAGTGTAAAAAAATAGTTGTTCTATCTAATTTTAAGTTTGTTGGTTTTCTTGTCAAGCAACCAACAAATGTGCTACTTAACTTTTTTTTTGCATTTTTCATTCCTAGTTCCAAAATGAGAATTTCAAGGTAGAAATGAAAATTTGTCATTCTAATTATGTAGAAACATCAAGTGGATTGATTAATTTTTTGGGTTCATTTCCTTGTTTGAGCAAAAAAGTTTTGTTTGTTTGAAATCAAAAAACATTGTGATGATTATGGGATTATAAGAAATTTTATAAGGTGTAATGAATAGAAATGTTTCTTTGAAACATGCATAATGTTTTGTGCATAGGAACATTATGTTACTAGGTTGTTAGATTTCATACAACTAAAGTGGATTTTGATTATTACTATTAAAATGAGTCCCAAGACATCTAGGCTCAATTGAAAAATGTTAAATTCATGCCAAATAAATGAAGATTGTTAAGCCTACTACCCAATAAAGGGTAACATGATCCTTATTGGGTGGAATATTTTCACATACAAGGAAGCAAGAAAATTTATATAGGTATTGATAGTTGTAGCAAACAAATCAAAAGGTTTTTCAAATAAACACCAAAAAAAAACAGTGGATAAGTTCAAAATGTTTCCTTGAACCCCTTAGTGGTTCCTTTCATTAATTCCACACCCAAAGTACACATGCAAACACACACTTCTCTTCTCCAAACTTCCACACAAAACAACCACACCGTCCTCAAAATCCCCTTAGAGGTGGTGGTAGATCCTATAACTTAGAATGCTAAGTTTTTATAAAAATGACAACTACCTTCTACATGATCCAAGTGACTATTGTAATATAGTTAAATGACTAGTATAACTGCACAATACTCCTATTCAATTTGAGAATATGCACATCCAAATATTGTTAAGAAACAAAACTAAACAGTCAAAACAACCAAGGAAACAAATAACAAAGTAACAAGAATGAAAGTACATGGTCAAATATGGTTATGAAGTGTTGTTTGTGTCACACTTCAACGGTAAAATAATCAAGGCAATGTATTTATTAAGTTGTTTGTTATTTACTTTGTACTTACGTGAGACCCTTACTTAATTTTAAAATATGGATATTAAATTATTTCAATTATAGCCTCATCACCAACTTCATGGGTCACAATTTGGTAATAATAATTAAGTGAAATTTTCTTTTCATAGGTTTTTATGAAATAGACATGAATGTCATTCATCTACTTGTACTATTTGAACATTGATGTCATGTGCATTGTTTAGGCACAAATGTCATATGCATGTTCGTATTGTTTAGACACGAATGTTGTGTGACTATTTGTATTGTTTACATATGAAAATCATGCACATGACTTTCGTGATTTTATAATGCATAACATTCATGTGTAAACGATACGAACCCATGAAATAACAAATTTCGCACAAATGTGGAATAAACCCATGAAGCCTATAAATTTGTGATTAGTAAGGTCATTTTGACAATAATGCAAACACCTTTCTACATCCTTTTACATCTTGCATTGTGTATTATATCCAAAAATTTAATTTTCAAGTAACTAGTAAAATAATACCATTGTCACTTCCAATAATTATAAAATAATACCACATAATACAATGGATTAACATGAAAGTATGATTGTGTGGACCCATTAAGAACCACCTTAAAAAATGGTTTAAAAAGAACTAAAATTATCAAATAATATTATTGGACGTTTTACCTCAAATGTTCTCACAACTATTTATTTATTTATCTATTCTCATGTTTATCCATTGCATGCTAAATTTTATATGGCCATAAGTTTTCAAATTGGAATAAAAAAATTTGAAAATCATTGTAAAAATTTGTATTCTTATTTGCCATCATCGCAAATTTATAAGCTTCATGAGTTTGTTACAAATTTGTGTGAAATTTGTTATTTCATAGGTTCATATTATTTAAACACAAATGTCATGCATTATTTAAACACAGAAGTCGTGTGCAGTATTATTGTATGTAAACAACATGAATAGACATACAACATATGTGTTTGAAAAATACAAATAGGCATATTACATTTGTGTTTAAACAATGCGCATGACATTGATGTTCAAACAATATAAGTAAATGAATGACATTCATGTCTATTCCATACAAACCTATGAAAAGTAGATTTTGTAAGATTATTGCATTTGAAATGTGAATAAAACATTGGTTAGAAAGGGAAATAGTAATGAACATGGAAAAAATGCAATTCATTTGGGACTACCTTTGACCTACTTTTATAATTCCAAATGACATTAAAAAAATGTTCTAGAATGTAGACAAGAAGGAAAATGCATGGTTATCTTTATTTTTGGGAAAAGTTCAAATTGAATTTTCATATATTTCCATAGATCTAGAAGTAGAAAAGTAGGTCCTACCTACTTGATCACATATTTTAAACAAAACCTTGTTATGTCCCACCTTACTCATTGTACTTTACTCATTCTACATTACAAAAAAAATTCAAAATTAGGTTGTTCATTTTGACACTTTCTTCAATGCATGTTCAACTAATGAAAAATAAAGCGGAAGGATGAAGGCCTTTGTTAGGGTTTTCACATGAAGTTGTATATAAAGTTTCCTAAAGCTATGAGGAAATGCAAAAGCCTTTCATAGCAACAATATTTTAGTTCTTGTGTTGCATATTTTTTTGCCTTTTCTTGTTTTCCATTGCACGACATCATTTATATTGTTAATATTTTTTTGTGGAAACGTGCAACAATTGTGGGTGGGATCATCTATATTTGCTTGCCCACCATTACCATAGCTAACATTAACACTAACAACAAATAGTCACTACAAGAAATCTTGATTTATTTGATTAGAAAGTTAAACCAAAAACTAATCATTTGACATTTGATCAATTTGACCACTTAGTCATGTATTGGACAAGTCGATTTGAATACGTTCAACTTGACTATTGGTTGTATTGATTGACCATAAAATGGTCTCTTTGATTAATCAAATCAAAAAAAAATTAAGCAGCCAAAAAAATTTAATTAAAAAAATAACTCAATTTGAAAATACAAATCTGTAAATAATAAATAAATAGTAAATACCTAGCTACCCACCCACCCATGACCTAGCTACCCACCATGGCCTCCTATTTATCTATCCACATGAACCCACTTAAGTACTATACATTTACACACATACACAAAATATATATACGAATATACATGCTGCACATAATATATGTTGGTGAAGGGATTGAACCTTGGTCTCCTTTGTTCTGCATCAATGATTTAGCTTTCAAACCACCCCATCACTTTTTAAAAATATGATATCATATGCATTTAACATGTTTCCTTGAACTTTCATGAAATGTTTTGTCAATGTGTATAAAAACATTTGAACTTTAATTTTTTTCATAAGTAATTTAGTAGGTACTTGGATAGGTAGGTACACATGCCTATGTACCTATCTTTTTAAATGTACATACTTACTCATGTAAATTATAGGTAGGTATGTAGGTCGATAGATAAATAAATATAAGTAGGTAGGTAGGTAGGTAAATAGAACATGGGTAGGTATATGGTAGGTAAGTAGGTACACAAGTAAAACATGGGTAAATAAATGGTAAGTAAGCAAGACATACGTAGGTAAATAAGACATGGGTAGATAGATGGTAAGTAAGTAGGACATATGTAGGTAAGTAGAACATATTATAGTCATATATTAGTGGTGCAATTGACTAATAGATGGTGATGTGATAATAAAAAAGATGACATCATTTTTTCATTACAAATTCTCATCCATATGGCATTTATGACTTTTAGGGCAAAATGCATTCGAGTGAAGCAACACCTGTGACTGAGTTAACTAAAACATCTTTAATTTACAAGGTAATAGGGTCATCAAATACTTCTTCAACTGGTTTTTTTCCCAATAGGTCACTAACAATGGTTTTAATCAGTTCCTAAGTGATTGGGATGTTAATTCTTTTTGTTTCAACCGATTTATTGACTAATAGATCATTAATTTCTCATCAAACATGTTACAAAATCTATTTGTTTCAATTGGTTTTTCAGTTAACAAGTCATTGGTTTTAAACGAAATAGGTTGAAATGTACTATCTTCTATAAACCAATATGGTTTGAGTTTGTTTATGTTAATCAATACTGGATTAAATCCAAATTTTTCTATGATCACTAATAGTATTATATTGTTAGGTAGATAATATTGAATCCTATAGGGTCCAAACCATCGCTTCTAAAATTTAGGGGAATGTGCTTTGACAACTCCCTTAGAAACCATAAACCATAGTCTCCAAATTGGTATTTGGTTTCAATGTACAAGTTATGAAGTCATAATGACTAGTTCCAATAGTTAAAAGCTACCAAGTCTTGTGTTATTAATTGATTTTCCTATAGTTTATCTAGTTCAAATAATCAACTAATTAGAATTTTTACATGTGTTGGATCATGGATATGTCTTGGTTTGGACGCTAACAAATATTATGTAGGTTATAATGAGTGCAACCCATAAACAAGTTGAAAGGGAGTGTGACTAGTTCCAACCTTAAAGGTAGTTTTATAATAGAATAGAATTGTGGACAAGTGCTCATCCCAATGATTCCAGTTCTCATTCATGTCACTTCATTATTGTGTATCTTGGGAGTATGTACTATTTGCACCTTTATTTGGAATCTTTTTCCTTAAAAAAAATCATTTTTTTGAAGTCAATTTCACCCCCTTCCATGGTTGTCTCCAATTAATCCTTTGAATATTCATTTTTTTGCAAACATGGAGTTCATCACTTAGGTATGTAAATATTGAAACTTCAAACAAGTTCACCATTTTCAATTAACAATAACAAGATTTAGAATAAATTTAAATTTTAACATCATATTGCATGTAAAATAATTCCATATTATTTGATAATAATACATCTAATTATCCCATTATAATATCAAATGTAAGTTAATTTCCACAAAAAAATGATATGTTGCTAATATGCTAATCACATAGAAAAATGTTTTGGTATCTTTCATTGCATTTTCGAGATGAAAATATTAAAAAGCTTATTTAATGAAACTAGAAGAACATTTTAATCCTTGGGGTCCTTTTGGAAATTTTATTTTAAAAATATAGAGATATTTTGACACGGGTTTTATTCAATATTGGTTAAGGTGAGAACATGGTCAAGTATACATTTCATGATATTTGTAAAGTAGCCATAAATCATGCCTTAACATATCAAAATTTTAAGTATTATTTAATTTAATGATCAATATGAACATGTTTTTTGAATTTATGTCAATGATATTGAAGAATCACATGTTGAAAGTAGATTTAAATAAATTTCTAAAGTAGAATGTTTTTTACTTTTTGGGTTGCCCAAAGAAACACAATAGGTTTCAAATATATATATATATATATATATATTTACTTTTTTGGTTAATGGTCATCTAAAATTTACTTACGCATTTTCAATTTCCAAGGTAAAAATAATAATGTAAAAGTATTTTTGAACACAATTCCACTAGCCAATTTCAAAAATAGTTTTGACCTACTTTTAATACACTAAAGTTTTCCAAATTTTGTATACAACATACTATAAACTCAATATTGTGCACCATGATGGTTTGTCAATGATTGAAAAAGTTTTAACTTTACTTTCTTTCATTTATGTGTAAAAATATGACTACAACTTTTCATAGCTATTTTTGTTATAAATTTGATCATGTTTTCATCCAACAATCATTGTCTATTGAGTATAAAAAATCAAAATTGACCATGTTTGACCAAGATTGACTAAGATTTACCATGATTGACCAAAAATTGAACATAACAACATGACCATGAAGTTGGATATTTGAACATTGGTACTCAAATAGAAACCTGGATTCAAACCAATTAGGTAGTCAAACCCATAGCTTTGGGGTTGGGCTACTTCCTTCCTCTACATTATTGGATTCCTTTTTGTGAATTCTAAAATGTTATTGTTCTTTCCTCCCGACTTTGTGTTGTTTGTAATAGATGTCCTAACTACATTGTCTTTCTTTGCCCAATTGTGTTTTTTGTCATGAATTAAACATATTGATGAAAAATCTTCATGTTCAATCTTCCATTACTCCGACTCAAAATAAACCTACATATTTCCAAAATCAACCTTTGTTTTCTTGACTTTGATGTGACTGCAAATCTATGACTAAACACAAATTCATAGTCATTTTTAGCACAAACTTTCAATAGTTCAATCAATTCACCAATCACGTAAAATCCATCTTTATAAACTTCAATGTGTTATCTTTCAAGCCTTGAAGTTATGGGTTCAAATAAACATCTTCACCCTTCACTACTACATATTGTGCCTTTTTGCGAAAGGCCAAACAAAAAATCTGAAGGTTTTGCGAAAGAAAAACAAAAAACCTGAAGGGTTTGCGAAGGAAAAAAAATCTGCCACATTTGCGATGCAGTCCGCATCGCAACTTGTGGTGCACCAGTCATCACAAATTTAGAATGAACCTTTAATCATCGCAGCACTTTTGCAAGATTCATGACAAATAAAACTTTGCGATCCGCTCAATGTCTGTCCCCCGTAGCGATATCCCGTTCTTCGCAAAGTGTATTCATACTCAAAACATCGCAAGCTTAACCGTATAAAGAGTATCGCTACAGACTTTGAGATCAACAACACATCGCAACTTGCGTTATTTGGTGCCTCGCATTTTGCGTCTCAATATGTATCGCAAACCTCATCACAAATTTTTACAAAACTTCCCGATGGTGGACATATCGCAAGTTGCGATGTGAATTAGCTCGCAAA
Organism: Sphagnum contortum; assembly: GCA_963920785.1. Classification (NCBI taxonomy): domain Eukaryota; kingdom Viridiplantae; phylum Streptophyta; class Sphagnopsida; order Sphagnales; family Sphagnaceae; genus Sphagnum; species Sphagnum contortum. The sequence continues at coordinate 7,647,000 of OY987294.1, read as the reverse complement.
GTAGTGAAAGGGTTACTGGAGAAGGAAGTTTCGCAAAAGGGTTTCGCAATGTCATCTGATTCTCAAGAAAAAAATGAAAAATGTTTTAGACCAAATGGAAGTTATAAATCCACTTAACCATTATTATAATCTATATTGCCTTGGTAGACTGAGTGAAAATGTCAATAAAGTACGCATAGCAGTGCTCCTATTCTTGAAAAATAAATTACACAATGGAGCAGAATAGGCAGAAAATGACACAATGAACATTGTGCAGTAATATAGAATCACAAGCCTTAATGGCAATTTGGATAAAATTAATGAGTAGTACATTATACGTGCTCATCATCCACCTCAGAGGTTGTAAACACAACCTCTGGTTTCTCACCTAGAATAAAACGGGACTGTGGCACATATGTGACAACAAATGACCACTCCTCTGGGTTTGGGGGATAAGGAAGATAAAAGCATTGTTCTACATGACTGGGAAAAGTAAATGGCTTTGAAGTTTGCCAATGAGATCGTTGATAACTGGTGGCAGATGTCTTTAACCGTGTGTGTCCGCACTCATCCTGAACTACAGTGCAATTTGCACCAGCAAGGTTCACTTTAAACCACTTGCACTTAAACACATACTCTTCAAACTTTGAATGTGCATCATAAGATACCACCAAGATCTCTTCTAGCTTTCCATAATGTGGCACAATATCTCGAACAATATTCCTATCATGCCGACTGCTTCTAGAGTCTTGAATGAATTGCCCTTGAACTCCACAGCCAAAGGTGCGGCCCCTTTTTTCATCCAAACTGGAAATCTTGAAATTAATATTGTGTTAGGCATTGTGAGTCCTAAATTTATATGATAATAGAAACTTCATGCCCATAGAAATCATCCTATAACATTCTAAAAAACTTGTCTGGAATATGAAGATGAGTTAATATGCCTAATGAAATAGAAAAAATAAGTACTTGAAATGTCTTCCTTGTGTCCACATTGTTGAACGTGTTGTCACAACTCTCAGTGGTCCATGAACCATGGTGCGAACATCATCTGTGATCTCTGGAAAACATGTTATACTTTCTCCTTGTGCCAACAATTGATCCACTTCAACCAACTTCTCTTTCATGTACTTATGAAACGTAGGAAAAATCCTTGATCTCCCACTCATACTTTTGGCATTCTCATAGAAGTTCCTCCATTCTTCCATGACGTTGCTATTATTCAACATGAATGTGGTTAGCTGAATTAACTCTGTAGGTAATAACATACGTGTTTTGATGGCACCAGTCAAACGGTCTTCATCCTCTTCTCTTTCCTCCATCCAGACATGAGGACATGATGGATCTATAGTGGCCAAGATGTTGGTGCAATAAAACATGCTCTTTGCTGCCAAGTGTCCTGCTACCATGCTTCCCTCCACTCGTGCATGGTTACGGACATAACCTTTTAATACTGCCATATATCTTTCAAGCCAATACATCCACCGACAATGCACAGGACCAGCAATGACTATTTCATCCACAAGGTGAACTAGTAAATGCACTTGACAATCAAATAATGATGGAGGGAAGGCCTTTTCCAACTTGCATACCACCTCTGCTGCTATTACCCTCATTCTTGGAATCTCCTCTACAAATAACTCCTTTGAGCATACCCATCTCAACAAATTTCCCAATGACCAAAGAGCATCTTGTACTTCTGCACTAGCTAAGCCCATTATTGCCACAAGCAATATGTGTTGCAGTAAACGATGATAGTCATGTGTCTTGAGATACCTTGGCCACTTGTGGTCATCGTCCCTACCAAAAGCTTTTTGAAGATTAGCTCCATAACCTGCAACAAGGTACCATAAAATTATACAAAAGTATTCTAGACATCCAACAGATAACATTCTATACTTCAAACTCTTTTTCCAGTATAAGGCATACAAATTTAAATATAAATAAAAGCAATAGAGTACTTCTAAATTCAACCCTTGCCATCAAAGTTCAAACCTGTAGGGAATCGCATCTCTCCTATGCGATTTCGAAAGTCTCTTCTTTCCTGTGTAATAAATGTCCATGGAGCTGATGGTCGCTGCTCAATACCTGTGTTAGGATCAACAGTAATCCACACATCGGGATGCCTCTCAAAATCCTCACAGGCCTCCCTAAAGTTACTGTCCTTCTCTCCATAGAGCTGTTTTATGATAGCCTTTCCCACATTTCCCTCAATGTGCATGGGGTCCAAGAGATGACGTATTTTGAGCTCACCCCAGTAAGGCAAGTTGTTGAGTATACCCCACCTTATCAATCCACTACCCTCAAACACCATAGAATCATTTGGGTCAATAACTCTATTGGCCACATCCCTCCAATATGCAAAAGTGGTAGCTTCTGGAATATCACGCTCATCACCATAAGGCATGTCAAAAGATGAAAATAAAAGTGGGTCTGATCTCATATCATGTCCCAGTGGAAGAAACTTTGTATGGCCAAGGTAAACAATTTTGCGAAGATCGCTTGAGTATTTAGCCATGTCCTCGAAACTTGGGCCACATGTAGAGCAGGCCTTGTAGCCTTGAGTTTGCAACCCACTTACAAAACCAAACCCTGATTGTAGAAGAACGGAATATTAGAACAACAAATAATCACAAAACAGAATAATAAAGAAATATATAGAGGCATGTGCATGATTTCTTACCAGGATAATCATGCATTGTCCACATGCAGATTGCCCTCAACTTGAATACACGTGGTATTCCTCCAATGGTCTTCCTCCCATCATATGCCCATACTCCATCCCACAATGTTTTGAGCTCATCAACCACTAGTGCTAAGTAGGTGTCTAGGTTTTTCACCTTACTTGGCCCTGGGATAATAAGAGAAAGCAGCAAAAATCCTTTTTTCATAGACAACCACGGAGGAAGGTTGTAATTCATGACAACAACTAGCCAAACAGAGGTAGGTTGTCCCTTTCCTCCAAGTGAATGTGGACTAACGCCATTTGATGCTAACCCCAACCTCACATGCCTAGGGTCACGCTCAAACTCTGGCCATGTTGACTCCACATGCTTGTGAGCAGGAAAGTCAACCGATAACCTCATAACACCAGGCTCTGATCGATGTTCCTTATGCCAAACCATTAATTCGGCCAAGTATGTACATCGATACATGTGCAGCAAGCGAGGAATAATGGGAAACCACCTTACTGATTTCCTGGGCACCTTCTCTGTAAGCATCTGAGGATCATATCAAGCCTCTTCACATGTACTGCACTCCGTTAAATGGGCATTGTTCCCATGAAATAACATGTAGTCATTAACACATGCATGGACAATTTGATACTCCATGCCTATGGAGGATAAGATCTTTTTAGCCTCCTTCCAAGATCCTGGCAAAACATTTTCCTCAGGTAGCAAGAGGCTATGACAAAATTGGAAAATGTCTGACAACATAGTATTGCTTGCCTTGTGTTTTGCTTGGATGTTTAACAACCCCAGTATGGCTGCTAAACGGCTTAACCTTGCACCTTGAAAAATAGGTGTTTGAGCATGTGCCTTCGCCTCTTGCCACTGTCGTTGTGCCTGGGCAGTATGTTGATGACGTGGATCATCTGCATTGGCTCCTTCATCATGTGGGTTGCCAGACATATCATCAACTATGTCAAGTCCAAACCAGTCAACCATGAAGTCATCCATTGCTTGTTTTTGGTTTGCAGGCAGTGGTGCTTCCTGAACTGGTTGAGAGACACCTTCATCATGAGGAGACAAGTCATTTGATGAAGAATGAGTTGATGAAGAGTCTGATTTGTCTGGCATGCCCATTTCCCGATATGTTGTTCTCAACCTCCATGGCAGCATGTCTTCAGAAGGTCGAATATTCTATGCAATACCAAATCCAAAAGATCTTAACTATATACCAAGCATAGTTGCATATTACATTATAAATAAAAAATGTCAAAATGCATGTATATAGATATGGTATGTTATGTCTTAAACAAAGTACATAGTTCACAAAATGGTGGAATCCTAATTCCACTCATAGTGTGTAAACAACTCATCTCCTAATCTGATCGTCCTAGTAGCTAACACCAGGCAATGGTCTTCATGATAAGTCTCGCCATATGGTGCTAGAGGAGGTCCCTCAACAAAAACCCACTCACAATTAGCCTTATGCTTAGGCCAAGTCCCCACCGTACTGTTGATGAAACCAGCAATGTTTCCAAAACGTATGGGGTCTCCATCTATCACCTTCACATCACTATGCCTCCTAGTGCTACCAGCAAAGGTGTCCATCTCAAGAGCAAAGGTCTTCCACTCAGGATGTTGTTTGAGGATCATGTTCCAATGTCTTCTCTTATAGATAGGCCCACCATAAGGGAACAAAGTAGGACCCTCTCTACGACAACTAGTTGAATCCTCTACAATGATGTCCTCACAAGCATATACTCCATAGCCATGCCTCTCTCCAAGTGTAGAGGTTTTAACAATCCATCGTCTACCCCAAACCATAACCTCTTCATCATAGGGCAAACTATCAAGCAACCCAAGAACTGCAGGGTTCCATGACTGGATAATATTGGCACATTTGCCAGTGAACTCGCACATACCCCATCTGCCCTCAACAATAGTCCTAGCATGACCCTCACTTGGACGTTGTGCTTTTGATCGCTGTCTAACGGAGGGCAGACATGGCCTTGCCTCATGATGTGGATTACTGGCCTCATGAAAGGCACCAATCCCTACAGCAAATGCATGCGAAAGTGCATTTCCTATGGCAACTAAAACCCCTTGTGATAGAACATAGGGTGGTGGTGTCATACGGGAACCCTATTACATTCAAAAAACCACAACAAACCATGGAAGTGAAAATAGTTTCAAAGAGGATTTCATGAAAAATAACATGTATCAAAGAGGAAAAATGACAATGGTAAAATGACACTTACCACACAAGATGAAGAAGCTCATGGGGTAAGACCACGATGACGCCCAAATCGCTGAATGTGTTGAGCACAAACATATGACTTTTGTGAAATCTGACCAACACACTTGGTGCATTGGCAAAGCTGCCGAGGTGGACCATGAGGAGAATGAGACACATGTGCTTGCGTATGAGCTGATGTGCCTTCATTTGAGGAGGATGAGTCACTAATGGAGACAACGGAGGACGAAGACATATCATCTGTCACATTAACAAGGCACAAATGTAAAGCAAAGACCAGATTAGACTTTCAAAAATCATGTGATACAACAATATAAACCATTGACAACTCATAAATTGAGACTACCTAAACCAAAAAGAAATGCATACCTATATCCAATGTGGGCTCAACAATGCCTATAGGACTGGTTGCTCGAAACCCTTTGGCATACGCACAACAGGAGCTCTCTGACCTAGAACTCTCGAGAAAAAACCCTAAACCCTAAAACTTTGTGAACCCCTTGGCAACCCCGTACCATCGCATTCCTTTTCGCATCTACATACGTTACTTAAACCAAAGCCCTAAAACATTTAACTTCCTCCTACATTTGCGAAGCCCCCAACTTCGCAACTATCCCACGTTGCGATACGAAACGCATTGCACGACCGTTGCGATCAACTTCGTATCGCAGCTTGCGGTGCGGGTTACATCGCAATCTCTGAATTTTCGAAATACTTTAAGCTAGAACGGAATAAGGTGTCTGCCCAAGCTTTCTGGGGGTCTAGACTAGAGTACCACGACAAATTTGAACTCATTCTTGGCATTGCTCGAGAATTGTAGAAGGAAAGCTTGGGCAGGTAAGAGGGGGCGGATTGTAATGGCTGGGACTGGTGGAGGGGGTTCTGGGTTTAGAGGAGGTGACAACAGTGAGGAAAGGTTGAGGAGGATTGTTGTTGATCACTTGAGAGCTTCAGAGCTGTTTGCAATCGATACTAGGACACCTGAAGGGCTGGCATCCCTGACAGCCATCTTAGGTCAAGCATTGCAAGCAGGCCTGATTGCTGGGGAAGCACAAAGAGAGGAGGAGGCAAGGAAGGCTGAAGAAGCCAAGGGAGCAGAGAAGAAGAGAAAGAGAGATGAGAGAGCAACAATAGGAGCTCTTTGACCTAGAACTCTCGAGAAGAAACCTTAAACCCTAAACCTTTGCGAACCCCTTGCGAACCCCCTACCATCGCATCCGTTTTCGCATCTGCATTTGTTACTTAAACCAAAGCCCTAAAACGTTTAACTTCCGCCGACATTAGCGAAACCCGCGACTTCGCAACTATCCAACGTTGCGTTACGAAGAGCATTGCATTGCCGTTGCGATCAATTCTGTATCGCAGCTTGCGATGCGGGTTACATCGCAAGCTCTGAATTTCCAAATGACCTTAAGCTGGAACGAAATAAGGTGTTTGCCCAAGCTTTCTGGGGGTCTAGACTAGAGTACCACGGCGAATTTGAACTCATTCTTGGCATTGCTCGAGAATTGTAGAAGGAAAGCTTGGGCAGGCAGGAGGGGGCGGATTGCAATGGCTAGGATTGGTGGAGGGGGTTTTGGGTCTAGAGGAAGTGACAACAATGAGGAAAGGTTGAGGAAGATGGTTGTTGATCACTTGAGAGCTTCAGAGCTGTTTGCAATCGATATTAAGACACCTGAAGGGCTGGCATCCCTGACAGCCATCTTAGGTCAAGCATTGCAAGCAGGCCTGATTGCTGGGGAAGCACAAAGAGAGGAGGAGGCAAGGAAGGCTGAAGAAGCCAAGGGAGCAGAGAAGAAGAGAAAGAAAGATGAGAGAGCAACAACATGAGCTCTCTGACCTAGAACTCTCGAGAAGAAACCTTAAACCCTAAACCTTTGAGAATCCCTTGCGAACCCCCTACCATTGCATCAGTTTTCGCAACTGCATCCGTTACTGAAACCGAAGCCCTAAAACGTTTAACTTCCGTCGACATTAGCGAAGCCCGCGACTTCGCAACTATCCAACGTTGCGATACGAAACGCATTGCACGACCGTTGCGATCAACTCTGTATCGCAACTTGCGATGCGGGTTACATCGTAAGCTCTGAATTTCCGAAAGACCTTAAGCTGGAACGGAATAAGGTGTTTGCCCAAGCTTTCTGGGGGTCTAGACTAGAGTACCACGGCGAATTTGAACTCATTCTCGGCATTGCTCGAGAATTGTAGAAGGAAAGCTTGGGAAGGCAGGAGGGGGCGGATTGCAATGGCTAGGACTAGTGGAGGGGGTTTTGGGTTTAGAGGAGGTGACAACAATGAGGAAAGGTTGAGGAAGATGGTTGTTGATCACTTGAGAGCTTCAGAGCTGTTTGTAATCGATACTAGGACACCTGAAGGGCTGGCATCCCTGACAGCCATCTTAGGTCAAGCATTGCAAGCAGGGCTGACTGTTGGGGAAGCACAAAGAGAGGAGGAGGCAAGGAAGGCTGAAGAAGCCAAGGGAGTAGAGAAGAAGAGAAAGAGAGATGAGAGAGCAACAATAGGAGTTCTCTCACCTAGAACGTTCGAGAAGAAAAGGAGCAAGGATGAGAGGGATGCCATCAGAAAGGAGAAGTTCGATCTAAAGAAGAAGGAGGAGGAGAGGAAGAAGCTCCCTCTGATAACATTGGCAGAAGAGGGAATTCCAACCGAGCTGGCATACACTGGGGCCAAGAGCACCATTAGGCACATTGTCTCCACCAACTTTGCACGAGGAGTTGAGTGGGGCACTCTCTCAAAGGTAGAGCAGAGGAGAGTGATAAATCAGGTCAAGGGAGCATTTCGAAATGGAGGAGAGTTTGATTCATAGTGGATTGCAGACAAGATTTCCAATTCAATGTCTCAAGCAAGATACCATGTCAGGATGAAGATTTGTGCTCACATGAGAGACCTGAATGTGTAGAGGAACTTGGAGAAGTCGTTTCAGTTCTCAGAAGACATACAGAATGCCTTCTACCAGTCTGAGGTGCAGCTGAAAGCAGCAAGGCAGCTGAAGGAGATCACAGAGCAGCTAGCCAAGGCCAAGAAGGCACGAGAGTCTGGGAGGTCTGACCGTGACCTAAAGGCACTGGAGCTGAAGCTTGCTGAATGCCAATCAGTGGTGGACGAGGTCGGTGATCCACCATTGAAGTTCCTTAAGGCAACAGAGCGAGTGAAACTGGTTCCACCCACCACCCACAGGCTAGGGCAAGGTGGCATTCTTGGCCTCAAAGCAGCATTTGTAAGTACCCTCCCTCTCCTCCAATTTTTTTCTGCAAAGATTCGTTTCTGTCGAGTCACATAGGACTACTGTTTGGGATACCTTTTGCGATGCGAATTACAACGCAAAAATGTGTCAAATGGCTTTTAGTTCGCAAAGGTACGATGCTATCTGTTTCGCAAATTATTTCGCAAGAAATAATATGCGAAAGTCTATGCTTCGCAAAAGAGTTCGCAGACTTGAACAAATCGCAAACTACGTCGCAAGCCAAAATATGCGAAGGTCTACACTTCGCAAATTTGCGTCTTTTTTTACCTGTTGTTTTATGGGGACAGTACAAGAGGTACAAGAGGAAGATCACAGCTGCAGAAATGACAATGGGCCAGGAGCATGGCAAGGAGCATCTTTTTGAACATGTTGATGCACTATTGGTGAGTGGGTTTGGTTGGGATTGAATTTCTGTTTGTGTTTGAGATTGTTTTCATTTGAATCAAGATTTTCATTGTTGACTAAGCTTTGCATGTTGAAATGCAGGCATCTGAGGGTGAGAGTGAGAGCTCTCAGGGCAACAGTGATGAGGAGGACAGAGGCGCTAGCACTGCTCCCCCTAGTGTAGCTACCACTAGCAGTGGACCCAGTTCATTCGCTAGTCGAAATGCAGGTTCTGCAAGGGGCGTGGGTAGGGAGGAGGAGGAGGACGAGGAGGAGGGGCAGGGGGACGATGAAGAAAGGGAGGAGGATGAGCAGCCTGTTAACAAATAGGAGATCTACTCAAGTGCAAACATAAATCTTTATTGAAAGGAAACTACAACATGATGAGCTCACAACACAAACACAACATCAAGAACTCTCCAAGGTTCTTGTCACATGAAATACATAAACTTGTGTAATGAAGAAAAGAGAGCCAAACCATCAACACCAAGGTATTTAAACTAAAAAAGTAACGAAAGTAATTCAACCTTGTAAAAGTAACCTAGTTACTTTCCTACTCCAGTAACTAATGAAACCTAACTAGTTGAGCTTGAATTCTCAACACTCCCCCTCAAACTCAAATCCACTTCTAGTACACCAAGCATTTTTCTAAACTTCTTTAGCTTGTCTGTACCTAAAGCCTTTGTGAAAATGTCAACAACTTGATCTTCGGTACTGACATGAATGAGGTCAATTTCTTTTGCTAGAACTTTTTCTCTAATAAAGTGGTAGTGCACCTCAATGTGCTTTGTCCTAGCATGATAGACCGGGTTGTTAATAAGTAGTATGCTACTAATGTTATCACAATAGATGACAACAGGAGCATCCACTGATTGTCCCAAATCTAAGAGTAGTTTTTGTAACCAAACTACTTCACATGCAGCAATTGCTACACCTCTGTATTCTGCTTCCGTGCTTGATAATGCAACTGTTGGTTATTTCTTACTGCTCCAACTAACAGCACCACTTCCAAAAGAAAACATGAAACCACTAGTCGATCTTCTATCAGAAACATTGCCAGCCCAATCAACATTCGTGTATCCATGTACTTGTAACTGGCTTTTGGCTTCATAAAAAATTCCACACTGCAAGGTTTGTTTTATGTACCTCAGTATGCGCCTCACTGCATCCAAATGTGGCTTTCGTGGTGTTTGCATGAATTGACTCACCACTCCAACTGCATAACTCAAATCTAGCCTTGTGATGGTCATGTAAATCAAACTCCCCATTATGCGTCTATACATAGTGGTATCTTCCACGAGGTCTCCTTCATCTGCACTCAACTTCACATTTTGCTCCAATGGAATTGAGATGGGTTTACAACCCGTCATCCCATATTCGGACAATTTGTTCAAGGCATATTGCCTTTTTAGTAACCATATCCCTTTCAGGGAATGGATTACCTCAATGCCAAGGAAATAACGCAACTCTCCCAAATCCTTCATCTCAAACTTTTGCTTCAGAAACTTCTTCAAATTAGAGATGTTTGCATCACTATCTCCTGTGATAATCAAGTCATCAACACAGATGACTATGACTACAATCCCATGATCTGTCTTTTTCACATATAGTGAAAAGTCTGCATTAGATGTTTGAAATCCACTTGTGACAAGATACTGACCTATCTTGTCTGACCAAGCTCTAGGTGCTTGCTTCAAGCCATACAAAGCTTTCTTCAACCTACAAACCAAATTAGGATGTGTTTGGTCCACATAACCTGGTGGTTGTTCCATGTACACTTCTTCTTGTAAATCTCCATGAAGAAAAACATTTTTTACATCCATTTGATGTAAAGACCATCCTTTTGCTGCTGCCATAGCAATGATTGCTCTTACAGTTGTCATTTTGTCAACTGGACTATAGGTCTCCTCATAGTCTATGCCATACGTTTGGGCATAACCTTTGGCAACTAATCTTGCTTTGTATTTGCTCACAGATCTATCTGCATTGTGTTTGACTTTGTACACCCATTTGCACCCAATTGCTTTCTTATCTTTTGGTAAAGCTACCAATTCCCAAGTAGCATTCGCATCCAAAGCCGCCATCTCTTCATCCATGGCATTGTCCCACTTAGGATTTCCAACCGCTTGCTCAAAACAAATGGGTTCAACCTCTTGTATAACTCTCACCATGTATGCGTAATGATGAGCTACAAAGCCATCATATGTGAGTCTTTGTACATGGTACTTGATTTGTGTGGATCTTCGTACTCCAATGTTGTTGTCAGGTGTTTTCAAAGCTTTCTTGACCATCCAAGCTCCAGGAGTAGTAACCGAGGTGATTCTTGATTCTTCACCCTCACTCTTCTCTGACTCACTTGATTCACCATCTACATGAGAATTTCTAGATGATGTTTGTGAACTACCATGTACAATGTTTGAAGATCTTAATCTTCCTTTCCATGGAGTGCTACTGGACCCACTAATTGAAGACTCTTGTGGTCCACTAATTAATTGTGATTCTTGTTCCACATTTGATGAAACATCACCATCCCTAGCTTCTCCATCTTCTACTACCTTCAATGGTGAGTACCAACTAGCCATCTCATCAAACACAACATCTCTACTCACTTGCAACTTCCGAGTGGAAGGGCTAAAACATCTATATCCCTTTTGTTCTGAGGAGTATCCAATGAAGATACATTTCTCAGCTTTTGGGTCTAGTTTTGATCTCTTCTCATCAGGAACATGCACGTATGCAATGCAACCAAACACTCTGAGGTGTGAAACATCGGGTTTCTTACCTGTGAATTTTTCTTCAGGTGTCATGCCATGAATTGCCGTTGTGGGTGTTCGATTCATGATGTAGACTGCAGTTGCTACCGCTTCAGCCCAAAAGTAATTTGGCAAATTCTTCTCATTCAACATGGCATGTGCTATTTCTGCAATGTGCCTGTTTTTCCTTTCAACAACTCCATTCTGCTGTGGGGAATAACTACATGAGTACTTCCTTTGAATTCCATGCTCCTTCAAGTACTCACTGAATTCATTTGAAAAATACTCTCCCCCTCCATCGGATCTTAGGCACTTGATGCTCACACCCTTCTCCTTCTCCACCATTGCTTTGAAATTCAAAAAATGTTGAAACACTTCACCTTTGTGTTTCATGAAGTAGACCCACACCTTCCTTGTGTGGTCATCAATGAAACTCACGTAGTACTTGCATCCTCCAATGGATTCTGTCTTCGTGGTCCACACATCTGAGTGGATCATTTCCAAAGGTTTGGAACTTACATGAGTTGTTTGAACTAGGAAAGGATGCTTAGCTTGCTTCCCCAATTGGCATGCTTCACAAACCTTTGACATCACCTCTTCTACTCCAAATTTGGGAAGACCTCCAACAAGTTTTTGTTTTTCCATGAGCTTAAGACATTGGAGATTAACATGGCCAACTCGCTTGTGCCAAATTCCAATGTCTCCAGTTCCTTTTCCATGTGTGAATAACATGGAATTCACCTCAGGCATGTTCACATCCAAGGTGAACATTCGTCCATTCCTTTCCCCTTTTGCAATCAATTTGCCTTGGTTCTTCATGTCTTCCACAAAACATCCATTTGGGTTGAATGTCACCTGTAAACCTTGTTCCACCATCTGGCCTACAAAGACCAAATTTTTTGTTATGGTTGGAACATGAAGTACATCTTTCAAGTACTTTGTTTGCCCATCTTCCATGGACAATGGCACCTTGCCAATTTGTGTGATGGAATGTGTAGTGTCATCACCAGTTTCCACAAACCCTGGTGTCTTCAAATCCTTTACGTCTCTAAACCATTCTCCATGGCTAGTCATGTGGTTTGAAGCTCCAGAATCCACATACCAGACATTGTTGTCTGATACACCTCCTATCATTGAATTTTCCATGTGTTGCATCACAAACAGTTGCTCATCACCTTGATTGCTAGTTGATGCATAATTCCCTTGTTGCAGCTTTCCATTTCGTGCATCATGCTCCCTTTGATAACAATTATTTACCATGTGCCCATGTTTCCCGCAGTAGTAGCAATTTGAATCGCTATTTGGTTGTTGACCTTGATGACTTCCACCACGACCTCCACGACTTCCTCGACTTCCTCTTCCTCCAAAGTTTCCTCGTCCACCTCCATGAGCTTGACCTTCATGTTGATGATGTCCACCATGCAAGCTTCCAGGTCGACCTCGAAATGAGGTTTTACCACCTCTACCTCTACCTCTATTGGTATTTGAATAGAAGGCACTTTCTTGTGATCCTCCATTGGATGAAGTACCAACAATTCTCATCTCTTCACTTATAAGTAGTGTTATTAAGTCTTGGAAGTTGGGAAATGTTTCTCGAACTGCAATTGAGGTACGGAACTGACTATAATCTTTTCCAAGTCCATTTAAGGTCACGGCCACTAAATCTTCATCATCTACAGGGGCTCCTATAGATGCAAGAGCATATGCAAGGTTTTTCACCTTTGTAGAATAGTCATCGATGTTCATCTTGTTTTTCTGTAGATTATGCAACTCTTGCTTGAGTTGCATTTTGCGGGCTTGTGTATTGGTGTTGTACATCTTCACCAATGTATCCCAAGCTTGCTTGGGTGATTTTGCATCTTGAATATGCACAATCATGGAATCGGACACACTCACAAAAAGCCAATACAAAACTTTCCTTGCTTTTTCATGCCAAGTTTTATTGGCTTGAATTTGTTGTTGTGTGGGGTTTTCTGGGAGAGGAGGTTCTTTCTCATCACCAGTTATGAATTCCCAGTAGCCTTTCCCCATCAAGAAATTCATAATCCTAAATTTCCACACTTGGAAATTGTTCTTGTCTAATTTATCAATTGTAATTTGAGAAAGACCGTCTGCCATCTCTCAAGGCACCACTCAATGTCTTCTTGGGTTTTCACAATGATTCTAATTCCTTCCTTGGGTTTCTAGGATTAGGGTTAGGGTTAGGGCTGAACAAGATGGACCTTGCATATGTATGTATGTCTTGAGTATTATACGAAATTTATACTATACATAGGTTTTATGTATAAATACGTATCTCGTATAATATTTCGTATGGTATTAAGTACATGATTACATACCACACTTTTGTACGAACGTCTTGATAAGGTATTTGCGCTTCCCAATCTTCAAACTCCTTCCTTCAAGCTCTCCCAAGTTGAATTTGCTCCATTTCAAAACTTTGCTTTGGTGTCTTCTCAAAACAACTTCTATCACAGCAACTTTGCAAAGCTACTCCACACACATACGACCTTGGATCGCTCTAAAATTTTGGTGAAACATCGAACCCTATGTCTACTACCTTCTCTCAAAATTTCAGCTCATTTAACTTCATGAATTGAGAGATCTTGCTACTTCTTTGAGGTCACCTCAAATTGGGACCTGAACACAAAATGACTTACAACTCGCTCTCAACAACTCCAAAAACCTTGAGATTTTGGGAGACACATAAAATATATGTCTTCTATATCTTCTCAAAATTTCAGCTCTATTGATGATGACCACAAGGAGATATCATTTTCAAAAGAAACTGACTTCAAAACTAAGACTGAAACTTCAGATGCTTGGATATCTCTCAATACATATCCAAACAACATGAAATTTCTCTCACACATATATTCCTATATGATCTATAAGATCCTAAAGCTGCAGACCCAAAAGAGCTTAAACAAAAGAGATATGACCAAAAAACCAGATATGGCATAGAGTTTTCAAAAGCTCATAACTCTCACAAAACATATCCTTTTCTTTTGAAATTTTGAGAATAGAAGCGTCCTATAGTCTTCTACAACCTCTCCAAGTTTCACTCCAAGATCTTTTGACAGTAGCTCTAGATCTAGCTTTAAAGATCTGACCTCCACAACTTTGATATGTTGATCTCCTCTCACCTCTTTTCTTTTCTTTTCTTTCTCTTCACATTCTTTCCTTTCCCCTTTTCTCTTTTGCACTTGACAAACTCCTATGATATTACTAGAGACTTTCAAGCTCTAATTCTAGAGACTTTCTAGCTCTAGATCTCTTTCAACTTTCTCACCAAACAACCTAAGCTCTGATACCATGTTAACAAATAGGAGATCTACTCAAGTGCAAACATAAATCTTTATTGAAAGGAAACTAAAACATGATGAGCTCACAACACAAACACAACATCAAGAACTCTCCAAGGTTCTTGTCACACGAAATACACAAACTTGTGTAATGAAGAAAAGAGAGCCAAACCATCAACACCAAGGTATTTAAACTAAAAAAGTAATGAAAGTAATTCAACCTTGTAAAAGTAACCTAATTACTTTCCTACTCCAGTAACTAATGAAACCTAACTAGTTGAGCTTGAATTCTCAACACAACCTCCCCCTCCACCAGAGAACACTAAGAAGAAAGATTCAAGGAAGAAATCCAAGAGGGGCAGGAGGTCTAGATAGACAGCTAGTGTGTTAAATACCCGAGACTTGCAAACCCTTTTACATTGTAACTTTTGAAATTTTGATATAGATTTTGTTTTTTTCCGGCCCAAAGTAACTCCAAATGAATATAAACCCTGCCATGCTCTTGCGATAGACAGTCGATCTCAAAACTATTTGCGAGTCATATTTCTTTGCAACACTGCAAAAGCCAGAAGACCAAATATACCATCTCACAGACATCACTAAACTCTGACGGTTAAAATCCTTCCAGAACATGTTTGCGAAATCCTACATTTCGCAAACTTTTTAAGGCCTTCTGCGAATCGCAAACTCTTTGCATTAAATCTTATATCGGAAACCGATAGAGTTTTGGGTCGATTCACTAAATTGTAGCGTTGATGAGTTTGCTTCAAAACATTTTCGATGTTAGGTTTATCGCAAATGTGTAGCGGCATGTTGACCATCGCAAAACGTTTGCGGTAGACGTTATATCGAAAACCAATAGATTTTTTAGTCAATTTGCTAAGTCGTTGCGATGTGGGTTTGTTTTTAATAATTTTCGATGTATTGTGAATCGCAAATGGTGTATAGAAGACATTATGATCGGAAATGTGTTGCGATTAGTTTAGTTTCGGGAGTTGCGAATAGCTTGCGATTGTACGGGTGCGAATGTGAGGGTTTCGCAAAGGCTTAAGAGTTTGCGAGGAATTCTTGTTCGAAACTGCGGGTTTTCGGAATTTGATTTCTTTGTTGTTTGCAAGGATATTTGGATCGCAATATGCCCCTTTTTGTTGTAGTGCTTAAACATACGGACTCCAAACCTTTTAAATTTCAATGGTCTCTTTAGTTTTTGTTTGAAAGGTACTGAATAAAGACAAGTCCCATTAGTGTTTGGTGCATGTCATTAGAAGCCAACTTTGACCTTGGTGTACTTGGTGGCATGGTTTCCTTTTCATCTTCCATATTTGTGTTTTTGTCTTTTGTGCATGTTGGGGAATTTGATTTTGCTACCTCATTAGGGGTAATGCCATCTGTCGGGACTAGTTAGTCCATCTCTTTATTGTATGTAAGTGTAGGTGATTTGTATGTATCGCCTTCTACTTTAGATTGGTTTATTGGTTTTTTTTTGTTTCAAATTTTTTTTTGTTTATTTCATGTCTACTTGAAATTTGAGTAGGTAGTCACATTGTCGATGAAAACATGTTCTAATTTTTTTCTCATAAGATGTGCTACCCATGGATTGTCTTTAAGAGGTTGTCACAAATCTTTCACCAACTTTAGGATAAACATTTTTATCATTGTTTCATATATTGTAGAATCTTGCAAGTTCTAAGAAGATGTTTGGAACCTTTACTTGGAAATTTCAAATTACATTTTTCAAATTTTTTTTATAGATGAATAGTATTTTAAATTTTTGAATGTTCAGCAAGCGTGCCGTGGATATGTATACTATAACATGTTGCAAATGAACAAATACACTCAGGGTGAAAATCCTTTAAGGTGTACCACATATGATGAAAAGGGCCTAGTCCTCATTGCAATCCCTTTTTACCCTATATTTTGATCCCCATAAAAAATAATGAATCAAAAGTTTTAAATTTTTTTTAGAAGGACTATATTTTAGACTATTACAATTTTATATTCCATCATAATCATCCATAAATGTGTTTTTACATGGTATAAAAGGACTAGGTAAAAAAGATCAAAAAAGGTGACATTGTGATAAGATTTTGGTACACTTTAAAGAATTTGCACCCCTTAGAGTTTTGTTACTTTGATGGATCCCTTTAAACATTACAAAAAGAATTAAATTAGATTCATAATATTATCCATAGTTGCAAACATTTTCATTTGGTGACACATTAATAGTGTTTATGTAATTTGTGCATTTATTCCAAACTAGATGTTTTGCCATGTATTATTATCAAATATAATATGTTTACAAATGGTAGAATAACTCCAAAGGTCAGAACAACTACAATATTTATTTCCAAATCATGTATTTAATATGTAACTCCTAATGTATTGAATGGGAAATTATCAACATTGGAACCATGTGGAATGCCATGTGGCCATGCCACATGGCAATTTTGATGATGTGGAAGAATATAATTTTTGTATCAAATAATATACCTCCATGCCAGGAATATTTGTTAAAGAATATTTTTGTTGACATGGATTGGAATATACTTGAAATATTTTTCCTTGTTCATACTCATCCATTCATGCTTAGTTCATTTGTTCATGAAATAACATCCCCTAAGAAAATGGTGTGATTTGCAACTAGCCTTACAACTAGGTTTTTGAATTGCAATGATTATATGCAATTCATTGTAATTCAACATATTTCTATAGCTGTGAATGCTATTGAACAAATTGCATTCATTGCAAGGGTTGTGAAACCATATACATATGTAACAAGTGTAATTTAATTACAACTATGTAATAAGAACTATTGTGTAACTATAATGCAACTAGGTTGCAACTACCATGGTAAGGTGATGTTGACATCATTTTCATTGATCCAGCAAAATTTCACACATGGTATGATGGAGATTCTTGGGTGAATTTTTTTTTTTTTTTTTTTGAAATATTGATTTCCACCATCCATTATGATTGTTTATTTATAATGGTTGTAGATTGTGACATGTGGCATATAGTTGAAAGTTACCATGTGACATATTAATTGAGTTTCAAAAAAATAAAAATAAATTTAAGTAGGTAGGTTAATACACATGCATAGGTAGGTATGTAAGGTGGTAGGTAAAAATAGGTAGGTAAAACATATGTACATACCTAGTTATTTACATTACATATTTACATACCTATTTAAGTAGGTACATAAAAAAGTAGGATTAATTACTTAGTCACCTAAGTAGGCAAGTAAGTAAGAAGGTATAAAGGTAGGTTAATTAAATAGTAGCCATGTAAATATCTTTATTTTTTTGGTTTTTTTTAAAGGTTAATCTTTTTGAATTCATTTAAAATTGACACATGTATTTTAATTTGAGTAGACAAGAAAGACACTTTCTTTATATAATTTGTGAAATCAAATTAAGGACAAAACTTCTGGGTTAAATGTTTTGGTTGTACGTTAATTCCAAATTGAGTTGTAACTAAATCTTTTTCCAACAATTTTTGTGTTTAATTCTATTTTAAAAATTTTAACATAAATAAATAAATAAATGATAATTCTATATGTGAATTAATTATATATATTACTCATTTTATTTTTTCTGAATTAATCAGTTTAATATAAATAATTGATTAGTTAGTTAGTTACTAATTAATTAATCATATGGATTTCCAAAATTAGTTATTTTAATTAATTATTATAATTCAAATAACTAGCTAGTTAGTGAAGTTATATAATCAACAATTTTGATATTTAATTCAAATAATTAGTCATTTATTATCTGAATTTTAGTTCTTAATTAATTATCTAAATTAATTAACAAACTATCTACTTGAATTAGACTAATTGATTCAGATTGATATTTAATTATTCAGTTTAACTAAGTATTTCAAAATAATTAAGTAAATAAAGTATTAAATGTTATATTAATAGATTATTTTAAAATAATTATTATGTTTAATTATTTATTTAAAAATTAATTATATGTTAAAGTTAAAAAATTATTCAAAAAATTCATTATTAAACATTAAAGATTAAATATGAAAAGTTTTAGTTCTTAATTTATGGTGTGTTGAACAATTGTCACAAAATAGTGAAAAAATAATATTTTTATAATGGCAACATAGTTACATAACTAGACATCAATGGGAATTGTAGTTGACAATTAGTTACAAATATCACATGTAATGGGTGGTGGAAATGAGTACATGTGACATGATCATATGTGTTGTAACCATATAATAGTTACAATGTAATTTTTGATTGGGTGCTACATTACATTAGTTGTAATGTAGTTACCACACACTATTAAAGTGATACTTTTTGAAATGTTGAACATGATTCATCTATATGTATGATGTGCACATTACACCGTATAGGTGTCGCATTTTATTTATTAATTGCTTGTATTTTTATGCTGTAGTTATAATGTTATAGTTAATTACAACTATAACTATAAGTTATAAAATAGTTATAATTTTTTTATAACTAAATTTGAATCTAAGGATTTCTAGTTAGATGATGATGAAAGTGTTGTGAATGGTTTAAATCACATTTTTAAAAGGATGAAAATGCGGTCCTTGAACATTATCATCCTTATGAATGCAATATTGGGGGAAATCAAATGTAAGTTATTTCTACATAATTATTAATATTTACTAACTTTTCTACAATTACTCAAATAGTAGTAAGGTAGTAGTTCATGTGGAAGGTAATGAAATAAAAGAAACTACTTGTTTTTAAAGGATAATCCTACCTCTAGGATTGTCACTAATTCAACTAATGAAACCTATGATGAAGTAGCTTATCATAAGAACAAGATAAAATGAGGGAGGGGCTAGAAGGTAGTTATTAGATAATTACCACATACTTCAAATTATCAATGTATAAACAATCCAACCTGGTGGACTTATAGGCTTCTAACTTATACTGTTTCTTATCTGTAATGTCTATAGACCTTCTATGACGATATCCTATCATTTGCACCACTTGCATACCCTTTGTGATTGTATCCTATCATTTGTAGCCCTTGCAGACCCTTTATAATAGCCTGTCATTTACAATTGTTCCCTTTATCATGTAAACCTCAAATTCAAAATCTACCACATTTTATTGCGATTTACTAACTATTACCAACTTGCAATAATAGGATGTTTCCTAATCCAAAAACAAAAACTACACTTTTATTTTCTTATAAGGAGATCTGTTGCATTAGATACAACCAAAACATTATGCAAACTTCAAATGTACTACCTTACTTTACCATTTAACATATTCTAAGTAGGAGAGAACACTAACACAACAAGATATTCTCATCTCAACCATTTTGCATTACAATAATTTAAGTACATGCGACTCCATCCTTTCCTCGTCTCCTTAATGTTACACACACCTTTTCGATTCAATAGTCATTTCATAGCATAAGCTTTTAACTAGCATATGATAAAATCTCTTTCCAAGTTTTCCTCTTTTCCCCTTCTAATCTTCCTTCTTTCAAAACTACACAAAGTCCATCTTGTTCACATGAAAATAAGTCCTTATTTTAATCTTTCTTAAAATTTGTTTAGGTGACTGGGTGGAATACAACCAACCACTCACCTACATAAACTAACTAATTTCATTAGCTTTATCTTTTAAGTAAAAGATAGTAAACTTCATGATATTAATTAGTTTAGGGACCTTTTACCTTTAACAACACCATGCGTTTAGTAAAACCATTGGTGATAATAACCATGTGTGTTGTTCGTGAATCTTGTGTCATTTTCATGGTGAACATTAACCCTAATTTGGATATGCAATCTTGAAACCATTGTAATTATTAGTGGTTGTACTTGTAATGGATTGCCTTAAACCTAAAGGGACGTTGATTTTGTTGTAGCTTAACCTATTTATAAAGGGGTGAAAATGTGGTCCCCGAACATAATTGTCATTAAGGAAGCAATGCCAAGGGAATAAGTTCAGCTTTGTTTATTTCCAAGAAGAAGTACTATCGCTTGGGTGCGGATGAATTCAACCGAGCAAAAATTTGATGTCAAAATGTTAACTTTTTTGCAATTCTTGTTATATTTATCTATAAATAATATGGATATTGAAAAATCTAAAATGAATCAAACAAAATTCCAATATCAAAGTTTGGTTTGAATAAAAGATGTTAAATAACTTCATTCAATGATATTACTTTTATAAAGGGCCCCTTAATTTTCATAATACAATTTATCTCACCTTAATTTTTTACGGTAATAGGGTACTATTAGACACATCTAAAAAACACTCAAATTTTCATATATTTTTGATTTTGTGTTTATCAAAAATTAAGGTTTAAAAAAAAATCATGAGTCCTTTTCAACATGTAAATGTGATGCAATGTATATGTTGTTTAAAGAAAACTTGTAGTATATAACATCAAAAATTAAAGTCGAAAGTGTTAACATGTTTTGGTATGATTTGAAATTACGACAAATTTTCAAGACAAAACACAAAATCTGGCAAAATTTATGCACTTTCCACACATTTGATTATACAAAAAATGACATATTGGGGCGACTATAAATAAAAAATATAAAAAGTTTCAAAACATTTCATTTGAAAATTCCTCTTGAGGAAAACATGTTTTTTGAGAAAAAAGACTTCAAAAAGGACAATAGTCCTAAATGCAAAATAAACACATTGGTTCATTATATGTCGTTTAGACCCACTTACTAATTTATTACGACTATTCAATTAATAATAAAAAAATTATCACTACAAAAAAATTGTATTATGCAACCGTTCAATTTGGGATTATATGCGACTTATTGTCATTTGTAATATATTTTATCATTTTTACAACTATTCACCATCCTTTTAAATCTATTACTATTATTGTAATTATGATGCCATTAATTTGCAATTATTAAATTTTCCGTCCTTCCATGTTGACTAATTTTTTGAGCTTTTCATCCAAAAATAACCCTTTATGTTAAATTAATTACAAAAATAATGGTAACTTGGTTACCTCAATATGATGTACCTATACCTTTGATGTACATTATAATGTTTTGAAATATATATTTGGGTATATCTATAGATTATATTACATTCATAACATTAAGTATACATTTTCAATATATTGTAAATGGGTTAAGTAGACTAAATAAGTAGTTAACTTAATAGGTACATGAATAGGCAGGTAGGTAATAAATATGTACGTATGTAATTATGTTATGTTAATGGTTTTGCAAACAAATTTTACACATAATAAAATAAACTTATCAATTATCAATTATATACTTTATTTAATAGGTAATAAATATTATTAATTACACGTAAAATAATTTTAATTAGATTAATAAGTCCACTAATTTCAATTATTTGATAATTACTAATAATTAGTACTAAATCTTTCATTATATATTTTAATTTATTAGTGAATTTTAATTTCACCACAATTTAAACAAATTTTAATTTTCCAAAGGTTAGCCAAGTTCTAATGAAACTAATGTGTAACAAAGGTTTGGATGAAGTTTGGTTAATTTTTAGTAAAAACTTTGCCAAAGTTAACCAAATTGTAGTCTAATCAATGTTTAACCAACTTTTAATTTTGCAAAGGCTTAAACAAGGTTCAATCAAATTTTAATTTCAATTCTACAATCAAAGTTTGGCCAAAGTTTAGCCAATTTTTAGCCAATTTTTAGTTTAGTTAATTTTTAATTAAGTTTTTAATTTAACCAAAGTTTAGTCAAATTTTAACTGAGTTTTAAATAATGTTTAACCAACATTTAGAAAAACATTAACCAAATTTGAACAAAATGTTTAATCACAATTTTGTCAAGATTTAATTTAATCAATATTTAAGCAAATTTGAATTTAACCAATGTTTCATTTAACGAAGGTCAAATATGAGTTTAATCAATGTTTAGTCAAATATGAATTTATTTAAATTTTGGGTTTAATTAAGATTTAGCCCAGTTTGAATTTAATCAATGTTTAGTCAAAATATGAATTTAACCAAAGTTTTTGCCAAATTTGAATTTATCCAATGTTGAACCAAAATATGAATTTATGTAAGGTTTTGCCAAATTTGAGTTTAACTAATGTTTAACCAAAATATTAATTTAGTCACAGTTTTCTCAAATATGAATTAAATTATATTTAGTCAAAATTTAAGTTTTGCCAAATTTAAATTTAACTAATGTTTAACCAAAATATGAGTTTAACCAAAACTTGGGTTTTACTTTGAGGGATTTTGATGAGTGCGAGATTTGAAACAAACCCTAAGACACTTTAATGGCTGTGGGTTCAAAACACCCTAGAATCACTAGATAGTTGTCCATTCATCAGATTTCTTAGCATTAGAGAAGTTTGCCCTTTGATCATTTCTTTGAATTAGCTTTCACAATGGATTGCACCAGCAAACTTGGAAGTTGGAGCTCTTCAAAAGGACCGGGGCTTACCGCACGGTCACATTTTGATCATTCTACGCAACTAGGACAAGCCGCGTGACAACAACGATTATGACCTGATCGTGTGTGCCGAGCTTCCAGACAAATCCACCCACCCCGAACTTTACAACATTGTGACATCTCGCATGTTACATGGGCCCTGTGGGCCCATACATCCCTCATGTCCTTGCATGGTCAATGGGGCTTGTAGCAAGGGTTATCCCAAGACTTTCCAGCCTCAAACTGAGGACTCCATCGGCAGCTACCCAACTTATTGACGACGGGACGACGACAGGACCTTTACTCACCCCGCGTAAGTTGTTGTCTTGTGCATTTGACCATAAGTGTCTGTGTATGAGTCTGCTCTGGAAACTCATTTCTTCCATATTCAAATGCGTCCCAAACTTCACCTCAAACATGATGATGTGAAAAAAGGGCGAAGCCAAATGTGCAAGAAAGGGACGGCAAGGTGATTAACAATTTCTTGCTGTTGCCCCCTCCCCCTTGCAGTTCAAGCTTTGTCTTTGACAACTGTTGGGTCGTGCCGTACAACCCTTACCTGACCATGCGGTACTAGTGCCACATCAACGTTGAGGTTTGCAGCTCCATCACGACTGTGAAATACCTTTACAAGTATGTTTACAAGGGTCATGACCGTGCTTTGGCAGTGGTGCAGCCACAAGTTGGGGCTCTGCCGGCTGTAACACCTCAGGCGACTATAGGTGGGGCCGATGGGAACATTGTGCCTATCGCTCGGGATGAAGTCCAAACTTACCTCGATGGGCGATATGTTAGTGCCAGTGAAGCTTGCCATCGACTTTTTGCTTTTGACTTGCACGACATGCACCCCAATGTTTACCGATTAGCTGTTCATCTACCTAATGAATAGACCACTTACTTTCCAGAGGGGACCACGGTTGGGGAAGCCATGATGCGCAAGAATTCCACCACTTTGACTACGTGGTGTGACTTCAACCGAAAGGCCAAATCTGAATACGCGTCTACAGCCACTTTTGCTTGCAACAACAACGACCCTACACCGCCACTGCCTGTTGCGCTGAACACACTTTACCCTGATTATCCTGAAATCGCAGTGTGGAGCAAATCCAAAAAGGCGTGGCACCTCTGAAAAAGGGCAGTGGGGCGACGGGGTGCAGGCTGGAACAATCATGTCACATTGGGAACTGTGGGGCACATGTACTTTGTGTAACCCTCAGAGGTCGAACGTTATTATCTACGAGTTTTGCTTACCCACGTTGCAGGAGCCACATGCTTTGAGGACCTTAGAACTACCCATTGGCCCCACATGCCTACCATAGTTGTACACCTCACTTTTAAAGCTGCTTGCCTTACACGTGGCTTGCTGCAAGATGATGCTGAATGGGACTAGTGTCTTTCAGAAGCTACTGGTGTGCAACTGCCCAGAAGCTTGAGGCAGCTTTTTGCCAGCCTATTGATTTACAACAACGTCACCAATCCTGGGCAGTTGTGGGATAGGCATAAGGGAGCCCTTACGGAGGATTTCCTGTACCAAGCATGCCAGGTGAGTGGTCAAAATGCCTTCACAAAGAAAGTGTATATTGCAAGTTTGCCTTTCGTTGGGTTGTGATGGTATAAGTTGTGCTCTGCTGTCTTCTTTGAATTGTTGCCTAAAAACTTTTTTGCCCCCAAATGTGTCGCGCAGGTAACGACCAACCGGTAGCTGGACCAGCCCATCCTTGACCACGGCTTGCGAGAAGTGGAGCAGCTGTTGCAGGCCCAAGGGGGGAAAACCCTAAAGGATTTTGAGTTACCTATTCCTACACAGTTGGCTACCCTAGGGGACGCCGCTGCATTCGAAGAGAGGGCCAGGTATAATGTGACGCGGCAAGCTCAACAACTTGCTCGGGATGTGCCTTTGCTAAATTAGCACCAACGCTCCATTTACGACAATGTCATTGACGTGGTCCATGACCCCAAGCCGGTGGACAAAACCTTTTTTGTTGATGGGTTGGGAGGGGCTAGCAAGACTTTCCTCTATGGGTGCCTACTCAATAGGGTGCGCTGTACTGGTGACATAGCATTGTCGATGGCATCTTCTGGCATTGCAGCCTTATTTTTGGAGGGTGGTTGCATAGCTCACTCACATTTCAAAATTCCCATAGCAGGCCTTTATGGCTCCTCTACTTGCTATGTTCCCCTGAACAGTCCACAAGCGGCCTTAATTCGGGATGCATGCCTCATTGTGTGGGATGAAGCACCCATGGCCCACAAGCATGTATTTGAGGCTGTGAACCGCACGCTCCAACATGTTATGGGTGTTGTTGACCCTGCCTTAAAGGACATGCTTTTTGGGGGCAAGGTTGTTGTCATAGGAGGTGATTTTAGGCAGATATTGCCTGTGGTTCCGCGGGGCACGAGAGGCCAGATTGTGGATGCCAATCTCAAGAGGTCCACAGTCCTTTGGCACCGTGTTAAAGTGCGTCAGCTGCATGAAAACATGCGTGTTCAGAGGCTTTTGGCACAGGGCGGAACCAATGCCACGGCCGATGCCCAAAAACAGCAAGCTTGGGCAGACTACTTGCAGCGCATTGGGGATGGCACAGAGCAAGTCTTTGATGAGGTTGGGGAGGAGGCTATTTTGATCCCAGAAGACATGTGCTGCCAGGGTGACACCATTGATAGCCTGGTGAATGAAGTTTACGGCGACCTTGGCCGCTTCACAAACTCGTTGTCACGTAATGAGCACATCATTCAGAGGGCCATTTTAACTCCATTGAACGAGGACGTTGACAACATAAACATCGCAATCATGAATCGATTTGACCTCACCACACCTGACGGCCTACTAGCATAGCGCCGCACGTACCACAACGCTGATTCTATTGTGCAAGGTGAACAGAAAGAGGTTTACCCCACCGAGTTTTTAAACTCTCTCAACATGTTAGGGGTGCCCCCCCACACTTTGACCCTACAGGAAGGCTGCCCGGTGATTTTGATGTGGAATATACCGGACGGCCTTGCAAATGGCTCTCGGCTTATTGTGGTCAAGCTAATGCAACACATAATTGATGCTGAGATTGCCACAGGACCGGACAAGGGCAGGCGCATTTTTATTCCCTGCCTCAACATCACTCCCTCTGACACGGAAAGGATGCCTTTTACTCTCCGCCGGTGACAGTATCCGTTACGGCCCGCATTTGCCATGACTATCAACAAGGCACAGGGGCAAACATTGCAGACAGTGGGGGTGTACCTACCCAAGCCTGTTTTTTGCCATGGGCAACTTTATGTGGCTTTCTCTCGGTGTAGCTCACGGCGGGGCGTTTGGGTGCTGGTCCGGGGTGGCAGTAGGGCACCTTTGAATGGGGCCCCTGCTGGTGTTTATAGCAGAAATGTGGTTTACCGCGAGGTGCTACAGTGATTCTTCTTGTGGGTATGGGTTTCTTTGGAGTCTCAGGGGGGGGAGGGGGGGGGGAGTGAATTAATAGTCTGTCTGTGACAAGGCGTTCTATGTTTTAACACTATCGCAGAACTGGCATCAGTTGGTAATTGGGATCAGGTGATAGTTGGGAATTGGGATTAGGTTTTCTTTGTTACTTTACAATGGGGGGGGGGACTTCACAAATTTATAAAATCAATATATTTATAAATTTGTGATATCAAAAATTTGGTAATTTTTAAAAATTAGTTGACTTGGTTACCTTTCCCACGAAATGGACCTCTTCACCTATCTCCCCCCATTCAACACAACAACCCTCATTAAACCAATAACGTCCGCTGGAACCGTCTTGCACGCCAAATATCAAGGTCCTGAAACCCAGCCGGAAAGAGAGAGGTTGAACCCGGTGCATAATGCACCCGTCTGTCCGAGCCGGTTTTGCCATAGAAAATCTGTCCGTTCGTCCGTCCGACTGTCCGGATCGATTCTGCCGTAGAAAATGCAAGCATAATGCCCAATCTTCTGCTCTTCATTCTATTGCCCAATGTTCTGTTTGGTACACAAGCGCAAAGCAAAAAACCAGAACAAACCCAATGTTCTGTTTGGTACCCAAGCGCAAAGCAAAAAACCAGAGGAAGGAGAGGCTCCAACCTCTACTCTTTCCTGAAGAAAACCGTTCATCCGTCCGTCCGTCCGGGCCGGTTCTGCCATAGAAAATGCTAGCCGGTGGTCAGTTATAGGCTGGGCCGGTTCTGCCGTAGAAAATGCAAGCAGAACGCCCAATCACTCACCCACCCACCCACGGACTTAGTGAATCCGTCCGTCCGTCCGTCTGTCCGGGCCGGTTCTGCCATAGAAAATGCTAGCCGGTGGTCAGTTATAGACCGGGCCGGTTCTGCCGTAGAAAATGCAAGCAGAACGCCCAATCACTGACCCACCCACCCACGGACTTAGTGAATATATAAGATAAGATTAGCTTTCACAATGGATTGCACCAGCAAACTTGGAAGTTGGAGCTCTTCAAAAGGACTATGTGTAATGGGCACTTGCCGCATACATTGTATGCAGTTTAGATTCTGCTTGTCCAATGTACCCATGGCCCTTTCAGCAACCAATTTGCTTTCCTGCTGTGGAATGAATCCTTGTAATGAATGTATGTATGTCCATAATCCTTTGACGGTTCAGAGTTCTCATGTCATGTCTGCTGTTGCCGACAGAAAAAGGCATGTGATTCCGGTGGCGGCAATGCTGCTATGTGGGAGAAGAAAATGCTCTTGTTGATGGAGCTATGCTCACTCCCCAATGGCCTAACACTTATGGTTCTTACTCCTGATTCAGGTTATGAAGCTCCTACGAACAAGCAAAAGCACAAAGAGAGAGCCCTGAGTGAGAGAGAGAGAGAGAGAGAGAGAGAACAAATTGTTGACCAACAGAGAGATAGAGAAGAAGAGATCATGGACTGCAAGCTAATGAGAGAGAGAGGGAAATGAGGTTGGTCCTGAAGGTGTTCAGGAATCGGACAACAGAAGAGGAAGAAATGCAGTGTCAGTGAAGGCCACAATTAGATTCTGGTAGAAAAAGACGAAGAAGAAGGAGAGTCTCCTCCTCTCTTCCTACTCTTACAGTCGTAGTCCTTGCAGCTGAAAGGAAACAGGAGATCTGGTATTGGAAACCCTAATTTCTGAGGTATGGACTACTTTGAAGTTAGGCCCGCTTTACACTAAATAAGAGTCAGGGCCAAAAAATCTTGGGGCCAGCTTTGAGCATTTTTGGCCTATTTCTGTCTGCAATAACAAGGTTCATTCATTTTCTCTTCGTCCCATCTCCAGCATTTTTGTAATCACCATTCCCATGAAAAGGGTCTAATCTGATTGGGTGAAAAACATGGGTACCATGTACTGGCTGAAGAGAAAGGATCCTGTAGTCTCTGGTTAATTGTCAAGAAATGTGGAGAAAGATTTGCCATTCAACTTACAACTATCGTTCATATGCTACTGGCAGAGTGACCAATACACTGAATTGTGGTCATGGGTAGAGAGACTTGTCTGTCTGTAGTCTAGAATTGCCTTTCAGTCCACTGATATCTTTGCAGTAATGACCTTCCTGAGCTGCAAACTGTCTTTGTAACCGTACTGCCAGGGGTCGTATTATTGTACTCAAGCTCTATGATTGAAGCTTGAATTTGAACTTTTGGAACTTCTGAAGATTATCATTGTTTGAAGAATTCATCACAATGGAATGACACTGGAATTGTGTGTCTGTGGTTCTGGTCTGCCAGTGCAGGTGGTGTTGCAAATGGAGAATGTGAGAGCTTTGGTGTGTAAGGACTTAGTCCTCCTATTTGAAGCACCCAAACCTAGGTCTCTCATGTATCCTTTTTCATCCCTTCCACTCTTGCTTTGTCCTCCTGTTCTTTCCCCTTCCATTTAGGTTTCTTTTCAAGGTTCTTGTCAGGTTTTAGAGCTCCTGTGGACATGCAGAACATAGTTTCTTATTACCCTTGGTAAGGATCATACATTTGGTAGAGCTTTTTGAGCCTTGAATCTGTGTTTGCACAAATACCAATTTGAAGCAATTTTTTTTTGATGATGACCATGAATGGGTGGCAAGACATCAAAAAGGGAGTCTTTGGGGGAGGCACATCTTCACTAGGAAAAGCCCCCAGAAGAAGTCATGAAAAAGTAATGATCACATTGACTTGCTCCTTTTGGACTGTTTATTGTGCTGGGGCAAAACCCAGGGCATTTCTCATGGTGCTTGGGTATTCGGGAGAAGACAATCAAAGAGGTTTTTTTTTTAAAGGTCAAAGGTCAAACAGAACACTTCAAAAGTCTGAAAAAGCTTAATGATCCAGATTGGATTGAAATTCAGCCTTTGGAAGTTTGACAGAAGTGTTATCATGATCACAGGAAGTCAAGCTTGGTTTCATTTGAGGCTCCAGAATCAGTGTAGTTTCTCCTACATCTAGATCATTTCCTTCACAGCATTTCAGTTCAATCAAATGAGGGTTGTTGATTTCCAAAGACAGTGGTGTCATCTGGCTTCTATTGCACCATGGTAGAGCCAGTCAAAATGTTGCTCATGGGGTAATTGCTTGTTTGCGAGTGCAATACCATTAGAACCTCTGTTCTACAAAGAATTGTCCTCATCAGGGCAGAGGCCAGAAACACTGTAGGTTGCAAGTTGGGTCAGTATTGTGCTGACAAAATCAGTTTAGGGGGAAAAATGGGTAATGGGAATGTCTCATGAAATGCTGAGAATTGGTGGGGTGGGGAACAGGGCAAGGGAGATGTTTGTGGCATCAATGCCACATCAAGCAAGGGAGCCACTGGGGCATGTGTTTGATTCAATGCCATTTCACCTCAAGATGAGTGCTTCTGAAGGAGACCAGCAACTTCTTCCATCAAAGTGTTGAGAGGTGATTTTTCAGATATAAAGTTTGTTACATAATTTGGAAGTATGAACAAGATCTGATCAAGCTTCAGTGAGGTTAGCCCTATTAGGTTCCAGGGATTTGCTGGAGGCTTCATACACAGTTTGGGGACTGCCTGTACATTGATGGGTACAGTCTCAATTCTAAAAAAGTGGTGTATTGCAAGGCTGAAGGTGGTGGTTGAGAGAATGCTGGAGGAGCTGACCAAAGATGTCAACATGGGCAGGTACGTCTCTCTCCTTCTATCTTCTTGGAGCAGCAAGCGTCCTGTTTTCCTCCAAGAGTAACTTTGAGATTTGCAACTGTATGTTGAGAATATGGATATGCAGCTGTTCACTCCAGTTGCCCAAATTTCCCAGCAATCAGATTATTGGATTGTTTTGCAAAGGGGGAATTGGGATAGGCTGCAGAGACTGCTACCAATGAAGAGGGCACACACAGAAGTAGAGCATGATGTTCAAGTACACCCATGTTGCCATGGATCAGGTACCTTCTTCCATTGGGCATTCAAACTCTTGTTTCTTTCTTCAGATCGTGAGGAATCTGAGAAAGCTTTGGGAACAATGATGGTGGGTACAGGTTTTTAGCAGCTACAATTTGTTGCTTGGCACTGTGTCTTGAGAATGATTGCATGGCCTGCGGCTGATAACTCAACCCACAGAGAGTAAGGTTTCTACTTTGGGCAGAGAGATTGCATTCCAAATCTGTAATGCTATAAGCAGTGGCTGGGCAGATGAAGTATTACAGATGTAAGGTTCATCTGCAATATTGCAGTACTGGAGAGGGAGGCTCTCAAAATTAAATTTGCATCAAGCAATTGCAGATATGCTTCTTACAAACCAGTGTGAGGTGATGATGAACCTCAATTTCCAAATTTCCTGGGGGGGTTACTAAGTCCTTTGTTTTCCTGATATGGAGATGTATAAAATTGTGGACAAAGAGACATGGCCAATGACTGCTGAATATGCCTGACATGGTTCTAATTGGAGATGATACTTGAAGATGATGTAGAAACAGGATGAGCTCTGTAGGGGATTAGATAAGAGTGAATATAACATGATCTGCATGCATCTCCTCAGAGGTATGAGGATTTGATAGGGGCTGTTAGGCGGATGATTCTGGGGTGCTCTAGAGGAGCTCTGGAATCACATGGAAGCTGCTCAAGAGGTTGTATTCCACATTCAGCCATTTCCAGAGTCTGGCTTGTACAGGTTGCAATTGAAAGGATTTGTGTTGGGTTTGATCCCAGCTGCTTCACATTCCCAAACTTTCTCCATTTGCAAGGATTGTGGAAACCTGTTGGAATCCTTTACAACATATAGAGAATATTGCATCATTTGTATGCTTATGTGAGACACTAGCTTGTCTTCATACCAGGACTCAACAAATTGAATGACATTTTATTCCACATGGCACAGCTTGCCTGATGCATGCTGATTTTGAATGACTTTTATCTACAGGGCTGCTGTCGTTGTGAGTTTCTTTGGCATGAATCTTCCAAGGGTACATTAGTTCAGTTCAGGTTTCCCATTTGAACATCTATACAATCTCTGCACAGGGTGCTATTGATTATCCTTTGGAACTCTCAGAAGGAAAATTACTGATTACATATGGTTCATGTCAAACTTCAAAATGCAACAGTGCTGCAGATTACTGATCTTTGAAGACGGAAACTGGGGACTGTGGGTATGAAGAGCATCCAAGTCTTTTCTGGTAGATTGTGGGAGTAGTGACAGCCACATCATTGAGTCTAAGTGCTGGAGTTATATTCATCTGTCATGTATGGCCCAGAATTGCAGGTAAGTGACATGGCCAGGTGTGTCATAATTTTACCTCTTCCTTGTACATGCTAACTTCAGACTAGTCATCTTAGATCTCTCAAGTGTGCAGAAATCTTCTCTTACATAGTTTGGCTGTTTGTCAATTGTGACAGGGTTGTTGGCAGCCTCTGTTCAGATTTAGCACTCTTACTTTGCTCAGATATATGTCACTTTCAGCTCATTGTTGACTAACCAACAGTTTGTCTACGTGCAATATCTTGGTCTCTTGAAATTTCTCAAATATCTGGTTGACATCCACCATTGAATGATCTATTCTCGAAAATATACCATGATGGATATATTCTTATTGCATCCATGATAACAGTAGGTTTCTGCAAAGTGGTGTTGAAATCAGCTAGTCTGTGTAATTGCAAGACTTTGTGGGGCTAAATGATCTCTTGCACCATCTGGATGACATTGATGACATTTTTCAAGTTGTCATAGATGAAGGTCTGACTTCTCACCTTCCCTGTCAAGTTTTTAAGCCAAATTCTTGGAAGAAATGTGTCTTTCTAAGGTAACTGCAGGCTTTCTTTTGTCTGTGTTGAACAGGTGTTCAGCAGTTGCAGTGAAATAGATTGGAAAATCAGGCAGTCATGAAATAGATCAGAAATCAGAATTGTGCAGATATGTGCTTGGGCAAACATGTGGTTTCAAAGATTTCATGCCGAGTTTTCCCTTATTGCAGTGATTTTTCAAGTCTTTTTGTGCTCATAACCTCTACTCCCATGTTTGCATGGGCAACTTCCATGCAATGGTTTATGGGCCATGTATTTGATTAGAGGGCTTCGGTATGGTGTCGTCTATAGTTGAAGTTAAGGAAGTGACACGGGCTGAATTTCAATGGGTAGTCAAGATGTGGCTTTCTGCCCATTTCATAAGAGAAGTTTCTCCACTGCACTTCATCATGTTCAGTTCATTTTGCAGAGGTGAACAAAGATTATTAGTTCTGTTTCTCAATAAATATGGATTCTTGCTTTCCTCTCTGACTCTTACAACACTCCCCTTGCCCTTTGCTAAATCTACAGGTGATCTGGGTTGCTGAATATCTCAAAATATGAAAGCAATAAGTTTCTTGTCCTTCTCTGTAATGATTTTCCTGTGCAGAAGGAGCTCAGTCTCATGTTTCAATGTTTTGATCTAAACCACAATCAAGTTTTAGGGGTTGGTTTCTTTCCCACAGATTTATGTAGATCCACCTTTGGGGGTCTATTTATGCTTCATTTTTGGAGTTCTCATGTAAAGGCTCACCAGACATCTTTGTGTAATGCATTCAGACAAGCTATGTGGATATTCACTTAGTCTGGAAATGTTGATAAATTATCATGACTGTGAACTATATGATCTGTCTGTTATACTGTTGATGCAGCAGGCTCTTTGATTTCTGCATTTATCTTTACCTCAATGCTACCATCATCTGCAAGTGCTGAATCTTCTTCAGCAGTCACAGAGATTGCATCATCCTTATCATCCTGCTCCAAGGAGACTACTGGAATCTCAGATGCCAATTTTGTCTTATGGAGAACCTGAATGAGGCCTTTAAGTGCTGCAGTAGGATTTCGTTTGCTTTTTAGCAGGTGCTCACTAACATCTGCCGGCGTGATGGCCTTGTCCAATATTGCTTTCTCCACTTCAGGGAACAGATCATGCTTCTCTAGCCCCAAGTTATTATATGCTAGTACCTGGAAAGCTGTGAAAGTGCACCATGACAGGTGAATGTGCATGTCCATCCGACCTGACCGCAACAGGGCTGGATCCAGTTTCTCAATGTGGTTGGTTGTGAATATAATGATGCGTTCACTACCGCAACATGACCATAGCCCATCCGTGAAATTCAGCAGCCCTGATAGTGTAACTTGGCTTATCTGTGTCAGTTCAAAGTTCAAACCACAACACAATGGTCCTCAAATCAGCTCAGCTCATCAATGTTCCTAAACTGGAACTGTGTCCAAGTCTTCTTCACACAGGTATACTTCTTTCTTGAGACAGGGAGGTCACTCTTTGTATATTATATCAAAAACTAGAGATGAAAGGATATATTTTGGTATGCTAAAAAGTTTTCTATTAAAATTTAATATAATCTCAAAATCAATTCTAAGCACTCTATTTATATTTAAATGAATTATAAAATTCTTTTTTTTCAATTACTTGCACCTTATATCTTTTTGTAAGTTATTTGAAAAAAATTGGAAGTGAGTTCCCTTAGAAAATATATTCTTACACACCCTAAAGACTGAACAAGAACAGTGAGCAAAAGAAGGCATCATGAAATGAGAAATAGAAAAAGAGTAAAGTTGGAGAACACAGAAAATAAACACAAAACCAACATAAGAAGACACAGAGAAATGTTCTAATTTTTACCTCATCCTCTCTACCAGGTCTCTTGAAATCAGCATCTGGTTTTTTCTCTTTTGCCTCTTTTTTTTTGCGAGCTTTGGCCCGCTCTGAGAGATCAAGAGAGCAATCAATGTCTTCAATGACAATCACAGACCGGTCAGTGGTTTGGATAAGCAGTTTTCGCAGCTCTGAATTGGAGGCAACTTCCGTGAGCTCCACATCATAGATATCATAATGCAAGAAATTTGCAATGGCTGCAATCATGCTGGATTTCCCGGTTCCAGGTGGCCCATAGAGTAAGTAGCCTCTTTTCCATGCTTTTCCTGCTCTGCGATAAAACTCTTCTCCCTTGGTGAAGTCCAAAAGGTCCTCTTTGATCTCTGCTTTCAGCTCTGGATTCATGGCTAAAGTGTCAAATGTTGAAGGATGCTTAAACAGCACTGACTCCCACAATTTTTGCTGGTACCTGTGCCTACCAATCATGCTCACATAAGAACTAACTAATAATTTTGCAACCAAGATTATGAGTTCGAGCATGAAGATTATATGATATATTTGGTTAAATTTCCAGACTTTACAATTGACTATTTGAAATTTGGAAAATTGAAGAGAAACCTTGATTTGGGGGACCACCCAATGATCTAACAATAAATATCAATAATGTTTTGACCCATTAGATGATCCAAAAAATATTTGTGAGCAATGTTTTGCTTCAAATTCGGTAGAAAAAAATTTGGCCTTAACCACCAACTTTGAAAAAGTCCAGGATTAATAGGTTAATCCTAAATTAATGAAATACTTGTTGTATGAGTTGGAGCATGAGGATTACGGGTCAAATTTTTACATTATTAAATGATCCAACAAAGAGATGTTAACAATATTTTGCCTCCAAATCAGTAGAAAATTTGATCCTAGCCACACCAGGTTAAAAAATGATCAGAATTAACAGTTCAGGCCAAAGATAAATAAATACTTATTTTTTGAGTCGAAGGATGAGGTTTGTGTCCCAGTTTGAAGGAGAAAGAGGAGCAAAAAATTGGCTACATTTTATCCTCTCTCTTCTTAAGAATTCAGACAAATCTCAATCTTTTCTCAGAGCAAAGGAGAAAGAAATGGGTACAGTTTTTATCCTCGCTCTTCTGAAGAATTCAGTGAAATATCAATCTTTTGTCAGAGCAAAACAACAGAAAAGAGAGAGTGAGACAGAGAGGTTGGCTCCAGTGCTCTGGTAGTACCCGTTGTTCTTGACGTTGGTGTACAGGAGGCGGTCGCGTGTTTGATCCTTGACTTTCTTGGCAGTGGCGATAACGTGCTCCACATAAGGTTCCAGCACGCGGCTCTTGTGACTCTTTCGGATCTTGAGCGTGTATGTGCGTTTCTCGTCTTGGGGTGCATCGCCGGGCCAGCTGAAGTTGGTGCCTTGTCGTTGTGAGACGCGGTGAGTCCACCAGACGTTGACGCCCATGAACTGCTTCATAATGGACTCGTTGTGCGCCAACGAGAAAGTGTTTTGGGTAGCGTTTTTCGGTCGACACAAGCTCACATGCTGTGCGGCTAGAGCCGTAGACGAGCTCAAATACTCCTCGACATAATCATAGACATCATTTCCGCCTGCCCCGTAGAACTCAGGCACGTCAAGGAAAGCGTAAGGCGAGAAGTAGTTCACCAGGGATTTGACCCAAGTATCGAAAATCTGGGCATACTGGGGGGGAAGTATGTTGTGTATAAATGCAAACAAACCCGGAATTATTGCCAACAAAGTCCAAAACTCCATTCCTCCCATTGAGAATCAGAGTAAATTCTCTACAACAACTGCAGCTCAAGGGAAAACAAAAAACAAAACAAAAAAAACGCTTGTCTTCTGATGATGGTTCCGTAAAGCTCCCAACAACAAACAAGCTTCGGATTCTCTTCCCACCCGTGACCCAAAACCCAGTTCTTAGAGCTAAATTTCCCGAAATCAGCTCAACTCTCAAAGCTCTTAACCTCAAACGATCAGCACCTAACTCTTGTCCAATTCTCAAAGAACTCTCGACAAGTGTACAGATCTTGATCTGCCTTTTCCTCCTCACTCAACCCTAAACCCCTTTCCCGCAAATTCCGCCCCAACTCCCGCCAGAGCTCCATGCGAAATTTTATAGCAAGAGATGTAAGTAAGAGTTGCAATTTTATAACCATCAGAATTCCAATGGATCTGCGACTATCTTGCGCGTGGACGCCACCCTTTCTTCAGCAGCTTCGTAGCTCATCGTCGGTAAGATCTCAATATTAATTCGAAGATTTGAATTGGTTTTTTTTAAGTTTTTGTTTTTGGAAGCACAACAGCAGACTCGACCTGAAAAGCCGTTGGCAACTTCCAACCAACGTCAAGCGCAATTGGCAGAGAGGGCTGGCAGGAAAGTTTCACCTGCACACCACAGGGTTCGAAGTTTGAACCCAAGGTCTACCATTTGTTGAGGTCGCAGGCTGGGTCCCAGAATTGGCTATACCAATGAGCCATCATCCTTAGTGAAGCTTTATTTGTTGCCACAATTTTCGTAACCAGCTTCGTAGTTCATTGTCAGTAAGATCTCAAGCACAATTCTTCGTCTTCGTCACGTGCGAAGATTTTTTCGCCGCACAAAATTCGCGTCTGCGCCGGGACACTATAAAGAGACAAAGCGAGCTAGAGCATAGGAAGTGTTGAGCGTCGTCGAGACTGAAAGGCATATAGCGTATGTTCTTATCAACAGTCTTGTTTACAAACTTACCCAATATATTTACCATGTC
Source organism: Sphagnum contortum (assembly GCA_963920785.1). Taxonomy (NCBI): domain Eukaryota; kingdom Viridiplantae; phylum Streptophyta; class Sphagnopsida; order Sphagnales; family Sphagnaceae; genus Sphagnum; species Sphagnum contortum. The sequence continues at coordinate 7,610,199 of OY987294.1, read as the reverse complement.
AGCGTGGGTAAGTTTTGAGACCGCACTTCTACTTTGAAAACCCTTACCCGATGGGTTTACCGAGTTAGCGTCCGCACCTTTTACGTCGGGAGCTTTACAGTTTACCGACACTCAGCCCTTCCAGCCATAAAAAGTAAAAATGCAGTCTTAAATACCAATTGTTTCTAAATTCCAACTCTTTTTGGCTATTGGACTGTTTGTTAGTTTCTTTATTGGTATACTTTTTTTTAATTTCCCCTTAAGGAAAAAAAAACATTGAGGCTCCAATTGCAAACCTTGCACACAAAGACCACACCCTCAATCTTTTCTTTCTATCTTTTCAATTAACTATTCATTTAAAGTTCATTAATTAATTAATTCTCCGCTCTACATTCATGTTGCACATAATTTGTCAAATCCCTATACCATGATTAGGCACCCCTCCCCTCCCCCTTTTTTCCCCCATTTTTGTGACTTATCTTATGCGGAAATCAGCTTATGGATGATTTAGCCAGATTTGGCTATAATAAGTTATAAAAGTAAGTTATAATACAGTTACACATCCTTCTATATTTTGGCTACTACTGGAACTCAATACCTATAGAACCGGGCATTTTTATATTTCATTATATTTTTGAAATTTGGGGACTAAAAAGCCAGAAAACTTAAAACTTCACAATTTTGAAAAAAAACAATCGCCACTTGGAAAAAACTAGCCCCCAAAAAACATTCATGTAGGCACTCAAACACAAAAATGATTGAATTATAATATGAAAACATGGGTATTCAGCTAATGAATTAAGATTGACTTGTTTAAACTTTGATATCAAGTTATATAGCAAAGGATGCAAAAACAAGCAATAATAATTTTGGAGCCTTCCCTTTAATTTATGATATCCTTTTAAGAGTGCAAAACATAACATGTGAATATGATAGGTCCATTTTATTTCTGCTGTTAGTTCGTGTGTATAAAAAATTGAACCCATTGTTGCAAGGGAAATTGTTGTTGTCTTTATAGTGAGCAATTCAAAAGATACATCATTATATGATTTCATGGAAACTAATGAGGAGATGGTTTTATTAGTGGTCAAAGAACAATTGAACCATTATTGGATATTACGGAGAGTTGATGAGTGGAAAGACATTTTTACATTATGGAAAGTTTGTCAATTATAATTTTCTTATGTTGCTTTTGTGGTTCAATAGATTTTAGGGGTTGTTGGGTTGCAAATTGACATAGAAAGAATATTCAACATTGTAAGTATATGGACAAACATGCAATGTTCCCAATTGGGCATAGAAACCTTGAGATGCTCATGAACATCGGTTAAAATTGGTCAAACGATATGTAGATGAGTACAACATTAATGAAATAATTCATGGAAATGGAAGAAACCTTGACGAAGGAAAATGAAAAGTTTATTGTTAAGATTGGGATTTTGAAGGTGGATGATAAAACCATTAGACTTTAGGCTTCTTGTTTTTTTTTTTGTTATTTTTAGATTTGATGAAAAGGAAACAACTTGAAGGCAATTGATTGATGGAATGTGATTACAAGGGAGGTCATCAATTTTTTATGGTTGCTTTTGTTCAGCTTTACACTAACCTAAAAGTGAACCTTTGGAAATGATCATACAATGGAAGAAATGTAGAGTTTGAATGTTGTTGAAAAGGTTGAAAGATGAAGGAATGTAGAATGTGAATGTGAATCAAGGGAATATGGTAGCTCAAAGTGCATATGTGGGAAGGCATGACAATAAGATTTTGCAATCTTTGGGGAATTAGCACAAATTGGCATGTGACAGATTAATTTTGTCAAGATGAACTTTTTTTTTTCCTTTCAAAGTTGTGTGTTGGGGTTTTAGGAGTCACGTATCAATGATCAACTTGGTAGATGGAGATGTTGTCTAGAACCATTATGGTCTTCAAGTTGATGTTATTCCTTTAAACGTTGGTTCTTGGCTCCATTTTAGCCTTCAAAAGTTTATTCATGAGCACATTCATGAACATATTTTGAACACTCAAATCAATTTACAAATTATAGATTGCAATGTTTTCTCACAATAAAGTTTTCCATTGCTTGTAGCATTATGTTTCTAAACAAATGTGTGATTTTTTGCAAAAGTTGTATCACAAAAAAATGTTAAGACCATTAGATAGACTTTTAGCAACACACTATGCTGAGGTGATTTTGCTAATGTCCACCTAGTTCCAAATAAATAAAAAATACAAAATTGATCAAGTTTGTCCAAATTGGAACCTAATTGACAACTAATTGGAACATATCCCAACCTAACTACTAATTGACATGCCTAAACACTAGTTATAACAATGGTTTGACTTGACCATGATGTGGGAAGCACCTTAATTGAAAATCTCATATTTGTTATTGTAAAATTTATTCCCTACTTGTTTAAATATCATTATAATATGAAATTATATTACCTATTAATGTGCGCTCTTTCACCAAATCCCTTTTTTGAACAAAATGTAATATCTTCTTGAACAAAATGTAAGAAGTCTCTCTATTATATCTTTTGAAATTTTATATGGTCCCCATTCATCCGTTCACAACTTTATTTTCATAAGCTTCATATGTTGTGTTCAACAAAAAAAATTATTAGGCCTTAACCCTAGGGGGAAAACACTATAGCTTCCACACATTAATGGTGGATTTGCCACTAAGTTTGAGGTTGTTTACATTGAACTAATTCACATCAAAGTTTTTTTAATGTTCATACCAAGTTGCTTTCAGTTAGCATTTCTATTTTGTGAATTGTTAGGCATGGTGGGTAACGTGTTTCATATTGAATGTAAATTTCCAAAAAAAATGGTTTCAAATTAATGTTGTGCATTTATATGGTTTAGGACTTACTCTTCATGTAAGTGTATAACCATGATATGTACATGTCAAATTATGTAAGTCCTTAAAATCATTGAAGTGTAAATGTAAAACAAATGCAATTACACTTTTTACATGATCATATAAAAAATGTAAAAATGTGTAATTATTATTGTTGGGGTGTGTGGTCAAAATTTCAATTTTCTTTTTATGATGGGCCAACCAAAGTGGCCCACTGCAAAACAAATAAAAAATAAAATTAATAAAATTAAGCTTTGGGATTCACCATAACTAGTTAAACTAACTAATGTGAATCACAACCAATACCCACATTCTTCTAAAAGCCTAGGCCAAAAATGGTGATGGACAAAGCTAAGAATAGAAATTCTCCTCAAGCAATGAGACAAGGTAGCACACACCCAAGATATTCCCCAAATACAAACACATTTTGTCCCATATCCTTTGCCCAAACTTGTGCTCTTGTAGTATATATAGTCATGCTAAAGATTATCATTGCCCCAATATATGTGTTATAATTAAAATTTCTATTTGGGTAATATTAAATATATATTCTATGTTTCTTTTATGAAGGGCTAACAGAAGTGGCCCATTGTAATAAAACATTGAACTTTGTGATGTACAGACAACTCATGTATATGGCTTGCAAATATGTACAATCACTAAGTGTATATAATATATACACTTACACACCAAAAGACATGTACATGGTATTATGTAAGTGTATTTGACAAATCACTTACACTACCTATGTACAAGTGTAAATGTAAAATATATATAAAAACAAAGGCCCTAAAGTGTAATGAGTTGGGATCTGTAAGTGTAAAATGATTTACATTTACATGATTTTACATGGTGGGTATATCCCTATTTACATTCACACACACAACATTGGTTCAAACTTAGGACTAAACAATATTATGATTTTTTAATATACAAAAAATAATGAAAAGGAAAAAAATGAAATATTAGTAAAATTTAATTACAAATATAGACAACTGACCAATCAATACTACACAAAGTTGTAATATAATACTTCTCAAGTTAGATCATTTTTTCATCTTAGACCATCCTGATTTTTCTTTTCCATCCCCGCCCATCCTTTGGCTTGTGTTGGGAAGGTAATGATGCATTTTTGCCTTCATTGTTTATTTATGTCATTACCATTTTAATTTGGATTAATATTATCATGGTGGGAGTATTGTGGAGTAGGAGAAGGGAAGTTACAATCAAATGTGACAACATTATTTAATAAATTTGTTTTGAAAACACGGAAAACGCCAAAATTTGAGCTTTGTTCAACTTCAATTTTTCTTTAAAGGGGATTCAGCAAATTTGATCACAACAATATCCTCACTAGGTAGATGAACAATTATTTTTAGGTACCTATGGTAGACCTATAGAATGTTGACCAAAACCTTGTGATGTTCTCACACACGTTTGCGGTTCATATGTGACACAATTGTGAAGCCGCATATTAACGTCATTTTGATCATATATTTGTGAAGTTGTCCCACAGTTTGTGCCCTTGCTAATGTTTAGCCCACAACTAGTAAAGAGCGAAGGCAGCATAGAAAGTTTTGGCCACCAATAAGGTGAGCCAAGCATGTACCCCAAGGGCCCACTTTTTTTCTTTTGGGAAAGGTGGCGGCTATGTTGGATTTTTGTTGTTCACAAATGTGTTCACATCAAATTCTCAATGAGTTTTTAAAATGCCTACCAAGTTCCCAATGTGTTCCCAAACATGTTCCTGATAGCACCTCACTTTATCCCATAATATCCTTTGCCCTAAGTTCTACTTTTATAACCTATACAATTACCCCAAAAGGAGGAGACTACAATACAACTATTGGGGACTGTTCAAAGCGTTGTTAAATTTTTTTGTGATGCGCCAATCAAAGATGCCCATCACAAAAGTGAAAAAATATTTGGACTTTGGGGTCATTGATACGAGTCAAACTGTATGTATGTGGTTTCAAACCTGCCAATATTCCAATATTACATGCCAATTCAATGGTAAAATATCAAATTTTTCCATTTTTAAAAGTATTTTATCGTTGAATTGGCATGTACTATCGGTATGAATGCTATTTTACAGCACTTTGGGGACTGTGGTGGGCTGCCCTTTTCTTGCAGCCCACGTTTTGGTGGGCCCTACGTTCTTTGGAAGGGCGGTTTTTGGGCTGCCCTCCATTCGCTACCGATTTCCAAGTCTCCATAACCACGCACTTTCACAAAATCTCCCAAACAGTGATTTTTTTTTTTTCCAAAGCCTTTGTTTTTTTTTTTCTCCTTGGACAAATGTTTTTGGAAAAATGTGTCTTTTAATGTGTACAATTGTCACACCTGGTTTTCAACGGTTCCAGGTACCATAGAGCTAAACTTGTTAGGGTAATGTGGGATGGTTTAACCCCTAAATGTAATGTCAGGGTGGACCAATTTGGTCCATTTTAAAGTTTTTTTTTTTTTTTTTTTTTTTTGTTTCCTTGATGTTTAGGGGTTAATCTCTAAATGTTAGACAGACTCAACATGGGCTGCTTTTCAATTCACATTGTTCGTATGTTTAAGGCTTAATTGACCATGGAAGGCTAGAGTAACAACACATCCTAAAGTTGGTTAAGAAGCATCCATAAGAGGAAGGTGTTCTCATAGAGGCATTCGACAAAATATGGTGTATTCCCCACCATGTGATTTGTGCTAGGGATGAAAGAAGGGTTAGATGGTGCTACCAAATGCCCATTTGTGCTAGCTTTGTGTGGAAAATGTGGAGGGTTAAACATCTGCGAGGGTTTGTCCTGCATGTTCTGTTGTGTATTGGTTCCTCCTTGCAATGGTTTCTTTTGGAAAAATTGGTTTTGATTTGTGATTCTGGAAGCATCCACTCAGGCTCCTACCCCATTCCAAGCATTCTCAAAGCAAGGACAGTGATGGATGTGTAGGAGTTGCACAAGCAAGACCCTTGGTTTGGAGGAATGAAGCCGAATGGGGCAGAATTTGAGCATTACTGGTGGAGCGAAAAGCGGGGTACCCAGGCCCATGTGAGGGAACGGCAATAGGGGGAGCGGAAAGAAGCAAAAGGATGCCCTCCTCTTTAGTGTTTAGGTTTCCATCATTAAAGCTTGTGGCTGCAGGTTTGGAATTGTACAGGATCAGAATCTTCTTCTGTCAAGAAGGATAAAGTGTGGAGCAACGGAAGGAACTGCATATGCAAGGGTTGTGTGACAGAAAAACCATTGTTAGTCTCGCTTCAAGTGGTTGGGGTAGTGCTTGGAGATTTCAGGTTCTTGGTTTGAATTTGTGAGCTTTTGGTTTTTTTTCCAGGGTTGGGGCGGGGGGGGCCCTGGGGAGAGTGGTTTCTACCTCCTAGTTTTCATGTTTTTTTTTTCTTCTTTTTTCATGGGTGCTTTGCCCCTCCCCCAACTTGCCCCATGTTTATGATGTTTTTATCCCATCCTTCCCCTCCCTTTCTGCTGACTTCAACCCTTAATTTCCCTTCTCCCCCCTTTTTGGTGCAACTCTTTATGCCACTTTTTCCCTTGGCAACAAGAATGGGGCCCAGTGTGATATTCCTTGTTCCACATGTGGTGTTATTTTTGTTTTGTTTGGTGTCATGTTTCATCATCAATGACATTGTCAAGCTTTAAAGGCTTTTTTTTTAACTAGTTTTTTTAATTTTTCGTCTTCCCTTTTCATGTTTCATCTTCGTCTTATGGCTTGGGCTTGGGTGTTACAATTGGACCTGTAACTTGTTGTGTAACTTTTTTGCAATTACTTAATTATTTAGGTAATTGTTAAAAAAAGTAAGTGGTCATGGTGCATTATGTTGCAATTACTTAATTACTTAGGTAATTGTTAAAAGAGGTAAGTGGTCATGGTGCATTATGTCATATGCACCATGTGACTTTGATTCCTTGTAATTAAATGTGAAATCACATGGGGAACCATATGACATAATGGAATCAAAGTGGTCATGGTGCATTATGTCATATGCACCATGTGACTTTGATTCCTTGTAATTAAATGTGAAATCACATGGGGAACCATGTGATTTTGTTCCTTGTGATTAAATGTGGAATCACATGGGGAACCATGCGATTTTGTTCCTTGTGATTAAATGTGGAATCACATGGGGAACCATGCGATTTTGTTTCCTTTTGATTATTTGGGGAACCATGTGGTGGATAATTTTTAGGAAGTTTTTTGACTTGTTTCCTTTTGATCAGTATATAAAGGGGTGTTTGTGACCTTGAAAAACACCACCTTCCTTTGTAAAGAATCATGGTTTGAATACAAAGTTGTTATGGAAGTTTTGCTTTTGGAAAGACTTTTGGTTTTGATTGTTTTGGTGTTGAAAGTGTGTAGTTCATGGTAGAAGGATGATGAAGTTCATTACCTATGCATAGACACATGTTTTGGTGTTGATTGTGTGTGGGTTGTGGAAGGAGAATGATGAGGTTAACTACCCATGCATATACTTATGTTTTTGGTGTTGAAAGTGTGTAGTTCATGGTAGGAGATGATGAAGTTCATCACCTATGTATAGACACATGTTTTTGTGTTGATTGTGTGTAGACAAAAGGAGGGTGAGAAAGTAGATGTGCAACCAATAACATAGATCTCCATAGCTATGTAAGAAAATACATAGTTTTGGTCCTATACCCGTTCATGTCCTACAGACCCCCTTAGCGCCTTCCATTTGGGTCTTCTTCAACCTCATTTGTATTCACATATTCGTTTCATTTTGTGATGGGAAGTGATTACTTTTCATCGACCTTTGGATCGCTTTACTTGAAACCTATTTGACATTACAGTTTGGTATTTTTTTCTTTTTTCTCCTTCAATGGTGTTTTGTCTTCCCCAATCGAGGCGGCACAGCCAAGCACCCAGAAACTAGGGCCCGACTCCAATGGCTTTTGTTTAGAATTTGGAAGGAACTTCAAGGTGGAGCATTTTCTTCGGGCACAAGAGCTTGTTGTAGTTTTATTTTTGGACCAAGGTCCTTTGATGCCCATGTTTTTTTAGGATTTTTTTTATGTTTTGCCCCCCAACAACGGCTTGGGCAAAGCTTGGCTCTAGGGCATGTTGAAGAGTATGCTCATGTGGTGAAGGCCCTTGCCCCCCTACCTCAACTTTTGCTTTTTAAAAAACCATTTCAACTTTGTAAACTTTTCACCCTTCGATTTTGCCTTCCATGTGCCTTGATTCTTTGATGGACTTTTAATTGAACAAAGACCTAGAATTATCAACGAATTCTTTTAGGTCATCTTTCATGCACATGTCCCATCTTTTTGCAAAGGGGCTTTCTAACATGGTTTTCAAGCATCTTCGGGATGTTTTTGACCTTGAAGATTCTGCCAATGGTTTCATTCAACTTCACTAACTAAATTCCCATGTTGCCATGGATCATTTCGTAAGGTCCATTGCTTACGTCCTTGGTGCCTTTAGGTTTTTGGCTTTGGCCAAGCCTTTGGGTGGCAATACATCGCAATGGGTAAAATCTTTTACTAGTTGGTTAGCAAAGCTTTATGTTTTCAATTTCGAAATGCATTCTCTTCTCATTTGTTGTTTCATCAGTTTGGTGTGGTAATTAGGGATGGGTGTCAAGCACTAGTGCATGTTATTCCAAATATTTTAGATGTCCATCTTGATTAGTCGGTGCTACAAGTGGATGCGGTAAATGCATTTAATTCCATCTTGCGTAAGGCAATCTTCTAAAAGCTTCATGCACCAGGAGGCCAATTGTTTTTGTTCTTTCATTTTGTTTATTCTTTTTATGCCCAATAGTTGCCTTTGTTTTTTAGTCATCATTTCCCCAAGGGAGAGTTGTTTGTTATCCTTTCATTTGTGGGCACATGACAAGGTGACCCGCTTACCAGGCCTTTTTTTTCTCTTACTCATTTTTGTGCCTTGCGAGCCTCTTTTGTTGATTTTCTTTTGTGATTTTTCTTTTTGTCGGTACATGACATTCACTGCATCTTCATCCCTACTTCCCTTATTCCCTTCACTTTTGACCATTTTTCTTTTTAATTGGCCCGAGTGGGTTGGGTGAAAACATGAATAGGGGGACTAATTGGATTGTCACATTTGTAATTATTTTGAACTACATACAAATGTAAAATTTAAAGCCATATTCTAAATTAACATTATTAAATTATTAATTATTCATGTTGTCATAGACTTGGGAATCACCATAAAAATATTGGATGAATTCTAAAAAGATTATGGACTCATAATGGACTTTTGAAATGACAACATTATGTTTGTTAGACAAAAAAAATGAAAAATGTGGATTTAAAAAATACATCAAAGTAGTGTCAAATTTTTTTTTAAAAAAAAACACTATAAAATGAAGAATTGATTAGTGAAGTGCATTGAAATTATATATATATATATTCTTTTTAAATTTGTAAATTTTAAATGACATGATTATTATAAATTTTATCCTTGGTAGTCCATTTCACTTCTTTTTTTTTAATCGTTTGCATGGGTTTTTTGATCAATCACCTGTTTAAGGATATTCATAGGTTGGCTTATTAATATTTATGATTAAAAGCATAGGGGATAATTATAGGATTTATGCTTTGATAATTGTTAAAATTGCAAAAAAATCATTAATGCTAGATTATGGATTATGCCACTTTTGAAACACCTAACCACGTTTTTGCCTAGTTTAACTATCTAGCCCTGTAAATGCACTACTTGGTCCCTTGCAAATTTGCCCCTTAGTTTTTCCCCTCATGGTTTTTGTTATGCTCTCAACAACATTAAGGTTTAGAGGTCCCCTTTACTTCTATGTTGTTTTTCTTTTCCTTTTTACAAGACATTGTAAATGAAGGTGTTTACCATGCATATGTGTCTCCAAGGTTAAAGGATGTCTAAATTGCTTTTGGGATCCTATCTCAATACATTACAAGAAAACAAGGTTTTTTTCACCAAGAAAATTGGTCAAAAGGTACCCCAAATGGCCCTTGTCCAACTTGACCAAGGTGCCATCTTGGACAAGTCGTTTTGGATCCGGCCATTTTGACTAGGCTTTTTTTGTGGTCTTTTTGGTTGGTTATTTTTAATAGATTTTTTGATTAATTAACAATATTTTGACAACAACTATACATAATTTTATTTTAAAATAATAATATACTATATATGATCATATATATTTAGATTTATTTATTTAATTAATTTAACTACCTACATTACCTAATAATTATTGTACAAAATAAAATAACATAATTTACCTACCTACCTATGTTATTTAGCCTAGGCCCCTTTAAACTAAGTGGCCAAGGAGGTGGCCAACTTTAAACCTATTTGCCTAGGTAGCCAATGTTGTATGTGTGATGATTCAAACTATTCACTTCCACTTTAGGGAATCAAGTCCTTACCATTGGACTACACTTCAAAAGTTGATAACCTTTGTCATCATATTGTAATAAACTTGATTGAATTTTTTGTTTTAATGTACATATTGTAACATTCATCAATGAACTCCAATATGTTTTGAAGAAAAGGTTTGCAAAAGCTTGATCAAATTCATGTTTGGAGTGAAAGACATAATCAAAGTGCGCCGCAACTTGGAGGTTTGTGGGATTTTATCGCATTTGTGGTTAATGCGGGATCTAAACAAACCTAGTAAGATTTTTAACCTTATCACAACCTTAATCTTAGGCTTGTGACCAAGGTAAGGGCTTGCAAATGTGTGGGCCAAGAGTGACGCCCGGGAGTCACATTTCATGTTCCCGGGAGTGCAGGAAAGTGTGAGGGAATGAAACCCCACAATCCCAAGTGAACTCCCACTTTGGGAATTGGAATCCCAATGGACTTCCAAATATTCAGGGTGATTATAGGGGTCAAAACTCATTTGATTAATAAGTTCATTATACCATTGAAAAGCTCTTAGAACGTGGATGTCTAAAATGAGCTTGCATGACCCATTTGGTTCTTAAAATAGAAGTTATGGCCAAAAGAAAGGCCAAAAGTCAAATTGCCAATTTGACTCCAGACCACTAAAAGTCTATAATTGCCCTGATTTAGTTGCGTGAAGGTTGCGTGAAGGTTGCATGCTATATATTCTTGGAAAGATCTTGAAGAGGAATACAACTTTGTTTTAGACCTCGCCTCAATCAAAGTTTTGCACACAAAGTTATGGGCCTCCAAAGTTGTAGGAGTCCCCATTTTGGGAATTTCAGGACTCCCAACTTGTGAATCCCAAGACAAAATCACATTTGGGTGCTAACCCTATGGCTAGGCACAAAGAATATTATAAGGGGGAAGGTGGTAGCTTGCCCCAAGTCTGGGCCATGGTGAGTCTTGTTAGTCCTTGTTTGCTCATGGCTCGTTCGTGCACCAAAAATGTTCCAACTATGCACTAACCAACTTGTTGTTCGATTTGTGTAGGTCCATGTGAATAATTGACCCACTTGGCACTCGTCCTAATCCCATCCCGGTGTTTTAGCACTCCTTTCTACCCCCAAAATGTTACAAGCTAAGGAACATGCCTTAATTCCTTAGCCTTTTGTTATTTTCACCTTCGGACTCGCCGTGGAGTGTATCCAAAAATTTGGTGGTGCATCATTAGGTTTAGGTGTTATTATAGTATTAGAGTTAATAGGTTTAGTTCTAAAAAACCTTGAGACACTTGCCATTGGTTCCATAGTTGTTTCACATGTTTCAAGCTCCTACAATGTCTAAGCTCATGACATGGCACAATAAAAGTAGGAGTGTAAATAGAAAAGTCTGCCATGCTCCCAACAACAAAGCCTGGCAACACATTGATTCAACATAACTTGATTTTACAACTAAGCACAAGAATGTCAGACTAGGGTTAACCACATATGGAGTGAATCCATTTGGGAAAAAAAACAACTCTCATTTGACTTGGCCAATTTTAATTCTGAACTATAACCTTCTGCCTTAATTGGTGATGAAGAATTTTTTCTTGCTACTGTCACTTATAATATTGGGGCTTGATAGTGTCAAATCCAATAATTTTGACATCTTCTTAACTCTCGTGCTTGATGAACTATACAAATTATGGATATGGGTGCAAGGTCTTGATGTCATGCAACCTGTAGGTGGGTGATTGTTCACATTGAGGGTGATCCTAATGTGGACCATTCATAATTTTCCAGGCTATGGCATTGTTTCAGGTTGCCAACACCAAGGGTACAAGGCATGTCCTCCATGTGGACGTGCAATAGTTTGCCGGTGGTCAAAGGAGCTTGGGAAACCAATGTTTAAAAGGAGTCAACAATGGTTGTGAAGAAACCACCCATACTGACTGCACCCCAACATAAAACATTTTAATGGCAAAAAGGAGGTGCGACAGAGGCCATACACAACTACTACTACAAAGATAATATGACAAGCATGGAAGACTGAAAAATGGGTTGCAATAGGTAATACTTTCAACTTTGTTTACAATGTTTTATTCGGAGGTGCACGTGTTCCCATAGCCATCCAAATGGGGTGTTGTATAGATGAGCACCCCAACTAAAGGCCAATATTTGATACAAAGGCTACTATCACCAAAATGTTTGTGATTTCAATTAGTTTTAATTTTTTGACACCTTAATTTTAATCTAACTTGTTTATTCACTTGCAGCATTTATTGATTAGGCACACATTAGAAAATGAAAAAAAATCTTCAAATTTTGTCATTTAAGAAATGATGTTTTTTAGCAAGAAAAACCAATCACAATCATTTTTAAATTGCTTTTGATGATCACCATCCTTAATGTAAAGAACTTTTTTGCCTAAGGAAAAATAAATAGTAGATGGGGTGGGGTAGACCTATGTTTTGTAATTGGCAAATTTCTTTTTTAAGGTCATTTTTCTTTCATCCAATCCACTCATTCGATAAATTTTGTTAATGATTGGTTTCCAAATGTTTCCAAAATGCCAAGAAAATTATTTGTAGACTTGTAATTTATGATGTTCTTTCTAAGTCATTCAAATAAAACAATTAAGTAACAAAAAACACATTTCATGTGTTCAAGCTAAATCAAGTTAAACTTACCTCTGACAAAGATTTGTTGTTAAATGCATAGAATGCCCATGCTATAAGTGGCTTCTACCTTTCCAAAAGTTTCATTGATTTGCTAATGAAGACCACTACAATGCAACATTTATTTTTAAACATAATTTTTTTCTTATTATTGCAATAGTAAAAGAAATAAAAGCAAAACCATAATAATCAATCTCTTATGGAGACCTAGTGCCATAGAAAACTTGTTGAATCCAAATAGGATGTTGGTGTTAAAGAAAATGAATAGGGTTTTCATTAATATAAGCCCACACTTTAAGCTATTGTCTATTAACAATACCTTGCTCATAGACATTGCCCATTCAAGTGTTGTTGTAATGCACTAGGTTCTTATATTTTGCCCCATCCATTCAACAATGAAGTAGATGATCAAAACTATTTATTGGGAACCCTATGGCTTTATTTGCTTGGATTGTTGAAGGCTCCAACCACTCTTGGCTATGTTGGTTCACACATCTATGGGTAGATGTGAATTTCAATGGATAAACCACATTGGAGCCTATGCATGGCAACCTTTATCATAGGTGAACATTTGGCAACGAACTTCCCACTTTATTATAAATTTATATTTAATGATTTGGGTGAAAATCCTTTAAGGTGTACCAGATAGGACAAAAAAGACCTACTTTTTACTACAATCCCTTTTTACCTTATATTTTGATCCCCATAAAAAATAACAAATCTAAAGTTGTCAAAATTTTCAAAAGGACTAGATTTCAAAGCATTACAATTCAACATTCCATCATAATCATCCATAAATGTGTCTTTACATGGTAAAAAAGGATTGGGTGGAAAAGATAGGAAAGGGTCACGATGTGACAAGATTTTGGTACACCTTAAAGAATTTGGACCCATTTGTTTTTTGTGTTAATAAATACACAATGTAATAAATGTTTGCATTAATTTGGTTAATCTTATGTGTGCATCCGAATATATGTAGTTTTCAAGGATTGTCAAAATTGGCCACAAAATAGTGGTCAATTCAAGTCCAATTTTGTTAAACAATCAACAGGCTTGGGGATTTACCCATGGTTTTCAAGGTGCATGAATAACTTTATAGTTACAAACAAACCAAACATCAATTCAATGGGTTCAAGAAACCCACCGAAAGGTAAGTCCTCCATACATTTAATACATGACATTTCAATTTCTGTGCTAGTGTTTGTCACTAGTAAATTAGTCTTGATGTTTGTTTCCTTGAATTGAATTGTAGATGGGAGAATGACTAGCTTTTAAAAAAAACTTATCTTGAAATATATTTCATTTTTTAAAACATTAAAATGATTAATTGTAGTTCATGGCAATCTTTTTTGCTTTTAGTAAAGCCATTTGTTTACATGTGTTGCAATATAAGGCAAATGAAAACATCACGTACCCTAATGACCCAAGGAGGGAAGCCTTGTGGATTGGGCAATTTTGTGAAATTTGGTGGTGGAATTACTTTTCATCATAATAGACCAATGCTAGTGGATACTTTATCTATTGTAGTGAGTTCAAACTTGGTGGATATTGCTCCCTTGCCATTTCAAAATCTTGATGACAAGACGTTCCAGCGCAAACTATAGGAGATGTGATAGGATATATTATATTGTGGCCTTGGAAGTTGATAACATCACGTAAAAGGATATGACTTGCACATATTTTTCATGTTTTTCAACATTGTGTATGCAAACCTTAGTCTTTTAATGAAGACATGGCATTGTGCATCAACTAGTGCATTTATGATAATTATATATTTTTAAAGTGGTAGATCCAAAACATGTTATGTAAGATTTGCATAGTATTGTGATTTGTTTTAAGCCATTTTAATGTTAGGTTGTGTATATTTTAGTACTATCCAAATTGCCACATTTGGGTAGCATACATCCCATTACTTTACTAAACCTTAGTTATCTAGCATATTTAGTCTAGACTTGATTATTTTTACATCTTGTATGGTTAATTTGACATAAAAGGTTTGCTAGATAGATGCCACATGTAATTGGGTAAAGTCAAAACATATAAATAACTAGCATATTCAACTTGACATGTTAGCATATATTTGCTAGCAAATAAGACAAAAGAAGAAGACACGTGAATAAACATATCTAGCAACTGATTAAACAGACATGACATGTGTCATTCCACATCAGATACCATAGTTTTCAATCAAAATGTCAACTAGTAGTTTGTTACTTTTTAATCATTATAAACTAGTTAGTTATCAATACATGTCACCTAGCAATTTAGTACTTTTTAATCAAAATAAACAAGCTAACTATTAGTACATGTCATCTAGTAATCTATATATTTTTGTTAGAACAGATAAACTAACTATAAGTACACATCACCTAGTAATCTACTACTTTTTTGTCAAAACAGACAAACTAACTATCAATACACATCACCTAGAAATCTACTAATTTTGAGACAAAACAGATAAGCCACCTAGAAATCAATACATACTAGCTAATATTATGATAGTTTTCAATCAACATAGAATCCACATCACCTAACAATCTATTATTTTTCAATCAAGTCACATATGCCACATTAGTTAGCATAATGTCATTTTTCAGTTAAAATGGACATGATAGTATGGACTCTACTAATAATGTAGTCATGTACAAAATGACATAACTATTAATATATGTTGTCTTAAATGACTAATTGTTTTTTATTGCACAATCACATGTTTTTATTGTCTATTATGACTAAAATCCAATCATAAAAGACAACATATAAGACATGATTTATAGTAGTGAATTAAGTACCTCTAGGGTTTTAGAAGCATGAAAAGTACCATGTGATATTAAATTGACATTGGTTGTTCCCTTAGGAAAAAACTATTTAGTTAATAATTGAATTTTGTATTGATTGTTACCTTTGTGTTTACTCTCATATTCTATTAGGTCCCAATATTGAAAGTAAAGTTATGAGACAACCCCCTTTAACTTGGGTGCTTTACCATGTGCCATTTCTTGAACAACCTTATCCTATTCAAGGACATTAATCAAAGTGGCCAATTTCGTGTTTGTAAGTGGGGTCACTAACTTCTTATTCATCACCTCCATGAATTAACTAAGAAGTTCTTATAGTGTGAATGCCCTAATTTCTTCTCCTCCATGGACTTTGCAAGTTTCCATATTAAACAAGTATACCCTTAAAATTCCTTGTCAATAGCTAAAATCTCATCCATCTCCTTTGTACAAATATCATGTAGTGTTTTGAATATAGAGATGATAAAGGACTTTGCTTGTTAATTTTCTAATAGCAAAAAATAAAATCCTTACAAAATGAATTTTATGCTTCTAGAAGAATTTTGATTTAACATGATGGTCTTCTACCCATTTGTTATTGAAACACAATTAATAAAACAACCAAAAATGTTGGGTCTCATTGGAAATCTTGGGAACTTTAAAAAAATTATTTTATGTATTTAAATCTATCAGGTTTATAACTAAACAAAGTAATTAAAAAAAATTCTTAATGGGGCATTTTCATTATTGACTTCATGTCCTTGGCATGTCAAACCATGAGAAAATGTTGAAACAACCAATGTTTTTGTCTTTCAAAATAGATTATGAAAATTTTAGAATAATTAGCTTATCATAATGTTTTAAATGCTTTCAACATGATTCGTTCATAGCTTGTGCCATTACAAAGTTAATGATCCATACATGACTACAAAGCATGGATTGTGTATTTTTTTACTAACTTTAGTTATTTGTTTAATAACAATGGACAATGGACAAAAATGGTTACAATAAATAAAAAATTAATCATTTTGGACACAATTTTGACTAAATTAATTAGATTGAACATGAAAAAATGTGACTATTTGAAATGCCTAAGTTGATTGGGATGATTAATTGACATGCCAATATTAATATTAATATAAAAATTAATTATCAAATTATTTTAAAAATTTGAAAAGTAGTAATGATAATTGTAGTATATATTTTGAATAAAACTACAATATTATGTGAATTTAATTCTTTATAAAACTTGAAATTTTGATATATGTTTGATTTTTAAATAAAATTTATGTTTAATCTATGGTAAGATGAATTAAGGGGGAAAAAAAGGCAATTTGAATGTAATATATATAGGTTTGTGATCTTTTCAATAAAATTTTATTGATCCAACATGATATTGTTGTGTTGGTGCATTAGTCCATATTACGATTTATTTGCATATTATTAAGATTTTTACTTTCAGATTTTTTTTTAAAAATTATTTTTATTCATGTAGTCTTGTAATATTGTTGATTGAGGTGTATTTGTTAACATGTCTATGCTAAAATCTCCAATTATTATAGTAGGGTAGTTTGTAGGCATTTGTTTTAATGTAGTTTCTAAAATAAGAATGAAATAATTGTTTACATTTGTGGTAGTTTATAGATTGCAATGATGTATAATGCTTCTTATGCATTAATAAGTTCAGTTTGTGTGAATGTTTTGAATTCTTTGTTTCATTTAAACAAAGGATATGCAATGGTAACATAATTGGATTTGCTAAAATGTCTTTGAAATGTAAGCTCAAAGAACATGTGTTTAAAGATTGTATCACTATGAATTCCTTATGATAAGATTTTTAAAATGGAATTGTTAATTTGTATCATGCACTTGTTCTAAGATGAGACATTTATTTTTCTACAATAAAATCAATTTGGAAGTTTTTTTTTCAGACAATGGAGAGAGTAAATATAAGTTTTCTTTTCAATGAATTCAAGATAATGTTGTATATGCCCATTCATGTTTCGTTACACCATGAGGGTCAAAAGTAAGAGAATCAAATGTTAAACCTTGTGCATGATGTATGGTTCAATCAATAGTTAGTTGAATTGAAAGTTGAAGAAGGGTTATAACCTATTTCTATTTCTTTATTTTTTTGTATAATCAATGTCCATCTCAAGTGTAGGGAAATATTTATATGTTTGTGAGTGTTGGAATCCTGATATTATTTCCAATTTGGGGATTGTAAAAATTTATCCATATTAATGTTTTTGAACAAGTTTTTATATAACATTGAAAGGTGCCAATTGCACCATTTACAAGACCATCTAAAGTTAATCTCTAACACACAATTCTATTAACATATCTTTTTTGAGGAGTAGTTCATAATGAAACCATTCATTTGACTTGGGAACATTAATAATTTAAAATGACAAGGACAGTGTTTAAGTGGATATCTTATGCAACAAATTTGAATGTTTCATCAAGTGGTTTTTCAAATTTGTTTTTGTTATGTGCTATTGTTTTGGTATTCATGTAAAATAAATGTGCTAATGTATTATTGATGGGTGGTGGTTTTAATCATTTATTGATGAAATTTATGTCTTCAAAAGTGTGTGAAGAGATTCAAAACCTATTCAAAATGTTGATGAAATTTTTATTTTTTTTGTAGTACAAGAAATCACAACCTTTTTGATAAGGAATTTCAGTAAAAAAAACCCCTCATATGGTTTTTTGCCCCCATGTCCAACTTGACCAAAATGCCATTTTGGATAAGTCATTTTGGACTTGACCATTTTGATTAGGTCTTTTTGGTTGGTTTTTTTGATTGAACCATTGTGATAATAATATAATTTGGGCAGCATATATATATATAAAATTAAAATTTCATATGAAAATAATAATTAATTATTTATTTACCTACCAATCTTATGTCCTAAGCCTAGGCTAAGTTAGTTAGCTTAGCCACCTAGGCTAGACTAAGCCATTTAGGCTAGGCCAAGCCCCCTAAGCTAGGCCAACTAGTTTAGGCTAGGTGGTCTAGTAGGCTTTGCAACCTAGGCTACATAATTAGGTCATTTAAGTAGCCAAGGTAGCCTAGGTTGCAAGTGTGGGGACTTGAACTTCTCACCTTCACATTGAGGAGTCAAATCTTTAACCATTGCACCACCACCCCATAAGGTGATTTTCTTGGACAACATATTGTAATGAACATGATTTTGGACCAACATATTGTAATCAACTTCAATGAATTTTAAGCATAAGTTAAGTCATCAAATGAATATGGTTCATTTGATTAAGTGTCAAATCATAATGGTCAATTTGACTAAAGGTCAAATCAAGATATTCAATTTGATTAAATCCTATCCATTCAGTATGGCCATTTTGATGGACATTTGTCCATTTTGACCAAATCTTTGACTTGACACTTGGTAAAAAATGTCACTTTAGTCAAATGTATTAGTCAAATGTAACATCTATTTTTCATGCCCCAAACTTGTAGTCAAAATGGACACATTATTTGGTCATTGTGGACATTTTGGTCAAGTTGGCCTTTTGAAAGCCATGATTTTTTTATAATGGTTGCATAACTTGTTTTAATTCATAACATTTGATATTTTCAAGTAAGAAATTCAAGAATCTTGAATTGGTGGTATTTGATAAAAATCTCTTGTCATAAAAACATTAAGACCATAAATTGATTCTGAGTCTGTTTTATAATTCATAATTTATGATCAACAAATTTTAAGATTCTATTACTAACTAAAGATATTTCATCAATAAATAATAGTCGTAATTGATCATAATTTTTTGATTAAAGTGTGACATTTCTTAGTGTTTAGTGCTTTTAGTGTTGTATTTGTGATTGTAAATTGTTCCATTCATTAGCATATTCATTTGAAATATTGAAGTTATATATGAATTTTTGTTAATTTTTCAATATTGTTTTCTCATTTGTATAAGCATTTTTCCATAAAACATGTTGATAATTTAAATTGGTCTCTAGGCCCAAAAAAGGTGTAAATGACAATAAAAATTTTCTATAATAATTTAAAAAATCTTTGTGAAAATTAAATGTACTTTAATGAATAATTTGGTTTCGATTACATTTTAAATATGTTTCACATCATAAGTTACAACGAATTTTGTTAAAAATATGTCTTTTAATGTTTGAAATCTATTTTAATACTTTTCAATTAATGATTTGCAGTTCATTTTTGTTGAGGTCTAAGTAATTGATGTACTATTTTTGGTGAGATAATAATACAAAGTTCTATCTTGTTTTTCACATGTGTTTATAAATTGAAATGATCTTGTCAAATGATAAAATGGAATAAATAAATATATTTGTACTACCTATTGAATTGGCATTTGTTATGCATTTAAAAATGAATTTCTTAAATTTTTAGTTCATTTAGATGCTTCAATTTTTTCATGTTTACATTTGCTTAATATAAATTCCATTTATTGAGTCATAGATTTATCTACTTTTGTGAAATAAGAAGTGCAATAACTTGTAGTAACATAGGGATCTAAAATAAATTGTGGTCCTCCATGTATGTGTTAAATACACATGTCCTTCACATCAATGTCCATAATGTGAGTTTTTTTTCTAGTTTTAGGTTCACTATTTGTAACATTATATATATATATATATATATATATATATATAGTCACACAAGCACCTACACTCCAATGGGTTTGAATGCATGACCTCTCTTGAGGTCCTAAGGTCCCATAATGGGCATTATTGGTGAGACTTCTAAGGTCCATTGTCAATATTTTTGGTTGATTCATAAAAGAGAAGGCAACATAGAAAGGAAAAATAGAACAATGAAAAGTTGTCATTTTGAATGAAATTTCACACCATGCTTGATGAAATAGGAGATATGGATGAAAATGAACATTAATAGTAAAAGTTACCAAATGAATTTACACATATTTTATGGATTAAATGTAATTCCAAAAATGCATTCATCAATGAAAATTTATTTTTGGGATGAATTTGTTCTAATAAAAATATACTTTGTCATGCATGTGTTGTAAGTTTTCATTTGAATGAAATTTACCATACGGGTGGAAGTATGATTGGGTGGACCCATAAGGAATGTCATGGTAAGTTTGACTAGACTCATTGAACTTTGAAAAAATATAAGAAACACTTTAAAAAATGTTTTCATTAATTTTTTTTGTGAATACATTACCCATGTTCTATAGAATTTGAAACTATAATGATATCAATAATATTTTGAATTTTGATGTTCATAGTCATTATATTTGGAAAAGTTTCAAGAATGTCACAAGGGCCACAATCCTAGAACTTTTTGATTAGGAACACTTTTGAAACAAGTAGAAACTTTTGTATATATTTATATAATTTTCATAAATACTTATGATATTTTACTTGATTTTTTAATTTCATAGTTAATTGAGTAGTTGTAATTTAGGGAATTTAGTGCAAGAACATGATTCCTAAAGGGGCCACAACAATTAGGAATACAAAATCGTAATGATTTTCACCTATTTTTATTCCCAGAAAATTTCTAGGCCATATACTTTGAAATACAATGGATAAACATGAAAAAATAATAATCTATGGTTGTGCAAATATTTAAAGGAAAGGGCCCAAGAATATTATTTGGCCAATTTTTGTTCCTTACCATTCTTTGAGGGTGTTCTTAGTGGTGCCACCCAATCATACTTTCACCCATACATGCAAGGTAAATGGGGATAAATGAGAAAATTCATAAATGCATAATTCTTACATGCATGAAAAAAAGTATGTGATTGATATCCATGGATCTAAATGACCATCAAGATTCATGTCATCAAGTTTTTAAATATGTTTAATTGCATCCATTAACGAAAATCATCCATGAACATAATTTGATCCATGTGGTATGCCTTGTTAATGTCATTGAAATGATCAAGTTTCTTCCATGTGATTACCCCTTCCCAAATGTAAATGTCTTCCCCAAAAAAAAAATCCACTAGTTTGAAACACACACCAAAAACCAATCATTATGGTATTGAGACCATTGAAACATTAGGAGAACAACAATAGTGACAACAATGCCACATTACTTAATAATATTACCATCTCGGGGGGGACACTAGTAAAAAAAAGTTAAAAAATACATGAGTATAAATATATATTGGTTGTTGGGTAAAAATTGTAAGTTAATTAGTTAAAAGTAAGGTACATTTTATTCAAGTAATCAATTTAATTATAATACAAGGTATGTAATAATATGAAATAATGGATTATAATTAATATGAGGTGGCTTTATAATATATATATTAGAAAATTAGATAATAATAGGATGATTAAAAATAGGTTGGACAATTATTTAATAACCCCCTAAAAATGGTTGTTTAATGCATGTAGCCCCTAACTTTACACTAAGTTTCTTTTTAGGATTACCATTCATGATAGTAATAATTACTATTGCTTTTGAATTGCAAAACTTGAACTTGATGTGGGGTGAAATCCTGATCAAAGGAGCCAAGGGCACGAAGGTAAAAGTCCTTCTCCAACAATTGCACATGTCATTTTTGTGTTGGTTTATAACTTTTAAATTTTGTATTTTGGATACCCCATTTAACATTGCATTTTAAATATAAATACATTTTGATTACAAGTTGATTTTATATCATGTATATTATGCATTCATGCACTTTATCACATATATATGAATAATTTTTTGTTAAAACCACATTTTCAAAATCCATAATTTTCAAGGTCAAAAACACTTTTGAACCAAATATGCTCAAATGGGTTATAAAAGTAGGTAACAAGTAGTCCCCATATTGATTAGTGAATATTATGTTTCTTACTTTACATTAAAAGTTTGATGCATTTTGATATACTATGAAATAGTTGAAAGTCTATAAGTAAATTTTATTACATCATTGACTTGAAAATAGGATTTTATTTTTTTTCCAAGTACTTGCAACCTACTGTGTAAGTTGTTTTTTTTGCTTATATTTCAATGAATTTATTTAAACTTACTTTAAACATGTGATTTAAAAATATAATTGAGAAAAATAAAAAAATAGTCATATTAAACATTGAATTAAATAATATTTTTAAGTTCAATATATTAAGGCTTACTTGATGGCTATTTTCCATTTATGCTAGAAGGAACAAGAGTGGTCCATTTATCATGCTTGGACCCCTTAATAAAGCAAAAATCAAACTCAAAAAGAGCCAACCCTTAGGATCAACCTATATTTTGACTACCATAACTCTTTGAAACAAAAATCTAGGGGGTGAAATTTTTGAATGTAGACAAAGTTCATTTGATCAACGTTCAAACAAAAGATGATGAAGCTCTTTCATCCCGGCTGTTTCTTGTAGTTATGGAGATCACCTTTTAAACATGGAGCACAAATAATCCAAGGAGAATAAGTGTATGGAAAAGCACCACCCAAAACCCACAAACCCCACATCAATTGATTTGAATTCTTTCCATGTTCAGATCAGACTCATGGTGTCTTCATCATAGGGTTATATATCAACGGTTTGAAATTTGAAGAAACAAGTTATTCATTGAGCTGCACTGCAATTTGAAAATGGGTTTTGGAATCTACACATTTCTGAAAATCACAGAGTACATATTAGTTTCCAAAGTTGTTCCATTGTCATTCCCATGTAGTTACAATTGTCGTTCTATGGCATAGCATAATCACTCACCCAGGATCTTAATGTAATGGAATGGGCTTGCGGCTTGCTCCATGCCTGTTCCACAGTAAGAAGTCATGTATAGGTCTAGTGTGATCTTCATTGGTTTGTGTTGAAGCAACATAATGTGCTCCAGAAAAAGCTCACTCAAGCTTTGTGCTCAATTGC
Source organism: Sphagnum contortum (assembly GCA_963920785.1). NCBI lineage: Eukaryota > Viridiplantae > Streptophyta > Sphagnopsida > Sphagnales > Sphagnaceae > Sphagnum > Sphagnum contortum. The sequence goes on along the minus strand of OY987294.1, from coordinate 7,586,749 downwards.
AGCACACCAATAAAGCCAACCCATGAGAGAAGTACCAGTAGGAATCTCCTGTTGTCATTACCCAGCACAGGCATATATACCTTTAGAAAACAAAAAACCTAAGAGCCTTCTGATCTATGCGTCAAAAAATTGACAGTTGCAGCCTGATTGATCACATGCTCAATTTGTTTGCATTTGTTTGAAATTGGCAAATTGTAACACTTGAAGGAATCACTTAATTCAACTTAAGTGTACACCATAATTCATTGATGTCATGTTTCAGTGTCCATGAGATATTGAAATTTGTTAAACCCTAAACAAAATTCAACTTGCCAAGTGCTCAGTATGTGGGAAACATGAACCTGGTAAATCCTTATACACAAATCTTCATGTCTAGTGGGAGACTCAATATCTGTATCTGACAGCCAATATTATGAACTCATTGTGAGGTAATTTGGGGAATAATTCTTGTCTCCAAAAAACTGAAAAGCATGATGAATATTTGAATACATAGGAGCAACTCCCTGCCCTAACACATTAAGAAGAAGACTTATCGATGGATGGCAGCAGCGTTTCTTTTAAAGATTTTGTGATGTAGCCAAAGTGGCACTCCTCCAGAAAGTAATTTTGCCAAATTTGGCTGCATAATAGATATGAAGGTAGAAAAAAAACAGTATCCTTCTATATTCTTGGCTACCTTCTGGAAGTTGTCCTAAGGCTCTGGCTACTTGGAATTTTTAAAATTTTGAAACCAGGCGAATTTGGGTCATTTTTCCCATGAAAAATCCTTTGTATGGGTCGAAATCATATTTTTAAAAGCGTAATTTCGCCAGATTTCACCAGTTAAAGAAACACTGGATGGCAGGGCTCAAATTTAATTCAAAAAGTTTTAGAAATTTTTTTAGCATGGAATTATGTGCAAGCTTGATGAATGCAAGCTTAATGAACATCACATGACAAACATGTTGGATCAAGTGCAAGAGCAACTTCACTGACAGCAGTATGCTGGCATGTAAACAATAATTTGCATGAAATTCAAGCTTTGAATAGTGTGAAATCAAGTTTGAATACATAAATATGCACACAGGTACAGTACTCTTCAAGAAAGAAACGATTAAGGGTCAGTAAAGAACCATGATTGACTTTGATTCAATGGTCACAATGGTTGGTCCATGTGTTGGCATTTATTGATTCCTCATTCTACAGTCTCTAATATTTCATGTTCATGGGTGAGGATTGGAACACAAATTTGCACACTAATTTAAATGTGGTAGACACTCATAGAGGCCAGATACCAGGTGTGGGTGGACTGACTCCATGAAACATTTTGGAAATGCGGTTTGTAGTCAATCCCATGCTGTACCAAAGAGTTTTCCAAACAAGAGGATACAAACATGAAACCTATTTAATGAACACGTCAACCATTTAATGATGTAAACTTCATTCCAACATCCAACTTGAGTGTAGTTCAGCACATAAGAGTTTCATATTCTGTTCGACCCAGTTAGATAGAAAAGTTGTTTGAAGTACTGAAGGTGCTTTTCAAGAGATGGTGCTGTAGATGGAAAGCTGGAAGTAGTTTGAGGGATCAGATGCTTAACAAACAAAATATTTGGATTATCAAAAAGGCTGGTCAAGAGTTGAACTATCATCTGGCAAATTGCTCACATGATATTATTTTTAGTCATGTTGTGATCGTGGTCAATGAAATTCATTGAAGATAGTCTTCTTGTTTACAGGTCTGTGGAGGTAATATAGCACTGGGTTTGGACTTTTGAGTCTTAAGTATTGAACCTCACAATTGCCTGTGTCTGAATGTGCTTGGTATGGCTTACAATCCAGGCAAACCCTGGAGTCATTGGAGGATTGGAGAATTCTGAGATTAATATGAAGGTGAAAGTGAATGACTCTCCTCATTGCCATATTTGCTACCTAGGGTACCTCAAACTCACATTCATCAGGTGTTAGTTTGCCTCCACTTGTGCCAAATCCAGAAGATCAAGAGACTAATTTGAAGCAAATCAAGTCCTTGGGTCTAGGTTAGTGCTTGAAAAATCAAACCTTGACAAGACAAAAGGATTTGGACTGTGTTTGGACTGATCTATGTTTTTTTTCTGGGGAAATAATGTCTTGGGTCTAGATTAGTGCTTGAAAAAAGAAACGGAAATAAAAGAGAGTCTCATAATTGTGACAAACTGATCATGGTATTTGTTTGTATAACTGCCACTGAGCTCTTTTTAAACCTTTAACCAAGCAACAAGTGGAACCAAGGACCCAATTATAGGTCAAGTCATTTCCACTTCTGGGAGTCAAGAGTCGAGACTTAAGACCCATTTCTGTATGTTGGGCAGCCAAGCTAAAGGGTGGTCACCCCTTAATAGTGAGCAATGTGCATATTGTGAGTAATATGGAGATGCAATATCTCATGACATGGGAGTCAAATAATTATCGCAGTAAGAAACTCAACAGCTTTACAATCAGATTATGAAATGCTAAATGTTAAAATACAAATCGCAAGTTAATGCAAAGTCGAAATTGGACTCGAAGATCCTGATTTAGACTGACTATCATAATATATTCTTATTGTTATTAAGTAATCCACAAAACTTTGCAATTTTTACCATGGTGCCAATGTAGGTTCAGGTTAAGCCAAGGTGGGGTTGAAAGTTGAGAGCAGGCTTGTCCTCAAGGCTCTGAGATTGCCTGCTGCTCATCTTTGCTTGTTGTTGGCTTCTAATGGAAATGCAATCTTTGCAATATCTGATTGCTCACATTGCGTGCATGGCTTGGTTTACAACAAGGAAGTGGGTGAATTGCTGTTGGGTGGCAGCATCATCATCATGAGATCGCATTGGTGGCCAGTCCTATCGAGCAAGGACAAATTCATGCTCAAGTGAATGAGTGCGTAAAGGTCTTGTGACATAGGTGGGCCAGTGCCATGCCGCAAAAACAGACCCTTTTCGTGGGATATATGTATCTCCAAGTACACATGTACAACTACATATATACAACTTGGATACACAACATGGTATGTAAATTGAATGATCTATGCATGAAGTTTGGCTCTCGCTGGAAGGTTGAAACAATATATAACCAAGTTTTAGTGGTGGTGAGTGTGTGTATCCAAAGCTGCATTTTGAGTAATTTGGGGTTATTTGTTTGGTGTCACTCTTACATTGGATTTCTCGGCGAAACAAACATTCCAAACCCAGGCTTTTGGGTTACAAAACTACCACCTACTTGGGGCTTAGTTTAGGCTTTATTTGGGTGTTGTGGATGAGAAAGAAAGAAAATAAGGAAAAAAAGAGTCTGTCCCACAAACTACAGTGAGAATATTGAATTTGTACAATGCTTTTAACGGATGGGTTGTCCAACTGGAGGTCTCAAGTCTCAAGTTGGGGACCATTTGCTCTCTGCACCGTTACATGAAAATGTAACTGCAGCCTTGTTGTACTTGAGTATTGGTCTCTTTCTTATTCTTTTTTTGGGGTGCAAGTTTTATGGGAGTCTCTTCACTTAACTTTGATAAGGATTAATCTTGCCTTTTAAGTATAGATACCCTAAGTGCATCTGGAATTCAACTTTGAGGCGTGAAAATTTTGTTTTTGGTCATTCTTTGAAGGAAGAAAATGATATTGATACTCATGCAGTAGATGTTCCTAATACCCCTGGGGGCGAGATAGGGTATCCAACCAGCATTGCATCTGCCTGGATACATAACCTCACGCCCCTGATTTCTATTTTTCTTCAGTTTTTATAACCCCTTTACTAACTTGGAGGGTAACTGTTTTATGTCCTGGACCCATGACCAGGTTTAAATGTTTTGGGCTGGTAAAAGACAAAAGTATGCTTGGAAATAATGAATTAAGTGCAATCTAATAACCCCTCTAAAATTGGGCCTTGGAAATGAGAAAATTTTGTTATTGGTAAAGGCAAAAGTTATAAATCTAATAACAAAAGGAATTTGATAATTCATCTATGTCCCATGAACACATGGATGAATGCCTTGATATGGATGGGAAAGGCCTCCACTTTGACAATTGACAAACCCTATTTATACCTTTTGGAAAGGGTATCTGGAGACCTGCTTATACCTGACTAGTACAGACTCTAAAACAATTTCATTGGTACAGGGACCAGGCTTCTATATTAAAGCCATTAAACATTAGTTTCAATTTACATTTTAATAAACTGTAAATAACCTATATACTTGTGTAGATCTTATGTGTTCCAAGGCAGCCATGAGCTTGTTTGTGAAACAAGCAATATTTTGCCAGCACAATTCACGATGAAAAACAAGGTTTTTCCAAGTTTTGCTCCCAAAAAATCACAAAATAGTGAAAATTTACCACTCAAAAAAAAATCAGCAATTAGCATTTTCCATCAAATATTGTATAGGCATGATTACAACACAAGTGAACTGTTGGAAAGTGATAATCGCTTCATTGATGTTTTGATTATTCCCCTCATATTCACATTTCCCATGAGTGGTTTCATATTTTTGACTAGCTAAAAACATGTTTCAAATTTTGAAACAATTGAATAACATATTGCCTATTCTTGCACAAATTTTTATTTTTTTGATATTATTTTGGATGTAATTCTTAGATGCTCAATATTATACAAGATATTTTAACAAATATACTGACATTAGATAATTTGAATTCAATCACTCAAAAATGGACTAAAGTTGTTGAATTTTTTTCTTTTAATTTGTTGTTTAAGTTTACTCTAAAAATATAAAAAGAAAATCCTTGTGAAGGATTTGAATTTTTTTAAGGTGTACCAAGAATGTGTCGCAACATCACATTTTTATTATTCCCTTCCTAGTCTTGTTTCACTACACATCTGAACACAAAATGGATGATATTGATGGCTTTAGATATGTGGTGGTTAATATATTTGACATATTAGACTCTTTGACAATGAATGGGGATCAAAATTTAAAACTCCAATAAATATTCTTTCTTTTTTGTATTGAATACATGTTTTAAAAAAATCATCTTGAAATATTATTACAAATTGTAAGATGCCAAATTTTCAAATTCTTTACCAATAATATTTTCAAAAGTTTGAGCAATATTTCGCAACATTTCATTTACTACTAGTGTGGACGTGACATCAAACACATACTGTAATATTGATGGATTTTGAAAGGGAAAACGACTTCTTTAGCCTAAGTATAAAATTAATTTTAACTAAATTTTTAACATTTGATTTTATTGTAATTTCAATGATTAAAAAAAAAATCAAATTTCAATATCTCCTGCACCTGAGGTTTAAGAATATGAGATCATGTCCCTGAAACCCTAAGTCGTGGAAGGGTTCAACTTCAATCTCTCTTAAGGGAATATTGAAAAATGTTTGATGATAGGTATGTGCTTGGTGATGGGTGGTTTTACCCTAAGGCACTCTTGGTACACTAGAAAAAAACACAGTGGATTTTAGAAGTAATTGAGCCATTCACGAGTCCATCCATGAGATGGATACACAACCCTTTCTCTTCCGTTGAATGCGAATGGATGACAACTGTAATTTTATTGTTATTTCTTTGATTTTCAAAATGAAGAATTCCTATGGATGACAAGAGATGATTACATCCAATAGTCATCTAATTTTGGTAAGAATATGAAATGAGTGAAGGGGTCAATCAATAAGAGAAGAAATAGCAAGCAAAGTGTTCCGAGATATTGAATTTTGACCCAGTTATCAACCAGGGTCTGGGACAGGATATGAAATCCCCAACCTATCATTGGGTCCAAAATTAACTAAGATCCGGCTAAGACCCTGCCAAACCCACAAGGTATAAGTTTCTAGAGACTTGACAAGAACTTATTTCTTTGTACAAAAAAACACCTCACCTATATCCTTTTGTGTACGTGTAGGATTCATCCAAGTAGGTTATTCATTATTTTCTCTTACACAATTTTTTTCATCCAAATAGGTTAAGTCTTTAGTTTGGAATAATGTAGATGAATCACTTATCACATATGATGTTTGGCTTGGTAATTGTGAAAGCAAAGGACTCAGAATGAAGAGAATAAAAATTATGGTGCAAGTTTTATGCACAAAAAAAGCTTACCTTGAAAGTGTATAGGGTGGTTTTTCAAATAGGGCACAGCAAAAGCTAATCCTTATGGGTAAAAAGTGGGTATTACTTTTTTAAAAACCATAAAGTTTGGTAAACAAGGCAGTGTTTCTTATCTTTCAATTTTGTGATGTTGCTCAAGCGGTGGTCATCCATAAGAATAAATAGCCAAATATGGCAACTTCAAAATATGAAAGTAGAAAAGTTGTAAGCAATTGTACCAAAATTTGGCTCTGTCTTTTCCAAAAAAATCAGGGAATTTTTTTATTATCATTTGGCAATTTTTTTTCAAAAGCATTCGCCAGGTCAAGCAAGTAGCCTGGATATAAAAGGATTTTTTTAAAATTACTTTCATAGCTGGTCTATGGCCAAATGTGGCTAAATCTCCTTGTGGAGGATCACCAATGTGGCAACATCACAAAATTGAAAAAACAAGAAACACTGGTGAGTGCACTAGCCTCTAGGACAAGACCCATTTGAGAAAAGAGGACACTCCTTCCATTGCTTATCTTCTTATCTGCATTTCCATTCTAATTTCTGACTTGATTTGCTGCACATGTCTGACAACAACAGCTTATTCTTCCATTCAAGAGACCTTGGGTTGAGCAGACTCAAACACAGGCATAGGTTTTCATCATGACTTTGGAGGCGTAGCCATGTGGTGGGTGCATAGAGTCATAAAGCAATTGGAGACATTTTCTTAGTTTATTATTTGGAGACTGGGTTTAGAATTCACCCTAAACCACCCATTTTTAGCTGAGTTAGTCTTGGTATTTAAAGCTCCTAGTTAAATTATTTTATTTTCAAAAAAAAAATTGGTAATTTTTCCTCCCTCTTTTCATATTAACCTACCTAATTACCTATCTTCTATTATCTATCTATTAACTATCAACCTACAACTTATTAGTTACCAACTACCTACCAACCAATTACCAATCTACCTATCTATTGACTGCCTACTAACTACCAACCTACTACCCCTATTAATTATCTACCTACTTACAAGAACCTACTTAGACCTTTTTACTCATTACCAAACTATCAACCTATTAACCCCCTAAATTAAACCTATCATTGCCACATGTGGGTATTGCAAAAACCTTGGCATCCTTCACTTCACTAATCTTTTAATGTTTGGATGACAATATAAGTTGACCTTGAATGTAATTATTGGACAAAAATATATTGCAATACCTACATTTGAGGTATATTACAAAACTATCAACCACCATTTAAGCAAGAGCTCAAATGAAAGATGAATAATAAAATGCAATAGCTTCATGTTGCTGGAAACTATAATTGTAAATAGCAAAATGTTTTAAATGATTGTAATGCTTTCATGTAATACTAAAAACTTAAATCAACAATGGGGAAATGGCTGAGTAAGATTAATATTCTCATTGTTAAGTCATTTTCTTAAGATTTTTAAAATTATTTTAAAGGACTTTTTTCTAGTTATTTATTTATTATTTATATTTTTCTTTTAAAAAAAGTTTCTCCATCTTTAATTCTTCTTCTTCTTTCATTAGATTCAATATATGTCATCTAAATGCAAAAATGAAAGTGAATGTTGTAGTACTCATCATTATAACACAAATTCTCCTTGAATCTTAATGCAATTTATTACATGTGAAAGTTTGTGGAGATGAATTGAAACCTAACAAGGAATAATGAAAAGATGTAACACATGGATGCTATGTATCAAAATGAATGAAAATTTATTGGCCTCATTGATGTTGAAAATATTAAATATTTTAAAATGCAAGCCAAAATATTAAAAATTCTAAATGTCAATATTTATTTCAATAAATTAATAAATTAAAGTATTATTCAATCCCATTGCCAAATTGGTTAAGGTATTACAATATTTACCTTTTCTCAAGTTTAACCCCTATTTAGGTTGAACCTCCCTCAAGGTCTAAAAAGAGTCTCAACTAGTAGAATTTGTTTCAAGCTTCAAATTCTCTGCTAATCTATCATTTTAGGGTACTTGACCTTAGGATCTCGTAGCACATTATTATGCAAATCTCATACAATCATTGCACACACTTATATGGTTCTCTATAACTATTGTGAATTGATTAAAACTTTTCACAAATTTGAGCAAAGTCATTCCTAGACATTCACAAATTTTCATCACACAAGGGTCCATACTTTTCAAGTTGTTGAAAATGGTAGAATCAGTCACCACTTCTAATTCGGATATTGCTACCTACCTATGCTACATAACAGCGATTGCATGCTAGTTTATGACTTATGGACCTTAAGATAGGGAATGCGCTTAAGGGAATGTATGTTGAATCCACCCTTGTTTCCAATAAAGCTTCAAAATGGTTTTACAACATCCCAATGGGTGCTCCTAGCAGTTTCCTTGCCTTCAACATTCGATAACAACCTGATTATGAAATAATGAAAAGGCTATGGTTGTGCCAAGCTATGGCTTATTGGTGTTTGTCCAATAAGAATCAGCATCCCAAGAAAATGACCTTTGGACCAAGGAAAATGCTAGTGAGTTCAAATTTACTTCAAATTTTTTTGTGGCTTGAAATTGGGTGTGAAACCACTTGAATACTCTTATAGTTTGAATTATAAATAACATTAGTGTCACATATGTAAACTCATTATCCAACTAATTTCTCCTTCCAAAACTAGTTTTTGTAATTTAGTTGAATTTTTTATGAGAAATATAACTCAAAATTAAAAAAACTAGAAAGTGGGCAAAGTTGAACTAACAATAGCTCCTATACATTAGGTCCAAAAACTTTGAAATCAACAACATTAAATCTGACTCATTGTGCAGTTTCCAACAATAGCTAGGACACACCCCAATTTCCATAAAAAGAATAGTTTTGATTTTATTGAATTTTCAATTAAAGAATTATTCAGTATGCAATAATTGAACCTCCATTGTAGGTCTCAAAACCACCTAGATGCACCCTACTCTTCAAGGGCAATCTGATGGTACCAAGAGTGTGGTAGAAGGCCACATGGTTTTGGAGACATCAAAGTGACAAACAAACATAAGATACATTGAAACAAACAAAACAACCAAAGAAACTTCCTTAATAGCCCAGGGTCCATTGAGGAAATTGATAAAAGCATATGTGTGAACAATCACATGTAAATACAAGTAAATTTAAGCTCTCCTAGCATTTTCCTTCATCTAGAGATCGTTTTCTTTGGATACTAGATTATTATTGGATGAACATGAATGGGTCATGGGTTAGCACAAGCATGGCCTTTTTGCTATTCCATACTGGGCTAGGACTGATTCTAAGAGCAAAGGTGGTCATGGTGAATCAACACCCACCAGTGCACCATGAAAGATGAGTGGCAAATGGTCAAGAAATAGTTCTGTTCAGTTTCCGTTCACTAGTTAACGATAACTGCAAGTAGGTAGTAAAAGCTACCATTACTTATGTTTAAACCAGCCAATTATGTAATAGTCACCTATTTTCTTTACGTACCTACCTGTGTATAGGACCTACTTCTTACCGCAACTGAGTTGTAAGGGACATCCATTGGATCATGTGCTGATGGGTGCTGGTTCACCCTCGCCAATTATCAAACCCAATGAGACCAAGCTCGCCTCATGGCTTGCTGGGCCAGAATCAGCACTACCCATTGCATGGCCCCATTTTTGTCAATGTTATCATTCGAGTAAGCATCCCCTGGGAGAGGTTTCTCAATAGTGATGGGGATTAACTTAGTCCAGAATCAATCATTTCATACAGCCTCTTTGAACATTGACTTTTTATACCTCACTATTTGCAGAGGTTTGAACCCCAAAGAAAAAATCCTTCATCATGTGATTGGTAAGTACCTAATGTAGGGTGGGGAGGAGATGGGATGGGAGCGGGGGTCTGCTGTGCATGGGGGTTTAGGGTTTAGGGTTTAGGGTTTGATCTCAAAGTCTGATTTATGCAGAGGTTGGAAAGTTAGACACTTCTTTTGTGAAGCAGTCATAAATGTGGAGAAGACTTGTGACTGGACATTTGTGATGGGGCTCAGTTGGAGTTTCTTTTGAAGGGTTTGAATGGTTTTTGCCTTGCACCGTGGAGAATTTCAAAATGATGAGTTAGAAGCATATTACACATACTTTGCACCCAAAAAAGCATTTTCCATTATTGAAATATTCGTTGCACACTTTTCTTACGCAAATGTTTTGAGAAACATTGTGGTTTTTTGTAAGCCACATGTGGAACAAAATGCTTGGTCATCATTTTAACATATGAATCAAGAACAATGATTACCACCATTGATGGGAGAATGTCTCCGAACCTAAAAACTCCAAAACAAAAAAATTATGAACAAAGACAAATAAAATATTGTTTTTTTCTATAAATTTGAAGAAATGAACTAAATGTGAGACAAATTGAAGGAAAGATAGATGATGCTATCTACATGTAGAATTATGTTGCCAGTTGATATTTCCGTAGATGTTGAATATAATCTGCATTTCATGACAACCATTAAGCAATGAAAAATGCATTGCAATATGCATATAAATTGATTTAGATAAAGAAAAAACAATGAAAAAGGAAAATAATTTTTAAATAGAGATTTCCATATAAGAAGAAAAGTGTTTTTGAACCTAACATTAAGATCCATCAATTTTGCATTCTTCTCCATCTTCCCCTGCTAAGGACATAGTCCATGTCATCAAAGTCAATTCGACATTATGATGCTTGCAACAATGTACCCATCAAAGTCTGCAACTTAAAGTGAGAGAGTAAATTGTTTTTATTGCACTTTGCAATGGAAATTGTTTCTCAAATACATGTGCTTAACAATCTTGTGCAGGTATCAAAATCTCCATGATAACCACCCAAGTTTTCAAGTCAGGTCTTAGTTTGGAAACTGGAGGTTTTCGCATCATATGATAGCCACCAAGCTGAAAAAGAGAGGGATCTTTGGCAATGGCGAACAGACACCTTAAGAATTGGCTAGCATCGTACCAGCCTTGACTTTTAAGCCCACCCACAGGGTAAAAACTTAAACACCAAGTCTAGTCCTTATGGTTAGGGGTATAGGGTCTAGGCCTACTAGGGTTAAGTTTTGATTTAGGGTTAGGATCTTTGGTGGTTGTTAATAAGTGAATTGCACTGTTTTTTCTAGGAAACTTCTTGATGTACCTTAAGTGGCGATCATCCATAGGAAGATGTAGCCAAATCTGGCTCTAACCTAATTATGAAGTACAAATTCCTTAAACAACCTTCTATACTCATGTTCACACACTGGAAACCCTAAATAGAAATTTAGACGGTTTTCAATTTATTTTTCTCACTTATGAGGATTGAAACCTTCCAAAATCACTTCATTTTCAATTTTTTAATTTTCTATTTCACTTTTTGTTGAACATTCACCAATAAAGGTGCCTCTCTACTCTTTGCATCCTTCTCTTGATGTTAAGGAGAATGCCAGCTATAGCAGAAGGTTTTTGCCAACCTTAAATTGTAATGAAAATGAGGTGGTCCAGTGCGTGTGCAAGTTCTGATTCCATGGTATGACTTGTTACCAATTTGTAGTTATCTTGCTCTAAGTGTCGAACATGGATTCAATTCATGTCAAGCAGGAACCAGGGTTATGGACTAAATGTTGACTTAGGAGTTAAATAGAGACAGGTCCAATTAGCTTGCTTTGGTCATTACATTAAAAGGAAGAGAATGTGGTTTTTCTTACACAAAAAATCTGTGGTTCTTGACTCATGTGTGAGATAAACTTTATAGTTTTATCCATTACGATGTACAAGACAAAAGTGTACATAAACAGCCCCATAGTTGTCTTATTAGGTGTGTTGGGTTATAGTTCCTCACAAGGGTCAGAAAGTACATATATGTTCATATTACTTTTTGAGTCCGCACACACTTTCCAATGGAGAGTGCAAGAGGCTGCATCAGGTAGCGACTACTTAAATAAGCTATTGGCCTGCTGAATGTGATCATAGCTTGTGTGTCCCAGATCATTACTTGTGTGCCCTGCACTAACAATTTCCGCCCATCAATGGTACAGATAATGGAGTTATGTGTAAAGTCATGCCCTGTTGGGCCTGAGTTGCACCCCTCGTTTGATGCTTCATCCCCTCCTGGCTGTTGTCCGCAAAGTCATCAAATGTTATTAAATAAGGGTATGAACTATTGAGACTCAGGATTAAATGCACCAGGTCTCGAGAACATTTGTAACTACAGTACACATAGCAGCAGCAGTGATTGGTTGAAGGCGTTCAGGAAAAGAAAGGACCAGGGCAAACTCAAGTTTAGCACCGAACTTTTGCTGCTAAACGGAGTTTCATACCCTGTTGAAGCCCATTGTACCTTTTTTTTTTTCTGTTTTTCGAGATCTCATCCCCTCTTTCAATTTTGATGTAGCCACAGTGCACAGCGGTGATCCTTCACAAGAGGAATTAGACAAATTTGGTTACATGTCAGAGGGAAAAGTAGAAAAATTTAAAGAATCCTTAATTTTGATGAAAACAATTAATCAAAAATTTGTAATGTAGGTGGACTGGCCATCCTCCAGAAGTGGACTTAGCCAAGTTTTTCTTTAGGACAAGAAGTAAAGTGGAATTTTTGGGGAAGCTCCTTATATTCTGGTGATATCCTAGAAGCTACTGTTTAAATCTGGCAAATTCTGCTTTTGTCACCTCAAAATATGGCAACTTTGTGTGCCATTTTTTCCCAAAAAGTCCTCTGTAGGATTCGTTGCCCCCACACCCCCCAGCCCAGCCCCCCCCCCCCCCCCGGGTTTTTGGTCAGCAAGTGGTGTGAAACTTTTGCCCCCAATAAAAACACTGGCTGGAACCTATTGACTAAATGTGACAATTTCAGAATTTTTTTTCCTCGAAATCTGGCGACTTTGGCACATTTTTTCACAAGAGTGCATTCTATGATTAGGTGCACCGGATTTGTTTTTGTTGCCAATTGCTGATAATTAGCCAAACATATTTGCTGGGTTATATAGTAGCCAGACTTCCGGTGCTGGGAGTGTGTCTTTAATGGACTGCTCTCTTTATATGACCTTTCTGCACTTGCCCAAACACAAAAGGCTTGATTCATAGGCATTTTAACCGGTCAGTCCCACCCCCCCCCTTTTTTTGGTCTTGGTTCTGGTCAAACTCTGTGGTTGTGCAGTGTGTGGCTATGGAAAATGGCTTAATATATTAGGCTGCTTTAGACTTGAAGTCGAGCCCAAAATTGGGGCCAATAATGGGAAATTTGAGCATTTCTTGGCTCGTTGTTTGGCCCCAAGTTATTGATAAAATATTATTTGTACAGGCCCAAAGTACACTGCCCTTCAAGAAGACTTGTGAAGGAAAATAACAATTTTTAACTGGTCGATGATAATGATTGACCTAGGTTGTGACAATTAAATTGTTTCTTACTTTACATTTACCACTTTTTGTGGTTTGGGTGAGAATTGGGGCCCAGGATACACTACGCTTCAAGAGGGCTAGTAAAAGGAAACTAAAGTTGTTTCTGACTGGCTAACGATAATGGTTGGCCCAGGTGGTGACATTCAAATAATTTCTCACTTGGTGGCTGCCCTTGGGTAGGGGGTCCGGTTCCCCCCTACCTTTCGACCTTTGTGTTATTTGTTTGTGCAATGGATTTAAGTCCATTTGTTTCAATTTTAAAAAAGAAAAAAGTTACTCACTTTATAATGTCTGCATTTTGATGTTTGGAATTTTTTTTACACATTTATATTAAGAAGTTTTTTGTAGACCTCTTAAAATTCATTGTGCATACATGAAAATGCCAATCATAGTTCCATTTCTTTTTCTTTAACCATACAAATTAATATAAAGTTGTAAATAGCAATATTGTGTCAAAATTCAATGCAAGTTTTTCCAAAAAAAGTGTGTAACCAATTTCTAATAATGTGCACAAGATAAAACTAGTTACTTAGATGTTTCAAACAAACATTAGTAATAAAATGGATGTCATTTAAATGAAAAGAGTTGGCAAAGTTATCCAGTTAATTTTTAGTCACATTTCACATTGAAGTTTAAGAATTTGATATCTCTTCTAATTTTTGTTGTCACATTTTGGATTTAGGATTTTCCATGAAAGGTGTTCTGATGTTTTGCTTGATGGGTGTACATGTGGATAAAAAAACATCCAAATTTTTTTTCATCTTGTGGTTGATAATTATGACTTTTTGTTTGCACATGGTTCATGAAAACTAGTAAAAATAAATAAAATTTAGGGCACAAAGTGCCACCATTTTGGGTGTCATTAATTAGATGGAAAATGCAACATTCATACACTATTTTATTTTTTTAAATGAAGGCGATAATGGTTTTTTTGTTATACATAAAAAATGCATTTGAAATTTGAATGCAGTATAAACTGATTTGTGAAAATCTAATCAATATGCTTCTGTTACATCATATTTACATTCATTTCCAAGGACATTTGCCCATGTATGATCTAATTGAGACCCAACTGTTGTATTGTTTTCATTAAATTGTGATTTTAATTTGAACTTATCCATGAAATTTAATAGTTCTTGTTTATTTTTTCCATGGTTGTTATTTTTTAAAATCTTGACATTAAAATATCCCATTATGATGATTGGACAATGTTCAAGAAAATGTTGAATTATAATTTGAAGCTTGTTTAGGAATGTAAAAATTGAACATGAATGAAACGTATACACACATACAATATGTAAGTTTTTTTCATGTATTAATATTAGAAATTATTGTTATATATTATAAACCATCATGAATTATTATATTAAAAAAATTTGAATGCATGTGTATGTCATACAACATCATTAACCCATGACCATCATGGATTGAAATATATGAATTTTTTAATGAATTCATAAATTTGTGCACATCTATTGATGCATGGTATATTTTTGTTTTTATAAGACATAAAATATGAAACATTTGAAGGTTCTAATCATAGTTGATGTTTTCATAATGTTGACCATTACTACAATTCATGGTTTTCCAAAAGGTCCAAATTGACTAACAAGTCTTTTTTAACTAATGCACATGTACATTTTGATTACATGCCTATAGCTTGAATGACATGTGTATTTTTGACTGATGAACTTGATTAAAATGACCTATTTGAATGTATGTTAAATTGAACATCTAGTTAAGTTGGACAAAAAAATGACCACCTTGGTCAAAATGACCAATGGTTTTTAGCCAACTAGGACATTTAATCAAATTGGACAAAATAAAATGACATCTTTAGTCAAGATGGACAATGGTGTTTTAATCAAGTGAAACAACCTATGTTAATTAATTGGTCAAGATAAATATTAACTAGGCTAAGCAATAGCCTAAATATACCTACATATCAACTTATTTACCCACATACATACCCACCTACCACCTTACAAACCTACCTACCTACCTACCTCTTACTTCCAACCTACCATCATAAAACCTTACTTATCTATCTCCTATTTCCCACCTACCATCATATAACCTTACCTACCTCCTATTTACTTCATATTTCCCACCTACCATCCTACATCTTTATGTACTCACCTACCTCCTATTTCCCACCTACCTACCATCCTACATCTTTATATACCCACCTACCTTCCTACATCCTTATGTACTCACCTACTTTATATTTCCCACCTACAATCTTACATCTTTACATGCCCACTTACCTCCTACTTCCCACCTACCACTCGAAATCTTTACCTACCTACCCACTTACTTACTTACCTACCTACCTCCTATGGACTACAAGCTATCTATTTACTTCACCCCCTACCTACTAAGCATCTTGCAACCTACCTATTAAATACCTAACTTTTCTTACTTACCTACTGTTAATAATTGATGTGAATTAATAAACAAATGAAATAAAAACTTGACAAGTTCTATCAACTTTGAAAGGTGTAATCCATTGGTAAGGACTTGATTTATCATTAGGGAGTTGAAAGGTTCAATACCTAATACTTGTAACCTATATACATGACTAGATCATTGGCTTAAATCTTATATGGCATTTTGTGTTGGATTTTGAACTTGTTTGGTTTTAGGATTGGATTTTGGACCTAACTTTTGGGCTAAATTTTGACTAAAGTTCTACTTCTTTGAGCTTCACCAAGCCCCCACCATACTTTTTTCTTTCGCTATGTAATTCATATTTTTTTCTTATATATGGAGTGTAACCTTTGTTTCCAATTTAATAGGCTACAAAAAGTTGCAATGTTGCATTTTGTTAAATAGTAATCCTTTTGAAATCTATATCAATTGATTATTTGGGCTCCTATGATAAAGGGAGGAGGCAAAACCTTTGTACCCAAAAAGGATCCTACTACTCATTTAGGAGTTGCTAACAAGTATCCATAAAGTGAAAAATCAACAATTTTGGATTTAGACCTATGCCCAATGCATTGTGTAGTTTGAATTAATTACCCTTCTAGAATAAGCATGGGGACAAAACATTGACAAAAAATGTTCATTGTTTCTTAAGGAACATTTGCATTCCTTAGCATTAAAGTACTACATATAAATAAATGACTCACAACTTGTACTTGATGCATGCTTATAGGAATTGATCATAGTTTACATTTGAAATTTGAAAGCAGTGGATCATTTACCTAGTCTAAAGGGCATTTGAACATGAATTCATGACCAAAAGCACAAATTTGAAATAAATAAATAAGTTAAAACTCACTTGTTTATCATATCACATGTTGTGAAAAGCATCTTAGTCATGTTCAATGGCATGACCAAGTGAGGCAATGACCAAATGAACATCTCATATCAATGAAATATGTCACATAGTCCACAACCCATTTAGGTCATGTGAGGCAATTCATAACATGCCATGCACTTGTTTACACCTTGTTAAAAATTGTTCAATTGTTCAATCAAGTGACCAACTAATGAAAGGGTCAACTTCACTCACGTAGTATATTGTCAGTGTCGCAACCCCACTTTGGCCAATTGTGAGGGTGAAGCCCAACACTTGGAAAAGTTGGGGATTTGGAGTCCTCCGGGACTCCCGAATGTTCAGAGCTCGACAACAAGGCCAAAACACCTCGCATTGGGGTGGTCTTGGTGTCATTGGAAAGGTCTTGAAACGTCGATATCCAAAATGGCCTCGTATTGGTCATTTGGAAATCTGCAGCCCAAGTTATGGGCAAAAGAAGGGCCGGGAGTCAAACTGGCAGTTTGACTCCCGACCACTAAAAGTCGGGAATCGATCTCTTCCCGACATCCGAATTGAGAGTGCAACATGGCGTTGGAAAGATCTCGACAAGGGCTACAACTTTGGTTCAGACCTCGTCGCGATCCAACTCTGTAGTCGGGAGTTATGGCCGTTCAAAGTTCTGGGAGTCCCGCGGGGACAATTTCGGGACTCCATTTCGGAAGTCCCGGGAATTTGTGCCATTTGGATGTAGCCTCCACGGCGAGCTGCAGAAAATACTATAGGGAATAAGGTGGTGGCTTATTCCCAAGTCCGGGCCGTGGTGAATCTTGTGTGTCCAAGTGCCCGTGGCTTGTCCCAACACCAAAAGGTGTCCCGAATGCTAAACTAACCTTCCATGGTTGGTTTTTGGATGCAGATTCACACAAGCTAAGTTTGTCCCTCTTCCTAGTCTAATCCTGGGGCTTCCAACTCGACCCTCTACCCCTTTCTAGAATTGGAAGTCGGGAGCATGACTTTAAGTCCCAACTTTCCGCAACTTTACTTTGATGAACCCTCAAGTGGGTTCACCTTGGGACCAAGGAACGCGTCAGTTTAGTTGGCATGAACATAACAAGAAAAGAACCAAAGTCTTCAAGTAGCAAATTCAAGTTTTTTATATCTAATACATTCTAACAAAGTGAAGAGGGGGTGTGAACAAAAGATGCACAAAAGATGCTTAAATATGTCCCAATCACTATAAACACATGATTACAACTAATAGAAAAACATGCGCGCCCTTTTTATTACTCATGATGGATTCATAATAGTAAAATACATTGTCTTGTATCATGTCACATAAGATTTAATTGAGCTTATGCAACTTGAAAACCTACATGTTTTTGGATGTAAAACATGAGTGCAATCTAAAGCCTCAATAACTTGAATTAAATGTAAAGACAATAGTTAAGATACCTACCACCTAGACTTGTATGTGTTAGAGCTCTGTAAACTTCTTCCACAATGTTAATATTATAGAGATAAGGCATGTTTAGCATACTTGTGGCACATAAGACAACATTTAACAAGCAATTGTAAGTGGTAGGTTGACTCAAATATTATATTCTCCACACGGCATACTCCATTTCACGATGGCCAACAAAGAATGTAGACTAGGTTTAAGAGGAAATTTCAATGAATGTTTTGAAATCCATAGCAAAAAACTATGCATTGAGAATTCCAGGGCCACCATGGTTTGTGTAGATGAAGATGTGGTCATTGGGATTGCTATCAACCACCTTGCCAATCCACCCCCAATGGCACTCTTCTTTTCCAAAATGATTGATTGTCACATTTGACTAAGTTGTGTAATCTTGTACAATATGTGAACAGATACTATCAAATCGGCTCGTGTAAACATGTGAAGAAATTAATCCTAGAAAAAAAAAATTGGTATAAATTGAAAATGCATCATGGCAAACACAAACATTCCAGGGTGTAATACAAACCATAGGCTACATCGATTTGATCCAAGTTATTTTGGTCAAGGACATTGTACCTAAAAATAATTTGATGTGTTAGTTTGTAGGTGAGACCTAATTCTTGAAACTTGTCTTAGTCATTAAACATACCCACATACACGTATGTCAAAGTTCTACAAATATGTAGACGTACAAGGTGCAGTCAAAGTAACATGTACCAAAAGCAATCATAACCACTACTTTATTTTTTGAATTTTGGATTGTAAAGAAAATAATAATAAAAAATTAAAAAAATATTAAAAAAATTGTGAATACATTATGTACATATCATAAAAAATTGGAATCAATCTAATGGGTGAAAAATATGTATATAGATTTTAAACCTCTTGTAACCATTGCTTAAAAGCTATGTAAAAGCAGTTTTGACATTAAAAACACAATTTGAAAATATTTTTAGTGACATATTTTTGGATTTTTTTAATATACACCTTAATATAATATTTTTTTAAAAAAGATTTTAAATTTTTTTTTGAAAGACGTATTAAAAATTCCAAGAAGATTATAAAAATAAAGTAATGGTTTAAGGGGGTGCGTGTGGCTCCTAACATAATGGTTGGACTCTAAAATAAATCTATTTTGCAAAAGGTTGGAAAAATGATAATTAGAATTAAACTAGCTCTATAACCATTGATGTTACAATTTTAACGTCTTAGTTTATCTTAAACTTTGTCACATAATTATAGTGCCCCCAAAATGTTGCATCCAAGCCCAATAGAAACAAAAACACATACAATTTATATTTTAAATTCATTGCTCAAGATGACACTTGGTTATAAAAGTTGAATTACAAATTAGAAACATAAATCCATGTGGATGGGTGATGAGAATAATATACCTTTGTTTTTCAACGAAAATGATGGGTGTTAGAATGAAGATTAATGGCAAAAATGCCTTGTTTGGACTAAATAAGAATTCTCTTATTAGATTTTTCATTAATTTTGCGACAGTTTTTATATTGAGAACTTGAGGGATCATCTCTAGGAGGTTGAAATGCTAGAACATTAAAACTCTTTTTCTTTCCAGAAAGCCTTTCAAGTAATCCAAACTTCAAACCACCATATGTGGTGATTAATCAATTACTAAAGTCTATATGAAAGGCTGCTTGTTTAAAAAATACTTTATTATACATGTTAGGGGAAAAAAATAATCAATTCAACAAAAAATAATCAAGATTGGGACTTTTGAAAATAAGGCCCATATTTGGTCACTCAAAAGTTCATAGTGATTTGTTGGTTAAATTTTTTATTGTAATTTTTTTCAATCCATTTTTTTCCCCATCATGTATCACATATTGAGTCCTTATAAAAAATATTGAGATGAAGTCATAACAAAAAATACATTTGAATGCTAGTTCCCAAATTATAGTCCATATGTCCACTTTGAAAGTCCATTATTATATGATTGGTGCATGTTTATTGAATTTCACCCTTTAATAAATATTCTTATTCAAGTTGGCAATCTTAATCTATAAATATTTTTGTCAAATTGATGATTTTACAATGTGTTTGTGGCATTTGAATAGAGTACATTTTGCAAGAAGTTCATAAGGACGCAAAAAGTGAGTTAGTGTAGCTTACATCTACCCTTATAATGAAAATCTTCTTGAAGAAGAACTCCACCATGTGTTAGACATTTAGTTCTCTCCTCTTGATGTGTTCTAGGGTTGCAAATCAATATTCTTTGCGATCCTTTCCCAAAATCCTTAACTTGACATTTACAATGAAAATCTTCCTAAAGAGGAGCTCCATTGTGTTTTGGACACTCAATTCTCCTCCTCTTGATGCACTCTAGAGCTACATATCGATGCTCTTTGCAGTACTTTTTAAGAAACCTTAACTTGACACTTGAAGAGCTTCATTATGCTCTATACATTCAATTATTTTCCTCTTGATGCACTCCAAAGTTGAAAATCATTGGTCTTTGCGATCATTTCCCCAAAACCCTAACTTAATGCTTATAATGAAAATCATCCTAAAGAAGAGTTCCATCGTGCTCTATACACTCAATTATTTTTCTTTTGATGCACTCTAGACTATAAAGCAACACTTTTCATGATCCTTTCAAGTGGCCTTGAATTTTTTGAGAAGATAACTATAACTAACACTCTCACCGAATGTTGGAACCCTCCTAAAACTCCCCATTACAAAAATTAGCTCATGAAAATATTTTTTAAAGTATTTTTCACCTTTGTAACGTTGAATGTTGAAAGTGGAGTTTCCATTCCACACGTAATGATGGATGAGATCGTGTTGATGTTTCACAATTGAATTGGATGCAATTGTTTATGCCTTGTGACGATGATGTTTCCCCATTTTTTGTTTTGGTTTAGGGTTTAATGTTGATGAGTAGAGGTTGGTAATTTATGTTGTAGGGCATAGGATCTATGTTATAGCATTTAGGGTTGACGATAAAGTTTTTTAAAAGTAAATCAAAGTTTGTTTTTACATTATATGGGATGGGCCAAATGTGTTATTTCATTTAGGGTTTAGGGTGTAAGGCACATTAAGGTCTACACAATTATTTTAATATTTAAGGAACTTTAACAATTTATAGTTTATGTTTTAGGGTCTAGGTCTAATTTGGCCTAGCTTTTCAAGTGTATGGATAATTTACATTAATTTAGTTTCAGGTAAAAATATTAATATTAATTAATATGAAATTTAATATTTGAATTTGCATTAACAATGATTGAAATTACATGCAATTAATAATATGTTTTAATTTCACAATATAATTTTCATTTAATTGGACTTAAGTATGAAAAAAATTCCATTAAAATGTGCAATCAAAGTTTTCTATTATCCCACAAAGAATTTATGCTAATTATTTGGCAATTACTGACATGTCATTATAATGTTTAAAATTTTGGAAAAAACCTGACATTGCAAAGGGAAAGACAATTTGGGTGAATCATGATTGTTGCTAGCCAATCATAATTTATATATGTGTGAATGGTTACCACTTTCATGCACATTGTGGTACATTTTGGTTCAAAATTGGAAAAAGTTGGAAAGATGATTTCAATTATCCTTTGAACAAATAAATTTGGTTAGTGTAACCACTAAACTTTGTTATTGTAAATTGAAATTTACATTGCAAATTGAATATTGGTCATGAAACTAGGTCAATTACATTTAAATTTGGCTAGAACACAGACTTAAAATTTTTCCCACAAATTAAATTTTTAAAATGATGAATCAAAGTACCTCGACACATTGTGTGAGTTGGAGTTCTTAGGTGGACTAGGTTAATAACATAATAATTTACATATATATGTAATTAAGTAGACTTAGACTAAATTAATTAATATGTTTATTCTTGTTTAAGTCTAATTAAATTAATATTAATAATTAGTTTATGGGAACTCAATTTGTGGTTTAGCCATGAACCAATTCCAATGTGAAGGTGAGGAGATGGTTTATATGACCAAGCTCATGGGCCAAACTAATAGTGGGAATGGTGGGGAAACAATACTAGCTATGGAATCTGTTCAATTCTTTGATGAAAAATTCTATTTGAGGGTTTATGAAAATGATGATTTAAAAATGGAAAAGTAATTGAGTTGGAAAAGAATATTGATTCAAAATGGGCCATAATATTTGATTTCATAATTTTGGTCATGTCTTGGACAAATTTGTCATTCATTTTGGTTGCATAATATTATTAAGATGAATTAAAGAATTTGATTGAAACCTGGACATAATATTATTGTATTGTAACATATTATTATTATTATTATTATTATTATTATTATTATAAGGCCATAAAATTTTAATTAGTGGTCAAGTATTGTTGAATGTGGATTATAATAATCACAATGTTGTCAATATATAATATTATATTATACTTTAGCTTTCCCTTGTTAATTTGGCCAAATTGAAAATGTCAAATAGTTGTTTTACATTTATGTGGAACCATTAAGGTGATTTTGGATGAGGGTCATTGGCTAGAATGGTTAGCGGTTGGAAACACATGGTGCTTTAGATGTCAATTGTGTTTCAACAACATACTAGTATTACACTGATGTAGACTTCATTTATAGCAATCAATCTTAATAATTATAGTATTGATATTATCAATGATGTCAAAACTTTTTGCTAACTTGTATATGACCATGACCATAGACTTACTTAGTTTTCAACAATGGTGTGGTGATCATGTACCACATTGTGTAGCTAGTTAAAGATCACTATCATCATTAGTATTCCCAAAAACATTTATAGACATATCATTATTACATATCATTATAGACTAAGTCTACATTGGATCTTGGACTTCACATTGGTGAGACCAATATCCTAAACTTTTAATTACATTAATAAATTTACTACAAATATTGTCCAATATAAATATTAATCAACTAGCCAAATTTAATTGAGCATCTTGGTCTCAACAAAGTTCATATCAATGGTGTGAGGGACATTGAACCCAATGTGGCAATTAATATGATGAAATTAAGAGAATAGGTTGTCACCATGTATGTGTGAGCATACATGGTTCATGGGCATAAGTGCCTATAATTACTTGATTGTGATGATAATTTTGGTTAATGTCATTTCACATAGATTGACTAAGTATCGTTATCATCGATAGATCCATTCATTAAATCTTGTCCAAAACCACTAGTTGGAAGACCACCTTAGAGATATTATGGTGAGATTCCACCTTGAAAGTGCCATGGTTGGAACCTTTAGGGGTTGGAAAGCTCACATGTCAATAGTGTTTTAAGAGCTCTCTAATATTCTCAAGGTCAAATATTGTAAGTGCATGAATAGAAGTTATTGATAGCTCTTCAATCGCCTCAAGACCTTCCAAGTGGCCCCATGGATTAGAAAAAATCATGTCCACAACATTAATAATAAATGCACCTTTTGGTCCTCACAAATTCCATATCTAAATACATCTTTTGTAAAATTTTCATTAGGCTTAAGCTTGATGAGTAGGTCAAGAAAGATAAATCTTTCATAAGACTAGAGAAATGTGAACATAACTCACCAATTCTTGTAAGTGATTCAGTTGTGCATGTGTAATGCACTCCAACCTTTTGCACTTGCATGTTCAACTTTGTGCCACAAAAAGCTAATCTAGAAATAATTGATATGTATTAACATGATATGCTGGAAGCTTGTAGGGAGCTTAATTATGAAATGTAATTAGAAGAAATAATCAACTCTAAGAGAAAAAAAGGGCCATGAAGGAAAAAATGTGGAAATCTAGCTAAGGAATTTTTGGTGATCTACCAACAAAACAATGTTCCAAGGATGCATCCATGATCCATAAGCAAAATGTCTTGATTTGTAATGTGATTTATATTTTTTAGTTGCATTCCAAAATTTCCCATTCAAACAATTAAAAATAACTTCAACACTTTTACACAAATAAATAAAAAATATTGAACAAGATCTTCATTAACCAAATGAGGAAATTACACCTCATGGTGTACATATTTAGTAGAAATAAATAGAGGGGATGTGATCCTTACGCAATGCATTGGAAGCAAACTAAATACATGCATTCTAGCACTTCATCCCAAATCTCAACTTGGCAAGGGGGTTGCTATAAATTGTTGCTCAAGGCTTGCTTCACTATCCCCTGTATCTACACAACAATTATTTAAATGAAAATGGTCATGTTAAATAGGTTGAACATGTCTTGCATTTTGGATGGAAAAAAATAATGGATGGGTGTGATGACTATTTACTTTGGCTATCAATGAAGACAACAAGTGTTTGCCCCAATAAGTGTAATAAATTGAGTAAGTCTAACTATTTTTTCAATTGGTTCATTAGGCTTGCAACGCTTTTTGCTCCAAGCCTTTGTTGCCAATGCCATCTTAACCTCATTGCAATGTCATTCTCATTATCACCAAACAAATCCTCCATGTTCCTTTGTTTCAACTAGGCCTATTTGGCTTTCATAGAACTACATTTGCAAGTCCGTCCTTCAAGGTCCTCCTTGATTAGACCCTATGAAGGAGTTCCAAAGTTGCAATTATTGTGGACATGCTCAATGATAAAAGTAGAAATCGTTATAACTAGTGTGGCCAAGGTAGGAGCATTAAATTTGTTCATTAGTGCCATTGTAAAAATTGATGTTGTTTTATTTGCACTTGTTGCAACCACAAGAGCCACATGTGCAAAAGAAGGGAGGGGACTTTTGTGGGGGCTATGGACAACTTCATTGACTAAATAATCCTCCATGTTGAATTCTAGAGGATTATCCTCATTTTCAAATTCTAAAATGACATCTTTCTCACAATTTGATGCCAAAGAACTTAGATGAGGCAATGACCTGGTAGGAATTCACAACTACTTAATATAAAAATGGTCTAGTATAATCAAACTTGGATCTTGGTCTTAACAAGCCTCAATGGTATAATATACTTATCAAAACAATCTATTTTTAATTAACATGTGGATGATTTTAATTAATAAAAATTTCAATAATTTTTAAAAATCTTTCTTGTCTACAATATATTAGTTTCAACTTCATGTTGGTGAGACCAATATTAATATCCTAGTTTTTTAATTACATGAATATTAATCAACTGGCCAATAATTGAACTTTTAAAACCTCAAAGGTCTCCACATTCATATCTAATAAATGGTATTATATATGAACCCATGACAATTAATATGATGTAAATAGAGAAGGAATAGGTTGTCACCATGTATATGTGAACATTTATAGTGGATTAATATGTAAAATAAATATAATTTCATTAGTATGTACAAAATAGATATTTCATTAGATGATCATGATGAGTAGACTTATAAATTTTCCCAACAAAAAAATATAAATCATTATAGTAATATTCAAATTTAGTATATTGGATTTTGGACTCCATGTTGGTGAGACAAATAATATTATCCTATGTTTTTAATTACAGGAATAATAGATTACAGTTGTCCAGTAAAGATAACAAGCTACTAAATTTTTTAAATCTCGATAATGCCATTCAAATCAATCTTATAAGATCTCTTTAAGGGATGAACTCATGTTGATTAATGTGATGTAATTAGACATTGATTTCGAGTTTAGGTTATTAGCACATTGTATACATGAACATAATACTATAATGGATTATGCTTAAAGACCACAAGATTTAGTGTCTAAGTGGTGATAAATTTGGTTGTCTGCTCACCTAGAATGATCAATCATCACTATCACTAGCAAATCCATAATTGTTTTGGTTAAATTATTAATATCAAAAGTCTTGTTTTTAATAATATTTCAAATTCATATGTTTAATTAATTTGATTTTCAAATACTAATTCTAAAGTTTTAGACAAAACAAACATATTACTAAAATAATACATTTTCATGTCAAATTTCATGTTTGATAATATGAAATTTTCAATTGAGATTAACCAAAACCTTGTAAATTGAATGGTCAAATGTTTTCATTCCAATTCTTTACTTTCACCAAGTCTCAATTTCTTATGAATGCATAGTATGTAATCAATGTGTTGTATGTATCAATTTTTGCATCCTTAAATTTGTGTATGGTTTTGTGTGTGTATATCTTTCAAGCATTGTCATAGGCTTTGATTTTAAGGCCAGTTTTTTTTTTAATGTACTTTTGCCAATGAATCTGTGTGGATCAACATACGATTGTCCTCATGTGTGTGCATGTGTCAAGGTCTGTTTCTACTACATCAAGATCTCCTTTTGACGCATTCCCAACTCCTCAAAGGACCCAAATGTGGGCCCAAGTAGGAAAACAACGGAAGAAGGAGGAGTTGGGGCACGCTCCCTAGCTCACAACACTTTGAGGGGTAGAGGGGCGTGTCGGAGCTCTGGGATGGGACTAGGAAGATTTGACAAGCTTTACTCACTCACACGGGCCTGCACACAACCCACACAAAATGGTTAGTGCATAGTTGGAGCACCCTTAGTGCTAGGACAAGCCACGGGCAACACAAACACATAAGACTCACCACAGCCTGGACTTAGGGAAGCCACCATCTTCCCCCTTATAGTATACTCTGCAGCTCTCCACGAAGGCTACATCCAAATGGCTCTTTTTCCCGGGACTCCCAAGTTGGAGTCTCGAAATTGTCCTGGTTGGAGTCCCGGGACTTTGGGAGCTCATATCTCCCGACTGCAAAGTCCGATCGTGATGAGGTCTGAACCAAAGTTTTAGCCCTCGTCAAGATCTTTCCAACGCCGTGTTGCACTCTCAAATCAGATGTTGGGAAGAGGTCGATTCCCGACTTTTAGTGGTCGGGAGTCAAACTGGCAGTTTGACTCTCGGCCCTTCTTTTGCCCATAACTTGTGTTTCAGATGTCCAAATGAGCAATGCGAGCACATTTTAGACATCTACGTTTCAAGAGATTTTCAACGGTATAAAGAGCGCAACAATCCATTGAGACTTGACCCTTCACTCTGAAGTTTCGGAAGTCCACCGGGATTCCTTTTCCCAAAATGGGAGTTGCCTTGGGAGTGTGAGTTTCACTCTCTCACACTCCCTCGCACTTCCTTAGACTCTCGGGAGTATGTGATGACTCCCGGGCTTCCTCTTGGCCCACACCCTTCCAATGCCTTTGCCTTCACTCCTGGGCTTGTTTCCTTTTGGCTTGCAACCTTGCCATGCCTTTGCTTTCGCTCCTGGGCTTATTTCCTTTTGGCTTGCAACCTTGCCATGCCTTTGCCTTAACTCTTGGGCTTCCTTCCTTTTGGCTTGCAACCTTGCAACCCCTTGCCTTGGTCGCGAGCCCAAAGCTAGGGTTGTGACACCTTTTGTGTTTGTCAATCCTGGTCTCATAGTTTGTGTAAGATTTCCCTAATCCATCTATGTGTGAAATTGCCCCTACATGTATCAATCACTATCAAGCTAATAGATCATGTCTACTATTAACAATTCCTTTATACAATTAATCTTTAAATCTATCTCTTTCTTTTTGTGATTGGCCTTGTTTATGTACATTTTCATCATTCAATCCATTTATGTGTGTTTGTGATTGAGAATTGTTTATCTATTACATTTCTTCTTCTATGTCTTTGTTAGTCTTTGTCTCATAGTCTATTTATGATTTCCTTAGTCTATTTGTGTGTGAGATTGCCCCTGAATGTATCAAACATTGTCAAGCTAGATTGTGTTTGTTATTGGCAATTCCTTTATATAATTAAAGTTTCAGTCTATTTTTCTTTCTATAATTGGTGTTGTTTGTGTACAATATTATCATTTAATTCATTTGTGCTTGTTTGTGATTGGAAAGGTTTTTCTATCACAAACATTCAACATGTAACTCAAACTCCATCCATAACATCTAAATTAATTCCATTCTTGTGAAACAAGTTCGCTAAATCTTGTTAACAAAAACAAGGACAACATCTTAAAAACCAGCAAAATGGTCACGAACCGTCGTAAGTACCTTAATCCTTTTAAGTATGTTAACTAGGGCATTTGGTAGCTACCATCTACCTTTTAGTTCATATTATTGAGAAATGTTTGGCGGCCACCATGATTTCCTAACACATATTGCAAAGAATTATTGGTGGTCACCAAGTGTTTCTCAATTAATATTGTAAAGAATGCCTAATAATTCCTAGGTGTTTTTCTAACTAATATTGCAAAGAACGTTTGGCGGCCACCAGACATTTATCCAATTTTTTTCC
Organism: Sphagnum contortum; assembly: GCA_963920785.1. Lineage (NCBI taxonomy): Eukaryota > Viridiplantae > Streptophyta > Sphagnopsida > Sphagnales > Sphagnaceae > Sphagnum > Sphagnum contortum. The sequence goes on along the minus strand of OY987294.1, from coordinate 7,558,405 downwards.
AAAGAATGCCTAATACCTGTAAGGCATCTTTTGGGTCATTTTCCAAAGAAAACCTAGCGGTTGTTAAGAAATCCTTTTGTTCTATTTTTAAGGATGCTTGATGGCCACCAAGAGATTTTCCTATTTTATTTTTAAGGTTGCATTCTAGTTGCTAGGCATTTTTCAAGTGTTATTTGTGAAAACGCCTTGCACTTGCCATGTGTTTGTCACTTCATATCTCTAAGAAATGCCTAGTGGCCTTTATGCATTTCTCATTTCATATCGTGGAAAAACATTTAGCAATTACCTAGCAATTACCAAATGTTTTTCATCTAATATCATGTAGAAATGCTTAACAGTTGCTAGGCGTTTCCTTTTTCATATCATTGAGAAACACCTAGTGGCCGCCAAGTGTTTTTGATCGCATATTGCTTAGAAACGCTTGGTGATAGCCATGTGTTCAATTCATATTTCTAGGAAATGCTTGGTAGTCATTAAATGTTCCTTTTAATTAATATTTATGAAAACACATGCTACTAGACATATTTCTGGTTTTAAATATGAAAACACTCATTTTACATTTTTGAGAAATGCTTGGCGGTCACCAGACGTCCCTTAAGCCTTATTTCTAAGAACATCTGGAGACCATTAAACAATTTTTAGGTCTTATTTTTGAGAATGCTTAATGACTGCCAAGCATTTTCCAGCTAATACTTTTGAAACACGCATGGTGGCCATTAGCGGCATGGTTTGTTTGAGTATTTTTGGTGGAGGAGTTGTGACCTATGTCTGCTCAGTAAGTCCAATTGATAGCTATTAAGTTTGTGATTTTATGTTTTCTGAATGAATTGTCTTTAAGTTATATATATATATGTCTAATGGTGCATCATGGTTCTTAGGAAAATAAATGTAAGGTTCTTGAATTCATTCTTGAAGTTCTAGAAGAAAACTGGTGAAAATGATGGCTTTAGTGTGTCTTGGCATGTTGAAAGGTGTCATGACTAGGAACGTTGGAATTTAGTTGCTCACACTAATTTTGATGATCATAGAGGGCATGCAAACTAATGTTGAAGATGAAAAGAAGATGTCATAGTCATACCTATTGAGGAAGAATTAGTGAATCAATTGTAGACACTTGACCACTAAAGTCCATCGAAGGTGGACAATAAAAGGCCTGGCTATGTTACAAGTGGTAAAAATAAAGAAAAGCTTTGAGTAGTAAGAGCCAGCTAGTGAGGAAGAAAGGTCAATCTCAAGGGCAAAATCCAAAAAATGATGATAATCACATTTTGCCAACATGGGAGGCCAATCCGCTAGCACAAGATGTTAGTCCGCTAACAATGGAGGTGAGTGAAGAACCAAAGCAGCCATGATCAAGAGGATTTGTCAAAGCAGGATGATGTGCTTGCATTTGTAAACATGTCGATGGTTAATTCATTAGTATCCTCATCATCTGAGCTGAATGGGGTTCCTATTGATGCAAATGAAAGCCAGAAAGTTGGTGAGGAATTGTGAGGTGTCAAGCCTCCACCAAATCTTCTGAGTCTGTATAATTTTGTAAGGCAAGTAGAAAAGAGGCCGACTGAATAAATTGTGTGACTTCTAATTCATTTTAATGAATGTACATTACCCTAACGGTTTTATAAATTTTTAAGTGAACTATATTTGGAGGATTGTAGTTATTTTAGGAAATCTATGTAGTAAAGTAGAATTTCCTCTAGTCGCGCTGTTATATATACTTTATGACATCATGTTATATTCTATTCTTCCTTGTTTGACTTAATTGTTCTGAATATAATAAACAATATTCCATGATAAATTTAATAAGCATTACTTTGGGATATAGTAGGTTGTGTGTTGAATAACGTTTGGCGACTGCCAGGCAATTAATAAGACATTATATGCTTGATTTGTTTATACAATTTTGATGCAAGAAAAACACAGTTTTTGACCTCAAGTAGTTAGTGAAATCTGTTTTATAGTTGTTGCTCTTTTGTGTAAATTAAATTTTTCTGGTGTGCGATTACTCATTTGTTTTGCTCTTTAGTGTGCAGATTTGTACCTTACTTGTGGACAAGCCCTCAAACTTTTGTCTCAGGAGTGTGAAGGGATGCAGATTTTAAAAATAAAATAGAATAAATTTAAATATTTTTACCCATATGCTCTCCTCACCCAACTTTAAAAAAAAAACTGACACCTAAACTTATCCATTCAGCCTACCTTTGCTTCTCCAGCCCCTATACCTGCTCAAAAAGGTATTCTCACAATGTCACTGTAGGACAGAGCCAATAAAAGGGTGCAAACCCAGGTACCCATTTACTACCAAAGGATAGTTTAGTGCCCTTGAGTCCTGTGTCCTCGACAGATTTCGTGTAAGTATTATATCTCTGAGAAAGGTCTATAGAGGTGGAAGTCAAAATACAAACAACTTTCTGTGTTTGTGGGATTAAATTTACAAACACACGAAAACTGGATAGTAGATACCCACATGTTCAGTTTGAGGACTGAAAGTGTCAGTGTTATGGCAAGTTCGGTGCTTACTTGGATTGCTGTCTGCCGGTTGTTGGCTTGGCTTGTTGAATTGGATGGCAACTGTGTATCCTGGTTTTAATCCTACTGCATGCATCCTCATGTGATTTTTATTTTGCTCTCCCTGAAATTTATTAGAGCTTTTTCTCTCACTGAAATTTTGTGTTCACAACAGCACTGATGAGTAAAATGGGTAGGGTGTTCTTTGCAAGGGGTACTAGTCCAAGCCAAAAATAGTGGCAGCCCATTTTAGGAATAGAATTTCCAATGAGAAGTGAAGGGGCCTCCTTTTTCTCTTGTGGGTGGGGGCGGGGGAAGGGGGTTTATTTTTTCAAGTTGTGTTTGGTGTGGAGAGTGGACTGTCCACTGTTCACTTTCCACTTGGACAGTGGATTTTTCATGCAAGGCTTTTTTTTGGGGGGGGCTGGGGGTGGGGGGTGTGTCAAAGCAAAGAGTTCCCAGACATGTTTATGATGGGCCAATCAAATTGGCTTGCTGCAAAAAGAAGAGTGAACTTGGGAGGCACCTGAATTAATGAAGAGGAGACATGAATAGGTAGCCATGCATGTGTCCATGGATCAATGTTGGGTGGTTCTTTGATTTTGTTATAGCCTCCAGTTCCAGGTTTTTCAAAAGTTTCAAAATCAAAGAACCCTAGAGAGCCCCTAGGTTTAAAAACCTCTTGAGTGAGTTGGGGAGTGGCTTCTCAGTGCTGCCAGCAATCGCACTAGGTTGGAGTGTTCATGACTACTTATCATGAGGTCAAAACATCTCTTTTTGCTGTGTGCAACTGTTTTCAGGCACAACTTTTTATTGGACTTCTGCATCTTTACAGAGAAAAATCATGTTGCCCCATATCATCATTCAACTCATGTGAAGAAGGGTAGCAAAAGGGTGAAGACCAGTTAAAGCCAGGAAAATTGTGTTTGCCACATGACTAGCATCTGTCCCATTTTGTGTGTGCTTCTCTCTCTCTCCACGCATTTTCACGAGTTGCTAGAGAGTAAACGACAAGCTTGGCACACTTGATTATAATGAAACGCTTTATGGACACAGCTGGGCCAAAAAAAAAAAGAATTGGTAGCCAATAAAAGTGGCAATAGATATTTCATATAATTTAACTTTTTCACACACAAAATTATTTTGATAGAAAATTTTATTCTTTTTTTTGGGGGCATATTTTATGGATGAAATCCATAGTTTTAGGAGAACATGGGAGTTAACATCATTGGGGGACATCCTCGAAAGGGTGCAGTAATAGGGCCCTTAAAAAAGTACAATTGAATAAATGATTGACAATTTCAAGTCATCTATTGAATTTGACAAAGTTATGGTCATCTTAGTGTGATCTGGATTTAGATATTTAATAAAAATATTTAAAATATAATTATTTTTAATTAATGTGATATTTTAAATCGACTTTTGTCTCACTTCAAACTAATTTCAACCCAATTTTACCTACATTTGATTGAAAATTTTCATGTGACATATTTGATTTTTCTAAGCCACATTCATCTGTGAGCTCCATGGCAATTTGTTCTTGATTCATATGTAAAATCTTGACCAAATTTTAAATTGAATTAAATTTTAATGAAACTATGTCTTAAGGCCAAGTCAAACATGTATTCACATCTTTCATGTCATTTCATTGATAACCCTCCCTGTATATATGGGTTCCAATATTATGCAGTTGAAATATTGTCATTTTGCCCAAAAGTAAATGTTGTGGGTTAGACGTTATGCTAATTGCAACTGGCCATAACCTTGCAGGGGACATTTGCAGGAAGTTCACATATAAATAATGAAGACGACAGTCACTGGGAAACTTTCTGGGACTGATGATTAAAATTCAGTCCTGCTTCCATTCGCTTCAATTGAGAGAAGTGAAATAATTTCTTGTACGAGTAAGTTCATTCCCAGCCCTCCCCCAAAAAATAACAAATTTTTAGAAGTTTTCAGTTTAGAGTCAATATGGCAGTAGAAGTGAAACAATATTTCTGGTCAGAGTACCTAGTATCATTGACACACCCCAAAAAACAACAGAAAATTTAAATCGTTCAGCTTTGACTCATTTTGGAAGTGGATTCATTCAAATGCACAAAAGGCACTTGTCCAACTTGTAAGCAATTATTGGCAATGAGCCTGAGATTGACCACAGCTTTTGGATGTGTGCAAAGAAACAGTTCCATACAGGAGAATCCTTCAAAAGGAAGCCAAGATGCACTCAAGCACCAAATTGGTGCCTCTATGTGATGTTGCAAGTGCAATTGGGTCATCATATTTGTTCCATCATGCCAATTAGGGGACTTAAAATGTATTTGGCAACTAGGGCACAAAGGCAATCAATTTTACCAGCTGAAAGCTTGTCATGATGTTTACTGGATCCCTTAGGCTGCTTGCTAGGTATGTCCTTTCCAAATTGACAATTTGTTAACAGCCATAGAAAAAGGCGATATTGTTTTTTTTCCCAAGGTTCTAATTACCCCAGGATCCCATACGGCCATGTTCTAACCCCAGGATACCATATTGGCCCTGGCATAGAGATGATTCCAACCTCAACCCCACTTGCAAGTGGGTGATGATAATGATGATTTCAATCTATACCCACTTGCAAAGGTAGCCATGAGTTCCAATTCAACCCACTTGCAGGAGCTACTGGCTTGATGTTATTTGGTCCAATAAGCTACATGGAGTGTGGTGAGTCACAACATTCAAAATTTGGGGTTTTTTGGGCATGAGTGGGGCCTTTGGTGTACCAGTGGCTAAATATTTTGTGCCAAATTTCCATCTACCTGACACCAGTTTTTAATTATTTTAAAAAAACTATCAGAAGATTATTTTCAAGATGCCTTTTAGTTTCCACATTTTGATGAGAAAAACCTGGAAGTTTTCATATTTAGACACTGTTGGAGGTTGCCGAAACATAAGAGGATTCTAGAAATTGTCTACCGTCCTATCTAAGCTGTAGCCAGATTTGGCTCTTTCCTTTTGTAGATGGTTACCACTTGTGGGATCACCAAATTATTGGAAAAAGGAACCTTAGGTACCAATGCTTTAAAATAAAAATAAAAATATTGTGATGTAGCTTTAGTGACAATTATCCATAAGACAATTTAGCCAAATCTGGCTTTAAACAAAACATGGAAGTTAAAAAAAATCTAGAATATGGGAATCTTTTTAATTTGAAAGTTTTAAAAAAATTGACCAAAAAAGGCTTATTTTTGGGCCAATTTATGAAAAAAGTTGCCAGCAGGTGGGGACCCACCATTGAGTGTCATGTTAGTTTGGTTGGAATTGCCAGTTGCTCGCAATATGAGCTCCCCATCTAAGGTACTTTTTGTGCTGCCACAAAGACCAAAGAGTAAAGACAGATTTATGTCAAGTCATAGCTATTACAGTGTCTTGTCTCTCACTCAGCCTGTTGTCCAACTGACAACAGGCACAACATAGGACACAACTCAACACACAACAGCAGGACTGCAGGTGTATAAAATTAACATTTTACTGGATTATGTAACCCTGCACCTACCAGTGCACCATCCATTGGAAACCTGTCATGACTCACTTGTGGATGAACCACAACACAACTGAGTTACCAAGCCATGCTTCCAACTTGCACTGCCTAGCTAATTCCCAAAGTAAGCAGGTTAGTATCAGAAGTAAGTAGGTACAACGTATAAGTGGTCACTATGTAGGCAGGTAAGTAGATAAGACATTTGGTGGCTACAAGATATTGTACATAGTGAACCACCATGGTTAGCCAGGGGACAGGGATACAGTGAAAAAGTGTTTCCTCTCCACATACAATCCATCCTGCATGGTCAGGTGGTGAGTGCTGCTTCCATCTGACCTCTGGGTATAAACTAGTACCATTTTACTGCAACAGGTGGAAAGTGGGATTGTTTGTGTGTGTGCTCCTGGTTGTGGGCTTGTGTTGCAGTTGCACAGAATCTTTGACAAGCTTCATAAACAAACTTTTCTTTAGAACTTTTCTTTGCAGGGGTTGGAGGTGGGGAATTCGGTTTGGCAATAATTTGTTCAAAGCAGGTCTGCAACAGAGCCGGCACGCACCCATTCCAAAACAACTCCTGATAACTTTATGTTCCAACACTTTGCAAACAAGTGTTCAGTTATTCAACTGGTTTGGCTTCCTTTTGGGGAGGAAGCACCAGGCACTTTGAAAAGTCCTCCTCCTCCCTGGGCCTGATAACTTTATGTTCCAACACTTCGCAAACAAGTGTTCAGTTATTCAACCTGTTTGGCTTCCATTTGGGGAGGAAGCACCAGGCACTTTGAAAATAAGTCCTCCTCCTCCCCAGGCCCCACCATCACACTCTTGCAGCTGTGTTAAAATTTGTTCCTGTGATATAGAAGTTAGGGTTATCACTTACACCTGATGATACCATAGATGGAAGTTGATAAATCAAGGGCCTGTGCTATTGTTCAGGGTTTTACCCTTTCTGTTTTCACCTTGTACATAAGAGAGTGATACCCTCATTGTCTATGTGTTAACCCCTGCTTGTCACAGTGAACCAATATGGTCTGCTTTTCAGTGTATTTTGATCTTTCTCTGACATATAGGGGTTAAGCTTGACAAAGACTTTTATTTAGTCTTTTGAGTTGCTGTTGGTTACTGATTGTGTGTTGTGCATTAGTAAATTGGAACCCCACAAACACAATTTGTTTTTCGAAACCTTGTTCACATTGAATTTGAGATCTATCAATAAATAAACCATTACCAAACATTATTTTTTTGCTATAAATATTTGGATGGGCATTATTTTTCACCTGCATAATTTTTTACTGTCTGTGTAAAGAGCATGAATGTGTGTGGAGTATTGCTTGTGAGCTCAAATCATCATGTGTACTTCATTGTTTGTAAAGCCTCCAGAAATGTTATATTCCAGGCTGCTATTAGATTATCATCCTTTTGAACTGACAGACTCAGTGATGTTTTTTGGTAAATTGTCTCCATTTTGTGAAAAAAAAATTCAAAAAAAAAATTCTGTCATACATTCCCTGTTTTTAAAAAAATCACCCAATTTTTTTAAAAATTCCAAAAATTGCCAAAAATTGCCTACAATATGATCAGGTTCTTCAGATTTTATATTTTTCATATTTTTGAATATTTTCAAACTCGGCTAAATATACTTGTGGACTATTGCCACTTGAGCAAAATTGAAAAAAAAAAAACACTGCAGGGACCCTGATTCAGTCTAATAAGCATGGGATATTTATAACATTTAGAAGCAAAATTTTAATGAATTTTGAGATTTTCACTGTGGTACCGGTATGAGTGATGGTTAACCCAAGGTCAGGTTTTGCAAGCACGGACAAAATGGCACCATGTGAAAAAATTGGGTTTTTAACGTTTGCCTAAAAACCCATGAAGTTCCCCCAGCCTGACTGGCCAGATTTCAATCCCTTGTCCTCACACCAAGACAGCATGTACATTGCTCTCCAACCCATCACGGACTAAAGAGGACAATGGAAAACAACCAAAAAGAAACTGCCAAAAATATGGGAATAAAAAGTTTTTGTGAATAGAATCTGCCTGAGTCCCACCTTCCATAAATTGGCAAGCCAATAAATGCATTGCTGATCTTCAGGTGTGAATCTGAAGGATGCTTGCCTTCCTGAGCTGAACAAAAGAAATAAAATAACTTATGTACATACTCCTCACAATTCAAACCCCTACCACATGCCTAGTCCCAAAATGGTTTTAAAAATGGCCCAATGTGGAAAACTCTGAGCAACCAATGATATCAGGCAGCATGCACCCAAGAGGCCCACTTCTCTTACTTTAAAGATCTTTTGTTTTCCTTGAATGTGTTACATACGGTTCTCATTGTGTTCCCACCAAGTTCTGGATACGTTCATAATGGTGCTCCAATACCTATGTTCTGTAGTTTGTTCCCAATGAGATACCCACACTTTATCCCATATCTTTTGCCTGAAGTTCTTCTCTTGTAATCCATATAAACAGGGTAAAGCAATCGAAAACAATTAACTTGGATCAAGGTTACTGAACGAAGACAATCTTTAGGCTGCTCTTCTCCTCCCCCCTTATAAATGAGACTTCAGACCTCAAAACCAAGAATACCCGGCCCCTTGGGGGACCCTACTTCCTTATTGAACTCCCAATATTTACTGGGCGTTTGTACTCACTCATCCGGGAGGAATGAGATTGAAATGCAAGACCCCGGCATTTTAATCTGTAGTCAACTTATGCAAGTGCCCTAGTTTGGAATAAGGTCCATTTTGTAATAGCACAAGCCATGATCAAATGACAGCTCCAGATAGCTAGGTAGCTAGCTGAGAACATGGCCAACTGGGAAGTTTAGTGTAGGGTAATTCCCGAGGAGTGGGTAGTCCCTGGGAGTACCCAAAATAACCGAGGATCCCTCCAAGGGCAGTTATTTTGGGGACTCCGCACTCCTTGGGAGCTTCCCAAACAAAAAGCCCGTGAATGGACGGTTGCCCCTGAATGGATGGCTGTCTGCAAACTGTTGATGAAGCTGTGCTGAAACTGATGAAGCCACAATGCTCAATGAAATTATGAAACTTTTCATTGTGAAACTCCCTCCTGCTTCTGGCAGGGAAATTTGCTTCATAAAACTTGCTCCTGCTAGTGTGAGAAAACCGGGCCAGGGCTTTACACTATCTCAAAAATTGGCTAACCAGGAACTTTAGCTATCTGACAAGTTCCAATGTTTTCTTGGGCAAGTCTCTGATGTAGCAAAAGCAGCAATCATCCATAAGAAGATTTGGCCAAATTTGGCTACAAATGATATTTGGAAATTAGATAATTTAAACATCTCTCTACATTTTCGGCTACAAAGTGCTTTAAAACATGCATTAAAATATGGCTTTCTTTTGATTTTTTTCGAATTCTGGCAATTGGAAAATCCCAAAAACTCACTTCATTTACACAGTTAAAAAATGGTGCCAGGAACTTTTGGCTAAATCAAAACTTTTGCTATCTGGGAACTTCAATATATCCAAGAACTTTAGCTAGATCCATTGATAACTTTGGCTAATTGGAAACTTTTTCTAGCCAGTAAACAGCCAGAGTAAACCAGCACCCACTAGTCCAGCATCCACTGGATGCCCATTATGGCTCAGTTGTGGATGAACATCAACTGAGTTAATATCTGGTTTCACCATGGTTACCTATTCTGTAAGAAATGAGTCTTACACATGGGTAGATAGGTAGAAAAATAGGTGACTCTGAGGTAAATGGATGGTCTATACATAGGTATGGGCTGTCTTTACTACTTACCTTCCAACAGCCTGCTCGTGGTTTGTTAGTCAGTATATAGTAGAAAAAAGCAACTGATCTAAACACCATGGTTAGCTAAGGAACTGGAATCCAACAGAAAACTGTTTCCTGATCACTTACCATCCATCATCCATCATGGTACATTTATGGGCGCTGGTTTACTTTGGCTGGCTAACTCCAGGAACTTTTGGTTTTCGGGAACGTTGGCTACACGGGAACAAAGAAGTGGAAGAGCATGGGGGAGACAAGACCGCCCTTTCGAGGAAAGTGGTTGCCGGGAGCGTTGTTGCTGGCAGCCGCGAGAGAGAAAGAGAGATAGGATCCGGATGAGCAGCAGCAGCATGATCGCGGCGCTGTAATCTGCCTGTCTTTTTGGTCTCCCATGGCAGCAAGGTCTGAACGTCATGTGGATTTCGGATGGCGTCTTCGGACTCGGATAACTTGATGACGATTTTGGGGTTTCGGGTGAGAAGGGCATCATCAGCTGTGATCTGTATCTAGTCAAGTAGCCTGGGAAACTTCGGGAAGCAAAATCTTTTCTGCACAAGCATTTGATTATGGCTGCTGCTGCCGTTTTCCGTTGTGCACTCATAGAGTGTTTTTCGCGTCGGGGATCGATCGTAATGAAACAAAACTTGACGGTAGATAGCATTGTTTAGCGCCTGGTTGGTTGGTTGGTTTGTCCATGTGATGGTGGTGACGATCGTGGGTTAGCTATTAGGTTTTTTGATGTCCAGACTTTACCGGCGGGTCGTCTGGGACACGGATCTGCTTGCCCGCCGATATCCGTTTGCAAAGCCAGGGTTTCCAGTGCTTTCTTTCTCGTTCTCTCAACCTGCTGCCGACTGCTTCAGGGTTTGTTACCTGGCTGCGGCGGCGTTGCTTGTTGACTAATTTCTTTAGCATCAAAGCGTCCACGCTTGTTGCAGCAGACAGACAGGTGTTTGTACTACTTTTAGTGTGAACAAAAGAATACATGGCTTCCAAGTCTGGGTACTGGATGATCGGTTGTGTCCACCGTGATTTTTCTCTTTCTAAGTTTCCACACGGGATCATACCGATCTCGTCTTCCATTCAATGGATGGAGCGTAATTGAATCTGTGTTACAAGGACTTGCATTCTAGAATTTCCTTGGGTTCTGGTCTATGGGTACTCGTCGTTCGGCGCTGGATGCAGTTTATCTCACTCGGACCCATGATCTATGTGGAGGTCTACAGGGTCGTGCCGGGCCCTTCTTTCAAGATTTCTTCAAGCTGCTGGCTGGTTCATCTTCCTTGTGCCTGCAGGCGCAACCTTTGGCGGTGGTATAGTTTCGGATCATGTCGTCTTTGGCCGGATCATATAGTCTAGGCTTTGTGTAACTGATCATGATCTCTATCGTCGATCATGTACAAGGGAATGTTAAGAGGAGGGGAGCTGAAGTCCTGCACGTGACGACGCTGCCTGGCGAGGGTTTTTTGTTGTGAAACAGAGGAGAAATTATGCGCAGAGGGTTTCTTGTTGTGAAAGAGAGAGGAGAAATCTGATCTGCAAAAGGATTCAAGTTTGACCACGGAATTTCTAGAGTAGCTAGACGCCAGTTTTTGTATACCTTCACCATTGAACAGCACGGCACAGTCGCGTCAACCTCCTGCACGTTATATGGCGTCGTCTTCCAGCTCTCCCTGTGCGGCATGCAAGTTTTTGAGGAGAAAGTGCACGGCGGAATGCGTGTTTGCGCCATATTTTCCACCCGACCAGCCTCAGAAATTTGCCAATGTGCACAAGATTTTTGGAGCTAGCAACACTACCAAACTACTCAACGAGCTGCCTCAGCATCAGCGAGAGGATGCCGTGAATTCTCTGGCGTATGAGGCAGATGCACGAGTCAAAGACCCCGTGTATGGATGTGTGGGAGCCATCTCTTTGTTGCAAAGGCAGATTGCGCAACTGCAAAATGAGCTAGCAATCGCGCATTCAGACTTGGCCGGGTATGCTGGTGCCAGGATGGTAATAGGAGGTCCAGCTTCTGGCTCACAAGCTCATGGAGGCGCAGCAGCAGCTGGGGGACCTTCTTCGTCTTCTGCTTCCTTGGGCATTGGAATGAGGTTACCCGGAACAGCTCAATCTGGTGGTCGGGAACAGCACCAGATGTTGACTAGAGAGCAGCTCATTGATTTTGCAAGAGATCAGCCACCACAGCAGCTGACGAGAGAACAGATCATGGAGCTTGCTAGAGTTGGAGGAGGTTCTTACGAGGCTGGTTTGGCTGCACTCGGATTGAGTGGAGCTCTCACCGCGGGTCCCTTAGGATCAGGACACTATTCATCAAGTCGAACCACAGGAGGCGAGAGTCACGGCAGCGGGAGTCATGGCGATCGTACTGCAGGACTGGGACACATGCAGCAGTCTCGCGGCTCATGATCGATCTACGTTGCGCTTTTCGGTAGTTCCTATATATTCTCATGCAGCTTTACATGATGATGTCGTTTGAGCTACAAGCTGGAGTGTTCGCGAGTCGTTCAGCACTTTTTCTTACTGATCACCGACGTCGTCTTGCGTCATATATATATACTGATGCTGTCGAAATCCTCGGCGAAGGCGATTTGAGACCTCTGCAGGCCTGCGTCGTCTGAAACCTCCGGATCGAGGTTTTGTGTGCAATGCAAGCTGTTGTTGTGAGAATGGAATCGAACTGCTATGCAGCTGCGAGGAACTCCCCATGAATTGAGATCAAGGATTGTCGACTAAGAGACACATGTGAACTCAAGCGGGATACTTCGCTCGTGACACTAGCTGCACCTGCAAATGAATTGTTGAGTATGCTTCAGACACAGCTAGCTTGTGGGTGTCCAGGGTTTTTGTTTGAGCCGGACAAGCGCACGATCAAGATTGTGCATGATGAGTTGCAACAAATCAGAGTAAAAACTACGTTGAACATATATAGTTCCGGAATTTCCCGGATCGTATTGGAATGATTCAGAACGCTTGTAGACAACTGTAGGGCATTTGCAGGATTGTAAGAGAGGACTTATGGTCGTGATCTGCTCGTTGATGCTCGCGGGTTGCTAAAGCTGCTTGCTTTTTTTCGTGAGATCTCTTAGAATAGATTATTAGAACTCCACCACAAGTGAGAGCTGGTTGTGTCCTGTGGGCATCCTGTTGGAGATCGATCTTACATCCTGGGTTGATTGCCTAGGTCATTTTTTCAACATGCTTTTTACTGATCTGTGCCTTTGCAAGCATGGGAATTCTAAGGGGCGATGCTCAGGGGAGTTATGCCCCATTTTTGCTCTTTTCTCAGTGTGTATTGATCTTGTTATACGCATGGACTTTCTTTCCCGGCCAGAATCTTCCGACGTCATGTGTATGGGAGATCAGAGAAGGCCGGGAACACAATCTTCTTCATCTTGGCTGCACTAGTATCATAATCCACTGGAAGCTAAAAACATTGTCGAATTTCTAACGACGAAAGAATTTGCATGCTCTGAAGTTGAGCTTCTTGACTCATGTTGGAATATGTCAACGACTGGCTGGCTGGCTGGCTGGCTGGTTGACGAGTCGCTCTGACAGTACTGCCATCAATTGATCATCTCTCTCCATTAGTTCTGTGCTGCAGCTGGTTCGTTCCCTTGACTATAAGTTTCCAAGCTGCAAGTTTTATCATCCAGAGATCCATTAAAAGCAGATTCTGTTAATTGTGCCAGAAGAACCTCTACAGTTAGAGAAGCTGTACAAACACGAGAGAAGAGAAGAGACAATTTCAAATGAAAGGTATCTAAGTTTCCATCTTGCTGTTCAAATTCTTTCTTGTTTCTTCTAATGTAAGTACCCAGTACTGGAGTGTATCTCATCATGAAATTGCTGCCACATTAATTAGACTACTAAAGAAACGGTAATCCAGCAAAGGTATAACATGAAACGCGGCTGGGTCGCATAATGGCTCTGCCCTTTAAATGACATCCATGAGGATATTGATGATAAATATTCAACATGGTAAATTGGAAACAAATGGTGGTTAGCATAGCGAAGCCTCTGAAGTGAATCCTTTCGTTTTGCAGCTGGAAACGTTTCTATAGTGGGACTCCGCATGTCCCAAGATATATTGTAGGGATACCAAACTTTTTTCCAAGACCCATTTCTGGGTGCATTACAATATTGTCTCTACCCTGAAGAGCACATCCAATAAACTAGATCTGCACTTTTCTACTTGCAGGGGTGCAGGATCAAAGCTGGGAACAACGACTTCAGAGTGTGCAGCTAATTTTAAAGGAAAGTCGCACCAAAGCTGCTTCCTTCTCACAGACACACCCAAAACATGAAAGAAAAATGAAAAACACAAAAAAAAAACATGTTTTAAGTTTTATTTTAATTTTTTTGAATCACAACAGCGACCTGATCTGACAAGCGGTTGGCACCCCCAAGTCAAGCTTAGTGGCAGAGGGCAGGCAGGGCTTTCACCTGCACAGCAGTGGGTTTGAACCCAGAAACGTTTTTTGAGATCCCAGGGTCCCAGACAAGGGCTATACCACTGAGCCATCACCCCTGGGGTCAAAAATAAAAAACCCCAATGTTTGCTGCACGTAAAGTTAGTCGATCTAGCTACCACCAAGATCATGGGTATCATCATCATCATCAGAGGCTCCAAAGTAACTAGTATCATGTGCATGCATGCAGCTAGCGAGTGATCTGCACTTGTAAACGATGATATCCAGAAAGAAAATCTAGCTGTTGTTCAATGAAATCGATATTGTCGACTAAGGAAATCACATACTTGATCAGCGCGATAGTACTAGACTGTTAGTTGCAGATGGTCATCAGATCTTTAGATGCAGATCATGCACATTTGGCTGTCCCAGCGGAAATTTACTTCAAAACTTATAATTCCGTCGCTTTTGCTGCTGCTTCTGCTGCACATCATGCATGATCAAGCATAATATTATTCAAGCTTTAAAACAGATCCTAGTACATTCTACTGATTGGACTGGTGAGTACTGCTGCTGCTACTATAACTGATGCTGCTGCTCATCAAAATCCCATCAACAAACTGCATCAACACAAATTTAGGTCCTCATGAGTGGAGTTCTTTAGTCTGGAATTTATTATTAAGGAGATACTAAGGTGTAATTCACATCCCTAGGTGAAATCTAAATCATTACATTTTACAGATCTAGATGACTTAATTAGATCAGTAATTTTTGTAATTTTCTTAAACTGGAATTCGTATTAATGAGCAGATTCTTCATATCTAGATAGATGAATAATTAACATTAGTAATTTCCTTTAAGTTCAGGAATTATTTATTAACAAGATTTGCATCTAGATGAATATGGATCAGTAATTTGTAATAATTTCTTTATTTATGGGAATCTATATATTGAAATATAGGTGTAACTTGGGTGAAAATACAGCAACAGTAACCACCCAGTCCAAGGCCATATTAAGTGTTTGTTTTTACCAAAGCAGTCACGGAGGTTCCATGATGTATCAAACAGTTTCTTTCAAAAGCTTCAAGCATGATTGGGGTATCCCAAATTTGAAACACAAAAATGATTCTCGAGATTTCTCAAACTTACCTTTTCCTTCACAAAACCTAAGATTTAGATCTTCGATTTCTTTTTTATTTATCATGTCAAATCAAAAAAATAAAAAATAAAAAATAAAAATTTATGCAAGCATATAAGGTATTTATTGTTTTCACTTATAAAAATAAAAATAATAAAATTTATTCAATATAGCCCATGTTCTATAATGATAAAAAATTCTCAAGATTTTCACTTTTGAAACCTTGTATGTTGTCATAAGGCACTCAAGGTTCTTTTCACACGAGTGCTTTGTACTCATCAATGCCTAAGCTATTTGTGAGAAAATAATTCTAGTGATGTAGCAACCAATTTATATAAGGTACTTTGAAAAAGTTTCGTATGTCACTTCTACGTGTTTGATCATTCCAATCGTATGGTTGTCCCTATCAAACAATTCTATCCAGAATGTAGTTGATAGTTACAACCAATTATAGACATTTTTTTGACAATTTTCTTGTGACACCTGGGTCCAACCACACTATAAAAAGCCACTCATGCCCCCTTACACCATTGTTTTTTTTTTTTCTTTTTCTTTTGAAAAATATTCTTAAAATATTCTTAATACATCTTTTGAAAAAACAATAAATTATTTTTTAAAATTTTTGATGGGTACACAATTGGGGTACCAAAAGGTGCAAATTTTTTAAGGTGTACCAAATTCTTGTCACAACATCAACCTTTTTTGTCTTTCTTAC
Source organism: Sphagnum contortum (assembly GCA_963920785.1). Lineage (NCBI taxonomy): Eukaryota > Viridiplantae > Streptophyta > Sphagnopsida > Sphagnales > Sphagnaceae > Sphagnum > Sphagnum contortum. Next base: position 7,542,356 of record OY987294.1, on the reverse strand, counting down.
CTAGTCATTTTTTACCTTATAAAGACACATTTATGGATGATTATGATTGAATCTAAAATTGTAATAGTCTAAAATATAGTCCTTCTAAACTCACCTTTTGATTCATTATTTTTTATGGGGATCAAAATATAGGGTAAAAAAAAACTACAATAAAGACCAGGCCTTTTTCATCCTATGTTGTACACCTTCAAAAAAATTCACCCCAAAAAGGAATGATTTGTCTTTAAAGGACTGCAAAGAAAAACTTTGGATTTTTCAAAATCTCACATTATTATAGTTATAAGGAATTGTTATATGCCAATCTAGATAAAATGATGTTTTGTTAAATTAAAAAAAATATTTAAAAATAATTTGGATAATATGTAAATGTCATTTTGAGTCCTACAAACTAACTATATCAAATGTTTAGATTGCATTTTTTTTTAAAGGAATCAAAAGGAATGCAAAAAATCATACAATTGATTTCAAATTTTTTATACATATATTCATAATATGAATTTGATGAAAAACCAAATTATATAGAAATTTCAAAGTTTTTAAATTTTGAAGGAAAGGATTGCAAGGAAAAGGATTATTTTTGTTAAGCATTTAACAAAACAAATTGTGTTCAATGGGTTCACTATGTTTAGCTTGAGATATAGGTCACATGTGTTAGAAAAAATCTTGCCAAAAACATGTTTGGTTGTCCATTGAAATTCATTTTTGGAATTTTTGGGAATTTCTACTTTTTAGCTATAAATCAAAATATTCATACACAATTATGTATGAATGTGAAAACTCACCACTGCCACATGAATTATCTTAAATTGGACTATTCAATTTTTCTCATTTAAATTTGTTTCAAGAAAATGTTATTCGCAAAAAATAACCCCAAAAAAGTCCTTGAATCCTCTTTCCTTTCTTGGAACCCCAATCATGAACAAGCCCTGATACTATTATGTTAAGGAGTATATGAAAAAATATCCCAAAATATGTCATAAAACAATATTTTCAAATTATGCTTTTAATGTCAAAATTGTTGTTAAGCAATAGTTACAAGTCCATAAAAATGTGAATTAATTTTTTTTTGTTCATGAACTAAATTGATTCTAGATTTTATGATATGTACATAACGTATTCACGATGATTTTTTTTTTAAAAAAAATTAATCATTTTTTCAATCCAAAATTCAAAAACTTTAGTGGTTAGATTGCTAATGGTAGATGTTAATATGATTGCACCAACCTATTAAGAAAATGATTCGAGATTCAAACAGTTTTTGAGACAATCAAATGTCTAGAGAGGGTGCAAGTTAATTGGTAAATCATTGTCATTAAGCATGGAATTTAGTTTTAGAATTTCATTTGTGTCAATTCACAATGGTGTTCGTGGAGGGGTGAGCAATATAAGTAATAGCAGTAATCCCTTACGAAAGGTGCAAGATTTCAAAAGCATGCATAATGGCTTGTAGGGTTTTTCACAACTACAATGGCATCAACTCCTTGGATATTGTGTCATTCCTTCTTTCTAACCCTATTTTTTTAGGCATTGATTCTAATGGAATATCTCTTGATTAAAAAGGTCGTGTGTTTATGTGAGGGGTGGGGATAGGATGTGGGGTGAAAGTAAGCTAAGGTGGACCAAAAGTGGCACAAAAAGAGTCCATTTTTGCATAGTTTTTGGTGTTATCAAAATTTGAATCACAATAAATATGTCAACCAAAAATCATTTTTTTGCAAGAACTATTTCTTGTCCTCCTTTCTTAATACATAATTGAATACTTTGATGAAAAAATTTCCATCAAATTCAAATTTTTGACATTCAAAACGGGATAATGAATTATGGGGCTTTCAAAAATACCTAAATGCTTATTCCCATTTGTAATCACATCCCCAATAAGTCCCAATAATTTTATTTTTTTCATTTTAATCATACAACTTATAGTAGAATACCATAACATATATCATTTAATATTCCAAAAATCATGAATCCATTTTAAAATGTGTGTGGACTATGATAGAGGATGAAACACAAATTTAAAAATCCCCCAAAGACCAAAAGATGGTCATTTGGTTTTTATTTTTTGCTATTAGCTTTCTATAACAATGTATATTACAAATATGAATCTTTTTTTATAAATTTTTGTATTAATTGGAGTTAAGAGACATTGTCATAATAAGAGGTATTAGATTTTTGTTTTGTGACATGTGAAAATGGATAGTGTAAGGTTATCAAAACTTACATGACACACCCATTTTGCATCGAGCATCACATTGGCATCTATTCTCATGTGTCCATCATGTTCATCACATCCGTCAAGATGGATGCAGGAAAATCTTGGGTCATGTTCAGGTTGCCCTTGTTATGACTAGTGATCAAAAATGGATTTTGATCGCCAATCTTGTGGTGACCAAAAAATTTCAATCACCAAGCTTGTGGTGACTCAAGTTTTTTTGTCACCATCTTTTCAATATGTCATTGGGGCCTTGCCATTTACCTAGAAGAATATTTTAAGGCAAAAGAAGAATTATGGAAATTCCAATATTTCACCATGCAAAAATATAATTTTTAAAAAAAATCCTTTAAAAGAAAGCAAACTCCTTCAAAGTATCACAATTCTACCATTAATCCCAAGTTTCAACACAAGCCAAAATATCATCTTTTCAAAATTCTCACATAAAAATAAACATACTACATGGGGGCCAAAATAGACCTACTACATAAACCTATTATATTCTATAATGAATTTAAACATTATATCTTCGCCTTGGTAGGCAATGCTAAAAAAAATGAAAACCAAAACAAAAGTATATAAAATGAATGCCTTTTAAATTTTGCATTAAGAAATGTTGTTTTAAATGATTTTTTATTGATTTTTTTCATTATTAATGTTTATCAATTATAAGAGCATTTATCGGATCGGAGCAAATTATCAATGATAAGTCCAATCATACATAATTCAAAGAAAATAAAAATAGATGGGCAATACTTGTGTAAAAATATATATGATCATTGTATATTATGTTTACAAGAAACCCATCATCATTATAGAGCATAAATCCAAATACAAATTCCAAATGTGTAAAGAGGATGGATTCACAAATCTCAAATTTGATTACACATGACCACATGATTCACTTACAAAATTGGTTTTAATAAAATCCACAAGTCCAAAACATGTCATGGATCAATTTCCCAAATGATAGTTTGTTGAATTGTCCACAAAATATTTTGCATTTCAATCATCACCCCATATGACATTTATCAATCTACCCACCAAATATGCTTTAGACCTCAAAGTTGTGGTGTGTTGCTTGGCCATTTGTTAAGGGGAATTTGCAGTTCTTGACTTGTTGTAAACAAAAAAGAATTTTAGGGCAACCCACCAATGCATTTTTTTCATTACAAAAAATCATGGTTTTTCAAAAGATTCAACTTGATTAAAATGTCCACATTGACCAAAAAGATGTTCACTTTGACTAAAAACATTGGTCATGAAAGACACATGGTTATTTTGGTTGGTGATTTTTATTGAAATGACCATTTTGACCAAGTATTAAGTCATACATCTAATCAAGAAAAACAATTTTTTTAAATGGTCCATCAAGATGCCAATGGTTTAATCAAATCGGCCATATTAAATGGCCATGCTTAGTCAAATTGGCCATATTAATTTGGTTACCTAACCTATTAAGTATGCATACTAAGGTGCCTACCTAACTACTTACCTACCATTTACTTATTTATGTCTTACCTACCTACCTACTTACCTACCATCTACCTATCTATGTCCTACCTACATATTATTGACCTACATACCTACCCATAGTTTACATAAGTAGGTATGAACATCTAAAAACATAGGTCAATAGGCATGTGTACCTACCTATCTATCTAATTAAGTACCTACTAACCTATTTATGAAAAAAATTGAAATTCAAATGTTGTTATACACATTAACAAAAACATTCTTGGATATATGTTAAATATATTTGGTATCATATTGTTTTACAAAGTAGTGGGGTGGTTTGATGGCCAAAACATTGGTGTGGAACCAAGGACACCAAGGTTCAATCCCCTTTACCAACATATACTATGTGGAATATGTATATTTATATATATACCTTGTACATGCATGTGAATGTATAATATTTAGGTGGGTTGTGGATAGGTAGGTAGGAGGCCATGGTGGTAAGTAGGTCATGGGTGGGTGGGTAGTAAGTACTTACTATTTATTTATTATTTACATTTTTATATTTATAAATAGAGTTGTTTTTTTTTGGGCCGCCCAAATTTTTGTTCAATTTAACTAGTCAAAAATATCATTTTATGATTAGTCCAAAAGACCATTAGTCAAGTTGGACGTGTTCAAATTGACTTGTCTAGTATGACTAAGTTGTTAAAATGACTAGTTCTTGGTTTAGTTTTTAAGAAGTCAAATAAACCATGATTTATTGTAGTGTTTGCGTTGGTAGCATCTTGTACTTTTGTAAAGCCATACAATGATGGCATCATTTTTTGCAACTGCCTAGCTTCACCCTAATCGCAACACCTATGTACACAACATCTAGTTTATATGTCGAAAAATGCAACATAATGTTGTTTTTGGACAAGTCATTGTGCAAAATTCCACAATGATGTACTGTATTCATAATGTTTATGAATGCCCATGCTAACTTCACATGATTTCGCTTAAAGGTGATATGTTGTGTTCACCCTTCCATGTTTGACCCACCTTACCATAATAAAATATGATTATCAGTAATGGAAAAGTATTTTGTGTTACAATCTAACAATTCTTGAAGAGGTCCCCCATTCCACCACAATATGTATGCCTCCATGGTTTTTATGTGGATGGCAAGGAATTTGATGACACTTGGATCTTCACATTCCATTGATTGTTGCTTATGTGTTTCTCGCTTGTCATCCAATTGTCGATGTCTTCCCTAATGATGGGATGCGATTGAATATTTCAATTCGCACCTTGCACACCACACCATAACCACCCTAATCATTTTCACCTAACAACGGGAACACATTTGTTGTGCTTGGAATCCATAACACACCACGACTTCCAATTTTGGTTAAAAGGTTTTGAGTGCCTTCTTCCATCCATGGTGCAAGCCTCATTTTTTTATCTGACCAATTCTTCAAATATTTAGCCCATCATGAAATTTTCTCCCACAATCTCACCACCTCCATGGTCTAGTGCACCTTGTCCTTTTGTGGATAAAAGACATCAAACCATTACAACAAGTTTGTCGTTGAATCCAAAATTTTGCATTCAAACCATTTCGAAAACCCCTTGGAAATTTGAAGCTTAGTGTATTGCAAGGATCCGTCTAATTTTGCCAAAAACTTATGCTCCATGACCTAGTTATATAATTCAAGGTTAATTCCTTGCTTGCTCATAAAAGCATTGTTGAGATATACCATTATGTGTTCCATAAAAAATGCCATGACAATTTCCTAAAATCATCATGTGGTGATTCATTTAGGATCATTGTCTTTAAGCTTTTGATGCTTTTAGGTTTGTGTCAATGAAGTGTTCTCCCCATCGAATATTTTTGCAACCCTTCATTTGTGCATGGTTGAAGGTGGGTCATTCAAACGTCTAGGGGGGTAAGTCTTAGATGATGTGTGGGATAACTTATTCCGAGGGTTTTGGTCAGATTGACTACTTGATGGTTGTCTATTGGACAATGGTTTGTTCGATTATTGTCTACCCAACTTCACTTGACAACATCCTTCAAATTTTGGATGACAAAAACACCTTAACTCGCCCAAGGTTCCATGCAATGGTTGTAAGGGGGCAACCAAAGGCACAAAACCCAAATAAGAACAAGGTGTTCAAAAAAGAATCATGGATTTCATTTTTAAATTCATATACCCTAAAAGAACCTTTTCCAAATTTAGTCATCACTAGAAGGCTAAAATTGTTTTTTCCAAATTCGATCACCATTTAATAGTTCCCAAATGGCAACCGAATTTGCTAACATGTCCATTTGTAGTGATTAAACAAAATTGTTGTCCAATGGTAACCAAATTTAATTGGTGCCATCAAATTGTGACCAAATTCAATCACCAGGCGATTGTGGTGACCAAATTCAGTCACCACGTGATTATGGCAACCAAAAACCTTTTGATCACCACAATGTGTTTCCCCTCCCCCCAACCCCCCCACCCTATTTTTTTCCATTTTTTCACTTCCCCCCCTGATGGCAACCAAAACCCTTTTGGTTGCCATCTTGTGTGATTCCTTCATTAAAAAATGGGGATACTAATGGGAACCCATTGGGAACTTGAATGGAACATGTTGCGAACAAAATTTGATGCAATTTTGTAACACACTTAAATAACTTGGTTTCCGTGCTACTATGCACTACCATTAACGATAAATGGAACTACAAGCATTTAGAATTATACAACAAAATTGTAATAAACAAAAAACAAAGAAAAATTTCTCTAAATTTTCAAAATGAAATGCATTTTCCTCTCTTACATTATATAATTAAAAATGAAATGAAAGGCCATGAATGTTGTAATTTTTTTAAAAAACCATAACAAGCTTCCAATAAAAGGATAATAAAGAGATTTCAAAATATGCATGCAATAAGAATAAAAAAAAAACAAGAAATCCAAAAAGGTCCAACCATATAAGAAATCATTATATAAAGATATCAATTTAGTAGTTATATAACAAATTTTGAGTTAGAATAATTCATTTTAACATGTTATGGAAAAGAACATGGTAAGACAAAATATTATGGGAGCTTATTGTCATCCTACCTAAACCATCTTTGATGAAAATTCATCATCACTAGAATTGCAATTATATGTTTTCCATTCTCTCCAATCATATTGTCATCAATGAGGTTCAATATGTAACTAGGTTCAACTAAATTTACATTAATTGTGATAAACTCTTATGGGAAACTTGTTTATACCCATATTGTTGTATAAATATTGATTTTATACATATTGAGGCTACTCTATGTACAATGTACATATGTTGCATCCAGTGACAAATTCCACCTCACTTTACTACTACAATTTATTATTTCCTCTACTACTATTTTCCCCAATAATAATACCACATTGTTGACTAAGACAATTTCCCAATCCAATAGGTTCTCGATTCAAAAATTGTGTCCAACCTAGGAAGATTATTTATTTCATTGAGCATTGCAATTAAATGAGGAAATATTGTAGTTAATAATGCAAAAACAACATCATCTTTCAAACACAGCTCTTCACTAGTCTCACTATTAGAATTCCTATTTTTTCAAACTAACCAAGTTGACGGGATGGGTCTTTTGGACTAAAAAACATGTATTTTTTACTAAAGGCCAAAGGCTTAAATGACAATGAGTATTTTTTTACTAATCAATTTGACTAAAATGATCAATTTGACAATTAATCAAATTGGGAATCTAGTCAAATTGAACTTTAAAATACCACCTAGTCAAATTAATTAGTGACTTATTCAATAAAACCACCCAATCTAGTCAAATTGGCAAGTGCATTAGTCAATAAGGCCACCTATTATAGTCAATCGATAGGTTAACTTAATAGGTTTGGTCAAAATGGCCATTGGCCTAGTCAAAAGGGTCAATTATAAATTCCAATATTAATTAATTATCTTGGGACTACATGTAACATTTTGACTATGTTTGACCAATTAAAAAAAATTGAAAAATGTAAAAGTTAACTAATCATAACTAAATGAATCATCACCAAATTAATTATGGTTAAATTAATTATGTTGGAATTAATTATCATTCAACTACTATTGAAATATTAATTAAAGTTGAAACTAACCAAAACTACTCTAACTATGTTCAATTTAACAATAGTTGGTTTAACCCTAATAAGTTTAACCATGATAATTAGCTTAACATAATTAATTTAACAATTGTTATTTGGGTAATTGTTGGTTTTGCCATAAAATATTTATTCATTAATTAATTTAGCCATATTAATTTTACTAGTGGTCAGTTTAGCCAAATTGATTTACTCATGTTTAGTTTAGCCATGGATAGTTTTAGCCATAATTAGTTCATGCATGTTTATTTTAGCCATACTGAATTTATGCATAGTTAGTTTAGCCATAAAATATTTATTCATTTATTAACTTTATTCATGGTTAGTTTAGTCATTTCTAGTTTAGCCACAATTGGTTTAACCATAAAATATTTATTCATTAGTTAGTTTAACCATTTCTAATTTAGCCATGGTTGGTTTAGCCATAAAATATTCATTCGATGGTTAGTTTGGCCATATTTACTCATGGTTAGTTTAGCCATATTATTTTACTCATGGTTAGTTTTAACCATTTTTGGTTTGGCCATGGTTGGTTTAGCCATAAAATATTTATTCATTGGTTAACTTGACCATATTTGCTTTATTCATGGTTAGTTCACCAAATTTATTTTACTCATGGTTAATTTAACCATTTCTAATTTATCCATGGTTAGTTTCACCAAATTTATTTTACTCACGGTCAATTTAACCATTTCTAATCTATCCATGGTTACTTTTACCATATTTATTTTACTCATGGTTAATTTAACCATTTTTATTTTATCCATGGTTAGTTTCACCATATTTATTTTATTCATGGTTAATTTAAAGTTTAATTATTAAGTTTAGATTTAGGTTTAGCCTCTAAGTTTAGCCTTTAAATTTAACCCTTAGGTTTAACCTCTAGGTTTAGCCCTTAAGTTTAGCTTTTAGGTTTAACCTTTAGGTTTATAATTTAGATGATCTCAAAATTTATGAAGGTTTTTCAAAAGGCAATTTGAAGGTTGTTCAAGTGTCATTGCAAAAAAAATTTATTTGTACTTATAAATCAGGGAAGGGACAATGGAAAAATGTTTGTGTCATTCAAGGGCTACCAACAAGGATGCTCAAAACTCCTATGAAAACACAATTTGCCTTATGAGTTATTTTGTTTCAAGAAACTCTTTGAATACCAAAATACAATTTCAATACATTATGGATGGGTAGCATGCTCTATAATTGTCTTCTACTATTCCAATGGGCCAAACTTGGCCAAACTTGCAAATACATTGTAATGGGCTCAAGCAACTAAAAAATTACTTCCTATTGTCAAGTAATGTGTTTTAAACCAAGCCCAAGGGTATTGGTTGTTGTTAAATGTTCTTATTTTTGCTTTCACTTTGTACATGGGTATGAAAGTTGGTGTGACCAACATTGTAGCTTTGAAGATCAACCACGTACTAATCTTTGGTGATTTTGATTTAAAATTGTAAGAATTTAAGCGAAAGAAAATGGTTCAAGTTGTGTAGATATTGATGCCATTCTTGACCTCTTCAATGGTTTACAATCATTTTAAGATCCACAACATGTTGGCAATCATGTTTGACATTCGTTACAAACACATGAAATGTATACAAGACTTTATGGACAATTCAATTGCTACTGAAATTGTTGTAAAATACAATGTTTTGATTATATGTCCTCTTTTATTATAGGTGTACAATCATTTGAACCTTATTAAAAAACTAGCAAAGTTAGTGACAACTAAAAGGATGATTGTTTATTTTGTCAAGTTGTGTTGGCTGATGATGTAATTATTTCAACTTTGAAGAATAAGCTATAATTATTTTAACAATTATCTATAGATGACAAGAACCCCCTAGTTTGGTGGACACAACATGTAATGAAGTTTCCACATGTTTTTTTTTGGTTTGTTAGGTGTTGAACATTGTGGGGTCATAGATTGAAATAAAATGGATAGGTTGAACTACTTAGGTAAATAGATAGGTTGGACTAGGTAGGTAGGTTAAGGAGGTAGGTAAGTTGCAAGGTCGGTAGGTAAATTTCTTTAAATTTTTTTAGGTTTGATCTTTAGGGTTAAGCTCCTTTGATTGGTTCATCCCATTATGACATGTGTATTTTTATATGAAATTGTAGGATAAAACTTTTCATTATATAGTTTTCAAGATGAAAATGAAAGACAAAACATATGTAATAAAATTTAAAATTGCACATTAGTTGCAAATTAGGTTACAACTATTAAAAAGTTAATCTCATATGCTTTGTTGTCCTTTTTAATTTTATAAATTATATAACTAAGTAGATAAATGACTAACTAATTAAAATATTAATTATTAACCACATTCAAAACCAATTGGATATTAATTAATATTTCAAAAATAAAAAATGATGAAAATATTAATTAACCAACTTATTAATTATAAGTTATTAAATAGTAGTTCATAAATAAAAATAGAATGTCAACTACTTAATTATTATATAAATTAATTAATTACAACCATATAGATATGTTTGTAACCATATAGAGGCTAAAACATATGGGAAGATCTATATCATTTTTGGTTACAAACATACCTTTCATTGTGCACATATGTAATATGTATTTTAATGTTTTTTTTTTTTTGTAAGTTTTGTGACAATGTGTGATTCATAGGAAAGCTAGATGGTGAAATTCATGTCAATTTGAATCAAATGAGAACTTTTGAAATCATAATCCTAAATCTTAACCATATCCAAAACCACATTCACTTCGACAACCCTACACCCTATACTTGATAACTGCCATGAGTTGAGAAAAACAAATTAAAATGTACCCAAAGGTTCTAAAATATTTTGAAAAAGCTTCATAACCTTAATCGAAAAGGTAATCAAAGTTATACAATATGTAATACCCAAGACCGTATGTTCTTTTCAAAACGAATCCCAGCACAACACTATTGCAAATGCAATAAAAGGAACCACAAGAGGAATAGAGAGTGTTTATAAAATGTACCGTTTAGTCTTTGAAAAAGCATCACATGGGAACACATTAATTTGGAGATTCTCAATTGTGTTTGGAATAGTCTCCATTAATTGCAAACTTTCAATGATGGACATTTGATCAAAGTGATGCTGTTACAAGGAAAGTTCTATATGTCAATATGAATGTGACAACCTAACAGAGGTAGATACGGTTTCTAGTGAATTTAAGGTTAATACATACATCAACAAAGTGTATTAAGACCTAAACCCTAAACCTAGCTGTGGAACCCTTTGCACCATACTCTGAGTCTTAATCCCTAGCTCATTCTCAAATGGGTAGATGGATCTTGATATGATATTTGCCCAGTCACCCAATTCAGACATTCAATGAAGTTCAAGTCACAATCAAGCTCTGGTTGCTTGGAAAAGGTCATGAAGTGCACTATGCAAATTAGCAAGTCTACATACACAAATTAAGCTTTTTCAACCAAACCACTTCTTTTCTTTTCAAAGAGCAGCTTGAAAGCTTCACTGAGATGAAAGCATCTGATGACTGGTTTTGGCAAGTAATTTTACACCCATAATTTTCTGGCGACAAATTTGCATGAACATTCTGTGGGAAGCAGGACATTGCATGGTTCAAACCTGCTGACTGAAAGACGATCTCACGAGTGTGGAAGAAGCATTGGCTGCACAGATTGAATTGGCAACAGATTCAGCTTGAACAGTTTGACTATGTTTTGATGGTTACTCTCTTGCACTCTGAGTTCTCCTTCTGGATGCAATTCCACCAAATGCGCCATCACATGAGTGACATGTCAAACATGACTCTGATGCAGCAGCAGCAACAAATTTAGACCACCATGGAGAATAATTGGAAAAGAAAACATTGTGAGAACTGGGGAAAAATTGTGTGAGAACCCATCCATGTCTAGTTACACTAGAAAATATATATGCTTTGAGCAACCAGTATTGATTTCTTTGAATAAAGCATGACAATTCTGACTACCCTCAAGAAAAGAGTATAGATGGAACAGGTTGATGAAAATTCATCTTGGTTCTTACATCTTCAGTTGACCCAGCTTCCATTGAAGGTTTATGTTTCGAGCTTAGTTGTTATATTTGTATTCTTTGACCTGACACAATGCAGGCTCCTCTGCCATTCACATGCCCTCAGCTGGAGGGGTCTGACATCAAATTATCGCAATAGTGCTCTCCAACTCCATAGTGCAGAGGAAAGATCAAAGTGATCCAGACAGGAACTGTACACACTGAGCCTCAGGAATTTAGGAACCTGAACCTGCTGCCATCCCTGCTGCTTAATTTCTCCAAAAGCAAGAGGACAGAGGTCTCTCAGAGTACTTTGATGTCAGATTCAGAATTATCAACTGAGAATTTGGAAATTTTAGTTCTCTACTACTCCCAATCTGCAGGTTTCTCACTGCAGGAATTGGGGTCCGCAAAAGCTGCCAGTTAGAACTTTGCCAGGACACCGCCTGCATTAGTCTTGAGTTTCAGTAAATTGGATCCTGCTTTGATGATGCTCAATTCCTGGCTCCTCTCATGTGAAGCTACTAGAAAAACCAACAGTTGGTGCCATGGAAGAAGTGATGGGTGCATGCCCTGCATCCTGGCAATGCCATCTATGACTTCCATCATGTATCAAACCGACCTCCATGACACTGAAAGGAGCTTTGCCTGTCACCTGCTGCAAGGGTGCCTCATGATCCACAATGGTGCATCTGAAGCTCTTAGAGTACAATTGATATCCTTGGACATCAAAGTATGCTAGCTGTTTGCTCATTGAATCTGCTGGCTATGAGAGACAATCACAGTAACTAGGAAGGCTGCTACCACAATCATTGTTCTGGTCCACACTTGTCATTCCTCTTGCCTCTTCTGTCCTGGAAGGATCATAACCAGAACTAGTAAGAATTGGAATGATGGAGCCATACTCATGCCAGAATTCTCCTCTCCATAAAAAATTTCCAGCTGCTCATCAGTTGTGGCTAAAGATAGGGAGCAGGGAGAAACAGAGCCTGGAAGAGGTGGAAATGGTTGATGGACATCTCTTGCCCCTTGAGGCTCCACCTACCACCATCAAACCCTTTGCATTCCCCCCCTTCTTCATGCACTCAGTCTTCCCAACTCCCTGTCACACGACTACCCCATCTCTCTCCAACAATCTTCTGAAAACATATCTAGTAGCAAAATTAATGGAGCTGGAGATGGAGGTCTGAACTGTGCCAGACAATTTAGCTGCCTCTTTGATGCTATCTCCATCCCCTCCTCCATTCCTGGCAGAAAGCACATCCTTGTTGCTCCATTCAAAGATGGGGACTCAAGGGGAGAAAGTGTTGCAGCTGCAGCTCATTTTCAGGCAGAACTGTGATGAGTCCTGCAGCAGCAAAACTGCATAACACTATCTATGATCCGTCAATCCTCGACATCCAGATAAGCTCTTTAAAATCAGGAAATCTCACTGTCAAGCTACAACACTTGTTTTATCAGCAGAGTAGAAGGAATCAGTGGATCCAAGATTCAACAATTCTTCACCACTTAAATGAATTTTCTTCTACACATGAGAACTAGCAGAAGCCTGTGTGCAATTCTGTTTTTAGTATTTTATGGTGATACTGCTTCAAGGTCTTTGCGATTGAACCTCAGGCCTTGCAATTGAAGCTCACCTGCAATGTGGAAAGAACTGAAAACATGCTGACATTGCAGTGCATGGAGTGGTAATGCTCATCTGAGTGGGCTTTGCATACACAAGACTCTTGTTACAGATAGTCTACTGCTCTTCACTTTGTAAGCACTTGTAAGGACTGTTGTTACAGACAGACTGCTCTTGACTTTGTTAAGGACTAAGTGTAAGGTTCCAGAATCTGTGAACAGATGAGTAAGACTCATGTTGCACCAGATTGATAATTCAGCCCAACAAAAAAATTGGAATCTCTCTCTCACAAGATCTCTGAATTGAAAATATTGAACAAAAACACAAGATTCTGAAACCACCCTTATGTAGTAGTGGTGATTCTCCAAATATTGCCTGTACACTTTCAATTTGTCCAAGTCTTACAACAAACTCTAATACAAGAAAGAGAACTCAAATTAAGACTTGTGAAAACAATACAATATGTTAATTGATTGCTGGAGTGAAACTGCTTTTTGTGGTCAATTTCATTACTCCAGAGTTGTGATTGTCAAATTTTGTGTTTAATTATTAGTTATTTCCATGACACATCTGGTGAGTCTGCTTTTCAGGAAGCAGCTTGGGGACAATTTGATACTACTCTCTTCCTTGGCTAATCTTTTTTCCATAACAGTTGCTACAAATCTTTAAGTCTCATACTGAACATATTAAGCTAGAATACTTTGAAACTCGAATGCATGCAGCTGCTACATGGGAACATTTTTTGCACATGAATATCCTAACCTCTTCTGATATCCTTGGAGTCGTTTGATTTCAGAGCAGATATTAGCTTTGCAGTCATGAATACTCCGATGATTTGAATTTGATAGATCAACAAAATTGTGTACTGTGGAGCTATCTAGCTCTAATAGAGTGAGTTTTGGTAATTTTATGAACTTTTATTGACAGCTAAATTTCCCATATGTTTTTCAATCACATTTCTGTGATGTGAAACTGATCTGAAGTGCAAAATGTATAAATAGACCAAAAAAGAATTTGTCAATAACTCATCTGCTGATAGAAAACTCATGTTGGGCTTTTCTATTCTAACCACGAAAACCAGTTCCACGGGTTGCTACTCAAATATGATAAGCACCCCATGAAGCCCATGGCAGGATCAGGAACTGATTCATGCACAAGTTTCAAGAGCTCAAGATGGATGACCAAATATTTATAGCTAATTGAATAAAATCCAACTAAATAGTGACATCAAAGGGAGAAGTTGACAAAGTTGAATTATGCTTCAAAACCCATCTTGAGATTGGAGAATGGGTGTCTACAATGTGTTTTCAAACCAAGGCTAAGTGTGCAGTTATATGTTGTACTAGGATTGGCACAAGTTATATTTGTTGGATTAAAATTCTAAGTAGATGATGGATTCAGCTCCAAGAATTTGATCCATTGCAGCTTAGTGGAAGTCCAGCAACCCTAAACCATGTGCTGTTGCAACAAAGATTCTATCCTTGGGGACCAGAACATGATTGAACGAGGATGAAAGTCCATCAACTTGGACAATCTTAAGTAAGTATCACACAAGCCTTTGACAATGACAAGTTCACAATTTGTAGTTTGTTGTCATGATGTAAATGGTAGAGTCATTCAGGTGTCAATTGCTGAAGTCTACATTTGTGGCTCTACTGTCCTTGTGTTCTATGTTTGCTTTGAGGAAGTGGAGCACAGACTCTCTCGTGTGCAACATTAAGAAATGCTCCGCATTTTTGGTCCTAATTTAAACCTTGCAGAATATAAGGTTGCCCAGATTATTTTTCTTAACACTCCCTGAATAAATAAATTGGACTTAAGACAAGAAGACCTAATGCATCTGTGCAACATTAATTGTCAATCAGCTGCAAAATTTTGGTGTTGTTTTGGTGTTGTTCCTGTTTCAATAATTGTGGTAAGCATGAGATACAGCAGTTGTCGTCTACTTCAAATCTCATTGAATATAATAAGATTCCATGACCCATTCAACCATCCAAAGCTAAACTCAAAGAGCTCAAAATGCTCTTCCAACAGACTTTATCAAATTTATAAACTTAGATTTTATGAAGCATACTTCCACAGTCTGTCAGCTTAGAAAACTTGTTGTCACCTGCATTAGTCAATGCACTTGTACCAAGTCTAGTTAGGCCTTCTGGGGAGGCTTAATTTTCCGTTAGTCACTGGGCTTAGTCAAATTACTTTTCACTGCGCCTGCAAGCGCTGAAGAGGTGCCCAAAATGGCCAGTCAAAGGTTTGCCTGTGCACCCAAAGTTGGCTGCCATAATCTTTAGGAGTAAATCTGCAAAAACTGCAGAAAGATTGTCATGATTTTGAGTTCCAATAAGGAATTCAGAATTGCACTGACAGGACTTGGAGTGTTGTTGACACAGAGCAGTACTAACATGGATAACCCATTAGATCAATCATGGATATCTATGGATTACTTATGGTGGTAAGAACAAGCCTTAATTTGACCTGTAAAAACATCTTAGAGTTTTTGTAGTGTAACTTGACGTCGTGTTATAGTGCACAAATATTCCTCTGCCCCACAAGCGGGCATTCTATTTTCAGAGCAATCTTTACAAAACATGTAAAGCACCTAGCTTTGAATGTTGCATCAATTTTTATGCAGCATAAAACCCACAAGTGAGAGCATTACCAAAATGAGGTTGCAGTTGACTCTTGCCTCACACACCCTTATTTCAGTAATGTCCTCACCCTCAGGCTTTACCCCTACACATACTAAGGACCACAAACATGACTTCCTAAAGGGATGTCTACAATAATTTGGAAATTGACACATTGCCTATGGAGCCCATCCTATAAGAACATGAAAGAAAGGTCCAGCATTGAGCAAAACTATCCCTTTTATCTTGTGTGGTAATGGATATGGATCACTATGTTGTGATGGGCCAAGGTATTTAGGTCATACATTAACCTTTAATTGACATTTGACCAAACCAGTGCCAAGTGAGAGGAGGGAGTTGCAACCATATAACCTCCCAGGAGTTGAAATTTTGTCACATTAAGAAAAAGCTGACTTGGTAGAGTTGTAGGGATTACAATCTGAATCTTTTGGTAGTAAAAATGTGTAATTTGGGTGAGAATGTAAATCTGCACTGTTGAAAGTGCAATCTTATGAGATATTGACAACTTTGAAAATTGGATGTTTTTGGAGTATTTGATTTAGCTATCATAGTTCAATGATCCTAAAACTTTTTCAAGTACAAAGTTGGAAGGTGGGTGTATGAGGTTGGTGGAAAAAGAAATCCAACATTTGGACTTGAGATGAGGGAGAAATGAGTGGTTGAAGTTGCACATTCAATGATCAAACCACACAAGCAAGGAAAACAAGCTACTGTTAATGTTCTAGGCCATATTGTGGAGGCCCAGCACCTCCCAGAACCCTGCCAACTCCACTTTCAAAACTGGCAAAACTGGACTTTTCATAAAATGAGCAGCAGATAGTAAAACTTGAGGTGGTGCTTGAAGATTTTCTCCATTTTCAAGCTCAATTTTTATTATAAATAAGCTTGAGAGAGTAGTGACACATCAGAACGGCAATAGAGAACAAGGAAGGTGTCCTCTATAACTTACAGGTGTCAGTGTTTGACCCAAGTGACCATAGATAGTAGGAGTTCTAGGGAGTGGCTGGTCCCAACTGACATTTAAGGGTTAAAGGGCACCTCACCACATGCCCCCTCCCTAGTCATCATAGCTCCAAGGTGGGGCATCCAAAAATAGGGGGCCCGGGAGAATGGATATTGCCTTGTCAGACACCTTCTTTTGGGAATAATGTTCTTCACCCCTTGCCTTCATCCATCATAAAGCACCAGGTGAACATTATATGGACCTACAGATGGGTACATCCCAAGGCATAGCTGGCTAGGGTTCTTACACCTACTCTCAAGAATGAGGGTGATCTTACACTTTGTGAGACTTAAGATTAAGCAATTATCTCACTTCGATTGGCTATTCTTATGTAAAGTCAATTTAGGTTTTCCTGGATGTTACTTTCTCTCTTAAGGAGTAGGCATTAGATCCCTGCTCTTTTTGACAAAAGACATTCGTGCCTACAATTTGGTGCCCTCCAAATATAGTAAGAAATTTCTCCAAAGTCTTTACAGTGGTCAATGTTGGCATCTAATCATCTAAAAAGCCAATGGGAAGGTGGAACAGAACAAAGCTTGTATGGATTGGAAAGGGCCACTCAATGCATATCCATTTCAAACTCTTGGTGTCAAATTACTCTCTACTTATTTATTGGTGTGAAAAACATGTTTTTGGGACTAACTTTATGTAGGCTAAGCCCTATTGCACTCCAAGTTTTGAGCTAAACCATGTTCTGAGCGTTGAAAGTACCGTTGTGTTCATCCCTCATTGTGTGGGTTTTGAAATTTGTTATCTCCAGGTATATCATATGCCATTAATTGAAGCTTATGGGCAATAAATGTCACTTGTCAACACTCAGGGAATTAAAATGACTTCCTAATTACTAGCTTTTGAACCTAACTTACAGGGTTGAGAGATCAAGTTGACTTGGGTGAATTTAGGTTTGCCTTAACTTCATGATTTCCTCTTGTTTTTCACTCTTCTCCTCTTCCTTTCGCCAAGTACATTAGCACTTCAGCCTATGCAAAAACAAAAAGAACCAAACCACTAGAACACACGAATCACACTAAACTTGTTGGGTAGTTACACAACTCACATACCACTGATAAAATTTGGTTGAGACTTGAATACTGTAAGCCATATACAGCAGTACCTAGGCTAGTTCAGCAGCAAGGTGCCTAATAATTTATTTTTTTGGTCAGTTATGTTAGACAATAATTTTTTTTTACTATTTGGCATAATACTAAATAATGAAGATACTATGTTTGAGAGCTTCATTCCAATTTTTTGCATGGCAGCACATATTTTTGAGCAATTCCAGAAAGTAATTAATTAGTGCCTAAACAGGCTAGGAGTTACTATGGTAGTATAAGACAGTGTTGAGCAATTCTTGAATGCTCACTCCATTCTCAACTCAATTCTCAGCTTGATTTTCACATGAATGAACAAGAAGTGATCATGAGAACCAGTTTTAGCTAAATATATTTATAGAGAGAGAATTGAAAAGGTTTTTTCATAGAACCTACATCTGGTTCTGAGAGAGACCCTTTGTCAGATTAGGGTTTTTTAAATAACAGCTGCCAATTAGGGAGGTCAAGGTGTTGTTTACAGTTTGGGGATCACTTATAAAAAAACCCTAAGCTCTTGTTTTTTTTTAAAAGTGTGTTATTTCTTGTTGGTTTGTTTGTGCTGATGTTTTTTTTCGCATGGTGTTTTTGTTCATTTTGCGTGGTGATGTTGTTTTTCTCACATTGGTGCTACTACTCATCCTGCATGGTGTTGTTTTTCTCGTGTTGATGTGGTCGTTTCTCTTCTCTCATTAGTGCTATTATTCTTTGCACATTGATGCACCTACTTTTCACCTTTTGGTATTGTTGCTTTTTACACATGAGTTTGAAGGAACCTTTAAAAGGGGTGAAAGTATGGAGTTTCTAATTTTGAATTTAAAAACTTATTACAACTTACAAATTTTCATTCAATTTTATTGATATTTAAAGTGTAAAAAATTTTAATACCTAGATGTGAAATTTTATGATTATTGTATATGATAAAATCACCATATATGAGAATCTAGTGAGTTTGGCAATATTAAGAATCTTGATACTCTAGTCGATTCTCACCAGCCAAAAATAAATATATATTAGAAAACCAATCAAGTTTTCATAACATCATGTAAGAACCAAAACCAATCAATTTTCACAAAAAAATGAAAATCGCCCAACATTGGTATAAGGCATTGAGTAAACTTGCATATCATTGTGAAATTTGAAAAAGAAAAATATAACATTGGTTTGCAATATTCTTTGAACTAGAGTTTAATTTTTGAAATTTGATACTCTTTAAACAATATCATATACACATACATCTACATGACATTGATAACTTCATCTTTCATGAAAGAATATCAAGACAAATACATATCCTATGCATAAGGATATTGTCAATGTGCATTGCAGAAAGCCCTCATGAAAGGAGGGCCAATGCAAGAGGCCCTATGGTACTGACTTGACTCAATCATTTCACCAACTAACACCCTATTGCAAAGGCATTGTTGTACACACTTACGACATAACTTTGATTTATAAGTAGATCATAAAGTACCCCCCTTTTGGCATTTAAGCAAAAACCCATACAAACACAAGCTAATTTGTAGTCATCACCTCCTCTTATCAAATTTCAATGTTGGGCAATACCTACTTTGGCAAGTAAGAACAAGTGTTGGTCTACTATTTAGGGTTGGGTTAGTTATGAACTTCGGTAGGCACCCTTGTAGGCCAAAACCTCAAGACCCTCTTGGTATATGATCTGGTCGTACTTCAGAAATATTATGGTTCTTTGTCACAATCCATTTAAACTATCATTTTACATGCTCATGCAATTCCTATTCATCCCTAGTATGTAATAATATCTCTTATTTATGTTAACAATGAATTGGTATGTTTGGTTCTTATGAGTTGAAATGGAAGGTTTGAAAATAATGTAGGCATTTACATAAAGTGACACATACTCAGAATGCTTAATATAATATTATTTTCTTCTTTTTAAATTCATGAAAATTGTTAATTCTTATGAATTTTTAAAAAATACAAATGATTAATTTTTTTATAATTTTGGATGTCAAATGTGGGTTATTCAATGAACAAACAATTTATTCTTTACCTACTCACATTAACAAAATCATTGTTTAATGACTTTTGAACCTCCTCAGGTATAGCAGAACAAGAAAAGAAAGTGACTTTTACCACACCAAAGGTTGGGGCTCATGACACATGTGTGAGGTGAACTCTGTGGTTTTATTATATAATGACAACATTGTACAATATGTGTCATTACCTAGTGTTAAATTGCAATTGTTGTGTACTATATGCGACAATAAACATCACATATTGTACATTGTAAAGGATGAAATCACACAATTTATTTCACACATGTCATGAACCACAATCTTTTGTGTGGTAAAAGTTTCTCTTGTTATTTATTATTTGACATGTAATATTTCAATGCTTATGTTTGCACCTATGATTCATAAGACCTTTTTGACAATTCTTATAGCATCTTGATATATGAAAATGAAATTAATCTTGATATCTATACCAAATTAAGTTGTAAAAGTTCCAAAAATCTCAATACTAGTATAAGCATCTAGTTTCAAATGAACATGCTTGAATTGTTGATTTTGATTTTGGCATCAGAATATTAAAAAATGTCATTTTCATCTTGGGTTCATCAATTTAGGTTTTATAAAAAATTTACAACTTCCATTTTGAGTACATAGATGTTTTGAAAAGTGCAAAACCCAAGTTGTTAAACCCAAATCATGTCACGGGGTGAAAAGACATTTTTTTTGTTGCAGTGTGATTAGTAAGAACAAAACCAAAATTGGGTCTGATCTTTGGAATGGGCACAACAATCAAAACATGATTTTATTGTCTCAAAGAATGGAACCCCGGACTGGGTTCTTCGCTCTATTTACAAGTCAAACCAAAACTGAGATTTTTAAAAAATTCCTAGAACCCAGGGTTAGTTGGAGGTTAGTTGCTGGTATTAGTCTAGTTTAGTTCAAAAAACGGGTCTGATTTAAAGAACCAAGATTAGAATTATTTTATTTTACTTTTAAGGAACCAACTTCCAAATTCCGATTTCTAGTTATGTGTGGAACTGAAACCAAGATAGTTTTTTTTTAAAGAAAAGAAACTGGAAAAGTGTAACTGGAGTTTCTGCATAAAAGTAAGGAATCACCCAACACTGATACATATGCCCAAAACAAAAAGAGTGCACCACCAACGATTTACCCCCTCACAGTCAGGAATCAAAAGGAAACCAAAAAAGTACAACTCTAAGAGAAAAACCAACAAATGGAACAGGAACAGATAGAGCCAAACACATGTGCAACACATGAAATGAGGAAGGTCAGTTGAAGAAGACCCTTCACATCCATGTTGTCCAAGCTAAACTCCAAAGCTTGCATCACTCATCATGGCCACAAATCAAAAATAGAGCCTTTTACTTATGCAAGTAGAATACTGTTGGAGTGCAATGAATGAGGCCAGCCAAAACAAGGCGTTGGAGATGGAAAGTGCAGTCAAAACAGAGGCACACATGGACCACACATATAATGTAAGAACTATTTTCAGCTCACTAGAAGTTACACCATGAGCACCATAGACTACTCTAAGACTTAAGACTGGATAACATAACATTAAGTGGCGGCAGAAGTTAACAAACAGATGGGTCCATCAACATGCAAACTGATAACAACTGTACATTCTTCATTATTCAAGATCTGGCAGTTTGGGATGCACCCAAAATCTGGCTCCGACTTCTTTTTGCAATACGACATGAGGACACTTGTGAGGGTGGAATAATACCAGCTGTTGGTGGGCTTTGTACTAGCTAGCTTGTATAAGATACTTCCATACAAAACACACCTTTATCAGAGTCTGTGGATTATTCATATCTTGGACACTACTCATGGTCAGGGATGTTTCCAGACGTATTTCATTTGGCATGAGAAACCAGAAAATTGCAGCCATCTAAGCTAGGCCCAAGCTTATCTGTTCCAAACACGGAGATATCTCTTCTCATGTAATTTTAATTTGTTGATGCATTCATCATCAAAGTGGGGTTGTGCATAGTGGTGAAAAGCTTCACCACTTCATTAGCCACTCGCTTTGGGTGTGCAATACAGGGATGAGTGGCCATTCCCCTTACAGAGCACACCAGTGTTGGACGGTCCTTGACTTTTATGAAGAGGCTCCAGTTAAAAGAATGGTTCCAGTTCTGAATATATATATATATATATTCAGGTTTTGATTCACGTTCTAGTTCTTGAAATCAGACCCAGTTCTTTCAGTAATCCAGTCTGAAATCGGCAGTTAAACCCCAGTTCCCCTCGAAAATAAACAAATATTCTGGCTGCAGTTTCAAATCCAGATCCAGTTTTAATAAACCAAGTTCCAGTTCCAGTTCTGATTTCAGCTTTTACTAACTGGAACCAGAACCAGCATTCTAACTGGCCAAACCGTAGATTACTCAACCAGTGGGCAGGCAATTCTTTGATTTTTTTTAATAACCACCAGTTCTGGGCTTGTTAAATGACTTGGAGTCAAAGAACTGCTGTTTCCAGGTTTTTAAAAAACAATCTGAATTCTAAAACCCACTGGTTATTTCAAAATCCTCAAAGAACCACTGGGTTTCACGAAAGAACTGGCAGTTCTCTGGGTGGTGATTTTGACTTCTTCAAAAAATTGAGAATGGGGATTATATATCAGAACCAGGTAAATTGATTTTTAAATAACCATGCCTATATGAAAAAAATCCAGGTATGTGAATTTTGAGAACTGTGATTACCAACCCCTGAGTATGCCCTGATACCCAGCGAGGGCTTGGTGCAAGTTTCAAATAACCGCCTGTACCTTACTGCCTGCTTTGTGAAGGTGGTTGGTCACTTGTAATGTTGTGCACTTCTTTTGATTTTGTCAATAACCTCTGCTTCCAGTTTTGAACATTTTAGAAATCAGACAATAGAGTTATCCGTTTGACAAACACAGCACCAAAACCTTCAGTTTGGTCATACAGAGGGTGAGATTTTTTGCCAGAGCGCCTCCACTGCTGCTATGTATATTTTCATTGCTCCTACCAATACAACTACATATGATTACTCTCGAACCTTGTGCATTAAATGTTGAGTTTCAGCATTTGGTACTGGTTACAGCATTTCATACCATGCCTTCACTTTGCAGATACAACTGAAAGAGGGGATAGGGGGTGAAAGGAGGGCCAAAGACAGGGTGACAAGAGGGTTACTTTACGGATAAGTCTCATCTTCTACTTCCAGTTTGTTAAGATTTTTAGAAATCAAGGAACCTCCTATTCCAGTTTTCTAATTTTTTTCAAGGAACATGTGGTTTTCACTAAAGAAAATGGAAAAGAACTGGTAAAGAGCTACAAGATTTGTATGATGAGTTCTTTGAATTTTACCGTTTTAATCAATTTATATATTGAACATTTGATTTTTGAAAATCTGCAAACATTAGTTTGTAAAAACTAGACTTACAGGTAGGTTCATGGTGTTAGGCAAGTCAAGGTTGGAGTTCCTGGTCAAGTTATGAGATATCAAAATGGCAGTTTAAATTAGAATTTTGCTGAAATCAAATTTGGATCAAAATTACCTATGCAGTCACCTCTTGACATTGAAACCCAAACCCCAACTGAGATATTGTTTTTTTTAAAGGACAAGCTTCAGTTCTCTAACTCTAGTTATAATCACAACTTTTTTAAAAGCAATAATCAAGCCTTGTTTTTTAAGCAAGGCACTCATTTTAATTGATTATACATAACCAATAATGTGCAATGATTTGTCTTGGGTGTTGTGCACTAGTTCGACAAATTTAAATGGAATCAAACTTAATCTTAAACTAATGAAGCTGTAATTTTCTTGAAAAGTTTTTGGACATGAAGGTTTTACAACTTCAAAAAATCATTCCTAAAAAAGCACTTGTCACCAAAAACCGAAGTCACCAACAAACAAAATGCAAAACATGCATATGCTGAACAACAAATACATTATCCAAACTTCACACTAGCCCGAGCCAGTGGCCACTTAAATTTTGTCCAGAAACCAGCAAAGAAACCGTTTTCTTCATCATAGAAAGGCCTGAGATTTTCAGGGGGTTAGATCATTCTGATCTCACTCTTTTGAGCCCACTGGCCTCTCTTCTCAAAGTTTTCAAACCCATACAAATCACACGATCAGATTTCCTTGATACCATTGTTCCATTTGATAAGACATAAAACATGAATACAACAAATCAATTTCCCCCAATCATTGCTTCAAGAATCCTTACAAAAAACTACACCCATCCCTTCAATGATTGACCTTGTAGAGTCAATGGACTACTGTAGTCCTTTGGAATTCCCAAAATCAGGGTACTCGTTCTTGAAATGCAAGACAACAAAACCTAGATACAAACAAAACACAAACACAAACTCTCGAGAAAAGTTGTTGGCCGCTCTCAAAACCTTTAGAACTTCTCATCATTCCCCCTTTTCAACCATCATACCCAATTTTAAGATAGATATTCTGCCTTTTTAAGTACATTACGTAACGGATTACTTTTGTATTTCCTTCAAGACAAAGATCTACAAACCTCACTCTCACAACTCCTCTTTCATCACCCTGTAAAACCTCCACAATGATCTCCCAAAATCTTCACAAAAGAAAAAGAAAAAGAAAAAAATGATGATCCCCCAAATCCTTTTTTAAAAGCCTCAAATAATCTCCTCATCACCTCATCTCCTTATCTCCTAAAAATCCCCCTCGCCAATCACTTTATAGAAATTTGATCCACAAAACCTTGAAGTGTGCTCATTGGGCTGTTCATATTTTCTTCCATCTCCTAAACTATTTCACCTACTTCTTTCGTCATAACCTGCCAAGCCACGAAAAACACACAAAAATAGATACATAGTAGATTAGATTTTCTTTTTTATTTTTTTATTTTTAATGTCGTTGAAACGCATTGTTGCTAGCAGTCCAATGTAGTCCAAATGGCCTTCACCCAAAAAGAATTGACACTGTTTTCAGGTCACACACCAAAGGTTTTTAATTTTTAAAATTTTTGACAACCATTAATCAAAGGTGACCTTTAGTATTCATTGGTTCTTTCTTGGTAAAAGAATAAACCGCACATCTTGTCCTCACCTTAATAAAGGGTCTGATGCAGTTGCACAACCTTCTTTTCCTAAGGTTTGGACCAATGTTGTAAGTGGATTTGATTTGCAAAGTTATATTTAAGGGTTTAGGTCTAGATTCTTGTGACTAAAACCCAAGTTGTCACCCTTTTGTTAGAACCATGAACATGGACCTCGATTTTTGCTAGATTCAAAACACATTTTTTAACACAAGGTTAGAATCTTTAGATCAAAAAGTGGGTTTTATTTTTAGAAGTTGATAAATAGGTTGAATTTTTGAGTTAAATACTAATTTTAGTTATTGAACTTCATACTTATATAGACCCTTATTTTGATTTCTTATAAAATTTTGTAACCCATACAATCTCTAGCATATTAATTCAAGGAGAGTATAGTGTGTACATGGAATCAAACCCAATTTTGAACTATGCCTAAAAGTTCTTGAATTTGAAAAAAACATGCTAAGAACAAAACCAAATTTTTTTTAAATTAGAAGAACTTGGTTCAAAACCTCACCCAAAGGTCCTCCGAGTAAATTTTATAATGGCAAAATTGGTACTAAAAATTGTTGCATTAAAAAGAAAAACCTCCCACCACTAGTCCAAAACTAATGTTGTGTGAATATCTTGTTTTGATATATCTTTGTATTAGACTATAAAATATTTAATGAATTTACACATCAAATAAGGGTCTAAATTGGGTCTAAGTTTAGTTCCAAAATTGGGTTTGGTTTTAGACCCAGTTTTGAATCCTAAACCAAGACAAGTTTCAAACCCAATTCCAATTTTGGAAGAGGATCCAATATGAAACCTAATTTGCGTATTATAACTTTCACTTAAAACTAATAAGAATGTGTGATTTTTTGTGAGTTCAAACTAGTGTTGGGCAATTCTCAGTTTTCATGAGAATCATAAGTTTTGGTTATCATGACAATTGTAAAGAACCTATCAAGTTTTCACAAACAAATTTGAAGTTTTGAAAACTATTGAAAAACCTTATTTTCACTAGTAGTTCTAAGACTTTAAATGATATTTAAACTCAAAAGATAAAATCCAACCAATTTTCAATCAAGTTGATTCTCATAAATTTTTGAATAAACAATTTTCAAGATGGTTTCACAACTTAGTTATCAAAAGAAATTATACTTTAAAAAAAAGAAAAAAATTAAATGAAAATAACAATTACTTGCAAAAGCATGATGAAAATGCACAAATTTAATTTTTTTAAATTTCAAACTTCAATTAGTCAAATTCATATTCAAAGTTTTTAAACCCCTTTTTCAAATGTTCATCTATCTCAATAAACTTTACTAGATTATA
This sequence comes from Sphagnum contortum, assembly GCA_963920785.1. Taxonomy (NCBI): domain Eukaryota; kingdom Viridiplantae; phylum Streptophyta; class Sphagnopsida; order Sphagnales; family Sphagnaceae; genus Sphagnum; species Sphagnum contortum. Next base: position 7,515,815 of record OY987294.1, on the reverse strand, counting down.
AGGAAATTTGCAGCCAATTCTTTGGTCAATAAACATGTTAACAAATTAAAAAATTCCAAGGTTTTTTAAAGTATAAGCAACATTTCATAAGGTTATTGAATATGTTAGTTTTTTTTAAAAAAAACCTTTTAGTCTCTATTTGTGATCCAACAATTATTCCTAGCATTTGTTGAACAAAAAAACTAAAAGTGAAGAAAATGAAAATTTTCATGTTTTTGTCACAATTGCAAAGGACACTTGATCTCTTTAATGTCCACTTGAAATCTCCTAAAAATCAATAACTCTATATCAACTAATTCTTTGACTAGTTTGTTTACACTTATACTAGTGGGTACCCGTGACTTTCGAACACTATGAGGCGCCCCTGCAGGTCCTGTGCGCGCTGCCCAAGCTGGTTTGGCCCGCCCATCGTGCCCTGTGCACCCCCATCTGGCCCGCTGAGCACACCGTTCGGCCCCAAACTGCATCACACATCCACACTGGATGTATAAAAGGCCGTGGCACCTCACCCGACCCCCCGCAGCGGCTGCCCTGGTCACAATCCCCGAATGTCTATGATGAACACACAGACAAACAGACACCACGTTTGCTTTAATATATAGGATTTGCGAGGTCTTGGCTTTGACCGGACATTTTGGGCAGCTTTATATAAAAAATAAAAAATGACTTAGCTTGCTTGCCACATAAGCCTCCCTTTTAATGCCTAAAAGGCAGACATGGTTGTTTTCAATGCCTTCACATACACGAGTAGCAGCTGTAAGTTTTCTAAGCTCACCGATTGGGAAAGTTTGCCTCCCACACTGCCCAGAAATTAATGTTCAAATAGGTTTCTGCCCGATTTTGGGTGTATTAATGTTCAAATAGGTTTTTGCCTGGTTTTGGGTGTACCTATGAAAGTGTTGGTGCCCGCTTTCTACCCCCCCCCCAAAAAAGAAAAAATTTGGTTCCATGGCAGGCAAGGAAGCCCAACATGGAGGAATGTAAGTTAAAAATTGGCAGTCAAATAGGTAGTTAGGTGGGTAGGTATCTACGTACCTTCATTTTGTATTTTAATGTGGTATGAATGACAGACACGTTGATAATAGAAACAGAGATAAATGAAAGGTAGGCTGGTAGGTACTTAAAGCAAGATCGTATGTACACGTGTTTGAGCACATGCAAAAGCTGCTCAGTAGAAAGTAACTTAGGTAACATAAGGTAACTTCAAAAAGGTAAAAACTTTAGTTTAGTTCAAAAGGATGATGAATCATGATGGATGATTAGTTGGGTGGGGAATAATGATGTATTTTTTTTTACATCCTGCCTACAGCGCTCATACAAACAAACACACAAACCAAGTGAATTAATATATAGGATTCATTTCAAAAATATCCAAACCAATCTTCATCAACTTTTTGGTTTACAAATCCAATTTCACAATTTGTCATAAGATGTAAATGATGATAACATTTCAAAAGCATATCATATTTTTCAACAATTGACATGCCTTAACAAAATGAAAACACCAAATGAAAAGTCTTAAATTTTGGATTTAACATTAATGAAAGCATGTTGTGAGTTTTCTTTTTTTCATAACTTTTCAAAAATGAAAGGAAAAAATCAAGCACACCACACACTTCCTTCTTAATGTTAAAGGCAAGCAACAACAATTCAATCATAACATTGGGTCATCATCCATCCATTACAATTCCAACTTCCTTCACCTTATAACTCATTGTGACGATAAAGTTTAGGGCATCACTTAGCAACCATTGGCCTTTGAAATTGCTTAAAGCACATTGAACAGTAACAACCAGAGATAAGAAATCAACAATTGTTGAAAAAGATGCCAAATGAGAGAGGGTGGAACTTTGCTAGAAATATGAATAACAATTTGCAAGCTATAACATAACACAATGGTGTTTCAAAATAATAAGGCCTCCTAGAACAAGTTTATTTTGCTTAAAAAATATTCAACCAAGTGTTGTTTTTTGTAAAGAAATCCTACAAATTAATTTATAATTAGAATATAAAAAGAAAATTCCTGAAAATTACCTTTTTATATTAATATTAAATTTTATTGGATAGACTCCAAAATCAATATAGGTCTTGTTCCACTCCTATTTACATTTGTTAGATGTTTTGGACAAATTACAAATTTTTGCAAATCAAACTAGGTAAACTTAATGAAAACATATATGAAGTTTTTGCAAAAACTTTCTTTTACTATCCCATATTGGCATGCTTTGGTAAATGCATGACCAAAGCAAGTGCCTTGGAAACTTTCCTCTAAATCAAAAAGTTCACAATTCAGGATAAATTTTAATATTAGCATCATTGCATTCAAATTTGCACCTTTATCCTTAACATATGTAATAATTATTTTTCTTAAGCCTTAACAATTCAATTAAGTTTCTTGTGGAGGCCTAACCTATGGTTGCACTTGTTTTAAACAACCTTATTGTGATGTGTTTTGGTTGCATATCCATAACCAAAAAGCTAATGACCAAGGCAAGACCATCATGTGTTCCCTTTGACTATAAATCAAAATTGGTTGTTGCAAAATAACATTCTTTCAATTTTGGCAATACATATTTTTATTTTGTCTCTTCCACCAAATTAAATAAAACCTTTTGACATGAAAACAATTTTTTAGATGGAAACACTAGTTTTGGACATAAGTGAATTGCAAGATGTTTCAACCATGTACTTTCCACAAATTGAATAGGTAGGTAATTTTTTGACAACCAAAAGGCCAAGGTCTTGCAAAAATTATTTTTGTTGCACATCATCTTTCTTAAAAGGATTATTGGCACCAAATAACTCTAATATTTCAAAACTAAACACATTAGGTCTCTTTTTGCAAGCAAAACATGATCTACATCCACATTTTTTTTCATGCAATGATTCCATTTAAAAATAATATGATATGAGTGCAATCATAGTCAAATGAGCCAAAAGTCATGTTGGACAATTGAAAAACTATCAAATTTTTTCAAACATATTTATGTAATGCCACTTTAATGTCATGTCCATCAAGGAAATTTGTGTTAAATAATTTATATGAATGTTGATTTTTCAAAAAAAATCATTTAATTTAATAAATTGAGTTTTGGTTTTAATAAAAAAAATTGATGGGAATATTTATGAAATGATGATAACCTACCATCCACATATAACACTCATAATTTAAAAATTGTGGTACTTGAATTTTTTTTTAATTCAAAATATATTTTTAAATATTCAAATTTGAAGAGTCATTTACTAGATGTAAATAGGTCATGATGTGTATGACATATGAACAAAGTTGTGGCTTATGATACAAAAAACTAAAACTTAAAGTAGTTATTATATTTTAACTATGATCATTTTTCAAGATGAAACGCAAAATTTAGTAAAAATTGTACATTTTTAAAAAAATCATATTTATTCAAAAAGTGTTAACAAAAGTAACATAATTTATTAAGGCAATTGTAAATCTTTTAAGAACACATTGTTGCAAAAAAAATCCTTCAAAAACTATTTTCTATGAAAAGTCAAAATGTTCAAAAAAGGCCCATTTGTGGTTGAGTCCTTTGTCATCATTGGTTCATTTGACTATGATTACACCCATATAATCCCTTTTTTTGTTTTGCTTTTGGATTAAAAATGATAGGATTAATGTGACGAAATACATAATGCATGATTTGAGGTCTTCTTCCATCAACAATGTTATTTTCATTTACAACATATAAGGAGCAACATAATGCATTTCTATCATGGGGTGTCCATATTTCTCTTTGCACATGTGCAATTGTTGCAATCTTTTAATTGTTTTTTCATCAATAGTGTTGGATTATGTCCGTAACTTCCTATTTTTCCCATAGTTTCTATCAAAGATTCTTTTTCCATAAGAACTTGATTGGGGAAAATATCACAAGATTCATTTTCTAGTATTGTTTCATTTTCATTTGCCTTAGAGTTTTCCATTTTCCAACAAAAAATTTCACAATAGATGTAAATTAAAATGCAAAAATTGAAACAAAACAATATTTTGTCCAAAGGTATTTGGAATGTGTTTTAGTGTTTTATGTTAAGTAGTTGTTGGTAATTTATGAATTTCTTTTCAAAATCTAAACATTTACAAGAGAGATCACTTCTAATCATCATGGCAAAAAATAAAACAACAAAAAAATCCTTCCAAAAAAAAAATAATAAGTTAAAAAATTAGAAAAATTTAACAAACAAAAAAGGAACAAAACAATATGAATTATGAAACAAAAATGAAACCAAAAAAAGAAAAAAGAAAAAAAAAACATAGAAAAACATTTCAAAAAAATAAGCAATAAACAAATAAAGGGAAAAAAGAAAGATGAAATCAATGGAATTTTTTTGAAAAACAAATTTACAAGTTGAATTGAGTTTTGAGTTTTATATTTTTAACTCCAACACTTGCAAAAAAGATCTTGCGGAAGGAATAAATATTAATGTGGACAAGGAAAATAACCAAATGCATGACAACAAAGCATTGAAGGGATTAATGAAGCAATAAGGGTAAACTAAAGGGGTATTTGAAGTGGCACAAGGGGGTAATGAAAACAATGGTGGAGTGAAACAAGGGTAGAGAACAAATAGCAAGGAAATAATGACACAATGAAATAATGGTGCAACAAAGCAAGCCAGAATAGAACAAACAATAATGAAATAAAGGCACATTGAAACAAATAGTAGCAAAACTAGGGAGCAATGAAAAAAGGAATTGTCGCAACCCTAACTTGGCCAAGTGTGGGGGCGAAGCCCAACACTTGGAAAAGTTGGGGATTTGGAGTCCTCCGGGACTCCCGAATGTTCAGAGGTCGACAGTAAGGGGCAAAACACCTCGCATTGGGGTGTTCTTGGTGTCGTTGGAAAGGTCTTGAAACGTAGATATCGAAAATGCCCTTGCATTGGCAATTCGGACATTTGCAGCCCAAGTTATGGGCAAAAGAAAGGCCGGGAGTCAAACTGCCAGTTTGACTCCCGACCACTAAAAGTCGGGAATCGATGCCTTCCCGACATCCGAATCGGGAGTGCGATACGGCGTTGGAAAGATCTCGACGAGGGCTACAACTTCGGTTCAGACATTGTCGCGATCCAACTCTGCAGTCGGGAGTTATGACGCTTCAAAGCTCCGGGAGTCCCGCCGGGACAAAATCGGGACTCCATTTCGGGAGTCCCGGGAATTTGTGCCATTTGGATGCCCCCTCCGTGGGGAGCTGCAGAGAATACTATAGGGAGTATGGTGGTGGCATACTCCCGAGCGAAGGATGTGGTGAGTCCAAGTGAGTCCGGGTCCCCGTGGCTTGTCCCAACACCAAAAGAGTGCAAATGGATTCTAACCAACTCGTGTTGGTTTATGATGCAGGTTCGTGTGATCTAAAAGCTTGATCTCTTCCTAGTCTAATCCCGGGGCTCCCAACTCGACCCTCAACCCCTTTCTAGAGTTGGAAGCCGGGAGCGTGCCTTCGGTCCCAACTTTCCGCAACTTGACATTTGGTGAACCCTCAAGTGGGTTCACCCCGGGACCAAGGAGCGCGTCAGGAATAATGAAATGGTAGAGCAATGAAACACATAACAACGAAACAATAAAGCAACAAAATGCAAAATAATGAAGCAATGAAACATGAAACAATGAAACAACAAAGCACAAAGCAATGAGAAAATGGAACAACAAAACATGGAACAACGGAAAAGGGTGTAATAAAGCCAAAGAGTAATATGAAACATGGAACCAAAAGAAAAAAGGCGTAACAAATCTAGGGAACAATGAAGCATGAAGCAATGAAAAAGAGCACAACTAAACAAAAAAAAGTTGTGAAAAACATAGAAGCGAAGTAAGGAATAGTGAAAAAAGGAGCAATGGAGCTAGGAACAAAAAAAAAAAAGAAAAAAAGAGAAGTAAAGCATGGAGTAACAAAATGAAAAGTAACCACACAAAAATAGCAAAGAAAGGAGATGGAGCAAAAGAGCAAGGAATCAACAAAGGGACGCAAGAAAATAGTGAAATGAAACAAAGAGGCAATGAAGCAAAGAAACATGATTTTTTTTTTTAAAAACACAATGGGGCCAAGCAAAAGCTTGGCCCCATTTATATTTTGTTTCAGGTTGCTATTGAGCAACGACACCATCTAAAACTAAAGCCTAAATCTAACACTTAATTAAAACTTGACATTTTTTTCCATATCCTTTCAAGTTTTCATTGAAACAGTTCTCAACATGGAATGAGAACTAGCAACCAGGTTTTCATAGCAAATATCATTACGAATGATACTCATAAGTTTTCATTTTGAAAACCAACCTGAAACTTGTTGAGGTTCTTACCAAAAATAAAATAAAATAGGAGTTGAGAATCACCCAACATTGGTTCAAACTTCAAATGATAATCTAATTCTTCCAAAACTTTTAGTGAAGAACTTTTAGTCTTTTAGGGTTTTGCTCTTTTCTTAACAGAAATTAGTGGAGCATAGATAGGATGGGCTTCCTAGAGAGGATAACACTAGCAATTGCTTTTTTTCATAAATGGTTGGGTAGGTTAATATTTTTTAATTTTCTGATCACATATGCAGGCGAACAAGATCAATTAAAAAAAAGAAGAAATTAGACCCACCAATTATCAATTTCAAACTAATACCCCCCATGATCAATTTACTTGATTTTTTGGGTAACAATTGTTGGTTACTACCTAGGTGGGGTAGGTGATAATGGTTTTTTTTTTTTTTTTCGATTTATGTTTTTTAATTTTCTATCATAAACATGTTTAGGGTTTGATAACCTGCCTCAATAAAATTCCAGTAATCATCTGGGTAAGGGTATTGAAAATTGAAAATTCAATACCTAGCGAATAAAGGTCTTGTCACTTCTTGGAATGCTATGTACCAGACAGGTAGGTTATCTATCAGTTTTCAAATTGAAACCAATAACCAGCAGATGGGCCTATTGATCCAGGATCCAATAGATAACCGGGTGTTTGTTTTTCTCAATAACCGACCAACACTGGATAGGAATGGTCTGGCACTTACTAGAACCCTGTGCTCTAGACTTTTGTTAGGGAGCCCTGAGATTCAATTGTTGTTGGAAGCTGATTCTGTGAGAAATATTTACCTGTGAGTAGGTAGCTTGCATGTGGAAGGAGCATGTGGTGAGGAAGAAGCAGAGCTGGTGGCAGCAAGGGGGGAAGATATGATCTTCGAGTTTTGCCTAAAAAATCAAGTATCAAATGATTAGTCTTTGCATGAGTCTGAAATCAGTGGCTGCTGTTGAAAGCTTGATAAAGAACAAGAAGAAGAAGCTTGCTTCCAGGATTGAAATGCCTAATGTGTCCTGAAGGTACAGTTTATAGACCAGCTCCCAACAATTACAATTAGACACCAGTGGAGCATATATATGACTTTTTGCAAGCTTTTGATTGGAGCCCAGGGATTGTCATACCTGCAATCTGGGACCCTTGGGCTTTGCATGGAGTAGTTATATATCAGATTTGCTGGACTTGTTTTGGCATGGACATGATTGACATCGAAAATGCCTCTTCACTGGTGTGGTGTGCGTTTCCAATAATGTAGCAGGGGGCAAACAACGTAGAAATGAGGTAGCTGCACATGACAGCCCATCTGCTGGCAAAATCAGCCCTCACTTGTGGGTGGCTATGAAAACCAGAAGGAAAACAATGTAACGTGGGAATAGTGCTCACACACGACAGCCATCTGCTGGCGGATCATTTCCCTGTCCACTGGTAGATGAGCTCCAGCTGACAAAGGGTTTGCATGATCATCCACTTGGCTCGTATCTCAGAGCCCTCCGATTCATTTTGTCATTATGTGCCCAAAACAAAATGGTATAGTGGAAAAACAGTTTACAGTGCGAATGATCCTGAGAGCGAGGAGTTCCTAAAGTAAGCACACACCCTAGATGGGGCCAAGCGTGACTCTGGAACTCCTCCAACTCCAAGGCCGTTATCAAGCACAAAAATCAACAAATTTTTTTATAGATAATTCTCCCCATAATAGAGTTATCCCTAAAGTTAGGCGATCAAGGGGCGAGAATGCCAGTTTCGGCATAATAGGGCATCAAACACGTAACTGGGAATGACAATTTTACAAAAGGAAATAACTGGGTCCCAAACAAGTTTTCCTACAATTTTGGTGGTGAACTGAGTTTCATCCTGTCTTTCCTTCTTCCGGAGCGCCTCCACTGCTGCTACATATATTTTCACTGGTCCTACCTATACAACAGCTATAATTACTCTCGAACCTTGTGCATTAAATGCTGAGTTTCAGCATTTGATACCTAGATTTAATAAATTTTACTTACTTTGCGGATACCACTAAAAGAGTAGATAGGGGGTGAAACAGAGGGTGACTTTACAGACAACTCTAATACCCCATTGGTATAATAAGTTCAAAGACAACATGGGGCATTTCAAAAAACAGTACGCCTGCACATACAATGTGGGATTAAAGTTCTGTAAGCATACCTCCAAATACACTAAGACAAATTTCAGAGGTTTAGCAAGCACAGAATGGTTGTCCACTGAGGACAAGGAACAAGCAGGAGTGCCCTCGAACGGGTTTACCATCTAACTCTGCCTGATCACCAACTAACCGGCTACGTGGACCGAGCAGCAGATGGCTATCATGTGCACAGCCCTAGAGTGGATATCCCTCTCTGCCTGCATTTGGAAAAGTCTGCACTTGAATAGGCCCACCTGTCAGCTTTGGATGTATGTATTATACACCTAACTATTCATTGACAACACATGATCAGTCATCCACATAACAAATTATGTGTAGAATACGACCCCAAGGTGGGGTCATTTTGGAAAGAAGGGGCTTAGGGCAAGGCAGTAGCCAAATAGGTGTGAGAAGCCTCATGTAGGCATACGGTAACTCGCGATCTTGCTTCCTCATGATCTGCTTATATTTAGGCTCATCCAAACTTGTGTCTCATGCTTTGTGTGTAGGAGAAGGTCTACTAGCAAACCCTTTCGAATTTGAGATCCTTTCAAGGTCACCAGGTTGAGGAGTGATTGAAAATCCGATTAGGGTCTATTGATAGATCCTTCTCCTTCATAAAACATTGCCATGACAATCACATTGTAAAGAGATCACATTATAGTGACAAGGATAATGAAGAGGGACAAGTTAATGAATAACTTTCATCCAATGATAATTACTCTGACAGGCTGGGGAGTATGTTGTAAATTATGATTCTTGCGACATCATCATGATGCCACATTATGACATCAGTGTACAGGAATTTTTTCGACATAGTGAAAGACCAAAATATACAAAACAAAAGAATTCAACAGTGCTTTAGGATGGGGTAAGTCCCAAAGGTGGGGGACATTCCTGAAATATGGTGCCAGACTCAACAACCCCTCGTCCTTCCTAGGCCCTTATCTCAAGAATGCCTCCCCCACCCCCCTGGGACTTACATTACACACAAAAATGGAGCCCTACAGTTTTCAGACCATAATGGAAGCAGGGGCACCTCTGGTCTCCCCAGGCAGTGTCAAGGGTTACTGTTACCAGAATGAAGGTTAAAAGGGACTTTTTTGACGCAACACCTTGTGTGTCTCCTAGAGCTTCTATCTAAACTCCCTGCAGGAATGAAAAGCTGGGTTCCCTCTGCGATGTAGTAGGAGGAGCCTTAGCTTTTGTCTCCCTCTATGAGAAAGCGGGATTTCCATATGGATTCTCTGAAGGAAAAAAAAAAATTGGGCTTATTTCACACTGAAACAAGGAAACAGCGAAGTCAACAACCAAGTACTTACAGAAGTTCAGAAATTGTCTTCAAATGGGTGTCCAATTAAGAAGCTTGGTGTTGTTACAACCATGTCTGACAGAGGCAATACTGCACCAGGCCAGAAAAGTCTGGAAATGGGGTGACCAATAGGAAGGAATCTTGGTGTAAACCGTAATCCCAGTGTAGATCATCAACCCAGTGACCTGCATGGATGGGCATCAACTTAACTGCACGTCACATAGTTAAAAAGTCTAAGGCTCTGAATCGCATGATCAACTAGCTATGGGGTCAAGGAGTTCTAAACCATAGATTGTATCTAGAGAAGGGATCCTGGGGTGCAAATTGTTTGTCCAGGTTGAATTTTTGCAGAGGAAGGCTAAAGCATGAATTTGAGGCCCAAGAGTTCGGTCTTTGGCTTGGTGGGTGAATGAATCATCCATATGGGTCTTCTTGACTCTTTTTGTCTCCAGCCCTCTTGCATATGTTCCACATGGATACACTCCCCAATGGAGCTAATCTGGCTAGTAACCCGTGATGTTCATCTCATAGGACAAGAGGGTTCCTAGCAAGCAAGAAAGCAAGTTGTAAGCCTCACCTCACCTTCCCTGCAACGTGAGCACAAACTGATTTGGAGACTTGATGAGCGAGTCTCTGGCATTATGTCTCTGTGATGCAAGCTTCACACGATTTCTACAGTTGTGGCTCTCATGATAAGCTCGAGCTCGAGCTCGAGCTTCTTCCCCCAACTTCTCGAATGTCCCCAGCTATAGCTTGAAATGCAGGTGAAAGAATCTTGTGAGAGGGGACGAACAGGGGAGAAACAAAGAAACAAAGAGAGAAACAAGAAGGAGAATCTGAAGAAGAAGATTTAGCTAGCGCTTAAAGTTTTTGGGGATGAATCTTCGCTGTAGAGAGTTCAAGGAGCTGATCATAATACTTGAAGTTGCGTCACCACGGCAGCCTCTAAGCACACGGTTGTT